>OZ018333.1:3561465-4161465 GCA_963969495.1 Ceratothoa steindachneri | reverse complement strand
GGGCAACATGATCCATCAGAGAGCACTAGCTAGTCTCATTGGTGGAGAGCTGAAGGTGACTCATTTCTTGACGGGACCCTTTCAGCGAATGTGTTGGACTCCGAGGCGGATATGATTAGTGCTCTTCGATGAGTGTTATGACGCACTCTACCATGAACTTCGTGAAAGGAGTAGTTTATGCGAGGGAACTCGTGGACTACTCATTTAAATAATTCACCTTAGAGCTGGCCGATTATGGGGCGGTCAAGGTCCAACGTGTGATGAGAAAACTGTGATGGGCCTCGAGACTCACCCCTACACTATTCGGATTTATGCATCTGAAAAGCGTACGGCTATTCCCCTGATGGTCTTTTCTTCGAAGAGCACCTCAGCATCTCCTCCGAGCTAAACCTGGAGGGGGGGGGCATATTCCTTCCCGATCCCCGTTAGCTTTTGGGGGGGGCGCAAGAAACCTTGCTAGGCGCTTATCCCCTTCCCCCTTTCCCAGGGAATAACGGTTTTGCGAGCCCACCACCGCAGGATAGGAACCGGTCGGGAGGATGCACGATTTACACCAGGTATGATGTGTCGTTCTTCTATTTGCTATCAATACCTCCTTTCAGGGAGTAGCAGTGCAGCTACACTTGGATAGCACGTATGCTGTAATTAAAGTGCATTCCACCTTCAGCCGACTTAGATACGGGAGATTTCCGCTACGTCGTGGCACAGTTGCCGAGGCCCTTTCTCCTGCTCGAGGATTTGAACGGTAGACACCTCCTCTGGGGGTACTACTTTATTAATCCCACGGGTCAAGTCCTTGTCGACCTTATTTAACGAGCTGGAGATAGGTCTCCTAAATGAATGCGTTTACACAACACTGCCCGAGAACCTCTTCTATGTCTATCTATCTATCTTTTTGCTCTCCGGATGCACTGCCTGATTTTGGGTGGGGGGTGGTCGATGACCATTGTAGTGATCACTTTCCTATTCAAATATCATTTTCTGGGCCGCTGCCGCCTGAGAGCCCGGCTCTGCATTTCAGGAAATGACTGATTTCTCTGTCTCAGTCGACAAGTTTAGGTTGGTAGATGAAGCCGTTGAGTTCTTATCCGGCAACTTCATCACCGTGGGCCTAACTACTATTCCTATTGCGTCTGGCCGTTTTGCACGCCGACCCCTGACGTGATGGTCGCCAAACGATTTCACTGTCGGTGAATCTCGTCGAGATAAGTCTAGGTTCCGGTATATTTCGAAGTACGCCCGCCGCTCTTCTTGGCGGGCATACGTGTCTTCACTTAACGGGATCCTGTTCAACAGGATCTGGGTAGAGGGTATCCTCCCAGACTCCTGGCGAATTGCTACTGTTCTCGCTTTTAGCAAACCCGGGAAAGATCACTCTCCTCCGGCCTGTTTCCGCCCAATATCTCTTAACTTCTTGTGTGTGCAAGTTGATGGAGAAATTGGTAAACGTTAGAGTAGCCTTTTTCCTGGACATCGGAGGCCATCTGTCTTCTGCACAGTGCGGCTTCTGCAAGTTCCACTCCACGTAGGATGCTCTGCTCCGCCTGGAAGATGCCGTCTGCGAGGCCTTCCTTCGGAGACAGCACTACGCCACGTTGTTTTTCGATCTGGAGAAGGCCTATGATACCGCATGGCGATACGGTATCATGGAGACTCTCCACACGATGGGGGCGAGGGGACCCCTCCCAATTTTTATTTCTGAATTTTTGTGAGATCGTCATTTCCTTGTACGGGTGGCAGGGGGCCTTCTCAGGCCCAATAGAGCAGGTAAGTGTCCTCAGTGTCGCACTCTTTGCCCTGAGCATTAACCGCATCACCTCGGTGCTGCTGGAAGATGTTCTCACTACGCTCTACGTGGACAACCTTTCAATCTCTTTTGGTGCGCCCAGATACCAACTCTGGAGCGTCTACTCCAACAGGCATTGAACTGCGTCTCTCGCTATGCCGAAGCGCACAGGTTTCGGTTTTCTTTGGCCAAGACTAAGGTGATGCACTTCTGCCACCATCCACGGCTTCATCCTGACCGACTTGTTTCTGAATGGGGTTTCCCTGGAAGTGTTGGATACACACTGTTTCCTTGGTCTTGTATTTGACCGACGCCTCACCTGGGAAGCTCATATTCGCAGCCTTAGGGTCTCTTGTACCCCTGTCGCGTTCCACAGCCGAGCGTGAACTGTCGAAGATGGACTCGATCCACCATTCGTGTCAATGTTTGGCCACTGGTGCCTTCTACACGTCTGCTTGTCGATGCCTGGGAGATGTCACTCGCACTGTGGCGTGCACAGTGCATTATACGCTTGCACGCGCGGTCCTAGCACCACCCTCGGTCGCAAACGGGTAACATTTAATCCGCAGGCTATTTCGACGGTGCTTATGCCGCCGAGAGACTAAACACATAGACTGAACCTTTCGGGTGTAAGACTGGACAAGTCCCAGACCTCGCTGTAGCCCACCTTAAATTGTACGACATTTCACCATTTGTCGCTGCGCATCTGCTCCCGAAGCGCCGAGAGTATTAGGTTGAGCTTTTTGGACCACTCTTCGTGTCACCCAGAAACTGCCAGAAGAGGAGGTGCGCTATCACCGATTGGTACGGGAAATTACGCACCATTTCCGGTTCGGAGACTAAATTATGTTACCAGAGTGCTCTCGGGGGCATTTGAATCTCTACACACCCCTGCTTCGTCGTATCCGTGACGCCACGGGAATTGTTGGGAATGAGGGCGCCAAAGTGTCTGCGAGGACGCTGCCACCGGATCAGCGTTTCGCTCTTTCCCACACCGACTACATGGCAGGAATACCGGCAACTCTCCGGACAGCTTATCATAGAAGATGGGAGACGGTCGAGAGGAACTTAAAGTTGCGTCCCATGGAGCTACTCTCCAATGCCGCGAGGGCTTCAGGTCGCTTTCTGTCGTCTCCGAATTGGACACAATCGCGGGACGCACCCTCACTTGATGGAACGCTCTCCTGCGCCTTATTGCGACGGCTGCGTTGTCCCCCAGACTGTTAAGAACCTTGTTGATTGTCCTATTCTGGGTGATCTCCGCGCACGTTAGCTGCGGGGTCGCTCCCGCTCTTCCCTTGTACTCGGGACGAGTTCGTGCACCCTGGACTGTGCCTTTGTGGGTTTGTTTTGATTTTGGTTTTTAAATACGCCTATGAATAGGCTAAGTCTGTTACGACGCCTCTGACCCTGAGGCAATCTCGAGAGGAGCGCTTCATATTGAACAAAAAAGTATAATCTCCGCAGTGAGTTGCGTCCCGTCGTACCACCGCACCAAAGTGAAGTTGGCATCGGAAGGGCGGTTCGTCTGCATGTCCTGCGAGCGCTCCAAGAGGCCCAGGCTCGAGACCATCCTCTCGCTCCTAGTCTCGCTCCAGAAGATACCAGTCAGGTGGGTGCGATAGTGCTAAGGCTGAGATTAGGGAAGCTTTGAGGTGCGGGGAAGTAACAAGGAATGCTTGAATGTTTTTTTTTAAGGGTCATAGCAGGAGGGTTGTTTTTAAGGGTTTGATACCAGGGGAATTGTTTTTAAGGCTCTGATACCAGAGTTTGTTTTAAGGGTCATACCGGGAGGGCTGTTTTTAAGGTCTAATACCAGGGGGATTTTTTAGGGTCTGATACTAGGAGGGTTGTTTCCAATGGTTTGATACCAGGGGGGGTTGTTTCTAAGGGTTTGATACCAGGGGGGGTTGTTTCTAAGGGTCTGATACTAGGACGGTTGTTTTCAAGGGTCTGATACCAAGGGGGTTGTTTCTAATGGTGTGATACTAGGAGGGTTGTTTTCATGGGTCTGATACCAGGAGGGTTGTTTCAAGGGTCTGATACCAGGGGGGTTGTTTCTAAGAGTCTGGTACCAGGTAGTGAAGTTTTTAGTTTAATTTTCTCTGGCTCAGTGTTGCCACGTTGTGCGAGTTAAGTCAAATTAGCCATGGTTAGTCGCCCGAATGGTGTTCCTATTCAGATCATCTTATGCTACCCCAACGTTGTAGCTACCATTGGATCTGACCCCACAATGAGATAGGGTGTAGTAGTTTTATCCTACACACCTTCGATGCCCAAGTGAGAATTTAATCAAATTACCACCGTCCTTGCCTCCTTTACTCTCGAAAATGTTTTTCCTATTTAGTATGTGGCCCTATTTTAGTAATGGTTGGTTGGACTTTTCCTCAGGCTACCCGAAGCGGAGGCACTCCAGTGTCTGACGGAGAGGGCCATGCTCTGGCAGGACAAGGCGCGGACGCTCCTGCAGACGGACGAGCTGTCGTCGGCGCTGAGTAAACTGTCCGTCGTCTCCCAAAAGCTGATCGAGGCACACGGCAGGCAGAAGGATGCCCCCAAGAAAGACCCCCTCGCCGAGGTACGGTCCCAGGAATGAGGGACCTGGTTCTGAGCATTACAGCGGGATTCTTCTTTGGTGCCTTTTCGGATAATGTCTAAGGGTATTTTGGGAGTACTTTTTTTTCACTGGTGCTGGCACTCGAGACCTTGGTGCTGATTCGGGAAGGTTGTATTATGGCACTAGCTTGGGGCAGTTGGGGAAGGTTGTATTATGGCACTATCTTGGTGCTGACTGGGGAAGGTTGTATCATGGCACTACTTTAACCTCTGATAAGGCTTAGTCTAAATATTGGCTCTGTCCTGGGTTCGTTTTCCTAACGGTCAATTTTGGCACTACTCGGGACTGTCTAATCGTGCTTTTTGCTATGCCATGCGGGGGTGGATTTGGAGCAGGCCATGGGTGGAATGGAGGGGGAGTTGCATGGGGCAGAGGTTAAGGGTGAGTTTGTGTTCAAGATTGGTCTTTGGGAGGGGGGCAGAGCTTTAGCATGGGTTGTTGACGCATGCGACTCCGTTCTCGCCCGCAGGAGAAGCCCGATGACGACTCTGACGACTCTGACCCCAGCAGGGGAAGGGAACGTGGCGGGTGGGAGCACGCCTACTCCACTAGTAGGGGTGACGGGAGCGTGGCACGTTCCCTCCTCGGGGGGGAAGCCCCCCTGGTGACCTTGAGTTCGGGCACCCGCCAGCAGGTAGAGGACGCGCTGGTGGTAGGCGAACTGCTGGAAGTGAGTTTGGACGAGAGCACCCACCTGTGGCGGGTGCTGCGGGCGTCGTCGCGCCCCCCCGCGCAGCTCGAGGACACCCTCCTGAACATGAACACCCCCTGGGTGGGCCCGGCGTGTCCGCCTGGAGAGGAAGCGCGGCCCCGGAAGGCGACGCAGAAGAAGCGGCGATCGGAGGGAAGCGAGGATTCGCCCCTTGCCGGCGTGGCCCCCAAATCCCCCTCCAAGAAATTCAAAGCCTGCGTTGGGCCCGGCGAGAAAGGGGGCCCCGCCCCTCCCACCAAGGGTCTGGTGAAGAAGAAGGTGAAGGCGGGCCCCAAGCGCAAGAAAAACATGCGCCCGCCCAGCGGTAAGGGCGCTTCGACGGCGCCCAAGAAGGGGGCTTCGTCGTCGGCAGGCAGCGACGAGGATGAAGACGATGACGACGAGATCGACGAGGAGTGCGCGGCGTTGCGGTGCGCCAAGCCATTTGGGGCCCATGTGCAGTGGGTGCAGTGCGACGGGTGCGACCTCTGGTTCCACTACGTCTGCGTCGGCCTCTGCCAGAAGGACATCTCGGAGGACGAGGACTACCTCTGCCTCGCCTGCCGCGCCGCCGGCATCAAGGTAAGGCGTCCTTCCGCCTGACCTGCCATCGCCCGCGGCCTTCTCATTCCTCCTTAGTCGGTCGTCGAGGGTGCCTGCCCATCCCCCTCTCCTCCTCTCCAGCCCCCCCCCCCGCCCTAACTCAATGCACTCTGATTACATCCCTCAGACGCTGCCGGGCCCTCTCTTAATGTGCTTCCTCAGTCTGCTGATCCCTTTGTTATTCCATGGGTCCAGGCCACCTCGAACTCACTCCTCCCGTGGGGCCGATCCCACTCTGATTCTTCAATCATCCTGTGGGGCCGGCCCCACCCGGCCCATCTCGAACTCGTCAATCATTCACGGAACGCCTTTTTATCCTGTCGGTCGCGTTCTTTTTCTTTATTCCTCCAGGTTGGGAATTGGAGTGTCTGTTACATTTTCCTGTTTCCATCGGCCCTTCACGTGTATGTGTGTGTGTACATATATATGTCCATGTCGAGACTTGTCGCGTCTGTGTGCACATGTCGGGACTTCTCGCGTGTATGTACATCTATCTAGGTCGAGACGCGTGCGTTAGTCTGGACATGGGTCCGTATTGAGACGTCTCGCGTCTGTGTAAGGCAGAGTTTTAGCCCCTTTAAGTAATTTATTCTATCCATTTTTGTTGTTTTTTAAGGGTTCAGTTTTTGTTTGTATTTCCTAGTCATTCGTCCGTATTTGGGGGAAGGCAGTGCACTCCCCTCTCCTCCAATGAATCCTTCTACCTCTCTTGAGGATATATATTTTTTTCAAAGAAATATCTGTGTATGTTTGCGTGTATGGACCCCTTCCCCTCCCTTGCTCTAGCACCTGCCTATCATACATTGGCGATTTAATCTCACTTCTGGGATGATGGTTTTGTCGCGGCTGCTCAGGTCATTCATTAAGGCGATTAGATGGTGGTATGCATGTGTACCACGAAGGGCGTCATGGTAGAGTTGCCAAATGCAATCAGGTGTGTTAATTAATGGCGCCATCTGTGATGATGGGGTTTCGTCATTATTGGGCCAACGTTAATTAATGCTTTTACAGATGGTTTATCAGTCATTATTGAGTTATTGGTTTCATTGCCATCATTAATGGTTATTGTCATTTAATTTCATTATTGGGTCAACATTAATTTAATGGTTATCTGCAGTAGTGAGTCTTCATTTGATGATTTGATTATTAGGTTAACCATTAATGTTTTTCATTGAGTTTCTTGAATATTTGGTCATTTAATTTCTTCATTATTGCATCACCATTAAATGGTCTTTCATATCGGAGGGGCATTAATTTTATTTCATTAATGGTTGCTGTAGTATTGGATAATCATTTTATGACTTTATTGGGTCACCATTTATGATTTCTTCATTATTAGGTAATGTTGCTTTGAGTATTCGCCATCATTTAATTTCATTACATCACCAATAATGGTTCCTTCATTATTGAATCATTAACTCCTTTGTAATTGAGACACCATTAATGTGTTTCTTAATTATTATTGGGTTTCTCATTATCGGGCGTACTCGTTTTGTGTCGACGCTTTTTTATTGTTTTATTGGCGAATGACGTAGTAGCCGGGGAGCCACAACTACTAACTTTGCCTGGCCTTCATTTTAACCTCCTCGGTTGATGTCAGCTTGCTGCTACCATTACTTTACTATTATTATTACTAACTGGTATTATTTTGAGCCTTATTAATTCTCCCCCCCCCCAAAAAAAAATCTAAATTTGAGCACCGGCAGTTGGCAGGTGCCCCCTCCCCCCCACTCTTTTCCCCTTCCCTTCCCCGCCCCTGTTTTCCCTCCTGAGGCTACCTTTTCTCCATTTGAGGACCAGCAGTTGGTAGGTCCCCCCCCCTTCCCTTCGACCCCTGTTCCCCCCTTCCCTCCTGCCCCCGTTTCCCCGCCTCAGGCTACTTTTTCTCAATTTGAGCACCAGCAGTTGGCAGCTGCCCCCACCCCCTCCCGCCCCTGTTTCCTCTCCTGAGTTTCAGGCTACTTTTTCCTCCTCAGAGTGGTGGTGAATCACCACAGACTGTGGAAGGGGACTCGGTGGCGAGTCTCGCCGCGGACTTTTCCATCCAGGACTAAAGTCAAAAAAAGGTGATGGACGTCCCTCCCGAAAAAGTGGATCCACGTCTCCACCCTCTTTTGCTACACCTCGGTGTTGCCACTTCCCCTCCCCATCCCCCTCCCCCTTCTATTTTACATTGCTGCTTAAGTCACTTTGCCTTTTGGTACTGTCGTTAGATTTAGTAGAATCATTTTGTAGATTTGTCTAGTGGGTAGATGATTTAATGACCAGTAGATCAGAGTAGTTGAAATAGACCGCTTTAAACTCATCGGTTTTATTTCACCCCATTTGTTTTGTTTTTTTTATGTCCAAGTGGAGTGCAGTGAAATTTCCTATCATATGGAGAACCCTGTTTTTAATTTTCTTAAATGGTATAGTTTTTTTGTCATTTTTTTTTATTGTAAAAACAGTTGGTCATTGAAAAAAAACAACTAGTTTTGTGTATTTGAGAACCTTTGTGATTTAACATCTTCAAAAACATCCCTAAACCTTCCTTCCGCCTTAACCTATCGCATCACTCAACCTTTCCTAGTTATTTCGGTAGCTTGACTCAACTAACCATTTTTTCATTAATAATTTGCCCTTGATTTAAACCATCACCCCTCCCCCCCCACCTCCAATTTAAACTGAGTTAATTTAGTTTAATGAGGCTTCATTGACAAACCTATAAATACTGTCTTAACATTTTAAATTTTTATAGTTCAAATTTGTCTAAAGTAAGTTACAGTCGTCATTGCCTATTTTTGTCTATTTTTTTCCCCCCTCTTGAGCTATTCATAGAAGGTTTTTTTTTTTTTAATTTCTTAGTAAAATAGATAATTGGATAAAAATGGCAAAATTTCCAAAATGAGCTCTTTAAAAATATGGCATCGGATAAGTAATTTAAATTTGGGCAACATTTAAAAAAAAAAAAAATTGAACAAACTTCAGAGATACTCGAAAATTTAAACAAAAAAAGAAAGAAAAATATTATTTTGTTAATTATTGCCTTCCAAATTCTACTGTAATTTTGGTTTTTCAAAAGCGTCAAAAAAAAATGATCTCAACTTTTCGTAAAAAAAAAAGGGGGCAACCTACCCCCCATCTGTTTATTTACTTTTGTATATTTAATGATTGTAAATACAAATTTTTCATTTCGTTTTAATAGTTTAAGGTTATATTTATTAAGCGTAAATGATTTGTACTTGTAAGAATATTGAATATTTTAAGTATACTTTCATCTTAGTTTGTAACCCAAGATATTTTTAAGTGTCAATAATTACGATCTATTCCACTGAAATTATGTAAATATTTTTTGGGGGTATCTATTGATCATTGAGGATAGATCATCACTTTAGTTACTCTGTTCACTTTTTTGCCCAAATTATATACACTAGGGTGTCTACAACCCTTGAAATCCTTGGTCCTTAAAAAGCCCTTGAATTTATTTTTTTTGCCCTTGGAATCCTTGAAAAGTTCTTGAATTCAAAATCACCAAATAAGTAGACACCCTGTACACTCTTTTATCCAAAATTCCTTGGATGTATATATATATATGTGTGTGTGCAACCACTGGCTGAACCAAAAACAGGATTAGTAAAGGAATTTTTTTTTATTTTTATTTCTTAATATTCTTGCTTGTATTTGTATAGAAGCAAATCGATGCACTTTTCATAATAAAGGAAATAAAAAAAAGTAGAGTTTTGATCGCAATTTTCTTCCAGCAAGATGGGAGGTTGTTTTTTTTTTTGGTGGGGAGGGTGGACTAGTACACAATCTTATATTAAGATGGTTGTTTGGGGAGGTGGGGGTAAGTACTAGTTCACAATCTTCTAGCAATTTTTTTATTGTCTGGGTGGGTGGGAGGGAAAGTACTAGTTCATAATCTTTCAGCATTTTTTTTTGGGGGGGGGGAGGTTTAACGGGAAAGTACTACTTCACAATCTTCTAGCAATTTTTTTTGTCTTTGGGGGAGGTTTAATAGGAAAGTACTAGTTCACAATCTTGCAATAATTTTATTTTGGTCTTTGGGACCAGTGGGAAAGTAATAGTTCATAATCTTCGTTTAACAAAAATTGAGGCGGTTTTTACCCCCCTTCCCCTCATGGACAGCATCTTCTAGCCCACCTCACTGTTACCCACTGGAAGAAGAAACTAGGGTCCTCACCACCAAGTTCACTGAGGCCCCTTCTGAAAGCGTTACCCGAAGACCCCATCTTCCGTAGCGTCTGTGTCAATCGTCTGTCAATAGAAAAAAAAACTCTCTCAAGGATTCCCGAAGCAAGATTTCTGCAGTCTCGCTACTCACTTCCCAGTCCTCTGATCCGTGAAATTGGATTGTCGGTGTGTGAGCTGTTGACATCACACAAACCTGTCGCCTGCTTCCTGCCTTGCTACGTTGGGGTGTCTGGGAGTGAAGCAGTTGGCTTCCGTTCCAGCACGCCCTTGTCATCACAGTTCTCTTTGTGCATGTAGAGGAGATCCTTAATACACAATGAGTCCATGCCTGGCAAATTCCGCTCCATCTTTATTCACTATTGGATGGCTTCTGTGTATCAACCGCCAGTTTGATTATCGACAACAAATTCCACCGTGTCGTGCAAAAGTTCTGTTACACCCGTTCCGACTTTCAACAAGACACAATGATAGTTTTGATGCATTGAGACACGTTTTTATTGTTTTAACATATAAATGTGTTTAAATTGTAATAGTATTCAATGTGCACGCGCCCCAGGGGAGAGTTGAAAGCCGCGCCCACGTTGCGGACGAAGTCCTTGCTCATGCTGGCTCACACGCGGGTGACGGAAGAGTTCAGTTCGTCGACGTTGCCAGGCGGACCTTGCCCTCGACATACGCCCACAGGGTGTATTCGAGGGGATTGATGTTGGGCGACTGCGGCGGCCAAAGTTCCTTTGACCAGTTCATGTTCGACCCCAACCACTTTTACGCGGTCTTGACTATGTGTGGCGAGGCACCGCCCTGCTGAAAGATATACTCCGCCTTCTTCGTGATCTTCCTCACTCAGGGCAGGTCTTTCGTGGCCAAAATGTCCCAGTAATCAGCCGCTGTGACTAACTAGTAACCAGCTGCGAACCACACCAGCGGCATCTTCTCGCCCTTCGAAACCACGACGCCGAGCATTATCAGGGAGGTCGTGGACACGTAACGGACCTCGGAGACCTCCTGGCCGAAGCTTACCACACGGTGGTTCTTCTTAATGATGACTACTACCTTACTTTTCTTATCGATCCTTTGTTCGCTCGAAGCTCGACTACGGATGCGAGTTTATGCATCCGCAGACGAGCATTTATTGCGGAAGGTGGATTCGATCCACCACACCGGCCTTCGCCTTGCGACCGGTGCCTTCCGCACTTCCCCCATTGAGAGCCTGTTGGTCGATGCTGGGGAGATGCCACTCGCTCTGCGCCGCGTGCAGTGCATCACTCGCCTGTACGCGCGAGCCCCCGTAAGGGGCGCGGCGATTTGCCCCTCTGGCCGCCGTGCTGACGGGATCCAGCGCTCCGTCCGGCCCCAGCTTAGCCTCTCTTCCTTCCTTCAAAACACTTGTTTCCTCTCTTTTCACACAACCTCTCCCACAACTTTCTCTGGTCAGCCTCTAATTTCACAAGGTAGATGCTGACCTTCCTTTCAGCCAACCATCCAGCATCGGGGCTGAGGGGGTGGGGGACAATGTTCCCTAACCCCTGAGCTCCGGTCTGGGGTGGCTGGTTTTTAACTATCTGCTTCATCCCCACCCATACCTTCCTCACATCCCTTTTCCTCTCCTCTTCACAATCTATTAATTTTTACGCCGTGTCCAAGGTGGAGCCGCCATGCCGATGGACTGCCAGGCCACCAGGCGGGAGGGGTGGTCCCAAATGGCGGCGCCTGGCTCTGCCGGGCTTGTAAGCACCTCTCGCAGTGCGGGCTACTGCGAGAGGTGTGCGCGATTGCATCCCGTGTTTAAAAAAGGGTCACCATGCCCAATGATGATAAAAAAAACAAACCCAACCCTCAACTTCCCCTGTTCCATCGACGGAGCCGCCCACGGGCAGCTCCAGCAAAAAAAATGGAGGTTTCTCCCCCCTGTGCTTGCACAGGGGACCCTCCATATTTCTCTAACCGGAGAGGAGGCTTACTCCTCTCCTTCGCCTACGGGTGCAGGGGACTCCCCCTCACCCCCTTCTCTGGAGGTGCTTTCGGGCACCTCCCTTTTCCCAGCGGCAGTCCCCTCTTTTCTTTCCAAGGGGACTGCCAAGAAAGCCAGCAGGCAGCCCTTAGCCAGCCGCTCCCCAACAAAGCGGCTCGGTAGGGCAAACCCCCTTAGGGGGGAGAGGGAAGCCAGGCCCCTTCGGTCGCTTCCCTCAAAAGACCTGCTGGCAAGAATTTTAAACCTTGCTGGGGTCAAGGCCTGTGCCTCCCCACACAAGACTGGCGACACTGCCAAGGGGACCTGCGATGTCCTGGGAGGGGATGGCCAACTGGAGGCCCCTCCTGTGATAAACATGGTCCTTGAGGAGACCCAGCCTCAGACGGTAGGGCCTTCCATGGGGGTGAATTCGGGCTCGGCGCCAAGCACCGAACCCGAATCCGCCCCTATGCAAGGTCCTCCTCAAATGGCTGAGGGCTCCGAGGCAGTAAAAGGAGGGGAGGGATATCCTCCGACAGGTGCCCCCACGACAACCAGGACCTTCTCCATTTCGGAGAGGGACCTGGCTGAGGCCGGTCCATCTGGCCTGGGGGCTTCTGCCGGCGGAGGTGAAAAGCGGGTTCATTCCCCGCCCTCCTCTCCAAAAAAGAAAAAGACTCGGGGCTCCTCTCCATCCGCGGGGGCTGCGGGGACGGATGGGTCTGCTGCCACTTTGGTAGGCGACCAAGCCAAGATCGGCACATCCGGCCCCTCTACCCCCTCGTGTGCAGAGCCCCTGACCAAGACTAACACCAAAAGTGCACAGGGCGGAGCCTCGATGACATCGGGGCCCCTCATTCAGAGGTTACCTGGCGTTTTCGAGCCCGCTGGCTTCAAACTCTTCCTCATTCGCTCCACTGATGGCACCATGTTGTCCAAGGGCAACATGATCCATCAGAGGAGAGGATTAGCTAGTGCAATTGGTAGAGAGCCGAAGGTGACCCGTTTCTCGGACGGGAGCCTTCTGGCGAATCCCGCCGAGGCGGCCAAGATAAGTGCTCTTCGGACACTTCATGGCACCCCGGTGAGTGTGACGCCACACTCTACCATGAACTTTGTAAAAGGAGTAGTTTATGCGAGGGAACTCGTTGACTACTCCATTGAGGACATCACCCTAGAGCTGGCCGATCATGGGGCGGTCAAGGTCGAACGTGTGATGAGAAAACAGGGAGGGGCTTCGAGACCCACCCCTACACTCTTCGTCACGTTCGACTGTGACAAGCTCCCTGAGTCGGTGCGTGCCGGTTGGTACCGCTACCGCGTGAAGGCATTCGTGCCACTGCCGCGGCGGTGCTATTACTGTCACCGCTTCGGCCATACGAATCGGTCATATAGACGTGCAAAGTCGGGGTCACCCGAAGTCTGTGTAAATTGCTCCAAGGTTGCAAACGATAAGTCCAAATCGTGTGTGGCCAAGTGTGTCAATTGCGGAGAGCCGCACCCTGCTTCTTCGAAGCAATGTGGTGCATATCTCCTGGAGAAAGAAATCCTGGCCGTTCCGGCCCAGGATAGACTCTCATTCCGCGAGGCTAAGGACTTGGTCCTGGCCCGCCCAGCTCTGCCTGGGACGTCATATGCCTCAGTAGTTCGAAAGGCACCCTCTGCTCCTGGCCCATCCAGGCCAACGAGCACGGTTGTTTCCGCGCCCATTCGGAGCCGTTCTGCGGGCTCTACCCAACCCGGGCGCTCCCCTGGTAAAGCTGGCGGCAAAAAGGGTTCATACCCAGCCCCGGCTAAAACCAGGGCTCCCCCCTCTTCCCCCAGCGTGACCGTTTCCCGCAAGGCGAAACGGCCACGCGCCTCCACCGAGTCGTTAGACTCACAGGAGGCAACACCCCTGAAGATGGTCGCTAGGCCATCTTCAGGGGTTCCTAAAGCTGTCCCCCGAAAGGAGCTTCGGCTCCTTCGCCCACGCCCCGAGGTGGAGCGAGTGGCTCGGAGACGGTGGTTCCTCGAAAAGAGGCCCCCCCGCCTCCGAAGCCGCAGCGCCCGCCTAAGGTTTCGAGGCGGAGGGAGGAAAAGACTCGCATGGCGAGCCCAACCTCCCCCAATAAGTCCTCGAAGGCGACAGCGCCTCCAGCGCTTTGTCCGGCCAACAGCGCCCGGGGTTCTGCCCCCGGGAAGCGTACGGCCATTCCCGTGAGGGTCTTCAATTCGAGGAGGGCCCCCGCGTCTCCTCCGAGCTAGGCCTGGAGGGTATATTCCTTCAATGGAATTGCCGTGGACTCCGGGCCAACTGGGAGGAGCTGCGGAGGCTCGTCTCTTCCCGTTCCCCGTTAGCTATTTTTTTGCAGGAGACCATGCTAGGCGCGTGCCCCCTGCCTGCCCTCCCGGGGTATAAGGGTCTTGCGACCCCACCACCGCGGGATGGCCGGGCTGGGGGATGCGCGGTTTACACCCGGCATGATGTCTCCGTTCTTCCTTTCTCTTTAGATACCTCCTTTCAGGCAGTGGCTGTGCAGCTACACCTGGATAGGAGGTATACTATCATTTCTGCGTACATTCCACCGTCAGCTGACTTCGACGCGGGGGACTTCCGCCGCGTCGTGGCACGGTTGCCGAGGCCCTATCTCTTGCTTGGTGATCTGAACGGCAGGCATCCTCTCTGGGGAGATTACTCCATAAATCCCAGGGGACAAGTCCTTGCCGATCTGATCGAAGAGCTTGAGATGGGTGTCCTAAACGTGGATGAGTTTACGCATCACTGTCCGAGAACCGCTTCATTTTCTTGCCTTGACCTATCTTTGTGCTCTTCGGATGCACAGCCTGATTTTGATTGGGGGGTGGTCGATGACCTCTATGGTAGTGATCACTTTCCCATTCAAATATCATTTTCAGGGCAACTGCCGCCTGAGAGACCACCTCGGTGGTGCTTGGCGCGGGCGCGGTGGCCTGCATTTCAGGAAATGACTGAATTCTCTATCTCAGTCGAGGAGTTGAGGTCGGTAGATGAGGCCGTTGAGTTCTCCGGCAGCCTCATCGCCGTGGGCCTGACTACTATTCCTAGGACGTCTGGCCGTTTTGCACGCCGACCACTCCCATGGTGGTCGGCCGAGTGTGAGACGGCCCTCAAACAGAAGCGTTATGCCTACATGCGCTATAAGCGCCGCCCGAACGATTTCACTGTCGCTGAATTTCGTCGGGCTAGGGCTCGGTTCCGGTATATTTCGAAGCACGCCCGCCGTTCTTCTTGGCGGGCATACGTGTCTTCACTTAACGGGAAGACCCCTTTAGCTGAGGTGTGGAAGCGAGTCAAAAGGATTCGGGGCAAGTTCTCGCAGGACCCCCCTCCCGTTCTCCAGGAGAATGGGACCGCAATCTCGGACCCCGCGTCCGTGGCGGAATCCTTAGCGACCGCTTTCTCCGCATTCTCTAGCCGTGATGCTGCTCCGCCAGCATTCAATGCACGTCGTGATGTCGCGGAAGGCCGCCGGCTGGACTTTACCTCCAGAGGCGGAGAACCCTTCAACGACAAGTTTACTGTGAGTGAGTTGCGTTCCTCTCTCGCTTCGTGCGCGGACACCGCCCATGGTCCGGACGATGTCCCGTACGCCATGCTTCGACACCTGGGTGAGCGAGGAATGGCCTTTCTGTTAGATATGTTCAACAGGATCTGGGTGGAAGGTCTTCTCCCAGACTCCTGGCGAATCGCTACTGTGCTCGCCTTTCGCAAGCCGGGGAGAGATCACTCTACTCCGACCGGTTTCCGCCCAATCTCTCTAACCTCTTGCGTGTGCAAGTTGATGGAGAAATTGGTAAATGTTAGATTAGCCTATTTCCTGGACAGCGGAGGCCATCTGTCTTCTGCACAGTGCGGCTTCCGTAAGTTTCACTCCACGTCGGATGCTCTGCTCCGACTGGAAAATGCCGTCTGCGAGGCTTTCCTTCGTAGACAGCACTCCTCCACGGTGTTTTTTGATCTGGAGAAGGCCTATGATACCGCATGGCGATACGGTATCATGGAGACTCTCCACACGATGGGGGCGAGGGGACGCCTCCCAATGTTTATATCTGAATTTTTGCGAGATCGTCGATTCCGCCTACGGGTGGGGGGAGCCCTCTCTGCCCCAAAGGAGCAGGAAGAGGGTGTCCCGCAGGGAAGTGTCCTCAGTGTCACACTCTTTGCCCTGAGCATCAACGGCATCACCTCGGTGCTGCCGGAAGATGTTCTCGCTACGCTTTACGTGGATGACCTTTCGATCTCTTTTGGCGCGGCCCAGATGCCAACTCTGGAGCGTCGACTCCAACAGGCATTGAACCGCGTCTCTCGCTATGCCGAAGCGCACAGGTTTCGGTTTTCTTTGGCCAAGACTAAGGTGGTGCACTTCTGCCGCCATCCACTGCTTCACCCCGACCCAGATTTGTTTCTTAATGGGGTGCGCCTGGATGTGGTTGAGTCGCACCGTTTCCTTGGTCTTGTATTCGACCGACGCCTCACCTGGGAGGCTCATATTCGCAGCCTTAGGGTCTGTTGTACCCGCGCCATGGACATTCTCCGTTCCGTGACGTTCAGCGCTTGGAGCGCTGATAGGGCTACCGCCTTACTTTTTTATCGATCCTTTGTTCGCTCGAAGCTCGACTACGGATGCGAGTTTTATGCATCCGCAGCCGAGCGTTTATTGCGGAAGGTGGATTCGAACCACCACACCGGCCTTCGCCTTGCGACCGGTGCCTTCCGCACTTCCCCCATTGAGAGCCTGTTGGTCGATGCTGGGGAGATGTCACTCGCTCTGCGCCGCGTGCAGTGCATCACTCGCCTGTACGCGCGAGCCCGGCGCCTCCCTTAGTCGCCAACAGCTCTCACTGCATCCGCAGCTGATCTCGATGGTGCCTATGCCACCGAGAGACGCCAGTCATACCCTAAGCCCTTTGGGTTTAGGGCCAGGAAACTCCTTCGAGAGGTAGATATAGCTCTCGGGCCGGTGGTGCCCCTGGTTCTTCCCAGGACGCCACCCTGGAGGGTACCACATTTGGCTATTTGTCGCCACGCCTCTGCTCTCAAAGCTTGTACTGCGCCGGGAGTATTGAGTTCGACCTTTTTGGAGCACACATCGTGTCACGCTGGTACCGTGCCAGTGTATACGGATGGCTCCAAGTCCCAAGAGGGGGTCGGCTTCCACGCCGTATCCCCTCTGTTTGAAGTCAGCGGGGCTCTACCAGGCGCTGCGTCTGTCTTCACGGCCGAGCTGGTGGCAATACACCACTCGGTACGGGAGATTACGTGACGTGCCCGGTTCGGAGACCGGATTGTGATCTATAGCGACTCACAAAGCGCCCTGAGTGCTCTCGGGGCATTGGAATCTCCGCATCCCCTGGTTCGCGATATCCGTGACGCCACGGTTTTGGCGAACGGGCAGATGTCGAGATTATCTTCTGCTGGGTTCTTGGACATGTAGGAATTGCGGGGAATGAGGGCGCCAAAGAGTCCGCGAGGACTCTGCGACCGGACCAGCGTTTCGCTCTTCCTCACACCGACTACATGGCAGGAATACGGGCAGCTCTTCGGACTGCTTGGCAAAGAAGATGGGAGACGGTCGAGGGGAACTTAAAGTTGCGTGCCATTGCGCCGCGACTGTTCCCATGGACCTATCCCCCAATGCCGCGGCGGCTTCAGGTTGCTTTCTGTCGTCTCCGAATCGGACACACTCGTGTGACGCATCGCTATCTGATGGAGCGCTCGCCTGCGCCCTATTGCAACGACTAGGTCGTCCCCCAGACTGTTCGGCACATTCTTGTCGAATGTCCCAGTCTGGGTGATCTTCGCGCACGATACCTGTCCCAGTACCGGGATGGGCGGGGTCGCTACCGCCTGTCCCTTGTGCTCGGGACAGATTCGTGCACACTGACTTGTGGACTTGTTGACTTCTTGGGGGAGGCCGGCCTTCTCCCTATTATTTAAGCAAGGTTTGTTTGTTTTGTTTTTTGTTGTTGTTTTTTTGCATTTTTTGTTTTTTGTTTGTTTTTTTTTCTTTAGTTGCACGCTCCTGCGCCGGGGGGACCTCTCCCCGACGCACCAGCTTGCTTCCTTTCCCCCTTTTGGGGTGTTGTTGTTTTTTTTTTCTCTCTTTAATTTCATTTTAAAGTAGCCTAGAACTAGGCCAGTTTTAATACGGCGACTAATGCCCAAGTAGGCAGTCGCCAGATGAGCTCTTACGTAGAGTTCCATAAGTATCAAGTATGTACGCGCGAGCCCGGCGCCTTCCTCAGTCGCCAACAGCTCTCACTGCATCCGCAGCTGATCTCGATGGTGCCTACCCCGTAAGGGGCGCGGCGATTTGCCATCCTGGCCGCCGTGCTGACGGGATTCAGCACTCTGTCCGGCCCCAGCTTAGCCTCTCTTCCTTCCTTCAAAACACTTGTTTCCTCTCTTTTCACACAACCTCTCCCACAACTTTCTCTGGTCAGCCTCTAATTTCACAGGGTAGATGCTGACCTTCCTTTCAGCCAACCGTCCCGCATCGGGGCTGAGGGGGTGGGGGACAATGTTCCCTAACCCCTGAGCTCCGGTCTGGGGTGGCTGGTTTTTAACAACCTGCTTCATCCCCACCCATACCTTCCACACATCCCTTTTCCTCTCTTCTTCACAACCTATATTTTTTTACGCCGTGTCTAAGGTGGAGCCGCCATGCCGATGGACTGCCAGGCCACCAGGCGGGAGGTGTGGTCCGAAATGGCGGCGCCTGGCTCTGCCAGGCCTGTAAGCACCTCTTGCAGTGCGGGCAACTGCAAGAGGTGATGAGCTATTGCGTCCCGTAGCAAAAATAGGGTCACCATGCCCATGGATGAATTAATAAAACCTCAAACCCCTTTAACTTCCCCTTGCTCATCGACGGAGCCGCCCTCGGTCAGCTCCACCGAAAAAATGGAGGTCCCCCCCCCTGTGCTTGCACAGGGGACCCTCCATATTTCTCTAACCGGAGAGGAGGCTTACTCCTCTCCTTCGCCTACGGGTGCAGGGGACTCCCCCTCACCCCCTTCTCTGGAGGTGCTTTCGGGCACCTCCCTTTTCCCAGCGGCAGTCCCCTCTTTTCTTTCCAAGGGGACTGCCAAGAAAGGCAGCCCTTAGCCAGCCGCTCCCCATCAAAGCGGCTCGGTAGGGCAAACCCCCTTAGGGGGGAGAGGGAAGCCAGGCCCCTTCGGTCGCTTCCCTCAAAAGACCTGCTGGCAAGAATTTTAAACCTTGCTGGGGTCAAGGCCTGTGCCTCCCCACACAAGACTGGCGACACTGCCAAGGGGACCTGGGAGGGGATGGCCAACTGGAGGCCCCTCCTGTGATAGACATGGTCCTTGAGGAGACCCAGCCTCAGACGGTAGGGCCTTCCATGGGGGTGAATTCGGGCTCGGCGCAAAGCACCGAACCCGAATCCGCCCCTATGCAAGGTCCTCCTCAAATGGCTGAGGGCTCCGAGGCAGTAAAAGGAGGGAAAGGATCTCCTCCGACAGGTGCCCCTACGACAACCAGGACCTTCTCCATTTCGGAGAGGGACCTGGCTGAGGCCGGTCCATCTGGCCTGGGGGCTTCTGCCGGCGGAGGTGAAAAGCGGGTTCATTCCCCGCCCGCCTCTCCAAAAAAGAAAAAGACTCGGGGCTCCTCTCCATCCGCGGGGGCTGCGGGGACGGATGGGTCTGCTACCACTTTGGTAGGCGACCAAGCCAAGATCGGCACATCCGGCCCCTCTACCCCCTCGTGTGCGGAGCCCCTGACCAAGACTAACACCAAGAGTGCACAGGGCGGAGCCTCGATGACATCGGGGCCCCTCATTCAGAGGTTACCTGGCGTTTTCGAGCCCGCTGGCTTCAAACTCTTCCTCATTCGCTCCACTGATGGCACCATGTTGTCCAAGGGCAACATGATCCATCAGAGGAGAGGATTAGCTAGTGCAATTGGTAGAGAGCCGAAGGTGACCCGTTTCTCGGACGGGAGCCTTCTGGCGAATCCCGCCGAGGCGGCCAAGATAAGTGCTCTTCGGACACTTCATGGCACCCCGGTGAGTGTGACGCCGCACTCTACCATGAACTTTGTGAAAGAAGTAGTTTATGCGAGGGAACTCGTTGACTACTCCATTGAGGACATCACCCTAGAGCTGGCCGACCATGGGGCGGTCAAGGTCGAACGTGTGATGAGAAAACAGTGAGGGGCTTCGAGACCCATCCATACACTCTTCGTCACGCTCGACTGTGACAAGCTCCCTGAGTCGGTGCGTGCTGGTTGGTACCGCTACCGCGTGAAGGCATTCGTGCCACTGCCGCGGCGGTGCTATTACTGTCACCGCTTCGGCCATACGAATCGGTCATGTAGACGTGCAAAGTCGGGGTCACCCGAAGTCTGTGTAAATTGCTCTAAGGTCGCACACGATAAGCCCAAATCGTGTGTGGCCAAGTGTGTCAATTGCGGAGAGCCGCACCCTGCTTCTTCGAAGCAATGTGGTGCATATCTCCTGGAGAAAGAAATCCTGGCCGTTCCGGCCCAGGATAGACTCTCATTCCGCGAGGCTAAGGACTTGGTCCTGGCGCGCCAAGCTCTGCCTGGGACGTCATATGCCTCAGTAGTTCGAAAGGCACCCTCTGCTCCTGGCCCATCCAGGCCAACGAGCACGGTTGTTTCCGCGCCCATTCGGAGCCGTTCTGCGGGCTCTACCCAACCCGGGCGCTCCCCTGGTAAAGCTGGCGGCAAAAAGGGTTCATACCCAGCCCCGGCTAAAACCAGGGCTCCCCCCTCTTCCCCCAGCGTGACCGTTTCCCGCAAGGCGAAACGGCCACGCGCCTCCACCGAGTCGTTAGACTCACAGGAGGCAACACCCCTGAAGATGGTCGCTAGGCCATCTTCAGGGGTTCCTAAAGCTGTCCACCGAAAGGAGGACAGCAACAAAGGAGCTTCGGCTCCTTCGCCCACGGCCCAAGGTGGAGCGGGTGGCTCGGAGATGGTGGTTCCTCGCAAAGAGGCCCCCCCACCTCCGAAGCAGCAGCGCCCGCCTAAGGTTTCGAGGCGGAGGGAGGAAAAGACTCGCATGGCGAGCCCAACCTCCCCCAATAAGTCCTCGAAGGCGACAGCGCCTCCAGCGCTTTGTCCGGCCAACAGCGCCCGGGGTTCTGCCCCCGGGAAGCGTACGGCCATTCCCGTGAGGGTCTTCAATTCGAGGAGGGCCCCCGCGTCTCCTCCGAGCTAGGCCTGGAGGGCATATTCCTTCAATGGAATTGCCGTGGACTCCGGGCCAACTGCGATGAGCGGCGGAGGCTCGCCTCGTCCCGTTCCCCGTTAGCTATTTTTTTCGCAGGAGACCATGCTAGGCGCGTGCCCCCTGCCTGCCCTCCCGGGGTATAAGGGTCTGGTGACCCCACCACTGCGGGATGGCCGGGCTGTGGGATGCGCGGTTTACACCCGGCATGATGTCTCCGTTCTTCCTTTCTCTTTAGATACCTCCTCTCAGGCAGTGGCTGTGCAGCTGCACCTGGATAGGAGGTATACTATCATTTCTGCGTACATTCCACCGTCAGCTGACTTCGACGCGGGGGACTTCCGCCGCGTCGTGGCACGGTTGCCGAGGCCCTTTCTCTTGCTTGGAGATCTGAACGGCAGGCATCCTCTCTGGGGAGATTACTCCATAAATCCCAGGGGGCAAGTCCTTGCCGATCTGATCGAAGAGCTTGAGATCGGTGTCCTAAACGTGGATGAGTTTACGCATCACTGTCCGAGAGCCGCTTCATTTTCTTGCCTTGACCTATCTTTGTGCTCTTCGGATGCACATCCTGATTTTGATTGGGGGGTTGTCGATGACCTCCATGGTAGTGATAACTAACCCATTCAAATATCATTTTTAGGGCAATTGCCGCCTGAGAGACCACCTCGGTGGTGCTTGGCGTGGGCGCGGTGGCCTGCATTTCAGGAAATGACTGAATTCTCTATCTCAGTCGAGGAGTTTAGGTCGGTAGATGAGGCCGTTGAGTTCTTCTCCGGCAACCTCATCGCGTGGGGCTGACTACTATTCCTAGGACGTCTAGGCATTTTGCACGCCGATCACTCCCATGGTAGTCGGCCGAGTGTGAGACGGCCCTCAAACAGAAGCGTTATGCCTACATGCGCTATAAGCGCCGCCCGAACGATTTCACTGTCGCTGAATTTCGTCGGGCTAGGGCTCGGTTCCGGTATATTTCGAAGCACGCCCGCCGATCTTCTTGGCGGGCATACGTGTCTTCACTTAACGGGAAGACCCTTTAGCTGAGGTGTGGAAGGGAGTCAAAAGGATTCGGGGCAAGTTCTCGCAGGACGCCCCTCCCGTTCTCCAGGAGAATGGGACCGCAATCTCGGACCCCGCGTCCGTGGCGGAATCCAAGAGATTGCTTTTTCCTCATTCTCTAGCCGTGATGCTGCTCCGCCAGCATTCAATGCACGTTGTGATGTCGCGGAAGGCCGCCGGCTGGACTTTACCTCCAGAGGCGGAGAACCCTTCAACGACAAGTTTACTGTGAGTGAGTTGCGTTCCGCTCTTGCTTCGTGCGCGGACACCGCCCATGGTCCGGACGATGTCCCGTACGCGATGCTTCGACACCTGGGTGAGCGAGGCATGGCCTTTCTGTTAGATTTGTTCAACAGGATTTGGGTGGAAGGTCTTCTCCCACACTCCTGGGAAATCGCTACTGTGCTCGCCTTTCGCAAGCCGGGGAGAGATCACTCTACTCCGACCGCTTTCCGACCAATCTCTCTAACCTCTTGCGTGTGCAAGTTGATGGAGAAATTGGTAAATGTTAGATTAGCCTATTTCCTGGACAGCGGAGGCCATCTGTCTTCTGCACAGTGCGGCTTCCGTAAGTTCCACTCCACGTCGGATGCTCTGCTCCGACTGGAAAATGCCGTCTGTGAGGCTTTCCTTCGTAGACAGCCCTACGTTACGGTGTTTTTTGATCTGGAGAAGGCCTATGATACCGCATGGCGATACGGTATCATGGAGACTCTCCACACGATGGGGGTGAGGGGACGCCTCCCAATGTTTATATCTGAATTTTTGCGAGATCGTCGATTCCGCGTACGGGTGGGGGGGGGAGCCCTCTCCGGCCCAAAGGAGCAGGAAGAGGGTGTCCCGCAGGGATGTGTCCGCAGTTTCGCACTCTTTGCCCTGAGCATCAACGGCATCACCTCGGTGCTGCCGGAAGATGTTCTCGCTACGCTCTACGTGGACGACCTTTCGATCTCTTTTGGCGCGGCCCAGACGCCAACTCTGGAGCCAACTCTTTGGCCAAGAATAAGGTGGTGCACTTCTGCCGCCATCCACGGCTGCACCCGGACCCAGATTTGTTTCTTAATGGGGTGCGCCTGGATGTGGTTGAGTCGCACCGTTTCCTTGGTCTTGTATTCGACTGACTCCTCACCTGGGGGGCTGATATTCGCAGCCTTAGGGTCTGTTGTACCCACGCCATGGACATTCTCCGTTCCGTGACGTTCAGCGCTTGAGGCGCTGATAGGGCTACTGCCTTACTTTTTTATCGATCCTTTGTTCGTTCGAAGCTCGACTACGGATGCGCGTTTTATGCATCCGCAGCCGAGCGTTTATTGCGGAAGGTGGATTCGATCCACCACACCGGCCTTCGCCTTGTGACCCGTGCCTTCCGCACTTCCCCCATTGAGAGCCTGTTCGTCGATGCTGGGGAGATGCCACTCACTCTGCGCCGCGTGCAGTGCATCACTCGCCTGTACGCGCGAGCCCGGCGCCTCCCTCAGTCGCCAACAGCTCTCACTGCACCCGCAGCTGATCTCGATGGTGCCTATGCCGCCGAGAGACGCCAGTCATACCCTAAGCCCTTTGGGTTTAGGGCCAGGAAACTCCTTCGAGAGCTAGATATAGCTCTCGGGCCGTTGGCGCCCCTGGTTCTGCCCAGGACGCCACCCTGGAGGGTACCACATTTGGCTATTTGTCACCACGCCTCTGCTCCCAAAGCTTGTACTGCGCCGGGAGTATTGCGTTTGACCTTTTTGGATCACACATCGTGTCACGCTGGAACCGTGCTAGTGTATACGGATGGCTCCAAGTCCCAAGAGGGGGTCGGCTTCCACGCCGTATATCCTCTGTTTGAAGTCAGCGGGGCTCTACCAGGCGCTGCGTCTGTCTTCACGGCCGAGCTGGTGGCAATACACCACTCGGTACGGGAGATTACGCGACGTGCCCGGTTCGGAGACCGGGTTGTGATCTATAGCGACTCACAAAGCGCCCTGAGTGCTCTCGGGGCATTGGAATCTCCGCATCCCCTGGTTCGCGAAATCCGTGACGCCACGGTTTAGGCGAGCTGGGCAGATGTCGAGATTATCTTCTGCTGGGTTCCTGGACATGTAAGAATTGCGGGAAATGAGGGCGCCAAAGAGTCCGCGAGGACTCTGCGACCGGACCAGCGTTTCGCTCTTCCTCACACCGACTACATGGCAGGAATACGGGCAGCTCTTCGGACTGCTTGGCAAAGAAGATGGGAGACGGTCGAAGGAAACTTAAAGTATCGTGCCATTGCGCCGCGACTGTTCCCATGGACCTATCCCCCAATGCCGCGGCGGCTTCAGGTTGCTTTCTGTCGTCTTCGAATCAGACACACTCGTGTGACGCATCGCTACTTGATGGAGCGCTCGCATGCGCCCTATTGCAACGACTGCGTCGTCCCCCAGACTGTTCGGCATATTCTTGTCGAATGTCCCAGTCTGGGTGATCTTCGCGCACGATACCTGTCTCGGTACCGGGATGGGCGGGGTCGCTACCGCCTGTCCCTTGTACTCGGGACGAGTGCGTGCACCATGACTGGTGGATTTATTGACTTTTGGGGGGAGGCCGGCCTTCTCCCCTTTATTTAAGGTTCCTTTTTTTTGTTATTGTTTTGTTTGTAGGTTGCACTCTCCTGCACCGGGGTGAGGGGGACCTCCCCCCGCTGCTGGAGATTGCTTCGATTGTTAAGTTTTTCCAATTTATATCATTGTTAAGTTTTCATATTTTTACTTTAAAGTAGCCTAGTTCTAGGCTCTCGTGTTTTTCAGCGACTTATGCCCAAGTGGGTAGTTGCCAGATGGGCTCCATAAAATAAAAAAAAAAAATAAAAAAAATATCCCCCAATGCCGCGGCGGCTTCAGGTTGCTTTCTGTCGTCTCCGAATCGGACACACTCGTGTGACGCATCGCTATTTAATGGAACGCTCGCCTGTGCCCTATTTCAACGACTGCGTCGTTCCCCGATCTGTTCGGCACATTCTTGTCGAATGTCCCAATCTGGGTGATCTTCGCGCGTTACCTGTTCCGGTACCTGGATGGGCGGGGTCGCTACCGCCTGTCCCTTGTACTCGGGACAAATTCGTACACATTGACTTGTGGACTTGTTGACTTCTTGGGGGAGGCCGGCCTTCTCCCTATTATTTAAGCAAGGTTTTTTTTGTTTTTTTTTCCCTTTGGTTTCACGCTCCTGCGCCGGGGGGACCTCCACCCGAAACCAGAAGCTTGCTTCCTTTTCCCCCATTTGGGGTGTTTTTTTCGTCTCTTTAATTTTATTTTAAAGTAGGCTAGAACTAGGCCAGTTTTAATACGGCGACTTATGCCCAAGTTGGCAGTCGCCAGATGAGCTCTTGAAAAAAAAAATAAATAAATATATCCCGCGTCCAGCCTCTCTCGCCTATCCCGTCTCAGCTTTTAGGACTTTTCAAGGGTCCTCCCTCCCCCCCCAAGTGCGTTAAAGAGTGCTGTTCGCAACCAAGGAGAGCGACCAGAAGTTAGCCAGTGGCGGGGGGTTCCCCAGCTGGGCAGCCAAGGTAACAGGGCGGATATCCTTATTGGGTCTTACTAACCCTTGACACGGTGGTGAGGATGTGAAGATCTGTTGTGGCAAACCGAGTCTTATAGTTGCCATAGAAACCATCAGGCAGGAAGGTGGTCTCCCTATTACGCGCAGGGAAGTGGTTATTGGGGGGGGGGACCGATATTACCATTATTTGCGCCCCAATGCCCAGATCCTCTCAAGGCCTGGTCTCTTGCAACTGGCAGGTGTTAAAGGGCGTCTTCCGACCAGACATGAGGAAGCTGGTCAGGTCCTTTAGCCTAGACAAGATGGTTGATGGGATAGTCAGAGAAATGGTAATGCTGAGAGGGAGGGGAGGAGGAGGAGGAGGAGGAGGCGGTGCAACAAGAACTTCCTCATTCACTTCAACCCATTGGTAGGGCATCCCTAATTTGTATTGTCTGGGTGAGAACAGTTCCTCCAGGTACCAAATGCAGGTGGACAAAAGGTTTCGATGATGGTCTTGAGAGTAAACCAAATAAAGTGTAGCGCCGAGAGGGAAAAAGCGCACCATCAACTTTCCCAGGCTCCATCAGTGTGTTCACGTCAACCCCCTGACGGGGCTTCCATAATTTGCACTGAGGCGGGGAGGGTGTGCAGTCCCTCCAGGTACCAAGTGTTACAGACTACCACTTCCGGAAGATGTGGTCAACTGTACTAAGTTGTGGCCCTAAGTAATTTGGGGGCCGTGGTTCAATATGCTAAAGTTGTCTTATTTCCTATGATGTTGCATTGAGGACATATCTACTTCAAGACACGCTACCAAACACACCAACGCCAGAGCCAACAAACTATTAATAGATCCACACCTCAATGTCAACTAGACACAAACAAGGTGTGCTGACTAAAGTCGCGTATTCTCACTTATTCTGATTCATGACCTTACGACCTTCAAAACTTTCATTAATCCACGGACTAACCTTGGGAGGACCTTGGTAATTATATCATTAGAAAAAATGTAAATCAACATAGGGGTTTCAAATTTCGTTAGAATCGGCCAATTAGTTATGATATTGTCAAATAATTTCCCGGTTAACCTTGGAAGGACCTTGAGTTATATCATTAGAAATAGACTGAAAAAGGGTTTCAAATTTCGTCAGGATGGCGAATAGTTATGATGTTATTACCCCCCCTCCCCCCCCCTCAAAGCAAAACGAGAACCGACCGACATAGTGAGATATCGAGTCTCACGCGACTAAAAAAAAAGAACCTTAAAAGAACCCTTCTTAGTCATTGCCTACATAACCATTCAACCCCATATTCTATTCAGTTCCACCATAATTGAAAAATGAAGACTACCTTACAAATAAAAATTAGAGTCACTCTGAGGGCACCACTCAAAGCTACAATACTACAGACACCCCACAAAACCCGAGAACCAAAGCGGCCTTGACGGAATTCATCTTAGAATCGAGCCTTGTCCAGGAGCGTCTCTTCGAATTAGGTATAAATGAAAGACCATTAAAATAATAAATAATAATCACTTTTTGTTTCAGGAAATAACAAACAATCGGAAAAAAAAGAGTTAAAAGTTTGCTGGCTTCAGTCCTCTTATGGAGCTGCTGTGTTGCTGCTTAGCAGGCGGACGTCAGCCAGGGCAAACCCAAATTCCCCACAGTGATGACCAGTCACGGTGGTGACCTCCCTAGGAAATAGTTTTGAGACTAATCCCTAACACTATTTTAGGAAGGCAATTTCTTTTAAATTTCATTTTCTTTTTTATTTATCTTAACTTGGTCTTTGTTATTGTAATTTTATTAAAAAAACAGGCAATGGCTTCGCTACTAAGATTAAAATTTAAAATCTAAAAAAAAGCAGCCATGGTTAAATTTTTAAAAAATTTCTGAACTTCGCCAGTTATAATAATTTTAAAAAAGAACTAAATTGCCCCCCTTTCCAAAATATCACGTTGCTAAAATATCGAGTTATAGAAGATATATAAAAATAAACTTTCTGAACTTCACCATTTTGTTTTTCTGATATTATAGAAGAATTATTCAAAATAACTTTGCTTAAAAACCCATAAGTCATAACCAAACTAAGATGAAATTATTATTCAAATACTCCAAAAAATCCCCTTCTTAAATTATAGTTAGTGAAAAATTAAGAGAAATAAAAATGATTAGAAAAAAGATAAAATTTTTCAACACTCTTAAAATTAAGGCTGGGTTTTCGTATATTGAATATTTTCGAATGTAAAACAAACAATAATTACAAACGTGAAGTTAGGAAAATGCATTAAAATTAAGGCATATTTTTCACTAACTCTATAATTGTATAACAGGATTTTTGAAGATGGGTGAAAAATTAATAAATAGTTTTTTCCTAAGTGGACAAATGACTTATTTTTTTATCAAAGTTATTTCGAATAATTCTTTTATGATAACAAAAAACAAAATGGTGAAGTTCAGAAATAAATATAAGTATCAGAATTTTGTGAATTTTTTAAAACCCGAAGAATTACAAATGGTGAAGTTCAGAAAATTGATTTTTATATATCTTCTTCTATAACTCGATATTTTAGCAACGTGATATTTTGAAAAGGGGAGAAATTTAGTTCCTTTTTTAAATTATTATAATTGGCGAAATTCAGAAAATTTATAAAAATTTAATCATGGCTGCTTTTTTTTAAATTTTAAATTTTAATCTTAGTAGCGAAGCGCAGGGGGAGTGGCGAAGCCATGGGTGTTTTTTTTTGTTTTTTCATAAAAAAAAAAAATTTAGATGCGGTGAAAAAGAGCTCCCAAGATTTTCTTCGTATATCAAAATAAATCCCCCAAACTTTTTCCTTGCCCTTAGGCCTAGAAAATAAGCAAGGAGCTGAAAAAAATAACAGACCAAAAATAAATTATTAGGAAACAAGCCGCTGTTCTCTTCCTTATCAGGAAGAGCTTGGTTACACAGGCACCCCTGCCGGGGTGTGGCCTACGGCCTTATTTGCTAATCTTAACCGCCTTTTTTAATCCCCTTTATAGACTATTTTAACAACTTGAACACCCTTTTCTTCTTCTTTTTAACTATTTCAATCCTTTGAATTTCCAAAAAACCCGAAGTCATTTGTCAACTAAGCCAAAAAAAACAAATTTAAAAAAAAAAAACCCATCTTAAATTATAGAAGATATGTACTGGAAACCTTTTAAATTTTTTGAGACCAAAACCCCATTTGTATGAAACATACGCTGGAAGCGACATAACGAATGTCTGCTTGTGAAGGTGTAAAGAAGATTGGCGAAACCACTCATCTTGTTATCCTAATATTTAAAATTATTGCTGGTTTATTAAAAAGTTATAATTTAAGAAAAAAAAACAACTGCATTTCTTCGCTGATACCAAAATCGCGTTCTGGTCGTGTTCGTGCAGGATGCGACTTTCAGTCCCTTGAGCTTTGCTATTCGATCAAAAGGATAAAATAATTAAAAATGTGGGTTAACTGAATGCCTTTATGTAATTATAATCTAATTACTAATATTGTTTTGTAAAAATGTACATTTTAATCTTTTTCAACTCAAAATTATTCTTTCCAAAGAAAACAGTGTAACTATTGATGCTTTGCACCAAAGTGACTTGAAATCGGAGGAGAAGCTTGCTAAGGGTATTAAATCAAGGAGCACCATCTTTAAGATCATTAAGAACTTTAAAAAAGATTGGTTACACTGTTGTGAAGTCTTCTGGACGTCCAAGAGCTTCAAATAAATGCCAAGATCATCTCCTGGTAAGGTTTCAGCTCATGGATCGGGTTGCTTCCAGTGGCAAACGTGCTCGCTATTTGAAAGAAGCAGGGCAGAACGCTTCACCACACAGAGGTGCAGACTTTTGGACAAAGGTCTCGAATCGAGAAGGGCCGCGAAAAAGCCTAGTTTCACCAAGAAAAAACTCATATAGACTCCATTTGTTTTGTTTTTTTAGCAGATATAAGGAATGGACTGCTGAAGAGTGTGGCAAATGCTATTCTCTGCTGAAGTTCCCTTCAGCTGGTTTGGAGCTTCTTGAAGATCCTTCGTTAGGAGGACAAAAGGAAAGCACTTTCAGGACTCTTGTGTCATGCCCACGGTGAAGCATCCGGAAGCTCTCCATGTCTAGGACTGCTTCTCTTCTAAAGGAACTTGAGCATTAATAATTTTGCCCAAGAACACTACCATGAACCCGAAATGGTACCAAAACCTGTTCATCTGCACTTTTTCGCCCACAACAGTTCAGGACCAATTTTGGGACGAAAATTGTACTTTTCAGCATGATGGCGCATCTTTTCACAAACCAAAAGCAATAACTAAGTTCTTGGCTGAAAATAACATTGAACTTTTGAGACCTTGCCACAGGACTTGGCCAGAGTTGAAGCTAATATACAGGGTTTGCAAAAGTTCTGCGACACTCGTGCGGGTTGGGTTTTTTTTCGAGAGGTTTACGTGTGAGATAGAAAAAGTTCAGTCGAACAGACTTAGCATTGTGTGTAGATGTGTCGAGAGGGAAGTCAAAAGATTCGAACACTCTCCTCTCCTGTGCGTGGCCCAAAGCCGGCCGGTTGAACGTCCAGAGTGTGAGAAAGGCCTTGGAAAGTGCTCCGAAGCCCCAAATAACTGCCCTCGCCAAGAACATCATCATTTCGATGACCACAGTGTTTAGGGACGTCAAGGAGGGAGGCGGCAAGAGCTTGAAGTGCATGGAAAGGCTTCTGCTCACCGACAGTATGCGAGAACAACGTCGGGAACGCTGTCGTCGCCTTCTCAACGATTTGAAGAGTCGAATTCTTTCATTAAAAAACCTTCACGGTCGATCCGGTCATCAATAAGAATTTTTTTTTAGGAGGCTATCTGTCGAATGCCCACTTGGGCATAAGTCGCCGCAATCACACAGCCTAGCTCTAGGCTACTTTAAAATAAGAATAGGAAAACAAAACAACGATAAAAAGGGAAGATGACAACAATTAGGAAGCAAGCTCCGGCGTCGGGGAAAGGTCCCCCTCCACCCGGCGCAGGAGCGTGCGACCTACAAAGAAAACAATAACAAAACAAAACCTAGTTAAATGAAGGGGAGAAGGCCAACCTCCCGTAAAAAGTCTACAAGTCCACCAGTCAATGTGCACGCACTCGTCCCGAGTACAAGGGACAGGCGGTAGTGACCCCGCCCATCCCGGTACCGAGACGGGTAACGTGTGCGAAGATCACCCAGACTCGGACATTCGACAAGAATGTGCGGAACAGTCTGGGGGACGACGCCGTCGTCACAATAGGGCGCAAGCAAGCACTCCATCAAATGGCGATGCGTCACACGAGTTTGCCCGATTTGGAGACGACAGAAAGCGCCATGAAGCCGTCGCGGCATTGGGGGATAGGTCCATGGGAACAGTCGCGTGCAATGTCACGCAACTTTAAGTTCCCCTGCAACTTAAACAAATCTGGGTCGGAGTGGAGTCGTGGATGGCGACAGAAGTGCACCACCTTAGTCTTGGCCAAATAAAACCTAAACCTGTGCACTTCGGCATAGCGAGAGACGTGGTTAAATACCTGTTGGAATCGACGCTCCAGAGTTGGCATCTGGGCCGCGCCAAAAGAGATCGAAAGGTCGTCCACGTAGAGCGTAGCGAGGACATCTTCCGGCAGCACCGAGGTGATGCCGTTGATGCTAAGGGCAAAGAGAGTGACACTGAGGACACTTCCCTGCGTGACACCCTCTTCCTGCTCCATTGGGCAGGAGAGGGCTCCCCTCACCCGTACGCGGAATCAACGATCTCGCAAAAATTCAGATATAAAAATTGGGAGGCGTCCCCTCGGCCCCCATCGTGTGGGGAGTCTCCGTGATACCGTGTCGCCATGCGGTATCTTAGGCCTTCTCCAGATCGAAAAAGACCGTGGCGTAGTGCTGTCTACGAAGGAAAGCCTCTCAGACGGCATTTTCCAGTTGGAGCAGAGTATGCGACGTGGAGTGGAACTTGCGGCACCGCATTGTGCAGAAGACAGATGGCCTCCGCTGTCCAGGAAAAAGGCTAATCTAACATTTACCAATTTCTCCATCAACTTGCACACGCAAGAGGTTAGAGAGATTGGGCGGAAAACGGCCGGAGTAGAGTGATCTCTCCGCGGTTTGCGAAAGGCGAGCACAGTAGCGATTCACCAGGAATCTAGGAGGCGACCCTCCATCCAGATCCTGTTAAACAAATCTAACAGAGAGGCCTTGCCTCGCTCACCTGGGTGTCGAAACATTGCGTACGGGACATCGTCCGGACCATGGGTGGTGTTCGCGCACGAAGCAAGAGCGGAACGCAACTGACTCACAGTAAGCCTGTCGTTGAAGGGTTCTCGGCCTCTGGAGGTAAAGTCCAGCCGGTGACCTTCCGCGACACCATGACGTGCATTGAATGCTGGTGGAGTAGCATCCCGGCTAGAGAAAGCGGTCGCGAAGGTTCCGCTACGGACGCGGGGTCCGAAATGCGGTCCCATTCTCATGGATAACGGGATGGGTGTCCTGCGAGAACTTGGCCCGAATCCTTTTGACTTCCTTCCACTCCTCTGCTAGAGTGGTCTTTCCCGTTAACTGAAGACACGTATGCCCGCCAAGAAAAGCGGCGGGCGGGCTTCGAAATATACCAGAACCTAGCCCTAGCCCAACGAAATTCAGCGACAGTGAAATCGGTCGGGCGGCGCTTATAGCCCATGTAGGCATAACGCTTCTGATGGGGGACGTCTCACACTCGGCCGACCACCATGGGAGTGGTCGACGTGCAGAATGGCCAGATGTTCTAGGAATAGTATAGTCAGGCCCGCGGTGATGAGGTTGCCGGAGAAGAACTCAATGGCCTCATCTACCGACCTAAACTCCTTGACTGAGATAGAAAATTCCGTCATTTCCTGAAATGCAGGCCACCGCGCACGCGCTAAGCACCACCGAGGTGGGCTCTCAGGCGGCAGTTGCCCTGAAAATGATATTTGAATGGGAAAGTGATTACTACCATGGAGGTCATCGACCACCCCCCAATCAAAATCAGGCTATGCATCCGAAGAGCACAGAGATAGGTCAAGGCAAGAAAATGAAGCGGTTCTCGGACAGTGATGCGTAAGCTCATCAACGTTTAGGACACCGATCTCGAGCTCTTCAATCAGATCGTCAAGTACTTGTCCCCTGGGATTTATTAAGTATTCTCCCCAGAGAGGATGCCTGCCGTTCAGATCTTCAAGCAAGAGAAACGGCCTCGGCAACCGTGCCACGACGCAACGGAATACCCATGCGTCGAAGTCAGCTGACGGTAGAATGTACGCAGGAATGATTGTTTTGTCCTATCCAGGTGAAGCTGCACAGCCACTGCCTGAAAGGAGGTATCTAAAGTGAAAGAAAGAACGGAGACATCATGCCGAGTGTAAACCGCGCATCTCTCAATCGGTTCATCCCGCGGGGGTGGGGTCGCACACCCCTATACCCTGAGAGGGCGGGCAGGGGGCACGCGGCTAGCATGGTCTCCTGCAGAAAAAAATAGCTAACGGGGAACGGGACGAGACGAGCCCCCGAAGCTCCTCCCAGTTGGCCCGGAGTCTACGGCAGTTCAATTAAAGGAATATGCCCTCCAGGCCTAGCTCGGAGGAGACACGGGGGCCCTCTTCGAACAGAAAACCCTCACGGGAATGGCCGTACGCTTCCCGGAGGCAGAGCACCGGGCACTATTGGCTGGACAAAGCGCTGCACCTACAATATTAGGAGAGGTTGGGCTTGCCATGCTGTCTTTTCCTCCCTCCGCCTTGAAACCTTAGGCGGGCGTTGCGGCTTCGGAGGCGGGGAGCCCTCTTTTCTAGGAACCACCGTCTCCGAGCCACTCAGCCCACCCCTAGGCGTGGGCGAAGGAGCCTGAAGCTCCTTTCTTGCCATCCTACTTTAGGAACCCCGGAAGATGGCCTAGCGACCAACTTCAGGGGTGTTGCCTCCTGTGAGTCTAACGGCGCGTGGCCCTTTCCCCTTACGGGAAACGGTCACGCTGGGGTAAAGAGGGGGGAGCCCTGGTCTTAGCCGGGGCTGGGTATGAACCCTTTTTGCCGCCATCTTGACCAGGGGAGCGCCCGGGTTGAGTAGAGCCCGCAGAAGGGCTCCGAATGGTCGCGGAAACAACCGTGCTCGTTGGCCTGGATGGGCCAGGAGCAGAGGGTGCCTTTCTAACTATTGAGGCATATGACGTCCCAGGCAGAGCCGGGCGCGCTGGGACCAAGTCCTTAGCCTCGCGGAATGAGAGTCAATCCTGGGCCTGAACGGCCAGGATTTCTTTCTCAAGGAGATATGCACCACATTGCTTCAAAGAAGCGGGGTGCCGCTCTCCGCAATTGACACACTTGGCCACACACGATTTAGACTTATCGTGTGCAGCCTTGGAGTAATTTACACAGACTTTGGGCGTCCCAGACTTTGCACGTCTACAAGAACGATTCGTATGGCCGAAGCGGTGACAGTAATAGCACCGCCGCGGCAGTGGCACGAATGCATTCACGCGGTAGTGGTACCAACCGGCACGCACCGACTCCGGGAGTTTGTTACAGTCGAATGTGACGAAGAGTGTATGAGTGGGTTCGAGGCTTCTTTCTGTTTTCTCATTCCCCGTTCGAGCTTGTCCGCCCCATGGTCGGCCAGCTCTAAGGTGATATCCCTATAGAGTAGTCAACGAGTTCCCTCGCATAAACTACTACTTTCACAAAGTTCATGGTAGAGTGCTGCGTCAAACTCACCGGGGTGCCATGAAGTGTCCAAAGAGCACTTATGTTGGCCGCCTCGGCGGGATTCACCGAGGCAAACAAGAATCCGTGGAAATTTCATTGAAGAAATTATTCCCCCCAGGCCTAGTTCGGAGGAGATACGGCGTTCGCCAATGGCCGTACGCTTCTCTGAGTCAGAACTACGGGTGTTGTCGCCTTCTAAGACGTTTCCTTACTCTGCCTAGAAACCTTTGGCGGGTGACGAAGCTCCTTTAGCCCTTTCTTTGCAGGTGGCAGCTTTAACAGTCCTTAAAGACAGCCTCATCACTACCTTCGTGGGGGTTGCCTCCTAGGAGTATTGCGACTCGGTGGAGGTGCGCGGCCGTTTTGCCGTATAGGAAACGGTCACACTAGGGTAGGGTGGGGTGAGCCTTGGTTCTAGCCGGTGCTGGGTGTGAATCCTTTGTGCCACCAAATCTAGCAGGGGAGCGCCCGGGTTGGTAGGCGGCGCATAATGGTTCTGAATCGGCGCGAAAACGACCGTGCTCGTACACTTACAGCAGTTAGTACCTTTCTTAACATCGAAGCATAGGACGTCCCAGGCAGCACCGGGCGCTCCAGGACCAAGTCCTTAGCCTCACGAAATAAGAGAAGAGTCGCAGCCTGAATGGCCAGGATTTCTTGCACCACATTGCTTCGAAGAGGCAGGTTGTGGTTCTCCATAATTTACACACTTGGTCATACACGATAACGACTTATTGTGTGTGGCCTTGGAGCAACCTACACAGATTTCGGGTAACCTTGACTTTACACGTCTACAGGAGCGATTCGTATCCCCGAAGCGGTGACAGTAATAGCACGTCTGTGGCAGTGGCACGAGTGCCTTCACGCGGTAGAGAAAACAACCGACACGCGCCGACTCAGGGAGCTTGTCACAGTCTAACGTGAGGAAGTGTATGGGTGGGTCTCGAGGCCCCTCCATGTTTTCTCATCAAACATTCAATCTAGACTTCTCCTTGGCACCCAGCGCTTCTATGTTCTCTTCTAAGGAGTAGTCTTCAAGTTCTCTCGCATAAGCCACTCCTTTCACGAAATTCATGTCAGAAGTGGCATCACAGTTAACGGTGAGTCATCAAGTGACAGAAGGACACTAATAATTGCCCCTTCGGGAAGGTCCGCCGCATTCGCTTGAAGGCCCCCGTAAGGGGAGCGGCGATTTGCCATCCTGGCCGCCGTGCTGACGGGATTCAGCACCCCATCCGACCCCAGCTTAGCATCTTCTCATGCATTCAAAACACTTGTTTCCTCGCTTTTCATACAACCTCTCCCACAACTTTCTCGGGTCAGCCTCTAATTTCACAGGGTAGATGCTGACCTTCTTTTCAGCCAACCGTCCCGGATCGGGGCTTGGGGGAAAGGGACAATGTTCCCTAACCCCTGAGCTCCGGTTTGGGGTGGTGGGTTTTTAAAAACCTGCTTCATCCCCATCCATACCTTCTTCACATCCCCTTTCCTTCTCACTTAACCATCTATTTTTTTTACGTTGTGTCCAATGTAGAGCCGCCATGCCGAGGGACTGCCAGGCCACCAGGCGGGAGGGGAGGTCCTGAATGGCGGCACCTGGCTCTTCCAGGCCTGTACGCCCCCTTGCAGGGCGGGCTACTGCAAGGGGTGATGAGCGTATGCATCCCGTGAAATATTTAGGGTCACCCCATGCCCAAGGATGAAAAAATCAAAATCTTCCCTCGATTTCCCCTTGTCCATCTACGGTTCTACCCTAGGCCGAAAAAATGGAGGTCCTTCCCTTTGTGATTGCGTAGGGTACCCTCCAAATTTGTCTAACCGGAGAGGAGGCTTACTCCTTTCCTTCGCCTATGGGTGTAGGGGATCCCCTCACCCTCTTATCTGGAGATGCCTTCAGGCACCTCACTCTTACCAGCGGCAGTCCCACTTTACTTTACAAGGAGACTGCCAAGAAAGCCAGCAGGCAGCCCATAGCCGACCACTACCCATTAAAGCTACTTGGTAGGGAAAACCCCCTTAGAAGGAAAGGGAAGTCAAGCCCCTTCGGTCGCTTCCCTCAAAAGACCTGCTGGCAAGAATATTAAACCTTGCTGGGGTCAAGGCCTGTGCTTCCCTAGACATGACTAATGACGCTGCTGCCAGTAGGACCTGCGATGTCCTGAGGGGGATGCCCCCCCCCCGAGATAGATATGGTCCTTGAGGCAACCCACCCTCAAACGGTAGGGCCTTCCATGGGAGCGAATCCGAGCTCGGCGCCAAGCACCGAACTCGAGTCCGCCCCTATGCAAGGTCCTCCGAGGCAGTACAAGGAGGGGAGGGATCTCCTGTGACCGGTGCCCCTGCGACTGCCAGGACCTTCTCTATCTCGGAGAAGGACCTAGCTGAGGCCGGTCCATCTGGCCTGGGGGCCCCTGCCGGCGGAGGGGAGAAGCGGGTTCATTACCCGCCCTCCTCTCCTAAAAAGAAAAAAAAAACAGAAAAAAGACTAAGACGACTCGGGGTTCCTCTCCATCCGCGGTGGCTGCGGGGACGGATGGGTCTGCTGCCACTTCGGTAAGCGACCAAGCCAAGATCGGCACATCTGGCCCTTCTGCCATCCTGGGTGCGGAGCCCCTGACTAAGACCAAAAGTGCGCAGGGTGGATCCTCGATAACATTATGGCCCCTCATTCAGAGGTTACCCGGCGTTTTCAAGCCCATTGGCTTCAAACGCTTCTTAGTTATTCGCTCCACTGATGGCAGCATGTTAGCCAAGGGCAACATGATCGATCAGAGGAGAGTTTTAACTAGTGTAATTGGTAGAGAGCCGAAGGTGGCCCGTTTCTCGGACGGGAGCCTCTAGACGAATGCGGCGGATCGCTCCGATGCGGCAAAGATAAGTGCTCTTCGGACACTTCATGGCACCCCGGTGAGTGTGACGCCGCACTTTACCATGAATTTTGTGAAAAGAGTAGTTTATGCGAGGGAACTCTTTGTCTACTCCATAGAGGACATCACCTTAGAGCTGACTGAGCATGGATCGGTCAAGGTCGAATGTGTGATGAGAAAACATGGAGGGGCATCGAGACCCACCCCTACACTCTTCGTCACATTCGACTGTGACAAGCTCCCTGAGTCGGTGCGTGCCGGTTGGTACCGCTACCGCGTGAAGGCATTCGTGCCACTGCCGCGGCTGTGCTATTACTGTCACCGCTTCGGCCATACGAATCGCTCATGTAGACGTGCAAAATCAAGGTCACCAGAAGTATTGGTAAATTTCTCCAAGGCCACACACGATAAATCCAAATCGAGTGTGGCCAAGTGTGTTAATTGCGGAAAGTCGCACCCCGCTTCTTCGAAGCAATGAGGTGCATATTTCCTTGAGAAAGAAATCCTGGCCGTTCAGGCCCAGGTTCGACTCTCATTCCGCGAGGCTAAGGACTTGGTCCTGGCGCGCCCGGCTCTGCCTGGTACGTCTTAAGCCTCAATGGTTAGAAAGACACCCTCTGCTCCTGGCCCATCCAGGCCAACGAGCACGGTTCTTTGCGCGCCAATTCGGAACCCTTCCGCGGGTTCTAATCAACCCGGGCGCTCCCCTGGTAAAGCTGGCGACACAAAGGGTTCACACCCAGCCCCGGCTAAAACCAGGGCTCCCCCGCCTTTTCCTAGCGTGACCGTTTCCAATAAGGCGAAACGGCCACGCGCCTCCACCGAGTCGTTAGACTCCCAGAAGGCAACACCCCTGAAGTTGGTCGCCAGGCCATCTTCAGGGGTACCTAAAGCTGTCCCCCGAAGGGAGGACAGCAACAAAGGAGCTTCGACTCCTTCGCCCACGCCTATTGGTGAACAGAGTTGCTCGGAGACGGTAGATCCTCGAAAAGAGGGCCTTACGCCTTCGAAGCCGCAACGCCCGCCTAAGGTTTCGAGGGGGAGGGAGGAAAAGACTCGCAAGGCGAGCCCAACCTCCCCCATTAAGTCCTCGAAGGCTACAGCACCTTCAGCGCATTGTCCGGCTAACAGCACCCGGGGTTCTGCCTTCGGGTAGCGTACGGCCATTTCCGTGAGGGTCTTCTGTTCGAAGAGGGCCCCCGCGTCTCCACCGAGCTAGGCCTGGATGGCATATTCCTTCAATGGAATTGCCGTGGACTCCGGGCCAACTGGGAGGAGCTGCGGAGGCTCGTCTCGTCCCATTTCCCGTTAGCTATCTATTTGCAGGAGACCATGCTAGGTGCGAGCCCCCTGCCCACCCTCCCGAAGTATAAAGGTTTTGCGACCCCACCACCACGAGATGAGGGCCGGGCTGGGGGATGCGCAGTTTACACCCGGCATGATGTCTCCGTTCTTCTTTGCTCTTTAGATACCTCCTTTCAGGCTGTGCAGCTTCACCTGGATAGGAGGTATATTGTTATATCTGCGTACATTACACCGTCAGCTGACTTCGACGCGGGGGAATTCCGCCGCGTCGTAGCACGGTTGCCTAGGCCCTTTCTCTTGCTTGGAGATCTGAACGGCATGCATCTTCTCTGAAGAGATTACTAAAAAAATTCCAGTGGACAAGTTCTTGCCGATCTGATCGAAGAGCTTGAGATGGGTGTCCTAAACGTGGATGAGTTTACGCATCACTGTCCGAGAACCACTTCATTTTCTTGCCTCGAGCTATCTTTGTGCTCTTCGGATGCACAGCCTGATTTTGATTGGGGGGTGGTCGATGACCTCCATGGTAGTGATCACTTTCCCATTCAAATATCACTTTCAGGGCAACTGCCGCCTGAGAGACCACCTCGGTGGTGCTTGGCGCGTGCGCGGTGGCCTGTATTTCAGGAAATGACGGAATTCTCTATCTCAGTCGAGGAGTTTAGGTCATAGAAGAGGCCGTTGAGTTCTTCTCCGACAACCTCATCGTCGCTGGCCTGAATGCTATTCCTATAATGTCGGGCCGTTTTGCACGTCGACCACTCTCGTGGTAGTCGGTCGAGTGTGAGACGCCCCCAAATCGAAGCGTTATGCCTACATGCGCTATAAGCGCCGCCCGAACGATTTCACTGTCGCTGAATTTCGTCGGGCTAGGGCTAAGTTCAAGTATATCTCGAAGCACGACTATCGCTTTTCTTGGCGGGCATACGTGTCTCCACTTAATGGGAATATCCCTATAGCAGACGTGTGGAAGCGAGTCAGAAGGATTCAGTGCAAGTCCTCGCAGGACCCCCACCCGTTCTCCAGGAGAATGGGACCGTGGCGGAATCCTTCGCGCCCGCTTTCTCTGCATTCTCTAGCCGGGATGCTGCTCCGCTAGCATTCAATGTACGTCGTGATGTTGCGGAACGCCTTCGACTGGACTTTACCTCCAGAGGCGGATAACCCTTCAACTACAGGTTTACTGTGAGTGAGTTGCGTTCCGCTTTTGCTTCGTGCGCGGACACCACCCATGGTCCGGACGATGTCCCGTACGCTATGCTTCGACACCTAGGTGAGTGAGGCATGGCCTCTCTCTTAGATTTGTTCAACAGGATCTGGGTTGAGGGTCTCCTCCCAGATTCCTGGCGAATCGCTACTGTGCTCACCTTTCGCAAACCGGGAAGAGATCATTCTACTCCAGCCGGTTACCGCCCAATCTCTCTAACCTCTTGCGTGTGCAAGTTGATGGAGAAATTGGTAGATGTTAGATTAGCCTTTTTTCTGGACAGCGGAGGCCATCTGTCTTCTGCGCAGTGTGGCTTCCGCAAGTTCCATTCCACGTCGGATGCTCTGTTTCGACTGGAAAATGCCGTCTGCGAGGCCTTCCATCGTAGACAGCACTATGCTACGGTGTTTTTCGATCTGAAGAAGGCATCTGATGCCGCATGGGGATACGGTATCATGGAGACCCTCCACACGATGGGAGCGAGGGGACGCCTCCCGGTGTTTATATCAGAATTTTTGAGAGCTCGCCGATCCGAGTAGGGGGGAGGGGAGCTCTTTCCGGCCCAATGGAGTAGGCAGAGGGTGTCCCGCAGGGAAGTGTACTCAGTGTCACAATCTTTGCCCTGAGCATCAACGGCATCACCTCGGTGCTGCCGGAAGATGTTCTCGCTACGCTCTACGTGGACGACCTTTCGATCTATTTTGGCGCGGCCCAGATGCCAACTCTGCAGCGTCGACTCCAACAGGCATTGAACCGCGTCTCTTGCCATGACGAAGCGCACAGGCCTTGGTTTTCCTTGGCCAAGACTAAGGTGGTGCACTTCTGCCGGCATCAACGACTCCACCGGGACCCAGATTTGTTTCTTAATGGGGTACGCCTGGAAGTGATTGAATCGCACCGTTTCCTTGGTCTTGTATTTGACCGACTCCTCACCTGGGAGGCTCATATTCGCAGCCTTAGGGTATCTTGTACTCGCGTCATAGATATTCTCCTTTCGGCCCCTGGGGCGCTGATAGGGCAACTGCCTTACTTTTTTATTGATCCTTTGTTCGTTCGAAGCTTGACTACAGATGAAAGTTTTATGCATCCGCAGCCGAGTGTGTATTGCGGAAGGTGGACTCTATCCACCACATCAGCCTTCGCCTGGCGATCGGTGCCTCCTGCACTTTCCCCATTGAGAGCCAACTAGTCAATGCTGGGGAGATGCCACTCGCTCTACGCCGTGTACAGTGCATCATTCGCCTGTTCTCACGAGCCCGGCGCCTACCTCAGTCGCAAACAGCTCTCACTGCATCCGCAGCTGATTTTGATGGTGCCTATGCCGCCGAGAGACGCCAGTCATACCCTAAACCCTTTGGGTTTAGGGCTAGGAAACTCCTTCGAGAGCTAGGTATAGCTCTCGAGACGGTGGCACCTCTGGTTCTGCCCAGGACGCCACCCTGGAGGGTAACACATTGGTCTATTTGTCGCTACGCTTCTGCTCCCAAAGCTTGTACAGCGCTGGGAGTATTGCGTTCAACCTTTTTGGAGCACACCTCCTGTCACGCTGGAATCGTGTTAATGTATACGGATGGTTCCAAGTCCACAGAGGCTGTCGGCTTCCACGCCGTTTTCCCTCTGTTTGAAGTCAGCGGGGCTCTACCAGGCGCTGCGTCTGTCTTCACGGCCGAGCTGCTGGCAATACACCACTCGGTACGGGAGATTACGTGACGTGCCCGCTTCGGAGACCAGATTGTGATCTATAGTGACTCACAAAACGCCCTGAGTGCTCTCGTGGCATTTGAACCTCGATGCCTACAGGTTCACTGTATCTGAGATGCCACGGTTTTTATGAGCCGGGTAGATGTCGATATTTTCTTTTGCTGGCTTCCTGTACATGTGTGAATTGCTGGGAATGAGCGCGCGATAAAGGTGCCAGAGTACCTGAGGATGGGTGAGCAGACAAGCGTTTCGCCTTTTTCACACCGACTACCTGGCATGAATCATGGTAGCCCTCCAAACCGCTTGACAAAGAAAATGGGAGACGGTCGTGGGGAACTTAAAGTTGCGTGCTATTTCGCCGCGACTGTTCTAATGAACCTTCCCCAAATGCCGCGACATCTTCAGGTCGCTTTCTGTTTTCTTCGAATTGGACACATTCGCGGGAGGCACTGCCATTTGATGGAACGCTTCCTTACACTTTATTGCGACTACTGAGTTGTCCCCAAGACTGTTCGGCACATTATTGTTGAATGTTCTAGTCTAGGTAATCTTCACTCAAGTTACCTGTCCGGGTACCGGGACAAGCGGGGTTGCTACCGTTTGTCCCTTGTATTCGAGATGGTTCGAGTACAGAGGCTTGTGAACTACCTAACCTTTTGGAGGAGGTTGGCCTCCTCCACTTCATTTGAGTCTGTATTGTGGGTCGCCTTTTTTCTTCGCCGGAGGGATGCGGGTCACTCCCCATCCCTCCCTATGCCGGTGTATGCTTCCTTCTTATTCTTGCCATTTTTTTTGTTTCTTGTTCTGTATTTGTTTGTTTTTTCCCCTTATTTTTGTTTTGAATTTTTGTTTTCTGGTCCTTTTCATATATATATATATATATATATATATATATATATACATATATATTTAAATCTAGCCCAGCATTAGGCTGTAAGGGGTTTAAGGCGGCCTTTTCTCTATTATTCCGTCGCTAAATGGATTTTAAAAACCACAAAAAGCAACAAAAAACTCACACACGACTTGGGGAAATTCCCCCACGTCGAAATCGGCTGGATGCACGCGGAAATAACAATATACCTCGTATCCAGGTGAAGCTGCACAGCTACGGCCTGAAAGGAGCTGTCTAAAGTGAAGAGAAGAACAGAGACATCATGCCTGTTGTAAATGGCGCATCCTCCTGCCCAGCCCCATCCCTTGGTAGTGGGGTGGCAAAACCTTTATATCCCGGGAGCGTGGGCAGGGGGAACGTGCCTCGCATGGTCTCCTGCAAAAATATAGATAAGGGAAAACTGGAGGAGACGAGCCTCCGCAGTTCCTCCCAGTTGGCCCGGAGTCCGCGGCAATTCCATTGAAGGAATATGCCCTCCAGGACTAGGTCCGAAGAGATGCGGGGGCCCTGTTCGAAGAGAAGACTCCCACGGGAATGGCCGTACGCTTCCTTTAGTGTGATGGCGTGTCCATGCAGCCGCCAGCTCTATCATGGTGGAGCTAGATAGAGGTAGAACTCGTAGAAGGGTTCTTAATGGGCACAGTTGTTACCGTACTTGTAGTCCTGGAGGGACCAAGAGCAGATAGTACTTTCTTCATCCAAAAAGCGTATGAAATCCCAGGTCGCACAGTGACCGACAGACCTATCTCCTAGGCGTCTCGAAAAATCATTCGGTCCGAGGCCACAACAGCCAAGACATCTCTCTCGAAGAGATACGAGGCACAGTGCCTCGAGGAAGCAGGGATGGACTCGACTCTTTTCACGCACCTGGTCTTACACAATACAGATTTAGCATTTAACGACTTGGAGGAGTTTGCGTGCGCAGAGTTCCAGTTGACCGACTTGGCACTTCTGCACATACAATGGCAGTAGTAACATCTCAATAGCAATGAGGCGATTGCTTTGACGCGGAAGCGATAAAAGCTTTCACGCACTGATTCACGGATCTTGTCACAATGAACGTGACTAATGATGGAATGTGAATTGGGGTCTGTAAATGAGAGAAGGAACAGAAATTAAGACCTACTCTCTTATGTGGATTGTTTGCATAACATAAGTGGAAGAAGAATTTTGACTGACATTTCCTTGAAGCGACGCTGTGCACAAATGGACCTTGAAAAGTGATTCCAAGCAGATGGCGAAAGGCGTGTGTTCGTATATGGGAAAATCTTGTATAAAAGAGATTTTGTCATATTGGTATGATATTACATAGAAATAATTTATTCTCGTCACATAGTAATTGAATGATTAATTATATTTGATGCTAGATTTACACACACACAAACATACACACACATATATATCTTCGGAAATATTTTATTTCTTACTTCGAAAGAATCCGACTCGGCTACGCCTAGTGGTCTAAAGGGCGGTTTAATTGAGATCAAAGCGGTTGCTCGCTGCCAATGTGCACGGTTCGAATCCCACCCCAGCTCGGATTTTGTCGAAGTAAGAAATAAAATATCTCCGAAGAAAAAAAAAATATATATATATATATATATATGGACATAATTTCTCCAGGATTATTATTGTTTAGCATTGCTATAGGTCTCGAGGTACTTTCCTCTTTCTTCATCACACCTTTAATCTTGATCGCTTATTGGTAGACCAGCTCTTTTGTGATATCTTCTAAGGAGTAGTTACCGAGTTCCCTCGCAGAGACTGCTCATTTTAGGAAGTCCATGGCAGAATGCAATGTCACCTATACAAGCGAACCATCAAGTATTCGAATAGGACTCTTACTGGAAGCCTGGGTAGGGTCCACCAAAATTCACCAGAAGGCTCTCTTTTGACAAACAGACGAGCTTTGGTTGCATACCTAAAACTCTCACTAATGTTGATGGAACATGATTCCTTTGGATAGCTTGCTGTCATCAGGGGATAAGATAATCAGGAATCCTTTGAAGCCGGCGGGCTCAAAGACGCCGGACAGCGTCTCGATGAGGGAACCCAGCGTCACCGACACTTCGCTCACCTTACCTGGTTGTTTAACTTTTGTAAATTATCCTCCCTACCCAAGGGTGTCCAGAAATAGACGTGTGATCCGTCCCTCCCATACCATCTTCCCTCTCCTGGAAAGAAAAGAACCCGATGTTTCTTATTTTTATTTCCAGGAGAAGAGGGCAAAAAGTGCACTCTCTTATCTCTCTCTCAGAGAAATTCCCTTTGCAAGCTCGGGGTAGCCTCAGCCATATCTTCCTCAGGGATGTAGGAGGATCTGTTTATCTTGGGGATCCTAACAGAAAGAATAGATCCGTCCTCTCCTCTTGGGTCAACAGTGGCCCTTTTTTCTTGAAAGGACCCTGCTCGAAATTGGACACTAACTCAGGAGTGTTTCCCATCGAGTCAGTATGCCCCACCTGGGAAAACCACATCATCTGGGCGTCGGGGACCCTGACCGAGGATTCACGGCCCGATTGAGAAACAACGCGTCATTGAGTTCAGCAAGCAGACCTCAAAAGGGAAAGAGAAAGGAGGGGGGGGGGGGATCAGACACACGACTCCTAAGTATTAATATATAATTCCGTAATAGGTGGAGGTGGGAGGGGTATGTTCAGTGGGCCTCATCACCCCTTGTCCCTCTAATGGTGTACCTTCTATCGAATTAACCGCTCCCAGTGGGTACCGTCGATTTTCAGCTGATTCTGCAGTACAGTCTAGGCTGACTCCTGCAAAAGAGAAGGAGGTTTGGGCGCTGGAGAAAAGAGAGGTGCTTGAAGATGACTTTGATGAAGGGGGTAAGTGGGTAACCCTTTCACCCCTGCACATAGGAGAGAGAAAGAGAGAGAGAGAGAAGCTCCCTCTCAACTATAAGAAAATTGGAAGGCCTCTGAGAGAGCACGGGCTGGGGACCTCACCTCCATTTCAGACCTGTAGATTCAAGGATAAGATTATTTGTAGAATACGTACTTAGATATGAGTCGATAATATCCCATTTACCCCCAAAGTAACCAGTAAATTCACCGTTTCATCAGTGATTCTTAACCTGGGAGGGCGTTGGTAATTTCCAGGGTCAGGTGGATGCGATCCTTTGGAGAAAAACAGTAATTTCTCTAATTGTATTTGTTATTATCTTAACGAGAGGCTGAAATAAATTGTAGTTTATGAAAAAATGCAAAAATATTCCTTATAGTTTTAGTTTGCTGCAGTCTTCTTTAGTAGACTATAGCAAACTAAAGCTATAAATATAAGGCAATACTAAGTAGGCCCTAAGTAGAGTATGTATATTCTACTTATTCAACATAATACTCTAATTCATCATTGATGTTACATATTTAATAATCATGCTTTACTGACAAACCAATAATTACGTTTCTTTATAAAAGTTACATTGCTTTAATGGTAAAATAACAGTACTATTACACAGGTTCTTTTCGCTTTCTGGAATTCATCTGTATTTCCGCTGCAAAACATAAAAATCGGGTTACACACACATATACACACATGCACATTCTTGCTCGATCGCGCTTGCACGCAACTTTGCAAATATATTGTGTAATTCAAATCAGTGTTTTCTTGACTACAGTCATGTTTATCTCAGTTATTTACTTAAAAACAGTAAACAGACATAAGTTTATTGGTGAATTAAAAACACGCATGTGTTGCTTGGTTTTTCTTTTGCAAGTTTTGATTTCCTTTTGTATTTGATCAGAAGTTGGCGGTGTTTTTAGTCATGTGATGGCATGTTAATGATATGGTGGTGTTTATGTTAATGTATAATTGTAATTACTTGTTTTGCTTACAAACTTTATGATCCTGTGTTTATTATTGATCATGTTGTGGTGCTTATGAGCACGTAGTGATGTTTATCTTGCCTTACACGTGCCTTGTGTTTTGTTCATAGATTTGTGTTGTCCACTGCACATCAAATAATTCGCAATAAGTACAAAGAAACGGATGTATCTGGACAAAAATATTTGATTTGGATTCGTCTCTCTCCAAAGTGGGGACACAGAGGCCTCCCAGTGTGTGATATGTTACAAGATTGAGCAATGATGGAATGCAGCCCTCACGCTTGGAACGATACTTGAGTACAACACACCATGTTCTTGCTGACAAGCCCAAGGCAAAAAAGAGACAATCACACAATTAATCTCAGTTGGACGGGAGTAGGGCATTTTGGCAACAAACTTCAAAGGTTGTTGAGGCTTCCTATTAAATCGCTATGTTGAGTGCAAAGAACAAGAAGAGCAATCACATCGGGAAGTCTATCATAAAATCAAGTATACTCAGTACAGCAGAATTTGTCCTGGGGAAAGATAATGCAAACAAGCTTTCCCAAATTCCACTGTCAAACAATACAGTCAAGGGAGGGATCGATGAATTGAGTCAAGACATTAAAGATCAAATTCACGACCAAATAAGAGATTCTCCCGTTTTTGGCGTCTAGTGTGACAAAACAACTAACATCTCTCAATGTTCTTACTTACTGATATATGCTAGTTTCGTGTCAGGCAATTGTGTAAAAGTGGAAATACTGTTCTCTCACTCAATGAAATGTTATACAACAGCAGAAGATAATTTTCTTAATGCATCAAACTACATTAGGAAAACCAACATTCGTTGGACTCGTTGTAGAGGTGTGTAATGATGCAGTCTGGATTCATTAGAAAGGTAAAATCAAAATAGCAATCTATTGTCGGTGCACACAGCATACTTTATCTTGCCTTAGGATCCAAGATTCTACCTGCTGAAATGAGGGATGTCTTTCTGATCGAAGCTATTAAAGTAATCAGCTTTATTAGAGCTGGAGCCTTAAACAGTCGTCTCTTTGAACTCTTGTGTAAAGATATGGAATCTGAACATGAATCCTTGATTTTTACGAGAACATACGATGGCGATCGAAGGAGAATATATCTGGACAGTTTTATGAACTACGAGAAGAAGTAGCAGAAGGTAGATCTCCATGACAAGTTCCAGTCTGAGGCTATCAGCTATCATTAGATTACCTGATGGATATCTTAGAAGCGTTGAATGCTCTCAACCTTAAACTACAAGGGGAAAACATCAACATCATCACGCACCACGCTTTCATTCGAACCTTCATGGCTAATCTCGACCTCTAAAAGTGCCAAATTCAGCAGGAAAGTACCGCCAGTTTTAGTAACTTGAATTCTGCTCTCATTCAGGGTAACCTTGGTTCTGAGGTTAAGAAACAAAGGATCCCTCATCTAACTGACTTGAAATCAGACTTCATCAGATACTTCCCAGATATAGATGAGAAGTGTGGAGCCTGAAAATTCACCATGAACCCATTTCAATGTAAAGTAGCTGATATTTCGGAAGTGCAAGTGGAGTTTCTTGAGTTAAATTTCAACTACACAGCTAAGGAGGATTTCAAAAAACTTGATCTTTAGACGTACTGGATCAAGTACCTTCCTGTTTATCCTCTGATCTCACATCATTTTTTTGGGGGGGGGATTTTATGGTCGGATCTACGGATCTTTGTGAACCTGCATTTTACACGCTCGTTGATGTCAAGACCAAGTACAGAAACGGGCTAAATGTTGAAGGGTACTTACTCTGTGCACTCTCTGGCATTCAACCATGCATTCAAGATCTAGTAACTAAGAAAAAGTGTCAAGTATCTTCATAATTCATACTCCATAAAACTATTAAAACGACTATTTCATTTTTCTTTAAAATCTGGCAGCGAATGTTATTTTGATACAAGGTGGGGGAGGGGGCGTGGAGGGGACCAATTTTTAGATGGGACACGGTGGTAAAAAGGTTAAAGAACACTGCTTTAAAATTAGATCTTAAGTAAATCAAAAAGAAATTTATGATTACCTTAACTTTTAAACTGTTAATGAGTAATGAATCCGGATCTAACAAGAACCGCAATGGCTGGTAGCTGAAGCAAGAATGAGAAATTCACACGGATTGGACTCTGTGTGAATTCATCCTCAAGCGCTCCGTCTCTATGAAGGGAGGCGTGACCTTAATTTATATACTATTCAAGAGAAAACTTTACACAGACTTAAGGAAGAAAAAAATACAACAAACACTGGGGTTTCAGAGGGGCAGAGAGAATAATAAGAAGCATAAACATGTCCTTGTTTTTGTTTATTGCTAGGATATGGTTGATGCGAACCTCATGTACGGACATTAGGAGGGTAATGGAGGTGTAGGCTACGAAGTTAGTTTCAACCTCAGCACGCACCACGAGCATGAGTAGACTGAAGACGTCTCTCGTAAACACGTTTGTATTTCTTACCGTTCAAAGTAGTGGATTAGAACTGCGAGGCACGTTGTCGCTGAGTAGAGGTGGGGAGAGGGACGGGGAGCTAAATGCAAAGAATTAGAAGAAATAGCGAAAGACTATGTTCAGGTTAATAGAGGTGAAGTCAGAATCTAACGGTGGTTTGAAAGAGGTAAAATCCATTATCATCTGTTTTTTGTTTAATTTAGAAGAAAGCCGATGATTATATGGTTTGGTAGGAGGGCGTGTGGAAGGGGAGGGTGCAAAAGGAGAAGGTAAGCAAATTACCTACGGAAATGGCCAGAAATAGTTGTTGATGGGTCAGTTATGGTTACGCTATGAATTTAGAACTAAGAGGCCCCTAGGAGAAGTGTATTTTCATATGTGTGAGAGAGAGGGATGAGACACATTGGCAGGGTAGAGTTTAAAAATGTCAAGAAGTCACAGATATAGGTGGGTATGCAAAGAGATGTTCAAATATCCCCAAGTAAGTAAGGTTGCGAAGTTATTAGAAGTAGGCATGTTAAAAAAATTGCCGAGCTCATCTAAGAAGCTATTTGTTGGATGACCTGAGAGACAATAGAAGATGGAACTTGTAAAAGTGGAGTTGAGAGGCAATGTTGCAAGCAAAGCTTCGAAAGTGTTTGTAGATTCGATTTGAATGAGAGAAGTAGTAAGATATATGATGGAAATTAAACCATCTCCACGTCCACCGCATCTAGCAGCAACATGTATGCAAGAATACCCCCGCGAGGACACATCAGCAGGAGTAATTTTATTTTCCCTAGTCTAATAACGTTACTGACAAGCAAAAAAAAAAAAAATGAAACGCTTCTCAGATGAGATAAGGTCACAAATGAATTTCACTTTCTCCAACGTTAAATTACGACAATTTAAAAAGGTAGGAGTAAGCCAAAGTGAGCTTTGGGCGAGGTTTATGTGTGTGTGTGGAGGGGGGGATGGAGCAGTGTTTCTACTGATGAGTTGAGGTGTGTTTGAAATTCGTCTTCTCAAAAGAGAGGCCAGTGATTTTATATAATGAGAAACCCCGATGAACCCTGGCAGTTGTTGGTGACAACCTGCGTTATATCATTTGCCAGTTGAATATATTGTGTAGATTCGTGATTGGGGTGAGGGAGGTCGCCAGTGTATATCGCATACAAGGTAGGACTAAGGCATCCGCCTTGTGGCACCCTTGTCTCCAGATCGAAGTCTCCCCATTAATGTCATTTATTTTCAAGACTGCCTGGCGATTTTCTAAGTAATCACAGAGTATTCTTGCTAAATTTTGCCCCATGCTGAGATCACTGATTTTCCTTTTAAGTTCCGGGAACCATACCTTATCAAAGTCTGAAGACACATCACGAAACACCACGTCTACATTGCAGTCTTTGGCCTTTGCGATGGCAATTCTTTCAGTGATCAATGTTAATGTTGTATCGGTGCCAAGCTTTCTCGAGAATCCATGTTGTTGATCGTTATACAGTTCTTGCCCATGAACTCTGTGTCGTAGATCAGGTAGGATTCACTGACCTACGCTTGCCCTCCCTAGACGCGGGTAATGCCCCTTTTTAATGTGTGGGATATGCGAGTGCGTTTTCTACCGTTGGCCGATTTAGTCAAATAGCTCAATAGCTTTTTGTGTGGTTCTAGGATTTAAACAAGGTAAACAAAATAGTCTTTACTATTATACAAACAAATAAAATAATTTAACAATAAATAATACAATATGGGAAAAAAAAATCGTTCAGCAAAATAAAATTAATTTTCAATGAATGCTTCGGCACGAGCTGTGAGTAGCACAATATTTACCCGAAAGAAAACGGGAGGAGATGATGAGGGGAAGCTTCGTAATCGGAAAGCGTCACGCCTTTCAACAGTGATAGAAAAAAAATGTAATTGGCTTACGGTTTTCCAAGAGGGGGTCCCTCGAGTGTTTTTTTGAGAGAGTATCCTTGCAGGGCACGGAGCAAAGCGCGTTATTCCAGAATGAGTTCTTACGTTCCTTGACTACAGTAGCTCTGAACAACTGGTTTCTTGCCTGCGAGCTCTTAAAGGGCCGTGGATTCGCTTGAGAAGTAGCGTGTCGTGTGATTTGCTGATTCCAACGAATCCTCTCGATTACTACTTGGATACTGCGTGAATACTGCCTGACTCCTGCTTGAATACTGCTTTACTCGTCTCCGTGCTGGGAAATATCTACGACTTCACCGGGAGCGGGTCCCACTCCGTCTCAAAGGCGCGGAAGGCAAGGGCTTAGCGCCCTCTCGCTGATGTAGGTTCCGGGCTCCAGTTTGACTTGTCTTGCTCCGTTATCGCAACGGAAGTTTACCGAAAGACGCCGGTTAAAAGTCCCTTCATCCGTCAGACACTCTCTAGGCCTCTTTGTCCACTTAACTCTCTCTCTCTCCCTCTGAAAAACTCCAAAATTGAGATAGGCCTATAACTGCTTATATCCTTCTTCGGTTTACCAGCTTTTGAACTGGTCGGGGAAATAACTGGCATTAAAGCAAGCGTTGAACAGATCCAATCGGGCCTCGTTGATATTTCGGGAAGCGTTCATCAGGTGCATCTTCGTAATGCCAGTTAATCCTGGCACCTTTTGTTTGAAGCTCTTTAGAACAGCTTCATATTCCTCATGGGTGAAAGGGCCTCCCTTCCTCTTGTGTGAGACAAGTCCCATCTACAGTATAGTGCAGCGTGAGCTCATCACCTAGCTCCCTAATCCTTAAGAGTAATTCCTCCTCATATCTCGCATCGAAGTTTTCATTTTCCTCTTCATCTATTCGAAATCGGCTTCGCCAGTACTCACTGAAATTACGTTCGAATTCTCGTTCTTCTGTAATTTCAATGTCGTTACTTTTTAAATGGCTCCAAAATTTGGGGGGGTCTCTTTCTGTATCGATTTTGGCTATGATATTGACCCATTTTCGCCCGATTTATCCCTGATAAACTGCTTGATTTTGTTTCTAAGTTCTCTCAATTTTCTGTAGCGTTGTGCTGTTTCCATATATATTTATTTCGTTGATGAGGACCTCCAGTTAACCTTCAAGGTGTCCTACCTTGGAGCTGGGAGTACTTTATTTTCCGTCCAAGGGAGAGTCATGAGGTCGGCTTCCACGATCTTTGTTATCAGATGATTAAGCTATTCATCGATGTTTTCAAGCGATGCACCTTCCATCTGGCCTATCTGTGTGCTCTGGAAATATTCCTTGTATGTAGTCCAGTTTGCTTTGGCTAAGCATCTACGTTTGGGGATTTTTACTTGGATTGGAGACGTTGATATGGTCGTTATCATGCTGATGTGATATGACGGGATAATTGGGCCTGGTGTTGTCACTTGATTTAGGGAGAACTTGGGATTCGTTAATACTATGTCAGGGGTAGTTGATGACATTCCTGTGTGAAGCGTGGCGAAATCGGGCCCTTCTCTTTGTACTATGTCTCTATCGATTAGGAGACTTAGCGAAGTCCCAGCAACGTGGTATGCCCTAGTTTACTCGGCTTCTCTACAACGGGCATTTAGATCTCCTATTAAGATGGTCGAGGCCTCTCGTCTAAACAACCTTGGAAAGTTGGGGATTGGTAAATATTGACGCCTTGGTGGCTGGTATCCAACTGCCACCACAATATCATCGTAGGTCATACTGATATTGATAGCTAAGTATGATTCCTGCAAGTCTTGTATTCCCTTGAATCTAATTCCCTCTCTGATCGAAATGGCCGCTCCATCGTACATTTCTCTTGAGTGGTTAACCATTAGTACCACGTAGTTATAGATTTCCATATGCTCTTTACCTTCGTCCAGACCATGTTCAGATATCAGTATGATACTAAAGTAATGGCCACCGTTCATTTGGTTAAAAAAATAGTTTGATAACAATAAAGTTCAATAATGTATAAAAGATATTTTATATAAATAATTTTTTTTTTAGAGTAGCTCTTAATTTTAATGTGTAACTAAATTAAATTGAAATAGAATCGATCAATTTTACATCATGTTTTAAGTTATTAAAAGAAACATAAATTTATATATGTATATATACGTATTCAATTCAGTATGAATAAAATAAATGCACTTGAAAGCGAGGTTATTGCACGAATAGCAATCATTACAACTAACGCGGGCCTAATTCGAGGAAGATATCTGTGGTGAGAATGAAATTCAAGATGGCTGCCTGAAGTCTAAAATTGGGCTGTTTTTCAGAGAATATAAAAGATCTGATCAAATGACTTGCGTTGATTATTTAGGAACAGATTCATTCAAAATTGCCATAAAGTCATTTGGTTATTTATTGACTCTAATCAATCACTTGAAGCTATTTTAAGCTTTAATGGTGAATAGCGAAAGTTTGACCTCCAAACAGCATTGATGATCTCTCTCTCTCTCTCTCTCTCTCTCTCTCTCTCTCTCTCTCTCTCTCTCTCTCTGTCTCTCTCTCTCTATCAGGAACTGCATACATGAAACACTGGCACTTTTCCATGCAAATTTTCGTGAGAACAAGGATTCATCTATTTCTACTGTCAATCCATTTTAACCGATTTTTATAGGATTTTGGATTAACGAATTTACGCACATTTCACTGAGATAGTTCTTCCAGTCCGCAATAACAATGTGTGACATTTTTAGATGTTCTTTACAAAAACAGAAGTTGTTAAGTTGCTGCATCATGAATAAACGAAAAAGATGATTGTTTCCATAGGCATTTTTGACCCTTCTAACCAGGTATCGCTTCTCAATTCGGATTTGCTTTTACACCCGTGTTTGTGACAGCGCCAAACAGGAAGGTAATGGGACCACGATATTTTCATCCTGGGTCCATTTTTGTAAATTCTCTGCTGATGCAAAATACCTCTTTCTTGCAAATACTTGACTGCTCGTTTGATATTTTGACCTCCATAGCAAGTTCGTACGTTGTCATTTTTTTTAAGGGTGAAACAATGATTATGCTTCCAAACAAAGCAAAGGATATCGTAAAACTAAAAATGTCACTGATTACTCACTCGAGTAACTGGCCTTTCAGCCATCTGGCTGAGAAGACGAAATTGCGCCATAATAAGAGAAAATATTGTCTTCTCCATTTTCATGCTTTAAATAATTACACCTCTTCCATTAAATTACTCACCGTATAACCAACCAATACATTAATCCGCCAGCAGGCCAACCAAACAAACTTCGTTATCAGTTTTGTAGCGTTAGTCACTTGCTATCACAATTTCAACGATAAAAGGTCAGTCCATCTTTGAAATTTGTCCACATTTTATTTTTTTTGTTTTTTTATAATATAATATAATGGGTTTTTTTATTCTTAAATCAATTCAGTTTTTAAATTTTTTATACTTAAGTTAGTTTGGATTAAAAATTTACGTCTTCACCGTTTTTTGCAATATTATACTGGATATTGTTAAGTAATTTTATGTAATGTTATGTTTGTTTTAAATATCTCAATATTCGTCTATTATATTGATTTACCCTTCCGTGACCCGCTTTTAAGCCATTATTTAATGTATTTTTTAACTTTTAGTGGGTTTTTTTTTTGTTTTCCTTCTCGTTAGTCGCTGATGATGGTCCGAGTTGAGGCCCGAAACGTGCGGCCAATAAATGTTTAGAGCCATTGCCTCGGTCTTCATATTCCTACTATATATACAAGGGTAGCAAAAAATCACGGGGCAGTAAATCTAAACCATTTAATTCCAAGATTTATTTAATTCCAAGATTTATTTAATTCCAAGATGTAGTATCTCTCTGCGGAGGATTTTTTAATCACCGTACTCATTTATCCATTCTTCACGGACTCTTCTTGCATTACCATATTTGTGGTATTTTTCACTAACAGAGATTCTCTGCTGCAGAGTCAGTTTGTTCATAATTATGGGCTTAAAAACTTGTAAATAAAATAAAATAGTATTTTATAATAAGACTTCGCTAATAAAAACAAATGTCGAAATTAACGATGATTTCGACTCATTCAATTATTAAACATTAATAACTGGAATGAATAAATAAAATTGAATATTAAGTATTTATGGGATTTTTATTTACTGCCGGGTAACTTTTGGCCACCCATATATATATATATATATATATATATATATATATATATATATATATATATATATATATATATATATATATATATATATATATATATATATATATATATATATATATATATATATATATATATATATATATATATATATATATATATATATATATATATATATATAATTGCAGTAGGAAGGATACGACCATCAGTGACATTCTCATTTATTCCAAGCAACGTTTCGGATTACCCAATCCATCATCAGGCTAAAGGGATTAACACAATTTGTGAGGCGAACAAAAGTTAACTTAAACTCGATACAAATCAAAAGCAAAATAATTTAGATAGTAAACCTATAAAATTAAAAGTATTAATAATTGCAAGTACATATATACAGATAAGGAAAGGAACAAATTCATACCTGCTGTCAGCGAGTCAGGGAAATAACTAAGAAATTTACCCCAAATCGGACACGATTATGGCTAGTTTGATGTCGGTAGAATATTAACAGGTCTGAAGCTGGTTGGTTGTGGCTATTACCGATAATGGGTGACAGGTCGAGTCTGAATTTAACGTGGGTGAATATGTTTTTATGAAGAGAGATTCCGGAATTCTGAGCTGTGTGATGTTATGATTAGAGCCCAGAATCTCAAAATTATTGATGTTTGCATCAACCATACACTTTATAATGTGATCTCTGATTGGCGAGACTTCCTTACTAGAGAGAGACTTTCCTGTTCGGCAACTAATGCCGAGGTGTGCGCAAACCCACGAGTGTAACGAGCAAATAGTACTACCAATATATGTTCCCTGCGAACATCCAGGGCAAGAAAATTTGTATACAATACTATTGCGCAAATAAGCCGGGGTTAAATCCTTGGTGCGCAAGAAATTACCTATTTTATAATTGTTAATTGAGGTTATTCGGAAATGTATTTGCGGAAAAAAGCTCTGAAGAACTTTTCGGTACCGTCTTGAAGCCTCTCGATTCAGAGGACCGAGATCAGATAGGAGAAAATATCGCAAGTCCTTAGGGACATCTATCTTTGCAACCTTTGGATGGAAGGAGTCATTTAATATTTTGCCTATGACTCTGTTAACCAAATCTAGGGGGAATGAGTTGGACACGAAAAAACTTCTTAGATCGTCAAATTCAAGGTGCATTAAAGCGTAGGAGGAGCAAAGCCGTATGGCTCTTTGTATCAAAATATACAAACTATTCATTTTAAATTTTTTGTCACAAAAGCTAAAGAAATTTAGACCTAATCCAGAATATGTTGGTTTTCTAAAGATGGACGTGCAGAAACCAGTAGGTGTTTTTTTAATTAAAATGTCCAGAAAAGAAATAGAGTTTTCATGTTCACTGTTCATTATGAACTTTATATCCTAATATAAAGTTCACAATGGAGAGTAAACATGAAAATTCTATTTAATAATATAATATAAATAATAATATAATATAAATAATACACTAAAAGGAAAGTTAATAAAAAGATAGCCGTAATGTAAGCAACAACATAATATATAAAATTCCATGTTTGGATTGTCAGTCTTTTTAGATCGGCCAATCTAGCAAAGATTTGGAAGTACGTTTAAACAACATAAGTATTCTGTGAATACTGAACAATCATCAAATGCAATATTGATTCATTTGAGTGAAAACTATCATCGGAAAAATTGGACCGAGAGTTTTGTGATTGCCATAACGAAAGATTTCTTTTCACGAAATCTTTTAGAATCTGTGATTAAACAGCTTACTTCTAATTGTAATGTTAACCTCAGCCCCGGCATGTATTTTTAAACCCTTGTACTACAAAAGTGTTCAAGTATGACCTTAAAGATAAAATCACTGATCTAATTAATAATTAGCTTTTCTAGTTATTCCTATGGTTAATATATTTTCTGTTTTATTCATGATACCGTTCACCTCTTAAAAATTGTTTTTGTTTCCTCAGGCATATTTCTTCCTATATTCTTCATTTGTCATATATGCTCGTTTATACTTTTTTAGTTATTCCTATGTTTAATAGATTTTCGGTTCTCAAATAGAAGAGTTATAAAATTGCAATCTTAATTTAGTTTAGGTAGTTTGAGTTCCCCTCCTCTTTTTTTGTAAACCCCTTTTTTTCAATGGTCACCTTCTGTTTCGGCAGGCTTAATTATGCAATAGGGTTGGTTTCCAGGTACCTGTTAATGCCCTTATAATTCTAATGTCTCCATCTGTCGTATACGTGTGTGTCTTCTTTGTAAAAATGTCTTCTTATGTTTCTTTCTGCTTCAGTCTGCTTTGTAAAGGACGATTAGTCGAAAGGCCTCGCAGATCTCCCGTGCTCCTTTTCCTTCGTGGCTGTTGACTTATATATATATATATATATATATATATATATATATATATATATATATATATATATATATATATATATATATATATATATATATATATATATATATATATACATGCAACAAAGCTCACAGGGAAGATTGATACCAGGATTCCAAGTACTTTCGAACTTTATTTCAAGTTCTTTATCAAGGAATAATAAAAGTATTGAAAATTGTAATATATATAAGGATGATACCGCTTAGACGGTATTTTAATCCTCTTGTCAACCTTTAGTCTTTTTAATTTACCTGATTTAATGATCTTAGTTTGTTTTTTATCTTCGCTCCTCCTAAAGTTTCCATTTCATATTAATTCATTTTGTTGATTGTTTTTTTGCTTTTTTGTGGGCGTTTCCTCTCCTCTGTATCATCCTTAGAAATATTACAATTTTCAATACTTTTATTATTCTTTGATAAAGAACTTGAAATAAAGTTCGAAAGTACTTTGAATCCTCGTATTAATTTTTCTCTGTGGGGTTTGTTGCATTTATTGCTCACTCACGCGATACTTTGTGAGTTTTCCACACACACACACACACTCATATATATATATATATATATATATATATATATATATATATATATATATATATATATATATATATATGATAAATAGCACCCGCAAGTGCAAGTTGTGAGTTTCTTTTCATATATATATATATATATATATATATATATATATATATATATATATATATATATATATATATATATATATATTGGGTTGAGGAATAAGTTCTTGCGGTTTTATCAAATTTATTCATTACCATTAACAATTTTAGAAAAACTTTACTTTTAATTGATAACAATATGCAATTTAATCAATAATGTATTATCCGTTGTTATTTAAGACTTCTTCCCAATGTTCAACTAGTTTTTCGATGCCTCTGCAATAAAAATCTCTGGATTTCGACTTGAAGAATTCGTCTAGCCAGGTTCTTAATTCCACATCAGTATTGAACGTAACGCCACGCGAATTGTTGGAGAACGATCGGAACAGATGGAAATTAGATGGAGCCAAGTCTGGCGAATGTGGAGGATGTGGCAGGATTTTACAATTAAGCGTTTGGATGGCGTCTTTTGTCATATTTGCAATGTGAGGACGCACATTGTCGTGTTGCAGAAGGACTCCATAACGTCGATGAGGTCGCTTTTCACGAATAGCTTCGGCGAGTCGATACATTTGTTGAACGTAGAGTTTTGCATTGCCATCTTGTTGTTCGCAAGGAGCTCATGAAGAATGATGCCTGCACAATCCCACCACACACAGCATCGTCTTTCGTGGATGAAGTCCTTACTTTAATCGCCGAAGTGGTTTTTTATTTTGTCTAAGCCATTGTTTTCAATGGTTCGTGTTGACATAAACACACCACTTTTCGTCGCTATTGATGATGCGGTGAAGAAATCTGTCCTTATATCCACGAGTAGCCTTGTGACGAGCAAGCAAACATGCGGCAATCGTGGAACGTTGAAGTTTGTTGCTTTCGCTCAAAGCGTGCGGAACCCATGCACCGAGTTTTTGAACTTTCCCCATCGAATGAAGGTGATTCATTACAGTTTTCTGATCACACGCCAATTGCACAGCCAATTCTCTAGTCGATGGACGAGGATTTTCATGAAGAATGTCGTTCAATCGATCTTCATCCAACTTAATAGGGCGACCAGAACGTTCTTCGTCATTAAGATTGAAAGGACCGTTTTTGAAACGTGAAAACCACCATTGAGCTGTCCTTTCTGATGAAGCTTTTTCTCCGTACACAGCACAAATATCGCGAAGAGCTTTGGCTGCGTTTGCATTGTTCCCGTCTCGATTCCAAATGAATAACAACAAGTGTCGAAAATGCGCCTTTCTTTCAACTTGACATTCCATTTTGAGGGAACAGAACAAAAATTAAATTAACACAACATTAAAAAAACCGCAATAACTTATTCCTCAACCTAATATATATATATATATATATATATATATATATATATATATATATAAATGGTGACTCCAGATCTGGGGCTGTTCGGGCTTAGCCCGAGTATAAATTTAATAAAGTGAACGTGCATTTGTAAGCTGCTTTAATTTCTGCCAACTCTGACTTCAAGTAAGAAATTGCAGCAACTCGGGCTCCTTTTATTGAGCCTGGTCGCAGTTCATATATTTTCGTTCATCGTCTGGCGGTCGTCTGAGAGGAACCCTGTGTCAAAAAATATCATTCGTAGCAGACTGTCGTGGTATAGGTTTCTATATACCATACATATATCTATTATATTTGATTTTCGAGTGCGCGGGGTTTCCATTTAATAATTTTGGTCGCAGGTCCGATTACGAGGTCAGATTCTCGTAAGGGAGGGCTAATCCAATAGAGCTACTTTAATTCTTTATTGGCCCAGTATTCAAAGCCTCGCTTTGTTACAGGCTATTACACGGCTATGACGAGCTCAAAGGTTGAAAGTAAAGGAGTCGACAAAAATAGATCTTTAATAAATATTGATAATTTAGGTTAAATGGTACCACAATAAATGACATATAATAAGACAAATAGTTACAGTGGTTAACGCGCAAGTATTAAGATTAGGTACTTAAATGGAAATAAAAATGGGTAGGCTGAATGGAATTAAAATTGGGCTTTACACAAGGACATAGTAAGCACACAAATGATAATGGGGGAACAGTAGGCGGCAATTATAAATTTGGGGAAGCTAAAATATTTGTTACAATACCTTGTACAAAATGGAGGGGAGGGGGGGGATTGTCGTGTCCTGCGAAGTGGGGATAGAGTTTGAGTCACTTCGACGGGGTCCAGGGTCAACTTGCTCGGAGTTGAAGTATTCTTTGAGATGACGGGGGGGAGGAGGGGGGCAGAGCTGCCTTCGAGATTGGAGGCTGTGAATTCTTTGAATAAAACGGAGGGTGAGTTTCTTCTGAGACGTCAACGGGTTGTTTGGACGACGATGCGTAATTAAGGGAGTATTACGCGAAGATCAATGTTCAATTAATCCTTTTTGGGACAAGACTTGGGTTCTTTTTGGAGATGGAGACATTGCACGGAGTCAGATGGGTATTCTTGCGGGGAGAGGATTCTTGACTAATCCAGGGTGGATATTTGTTTTATCCAAGGAGAGATATTCGGTTTTATCCCACAAAATTCCTTGCCTTCGGCGTATGACAACCCGAATCGAGGAGGAGTAAGATAGTCTGTTCCACGTGAGCTTTTCTGGCACACTCTCTATGATTACTGGCGACACAAATAAATATGTACGCCTGGAGTGAGGGAGCTTACCCCATAGAAAGGGGGGGGGGATTATCGTCCATCGTTTGAGTAATGAAAACGCGGCTTCGGCTGTCCTTTACCTCAGGCGATCCCTGCGTATCTGGAAGGGGGACGAAAGCAGGAAACACTCCTTGTCTAAATACTCGGATTGATAAGGGGTGCATTCCTCAGCCCGCTCCTGTTGTTTTTTACGCTTTTTAGTTTGGAAAATGCTTCTAAGCGACAACGAGGTCCATAACGTGGAGGCAATGCTTAAAAGCCTCGTTATTTTTTCCATCACGTGATTGTTCCCTCACACAGACGTTCTCTCGACATCGTTCACACGCGCTTGACTCGGGCTCAGAAGTTACAGCCCGAGTTGTTATCTATAATCGTAAAAATTAAAAGTAATTAAAATTCAATGTTTTCTTAAAGCAATAGATTTCTATAGAGATTAGGATTTAAATTCCAATCTATGAAAGTGGCCTTAGAATAATTCGTTCCTTATTTTACACACCAAGCGGACAATTTACAGTCCTGAAATTATTAAGAGGCAGCAAAGAAGTTTGAAATTAAAGATTATAATGATCACTACCTATTTACGTATGTATAATATGTCGTAGAATGCACCCCCCTTTTGTTCTAAGAGTGCTAAGAGTGCTAATATATTGATATCTTAATATCTTAAAGAATAGAGCCGTTCCGAAACACGTAAGGATATAGAGACGCACAATAATTCACAAAATAAACTTATATTTTACCTTTATCAATTGAATACATAACATTTAAACATTAACTACAGCAATACTCTGAATATTATCATAAACAAGAATTAATTAAATTAGTTTGACCCTCAAAAATTGGTTAATTTCTCTACACACAACAATAATATAAGATTTAGGCTTACGGACTCTACTGGAATTTAAAGGCCTCAGAAATGTTATTGACTCACGACGCGTGCCGTCTGGCCAGATGTAGATGGGCGAGATCACACGGTCGTTTTGGTGAGGGTAGCAGCTGGGGGTCCACACGGTATTCCGGGGGGAGGGGGGTTCTTCACGGACGAGAACAATTACGGTGCTTTATGCAACACCAAGGTAGTCGTGGTCTCTCTGGCGAGAGGGAGTCGAACTTGGTTCTTAAATCAAGTTAACTTGAAGTGCGGTGTGACCACTGAGTAACGAGCTCGAGGGGGAGCTTTTCTCCTTCGTTACTTAATTCCTCATGGACGAGGACTGAACTCGGGGAGGGTCTTCTTCAAGGGCGAGGATAGCGGAGGGGGGTTTCTCTGGCGAGAATAAATTGAACTTGGTTCCTCACCAAGTTAACTTATGAGTTCGGTGTGGCCACTGAGTAACGGGCTCGAGGGGGAGCCTTTTCCTTCTTCTTTTCTTAATTCCTCAAGGACGAGGAATACCCCTTGTGTTTAAGGTGCACCAGGATATGATGAGTCTCTCTGGCGAGAGTAAGTTGAACTTAACAAAGTTAACTTAGCGTTCGGTTTGATAACCAGGGACTAGCTCGAGGATGAGCTTCTTCTTAGCCCCTTAAGGTAGGTAGCCCTGCCTCTCTTGCAAGTTACTTCTTGGTTTAGCGAGCCAAGCACACTACCAATCCAGTCTAGGTAGCTCGGTTTTAATCGAGGACTTCGTCACCTGGTGTCTGATGTATACTACCACGATTTTCCTCAGTGTTCCTCATTTATACCTTGTCACCCCACTGGGGGAGTGGTAAGGGGGGAGGGGCTTGAGGAAGGCCCCAGGAGAGTTCTTATGCCCAACGGGTTTTCCACGGAGTCTTACATTGGCTCCTCGTTAGCCTTCGAGCTTGGGAGAAACACGTCGTCAATTTATTATTTGACGTGAAACTGGATCTCACTCTCCTGGGGGAGATTTTGCATTTTGACCTTTAGGGTCTTTCAGGGCGCCGAAAGTTGCGACGCTGCGGTTACGCACTTGACCCGCCGATGCCTGGGGTGGATGTCTTTGCGGTAACCGCCTGGTGACTGCACCACAAGTGAACGGAGGGAGGGGGGAAGTGACGATTCCCCTACAGCAATACTTACAGCCGAAAGAGCTTCGGAATATACACTTTCAATATTTACAAGATGGGCAATTAATCGAATGCCAAGGGTATAATAAGCGACAGTTAATAAACACGGAAAAGGATTATAAATTAAATCCTATAAGAAGCACAGCGTCTTTAGGTCAATAGCAAATTTATCGTAAGCCACGCAGGGAGATAACGATAACGAACCGATTTGCACACGGGAGGTGATAGCAAAGTTCGTTCGGCAACGTTGCGAATGAAGACCGGGATCATAACAAGGACATTGGCGAAACTCTACCCACTAGAGATGAAGGTTCAGGATTTGGACCAACCTGCGGGTCGAATGCCACCAGGGATGGTTTCGTCATCGGACCACCCACGGGTCAACTCCCGTCAGGCAGAGTTTTCCCATCGGACCTACCTGCGGGTCAAATCCCGTAAGGCACGATCTCTCCCTCGGACCCACCTGCGGGTCAACTGCTGCCGAGCATGGTTTCGTTTTCGAGCCCACCTGCGAATAATTCCTTTAAAAATCTACGACCAAGACGTTTATCAGCCCCTTTAGCTCGAAAAAGAATAAAGAGAATATTGAATTGAGCCCTTTATGTGTAACCATTGAACCACTGACATTTTGTACCAATTTAATGTATTTAATGTATTGTTTAAACGCTTTGTCCCCGCTCCCAGTGTGTCGAAAATATTTCTTCCGACATACAGGAATCTTATAATAAATTCAAACTAATTAGTGTTAAACCTCGCCCTGTATATGATTGTTTCCCATCAACAATTAATTATTGTATTTTCTTCTTCTTTTTGTCTGTAACGGTTGTCCAATCGTAAATCTAAATATAGTAATTTATGTCGGGGAAACCCCGTAAGGTGCATGGCGATTGGCTCTCCTGGCCGAGGTGCTGACGGAATTCAGTGCCCCGTCCGGCTCCAGCTTACCATCCTTTTTCTCCTTCTGCTAACCCCTACTTCGTCTTCTGTACCAACTCTCTTTCACTCTGCATCATCCTTCCATCTACGTTTGTTTGTCGATCTCGGTGGATCAAAGCTGTCCGTCAGAGGGTGCAACCCCATGGCTGGGTCCTGCCTGTGTTGGTTGGTGACTGCCTGCGCCAGAGTGGCGCTCTTGGGGATCTTTGTTTTCCCAACCGGTAAATTTCTGAGGCTGGCCGGCTCTTTTTAAAACGATGGTTGGGTCAGGGGTCGACGGGCTTACCCTCCCGGTTGGGCCGGCGCTCCGAGTAGGTGTCGCGATGGTAGACAGTGACTGCGCTGCGCGAGTTCGCATGCCCTTTTATACTCTACTTTATATGGGTAATAATAAAAAAATCCTCGACTTCTTGTTCTCGTACTCTGCCTGTCAGTAAGTCCACTTTTCCCAGTTTGTTAGATCCCTTCGCAGAAGATAGAACCTGATTTCGATTATCTCGTTTTCTGGTGCTGAATTCAAGTTTCGGTTCTCCGCTTTCTAAATTGGACGTGTTTGATTTGAATGAGGAGTTTGAGTCCCGCTGTGGTGTGCCCCGCCGTATGTGGCCAGTGGTAGTGGCAATTTAGTGGTTGAGGTATCTTCGCGAGAGCAGTGTGGGATTTGTCCTCCCTTTCGGAGGTCCCGGTTTCGGTTGTGCCCCACCCTCGCCTTAATTTTGTTAGAGGAGTGATTCGCTCCAACGAATTATTGCAATATGATGTTTCGATACTAAAGGATAAACTTTCGTCTCAGAGAGTTACGGACGTTTATAGGGTTTCTAAGTTTGTTGGTCCCGTTAAGTTCCTACGAGTACGCTCATCGTTACCTTTGAACGTCAGGATCTGGACAAGTTTGTTCGTGCTGGTTATTTTCGTGTCTCTGTGTCCCATTATGTCGAACTTCCCAGACATTGTTTTAATTGCCACCAGTTTGGCCATATGAGCAGCAATTGTAGGCAGGCTCGTCGCTGTGTGGTCTGTACGTTGGCGTATCATGGCTCCTCTTGTGGTAGTCATGAATGTTGCGCCAATTGCGGAGATTCCCATAGCGCGGCTTCGCGTTCTTGTCCCGTATTCCTTTTTAAGAAGGAGGTCCTGGTTCTTCGGGACTACCTCAGGCTGGACTTCCGTGAGGCCCGTCGTAGGGTGTGGGGGCAGCTTGCCCCCTCTGGCCCTCTCTTCGGTGACGTTCTCAGGAAGGCGGGGTCCCGCCATCCTCCTTCCAGTCGTCCCACTCATTTTTTGTCTTCTCGCGGTCCTTCTGTTGTTCCTTCTCTCATGTCTTTGGTCCCTCCTCGCGGGTCCTCCGTTGCGCCCTTTCATTTTCCATTGGTCTCTTCTCGTGTTCCTCCCTCTGTTGCGGACCGTGAGACCGACCGAACTGAGACGCTGTAGGATATCCGGCAGTTCCTCCAGGCGTCTGCCCCCACTTTTCCTTCCGTTACTTTGCCTCGGCGCAAACGGAAGGGTTCCTCCTCACCCCGTTCGGAGTCCAAGCGCGCTGCCTCTGATGAGGCTGGTTTGGCCCCTAAGTCAGTGGTTGAGGCGTCCTCCGTTTTATTGTTTTATCCTGCCCGGTCTTCGCTGGCCTCCCCCGTTGGCACCACCGATGTCATTGTCCGGGCGGAAGTTCACCCGGTTCCGTCTTCCTTGCCTCCTACCCCGGTCCCTTTTTCCTTGCCCCCTACCTCTGTGGAGTCAGTCTCCTATGTCTACTACCCCAGTTTCGTCTCCCTTGCCTCCTACCCCTGTTCCTTCATCTCCGTCTGACCTTGAACCCTCCTTACCCTCTGACCATGCTCCTTCCTCTCCATTTAATCCAATTCCCTCCTTGCCCTCTTACTCTGTTCCCTTCTCACCCTCTGTCCATGTTCCGCCTTCTGTTCCATCTGAATCGCATCTTAGTTATCGTCCGTCTCTGCTAGATCTCCCTTTCCCTCCGGGCCATGAACCCTCCACGTTGGGGCTTCGGTCTGGCTCTCACTGTTCACGCTGCCAAGTCCGTGCGGAGTGCATCCCGGGTGCATCGCTTGCTCCTTCTGGGCCTTCTTGTAGCCGGGAACCTTCGACGGTTTCCGTCATTAGAATCCCGACGTTGGTGTCGAGAAGACAGTAATGTTTGTCATCCTGCAGTGGAATTGTCAAGGGGTTCTTCCCAAGTGGGAGGAACTCCAGCTATTGCTTTGTAGCGTTTGGCCCTTGGGGGTCTGTTTGCAAGAAAATAAGCTTGGGACTCGCCCCTTCCCGGCACTTCCGCGTGTTTAATTCTGTCGTAGAATAGGCTCCCGACGATATACTATATTAATATATATATATATATATATATATATATATATATATATATCTATTCTTTGTGGGGATTATTCTATATTCGAGTGCAGGTTGATCAGATAGCCGAGAATGACTTCTACGTAATAAATAGGCCTGGATAGGGCTTATTTATCTTCAATATAAATATAATTAATCTATAATTAATCTAACAAAAAAACACACGGAAAATATTTACATGACAGGGGATTAAAATGTGAGATACACATGAAACGAAAAAGGTCATGGGAATATTTGACTAAGCGGAGGATTAAGATTTGGAGGGATTTAAAATGACGAAAAAAACAAGAAGGAAATAGTTGGCTAAATACATTTAAAGCACATAGTTGCGTTGGCACAAAGTTAAATAGTTAAATGTAATGCGTAGCTTACGTATTTATAAGGTCGTCGTAGCAGAGGAAGGCAATTTGAAGGAATCTTCGGTCCAACTGGTGATTTCTTTTCCAGGAGAAGGGGTTTTTAGGGAGTTGTCTTTAACGAGGAGGAAGAACTGACTTCGAGGAGTGAGATCGAAGTGGGGCTCAGAAGTACGAGCGATCCTTGAGACATGATATCGGAGATGTTCTGGATGAACAATTGAAGTTATTGGTGTAACCAAGCGTTCTCTTGAAGAACGTTAAAAAGGGGGAGAATTAAATTACCACTGACGTGATATCATGGGAACGAGAACCGTTTATTGTCGAACGCGCTCGAAGAACAATGACTGTTCTAAAGTTGTTCTCTTCTGAACAACAGGGGGGCCCTGCTGACTTGGCGTCTCGAGGGGCATGAGCCTTGGCACTCAAAGATATTGTCCTCTTCTGGACATTAAGGGGGTTCTCGGGGTAGAGTTCCTAGGTGCACAAGGAAGACCGGATCGGCGTGATACTTCACGAAGATAATCGGGATCTGGTTCAAACGCGAAATTCTATCGCATAAATAGCCGGAGCCAGCCCCTCGGCGTAGGGGACAATGGGGGGACTTCGATGGAATGTCCAGGTAGCGCTTGGGAAAATATCTTATCTTCCCATAAGCCTAATTCAATCTGATCAGATCGACGCATGGGGGCAAACGGGCGATTGAACCTCCTTGATTAAACTTGGGAATAGTGGAAGATAAGACGCCGTTCTACTCTCTCTCGCAGGATGCATGAGTTTCGACATGTGATAGAAGCGAGGCATGGCAGCCTCAGACCATTCCTTCACAAATTCCATCCCCCCGGCCGGGAGCGTGTCCCAGGGTGGTGCTTCTCTTTTAATTTCCTCTTGGCTATTCTCTGCGCTACTTCCCGTCCGTACTACCTTGCAGGCTGTTGCTGCGAGTTTTTTTTCTTCAAAGCTTTTAACTGTTTGTTTTGTATACATCCCCCCGGATTTTAGTTTAAGTCAGTCTGACCTTTTAGAGCTCACAAGTCAGTTACCTACCCCGTATTACTTGGTGATTTTAATGCTCGCCACCCATCTTGGAGTGATACTGCCCGTAATCCCCGGGGTAGAGTGGTTGAGTTCCTCTTATTATCCGATTCCTTGTCTTTTAACTTCTGGCGATTTTACTTCTTACCATATTCAAACGGATTCTTTCAGCGAAGTTCTAGCTGGCTATTTTACTTCGGTGAGTAGCGCTGGTAGCTATCCTCGAAGGATTCTTGATTATAAGGTCGCCATAGAGTCTCTCCTTTTACATTTTACTACGTGCGCCACCTATGAGCTGCGGGATGCTTTGTCTCACTGTGGCTCCACCTCTCCCGGTGATGATTGCATCCACTACGACTTTCTCCGTCGTCTCCATCCCCACTCAGAGTTATTTTTGGTTGACCAACAACCTGCTTTGGGTCAAAGGAATTTATCCGTCCTCCTGGCGTGTGGGGGTTCTACCCTTTCTCAAGTCCTGTAGGGACGGTTTGGACACCAGTGACTATCGCCAGATTCCTCTTACGAGCTGCTTCAGTAAGTTGTTCGAGAAGATGGTCCAAGTTCGCCTCACTTGGTTTTTGGAGCCCAACTCGCTCCTCTCTCCATTTCAGTGCGGTCTTCGCAGCGGTCGTAGTACTCTTGACCACCTCATTCGTTTGGAAGACTCCGTTTTACTGGCCTTTTCCTCCAGGCATCAGGTGTGAGCGGTGTTCTTCGACATTCAGAAGGACTACGATACCACCTGGAGATATGGCGTTTTACGTCAGTTATATGATTGGGGTATGAGAGGCTTTTTACGTCTGCCCTTTAGGGATTCCTACCCTTTATTCAGGGCGTATGTCTTTTGTTTGTGGCAACAAAAATAATTGCATCAACTAGTGTTATATTTATCCATATTTAAGGTACCCATAATTGATTCATATCTAAAGTTTCAATAGTTTTCAAACGATTTGTCATAATTTCAATTAACTAAATAATTTATTTCTAATCCTTGTGTGCATTATAATTTTCGTAATTTTAAACTAGTCCTAAATCTATCCTTTAGACCAGAAGATGGGTAAGGTACCCGAAATATATATATATATATATATATATATATATATATATATATATATATATATATATATATATATATATATATATATATATATATATATATATATATATATATACTTGAAATATCCCCAAAGAAAATAATACACAGAATAAGACCAAGCGCTTTCTTTCAATAAAATTGGACACACAAATAAATGATTTCACATTGGACCAATCTATTTGATGGTTCAAAGTAGATTGATGGCTAAACTTCATCGGACGCAATGGGTCTCGAGGATTAACAACTCTCCAGATTGCTTCCGGTTACATTTCATTTTTTTTAGCTTGTCATTCAAGCCAGATTCACTCGAGTGTTTTTTTTCAGATTGTTTCCTGCTGTTTCATTTTGTTTAGGATGTGTCTTAACTTATATATATATATATATATATATATATATATATATATATATATATATATATATATATATATATATATATATATATATATATATATATATACTGTGCTCCTTGTCTAGTTTCTTTCATATATATATATATATATATATATATATATATATATATATATATATATATATCAGGCAATGGCTTCGCCATTTGCCCCTACAGGGGGAGCTTGCGCTTCGCTACTAAGATTAAAATCTAAAAAAAAAGCTGCCATGGTTAAATTTTTATAACTTTTCTGATATTCGCCAATTATAATAATTTTAAAATATCACGTTGCTAAAATATAGAATTATAGAAAATATATAAAAATAAATTTTCTGAACTTCACTATTTGTAATTCTTTGGGTTTTAAAAAATTCACAAAATTTCGAGACATATTTATTTCTGAACTTCCCCATTTTGTTTTTTGATATTATAAAAGAATTATTAAAAATAATTTTGCTAAAAAAAACATAAGTCATAACCAAACTAAGATGAAATTATTATTCAAATACTAAAAAAATCCCCTTCTTCAATTATAGAGTTAGTCATGATGATAATGATGATGCTGCTGATATATATATATATATATATATATATATATATATATATATATATATATATATATATATATATATATATATATATATATATACGAGGGGCGGTCAATAAGTTTTGCAATTCAGATATAAGGAAACGAGATATGAGGAAAAGTGTTTTATTATTTTTCAATATAACTACCCTCGACTTCAATGCACTTGCGCCACTTGTCCCTGAGGTTTCGAATTCCCGACAACCAGAAATCTCCCGACTGCTGTTTAATCGACTCCTGGACGGCGAGCTGGACATCTTCATTGTCCCCAAATCGGCGTCCACGCAGTGCAGCCTTGAACTGGCGGGATAAAAAGTAGTCGCTAGGGGCCAACAGGCAGAAGAGACCTTGGTCATGGCCAAATTGTCGTGGATGATGTTGATAACACTTCCATGTGATAATCCAAGTTCTCATTCGATTTCTTCGACCTTTACCCGTCGATTTTCGAGGATAATCCTCTCCACACTGGCGACATTGTCCTCGTTGGTCACGTCTGACGGGCCTCCTGGACGGGGGTCATCTTCAAAGGACTCACGACCATGGCGGAACTCCCTATTCTAGAGCAATGGTTGCATAGGAAGGGACGGTGTCGGTGTACACTGCAACTATGCGTTCATGGATCTCTTTTGCATTCTTGCCTTCCTTGGTCAAAAATTTGATCACTGCGCGGTGCTCAACCTTCTCCATTGTTGAAAGATTTGTGACTGACGATCTGCGATCAGCTACTGCTTTTTAAATAGACGAGGCAGGAGCATGCGGCTGCAGGTCCTGACTTGTCATAACTTGTCCTAACCTCCCCACAAACAGCCATCCCCCTTCCTCTGTTTTGCCCTATCGATTCGCAAAACTTATTGACCGCCCCTTGTGTTTATATATATACATATATATATATATATATATATATATATATATATATATATATATATTCGATTAATTAAACCAATTCAGAGAGAAAGTTGTCTGAAATTGGCGTACAAATAATTTGGTAAATAAGGGGAAGTTTTTGAGTAAATATATACATATATTCAGATGATGAAATGATTAAAGTAGAATGAATACGTGGCTTTATGTAAATAAATGAACTTGAATCAAGTTCAGTCACTAGCCTCAATCAGAATTACCTCCAGTCACTAGCCTCAAACCAAAGGCACCTTTAGTCATTAGCCTCAAACCAAAAGTACCTTCAGTAACTAGCCTCAAACCACATGTACCATCAGTCACTAGCATCAAACTGCAAGTACTTTCAATCACTACCCCAAACCAAAAGTACCTTGAGCGACTAGCCTCAACGCACAAGTACCTTTAGTCACTTGCAGAAAACAAAAATACGATCAGTCACTTGCCTCAAACCACAAATACCTTCAGTCACTAGCCTTAAACCACAAATACCTTAAGTCACTAGCATCAAACTGCAACTACTTTCAATCACTATCCCAAACCAAAAGTACCTTGAGCAACTAGCCAGCCTCAACGCACAAGTACCTTCATTCACTAGCCTCAAACCACAAGTTCCTTCAGTCACTAGCCTCAAACCACAAGTACCTTCAGTCACTAGCCTCAAACCACAAGTACCTTCAATCACTAGCCTCAAATCAAAAGTACATTCATTCACTAGCCTTAAACCACAAGTACCTTCAGTCACTAGCCTTAAACCACAAGTACCTTCAGTCACTAGCCTCAGAACACAAGTACTTTCAGTCACTAGACTCAAACCAAAAGTACCTTAAACGACTAGCCTCAACGCACAAGTACCTTTAGTCACTTTCAGAAAACCCCAAGTACCTTCAGTCACTTTCAGAAAACCACAATTACCTTCAGTCACTAGTCTCAAACCACCATTACCTTTAGTCACTAGCCCCAGACCAAAAGTACCTCTGTCACTAGCCTAAACCACAAGTACCTTCAGCCACTAGCCTCAAACCACAAGTACCTTCAGTCACTAGCCTCAAACCACAAGTACCTTAGTCACTAGCCTCAAACCACAAGTACATTAAGTCACTAGACTCAAACCAAAAGTACCTTGAATGACTAGCCTCAACGCACAAGTACCTTTAGTCACTTTCAGAAAACCACAAGTACCTTCAGTCACTTTCAGAAAACCACAATTACCTTCAGTCACTAGTCTCAAACCACAAGTACCTTTAGGCCCTAGCCCTAGACCAAAAGTACCTTTAGTCACTAGCCCCAGACGAAAATTACCTTTGTCACTAGCCTCAAATCACAAGTACCTTCAGTCACTAGTCTTAAATTACAAGTACCTTCAGTCACTGGACTCCAACCAAAAGTACCTTCAGTTACTAGCCTCCAATCAACAGTACCTTGAGTCACGAGCCTCCAACCAACAGTACCTTCAGCCACCTGCCTCAAAGCACAAGTACCTTCAGTCACTGGCGTCAAAACACAAGTACCTTCAGTCTGTAGCCTAAAACCACATGCACCTTTAGTCACTAGCCCCAGACCAGAAATATCTTTAGTTACTAGCCTCAAATCACAAGTACCTTCAGTCACTAGCCTCTAATCACAAGTACCTTAGGTCTCTAGCCTCAAACACAAGTACTTTCAGTCACTAGCCCCAGACGAAAAGTACCTTCAGTCACTATCCTCAAACCACAAGTACCTTCAGTTACTAGCCTCAAACCACAAGTACCTTCAATCATATGCCTCAAACCAAAAGTACCTCTAGTCACTACTTTCAAACCACAAGTACTTTCAGTCACTAGCCTCAAAGCATATTTTTAGCTTTAAAATATTTATTTCTTTGCGTACGAGACAAAAAAGCGAAACTATTTCGTATTTTCGCCGGAAATCGTCAATAACGAGGCTAATCGATGACCTTTGCCGGTTCTCTAAACCGAGACCGTGGCTGCCCCTCAGTCCAATTACCTCGGGGAGGTAATCACGTCGTCTTTGTAGCGATTTCTTGATAAAGCCTTTGTGGATTGACCCGGCGGTGCCTTTTCGCTCCTGAACAATCCAACCGCCTTCTACAAGAGCCTAGGCCCGGGCACGGCCTCTTTTAGGTCTCTCATGAAATAATACGTTTATTTTTTTTATTTCCTTGATTTTATTTGATTTTTGTCTAATTTTATTTCACTTTTTCTCTTTTGTTCATTTATTTTGGCTTATTTTGCCAGAAATACAAACCAGTAAAGACGCTAAAGTCCATTCGAGGCCAGTACAAAATGGGAAGAAAATGGCTAGAGGACGACATGATGAAATGAAAAGTAATAAAATTGAGTATCAATTATACAGTGGAGGCCAAAAGTCCCCCGGCAGTAAATAAAAAAACATTTAATTCCAAGATTTATTTATGTTTAATAACTGAATTAATTTTATATAAGCATCTAAATATGTAAAATCATAATACTTTAAACTGAAGTCCTTCTTGAGCCTACATCCATTCTTCACGGACTCTTCTTGCATTACCGTATTTGTAGTATTTTTCACTAACAAAGAATCTCTGTTGCAGAGTCAGTTTGTTCATAATTATGGGCTTAAAAACTTGTAAATAAAACAAAATAGTATTTTATAATAAGACTTCGCTAATAAAACAAATGTCGAAATTAACGATGATTTCCACTCATTCAATTATTAAACATTAATAACTGGAATGAATAAATAAAATTGAATATTAAATATTTATGGGATTTTTATTTACTTTGGGTGACTTTTGGCCATCCCTGAATACATAGTGGATATTTAATAAGTTTATTTGCGGAAGAAATATTTATGGATGTTATTCCTAAGAATGTCTGCGATCCTCTCGTTATTGAGCAATGCAATAAGAGAAAAATATCGGCGTCATGGTAGTATTTAATCTCTTGTTAACAAATTTGAATTTAACATTTCAACTTGCCGCTGTAGTATTAAATCTCTCGTTAACAAATTTGAATTTAACATTTCAACTTGCCGCTGTAGTATTAAATCTCTCGTTAACAAATTTGAATTTAACATTTCAACTTGCCGCTGTAGTATTAAATCTCTCGTTAACAAATTTAAATTTAACACTTTAACTTGCCGTTGTAGTATTTAATCTCTCGTTAAAAAATTTAAATTTAACACTTTAACTTGCCGTTGTAGTATTTAATCTCTCGTTAAAAAATTTAAATTTAACATTTCAACTTGCCGCTGTAGTATTAAATCTCTCGTTAAAAAATTTAAATTTAACATTTGAACTTGCCGTTGTAGTATTTAATCTCTCGTTAAAAAATTTAAATTTAACACTTTAACTTGCCACTGTAGTATTAAATTTCTCGTTAACAAATTTGAATTTAACATTTGAACTTGCCGTTGTAGTATTTAATCTCTCGTTAACAAATTTAAATTTAACATTTGAACTTGCCGTTGTAGTATTTAATCTCTCGTTAACAAATTTAAATTTAACACTTTAACTTGCCACTGTAGTATTAAATTTCTCGTTAACAAATTTGAATTTAACATTTCAACTTGTCGCTCGATTATCTAATAAAAAACCCAATTCGTACTCTAAATTAGTAAAATCATTAAGTATTCTACAGACTTTTATTAATTTTGAAGCTAACGACGACTTTTTAGTTGCCTGCACATGATTCTAAAAACTAAGATGTCGGTCTGTAGGGCATCGGTCAGATGGTAACTAATTTTTATTTATAATGAGTATTTTTTGGGGGGGGGCAATAACTATTCGGCCGATTCTAACGAAATTTGAAACCTTTATGTTGTTCTCCATTCTCTTTAGGTCCTCCTAAGGTTAGTCCGGGAATAATTTGGCAATAACTTCGTAACTATTAAACTGATTCTAAGGTAATTTGAAACCCTGATGTTATTTTACATTTTCTTTCGAATGATATAATTGCCAATGTCCTCTCGAGGTTAGTCCGAGAATTATTTTACCTTAACTCCGTAACTATTAGACCGATTCTAAGGTAATTTGAAACCCTTATGTTGTGTTACATTTTCTTTCGAATGATACAATTACCAATGTCCTCGCATGGTTATTTCGAAAATTATTAAAAGAAACCTTATTATGGGTTGGATTGCCCCACTTGTTTAAAGTTTTGAAGGTCATAAGTCATAATAATTAAGAGCACGCGACTTAGGTCTGTTGATCTTCTTTAGTAGAGGTAGAACGAGATCAATCAGTTTATTTCTAAACTCGGGGATTAATTTGCCCCTTGACACTAACCTCCCTCTAAGGATGCTGCCCTTTTGCTACAAGAGGCCTAACTCTCGTCTTATACAGGGTAACCACGCCAAAACAGGCCTTAACTTTTAATAGGCTTCCTTTCTTAATTTGACAGTTGAAGTCTATTTAAAAGTAGGGTTCTGGTTTTTGGTCCTCCTGTATGACGTAATAATAATAAGCCCACAGCGCAAAATATTACTCACGTGGCTTCTTGTAAAGAGTTTAAAATACAAGGGTCTGAAGTTAGTATTGAACCAGGAGAATCGGAAATTTACTACCTGCCTGGTGTCTAACGGGATTCATGGATGTCGCTGACATAGTACGTTGTAACACTTGTTTCGGGTGTTGTGTGTAAAATTTGGGCGCAAAGCACATGTTAGTGTAGTAAAAACATAGAGAGCTGCAAAGGCTACCTTGTGCAAAATGCAGCGGAATTTGCAGATCTTACAGACCTACCTACTATGGCAACAATCCAGGTCTACTGAAAATTACCACCAGAATTGTGGTCGAAAGACGGCTAACGGATCGGACCGGCCCGAATATTTCCCGGCTTTGCTTTGCTTCAAGGCTAGAATTACTGCAAGACGTCAACGCTGGTCCTTCAGCACTTATTATTCAAGGCAAAACTACAGGCAACTCTATAACATGAACATATGGATCAGAGTAGCACGCACGAGGCTTTCCTTTTGTCACTTCTACCAACAAAGTTACGCGGCTACAGTGTGTGAGAAGACTCAAACAGTGGACCGTGGAGGACTGCAAACGCGTTATTTGGTCAGAAAAATCACGTTTCTGCCTCTATGTGAATTATCATCAGCCTCTTGTTCATCGTAGACCTCATGAAGCCTTCAAGAAAGACTGTGTGCTGGGTGCGGTTTAAGCTGGCGAGGCTCTGTGATGTACTGAGGACGTTTTAATTATCTAAATAATGGGTCATTTAGTTGAGGTGAAAAGTACTTTGAACCAGTATTCCTACATCGAGCTTGTCGACGATAAGGTTTTGTCCTTTGCCCTTTACCTTAAAGCGGAACGGGGGAACGTAACATTCCAAGCCCTGTCTTCCTAGAGTGACAACTCCGGCCTTCACCAGGCAAGAATTGAGACTAAGTGCTAAAATGAACATTCAAGAACAATTACACATCTGAAGAACCCGCAAAATTACCTGATCTGAACCCCAATGAAAATCTATGGGACTACTTAGGAAAATGTGTGAAACGTAAGAGACGGCATCCAAGCAAAGGGCCGAATTGCCCAATTCTTTGATCCATGAGTGGCTGAAAATTGATGCCTCCCACATCCAGAACATCATGCAATCCATGTCTCATCGAATGGCATCTCTTATGCAGTATATGGAACGTCGAATAACAGCTGTTATCCACTCCATGACAGGTCGAGTGTCAGCTGTTATCCGGTCCCTGATAAGTCGAGCAGCAGTTAGCATCCAATCCATACCCCGTCGAATGGCAGCTGTTATCTAGTTCATGCACCGTCGAATAGCACCTGCTATCCACTCCATGCCCCGTCAAATGGTAGCTGTTATCCACTCCATAACAGGTCGAATGTCAGTTGTTATCCAGTTTGTGATAAGTCGAGTAGCAGTTTCTATCAAACTCATGGTCCGTGGAATGGAGGCTGTTATCCAGTTCATGCACCGTTGAATAACACCTGTTATCCAGTCCATGACACGTCGCATGTTAGCTGTTATCCACTCAATGCTCCGTCGGATGGCAGCTGTTATCCAGTTCATGCCCCGTCGAATAGCACCTGTTATCCAGCTAATGAAACATCGAATATCAGCTGTTATCAAACTCATGAAAAATCAAATATTATCCATAGACTAGATAGCAACTGCTATCTAGTCTATGCCAGAACGAATAGCAGATATATTCCATTCTACAGCACGTCGAATGGCAGCTCTTATGCAGTCCATCGCACGTTGAATGTCGACTGTTATCTAGGCTATGACACGTCGAATGGCAGATTTCTTTTCCAGGCTCGTGGAATTATTACACGCTATTAGGTACGAGCTCGTTCCTGGTGACTAATTTTTTGCCCGGTGAGTTTATGTTTTGATTTAAATGCAAAGTTTTATTTAACCCAAAACTATGTTGTTTGCTATGCTACAATAAATTGCCCAGTAGGTTTTAGGTCGCTCTTAAATAGACAAACCCAAATAAGTTTTAATAGTAACCGCATTTAGATTATACCTATGTTGTACATCTGTTTGGGATTTTGGTGACTCGTGTGCTTTTCTCTACAATTGTCTACATTAGATCTCATCTGTCACTTTTCAGCCCACTGCACTACACTGTTGAAATTGTTCTGTAAATTTTAGAATTCGCATCGATATTTTGCTTTATTACCTACTTTTCTATCAACCTCAAAGTTCGAAATACGCGCTAGTAAATTATTGTTAAGGTCACTAACATTCTAAACAATATCGGTCCAAAATGAATCCCTGAGGCATACCACTTGAGTTAATTCCATTAACCACCACTCTGTGTGCAGTTTATTAGCCAGTTTTCATTTTACTTAAGTACGATGGCCCCTAATCCTTGGTGGTTGGTTAAGTCACCCCCCTCACTATTTGTATTTATTTACAAGGACTAGGGTTAGAATTCTTCTTAGTTGCCTCAAGTTAAGGGCCTTGCCTGTCGCGTGAATGGGGAGGTTTCTTGGAGGTTAGTGTGAAGGCTTGCATATGACGTGGGGCGAGGATAGCGCCTGAGCGAGAGAGCTGTGTTGATACCAATACTTCCCCTTTCCCATGAGCTCGATAATTAATAGGCCACGAATGGTGCGACGTTGCCAGATATCACCAAAATAGTGTTTTCACCAGTATCAAACGTCTTTGGAAAATCTATATAAACTATTCCGACAGCTTTATCTTGGTTGAGATTTGTGATCATTTCGTGAAAAAACACAATACAGCAAAGTGCTCAGATGCGAGCACTGTCGCCTAAAGCGAAGCCACCTATCATATATTTGGGAGATTCTAAATGGTCCAAGATTCTTTAATAAGGAACTCTAGGAGTTTTTCCACGATAAAAGTTAGCGAAACTTCCCTAAAATTGTTGGCATTAGTTTAAATCCTTTCAAAATCGTCATCCCATTAGCCTTTTTAAACTCCCTAGGAACTCTTCCTTTACTAATTAATCGATTAAAAATGTTGTAAAGGGGTTTTCGTAATTCTACTTCTAATCTCTTAAGATGAATTAGATAGATTTTATCAAGCCTCTTCGCTTTAGATATCTTCATTTGATTGATACAGTGGCTTCTTTTGTTTTCGGTTACTTTGATATTCAAAAGAACTCTGCCATTATAAATTTAATTACGTTCTGAAGAGTTGGTAAATGTTTCGTGTCATAGTCGGTGAAGAAATATGTAAACTTTTCATTTAATATCCTAAATATATGGGCCTGGTCGTCACTAACCAGCTAACAGAAGTGGCAAGAGAACCAATGCACCCCCCCCTTTGTTTTCCATTATTTGCGTCTCTATAGAAACCGGTTAGCGTTGAGGCCACATCGCTGAGTCCTGTTCCTAGTTCGTTTCATCTCTCGATTATTACGTTTCGTCAGCCGACGGCAACAATTATAAAGCTCCCGGTTGTCAACAGTATTATTATTATTAATTATAATGCCATTATTATTATTTCTATTTTTATTATTAGTAGTAGTATATTATTAGTATTATTATTTTATTAGAATTATTAATATTATTTTTTTCAATATTATTATTAGTAGGATATTATTATTATTTTATTATTAATATTATTTTATAATGTTATCATTAGTAGTATATTATTATTATTATTATCAAGAATTTTATAACATGGGCTTTAATTTGACTCTTTAGCCCAGCCACGTGTCTATAATTAGTAGAAACTCGGTTTAGAACGCCCGAACTCTTTACTAATCGGAGAAAAATGACGTTAAATAAAACGCGCACAACGTGTGCGTTACGAACGTGTAAACACTGCTGCAACGCAACACGTTTCAAGCAATTATGGAAAGATTTAAAGTGATAATTTATCAAGTCGAGCATGGAGTAACAGCTCTCAATTACCGCCTTAGGATTATTATTATTATTGTTATTATTATTGAAACGAATGAGGCAATGCTGCAGACGATGTTTCAGGAAGGCAGGAACTCCCTGAAACAAAATGCATTCCGGTAACCATTTCATAACAATGAAATCCCCAATCAAGATTAGGGGTCCCCGATAACAATATATCATACATTTACAAATAGTGCCAGTAACGACAAATACTATTCTCAGCAGTCCCAAATACTATTCTCAGCAGTCCAAAATATTATTCTCAGAAGTCACAAATACTATTCTCAGCAGTCACAAATACTATTCTCAGCAGTCACAAATACTATTCTCAGCAGTCACAAATACGTTTCTCAGCAGTTACAAATACTATTCTTAGCAGTCCTGAATACTATTCTCAGAAGTTCCAAATACTATTATCAGCAGTCACAAATACTATTCTCAGCAGTCACAAATACTATTCTCAGCAGTCTCAAATACTATTCTCAGCAGTCACAAATACTATTCTCAGCAGTCACAATACTATTCTCAGCAGTCCCAAATACTATTCTCAGCAGTCCCAAATACTATTCTCAGCCCTCCCAAATACTATTCTCAGCAGTCAAAAATACTATTCTCAGCAGTCAAAAATACTATTATCGGCAGTCCCAAATACTATTTTCAGCAGTCCCAAATACTATTCTCAGCAGTCCCAAATACTATTCTCAGCAGTCACAAATACTATTCTCAACAGTCCCAAATACTATTCTCAGCAGTCACAAATACAATTCTCAGCAGTCACAAATACTATTCTCAGCAGTCCCAAATACTATTCTCAGCAGTCTCAAATACTATACTCAGCAGTCCCAAATACTATTCTCAGCAGTCACAAATAATATTATCGGCAGTCACAAATACTATTCTCAGCAGTCACAAATACTATTCTCAGCAGTCCCAAATACTATTCTCAGCAGTCACAAATACTATTCTCAGCAGTCACAAATACTATTCTCAACAGTCCCAAATACTATTCTCAGCAGTCACAAATACTATTCTCAGCAGTCCCAAATACTATTATCGACAGTCCCAAATACTATTCTCAGCAGTCACAAATACTATTCTCAGCAGTCACAAATACTATTCTCAGCAGTCACAAATACTATTCTCAGCAGTCACAAATACTATTATCGGCAGTCCCAAATACTATTCTCAGCAGTCACAAATACTATTCTCAGCAGTCCCAAATACTATTCTCAGCAGTCACAAATACTATTCTCAGCCGTCCCAAATACAATTATCGGCAGTCCCAAATACTATTCTCAGCAGTCCCAAATACTATTCTCAGAAGTCACAAATACTATTCTCAGCAGTCACAAATACTATTCTCAGCAGTCACAAATACTATTCTCAGCAGTCACAAATACGTTTCTCAGCAGTCCTGAATACTATTCTCAGCAGTCCTGAATACTATTCTCAGCAGTTCCAAATACTATTCTCAGCAGTCCCAAATACTATTCTCAGCAGTCACAAATACTATTCTCAACAGTCCCAAATACTATTCTCAGCAGTCACAAATACAATTCTCAGCAGTCACAAATACTATTCTCAGCAGTCCCAAATACTATTCTCAGCAGTCTCAAATACTATACTCAGCAGTCACAAATACGTTTCTCAGCAGTCACAAATACTATTCTCAGCAGTCCTAAATACTATTCTCAGCAGTCACAAATACTATTCTCAGCAGTCACAAATACGTTTCTCAGCAGTCACAAATACGTTTCTCAGCAGTTACAAATACTATTCTTAGCAGTCCTGAATACTATTCTCAGCAGTTTCAAATACTATTCTCAACAGTCACAAATACTATTCTCAGCAGTCACAAATACTATTCTCAGCAGTCACAAATACTATTCTCAGCAGTCTCAAATACTATTCTCAGCAGTCACAAATACTATTATCGGCAGTCCCAAATACTATTCTCAGCAGTCACAAATACTATTCTCAGCAGTCCCAAATACTATTCTCAGCAGTCACAAATACTATTCTCAGCAGTCCCAAATACTATTCTCAGCAGTCACAAATACTATTCTCAGCAGTCACAAATACTATTCTCAGCAGTCATAAATACTATTCTCAGCAGTCACAAATACTATTCTCAGCAGTCCCGATGCTGCGGAATACTTACAGAAAATGTATATTCGAAATTTTTTTATTTTAATTAATAAAATAATTTGCGGGGGGGCCATGGTGAGGCCCCTTCAAGAGCCCCCCCCCCCTCCTCCCTCGGGGCGGTTGCTATGGCTCTGATTATAGGCTAAATATAAGTTACGTGTATAACTTCTACGCACAAAGTAAAATTGTTTGTGGTAAATATTCTAAATTTCCATTAAATTCAATGCATTATTTTAGAATTTTGAAGCTTTCAAAACAAAATAAATGGAACTTTTGTGAAAATGGAGTTTTTATTGCAGAGTTTTCGAAAAATATGAAAATGATAAAACATTGCGGCGTTTTTAAAATATTAGTCAACCAGGTAAGGGCTTCGCCACTTCCTCCTAAGGGGGGAGATTGTGCTTCGCTGCTAAGATTAGAATCTAAAATCTAAAAAAAAGCAGCCATGGTTAAATTTTTATAAATTTTCTAAACCACGTCAATTATAATAATTTTAAAAAGGAACTAAATTTCCCCCCTTTCAAAATATCACGTTGCTAAAAAATAGAGTTATAGAAGAAGAAGAAGAAGAAGAAGAAGAAGAAGAAGAAGAAGAAGAAGAAGAAGAAGAAGAAGAAGAAGAAGAAGAAGATATATAAAAATAAATTTTCTGAACTTCACCATTTGTAATTCTTTGGGTTTTAAAAAAATCACCAAATTTCGATACTTATATTTATTTCTGAACTTCACCATTTTGTTTTTTGTTATTATAAAAGAATTATTCGAAATAACTTTGCTAAAAAAAACCCATAAGTCATAACCAAACTAAGATGAAATTATTATTCAAAAAATCCCTTTCCTAAATTATAGAGTTAGTGATTTAATACTAGTTTACTGTAGATACATTTAGATATCGAATTGACTAAAACTATTAATTTAGTTTTATCGAAATGTACTTTGGGCTATTTAATGTGATACCAACAGTTCTTAAGCAATAGAAAAATATTAATTAATATAAAAAAATACAAAAAAGCAAAAATTACATTTTAAATAATGATTATTATCTATTATAAAATTTAGGCTGAATAATAATAATAAGGTCGACAGACTTAAGTCACGTGCTCTCAATTACTTCTATAATTTTGAAACAAAAAACAAACGAATATCAATTAACAAACATATCTGACCTTACCACCTTCAAAACTTTGAAAATCTCATTCAAAAGTAAAATGGTTACCCTCCAACTGACCGACGGACCGACAGACTGTCAGATAAACTGACCGCCATAGTATTATATAGAGTCGAGAACAGGCGACTAAAAATAAGCTAACATTTTTATATTACAGTTGAATAAGAGTTTATTTTCAAAAAAACTGCACAAAAGTATAATTGAACGAAATGGTAATTGATTACCACTACGTATTATGATCAAGCAAGATTTTGCTTTCAATTCCATCCCCCTCCATTAAAAAAAAAAATCACAAACAGTCAATTTAGCGAAGCCTGAAACATGAAATCAATTATATCAATTTCCACATCAAAAACTACAAAGTGTTTAATGAAAGGCGACTCACAGAACTATTTTCTATTCTATATATAAAAAAAAGTTATGGAAGGTTTTCATAAAAGTTTGGCAGACAAAAACCTCAAATCTATATTTTAACTGATATCGAAATGGTGGAATATGGCGATTGCATCAAAATAGGCAGGACTAACAACAAAGATTTCCAAAGGCCAAATTACAGAATTGCGAACTGGCGATGATAACAGTATCCACTCGAGGCTAGCTCAATGTCCACTCAAGGATAGCTCAATATCCACTCGAGGTTAGCTCAATATCAAATCGAGACTAGCTCAATATCCACTCAAGGGTAACTCAATAAACACTTGCGGCTAGTAATATATCCTCTCGAGGCTAGCCAAATATCGCCCCGAGGTTAGATCAATATCTACTCGACGATAGCTCAATATCCAGTTGAGGCTAGCTCAATATCCACTCGAGGCTAGCTTAATATCCATTCGAGGATAGCTCAATATCCACTCGAAGTTAGCTCATTATCCACTTGAGCTAGCTCAATATCAACTCAACGCTAGCTCAATATCCACTCGAGGCTAGCTTAATATCGATTCAAGGATAGCTTAATATCCATTCGAGGTTAGATCAATATCCACTCGAGGCTAGCTAAATTTCCACTCGAGCCTAGCTAAATACACGTTCGAGGCTAGCCCAACATCCGCTGGAGACTAGCCTAATATCTGCTGGAGAATAGCCAATTATCCTCTCGAGGCTAGCACAATATCCACTCGGGACTGGCTCAATATCTACTCGAGGCTAGCTTAATATCACCATTGAGGCTAGCTCAATATCCAACCGAGGCTAGCTTAATATCCATTCGAGGATAGCTCAATATCCACTGGAGGTTAGCTCAATATCTACTCGAGGCTAGCTCAATATCTACTCGAGACTAGCTCAATATCTACTCGAGGCTAGCTCAATTTCCACTCGAGTCTAGCTCAATATCTACTCGAGGCTAGCTCAACATCTACTCGAGGCTAGCTCAATATCCACTCGAGGCTAGCACTATATCCTCTCAAGGATAGCTCAATATCCACTCGAGGCTAGCTCACCCTCTACTAGAGGCTCCCTTAATATCTAGTCGAGGCTAGTTCAATATCCACTTGAGCCTAGATCAATATCCACTCGAGGATAGCTCAATATCCACTCGTGGCTAGCACAATATCCAGTGGAGGATAGCTCAATATCCACTGGATGTTAGATTGATATCTACTCGAGGCTAGCTCAATATCCACTCGAGACTAGTTCAATATCTACTCGAGGCTAGCTCAATTTCCACTCGAGTCTAGCTCAATATCTACTCGAGGCTAGATCAATATCCACTTGAGGTTAGCTTAATATCTGCTCTAGGCTAGTTAATATCGATTCGAGGATAGCTCAATATCCACTCGAGGCTAGCTCAATATCCCCTCGAAGCTAGCTCAATATCCACTCGAGGCTAGCTTAATATCCATTCGAGGATAGCTCAATATCGACTCGAGGTTAGCTTAATATCTACTCGAGGCTAGCTCAATATCCACTCGAGACTAGCTCAATATCTACTCGAAGCTAGCTCAATTTCCACTCGAACTAGCTCAATATCCACTCGAGGCTAGCAATATATCCTCTCGAGGTTAGCTCAATATCCACTTGAGCCTAGCTTACTATCTATTAGAGGCTAGCCTAATATCCATTCGATGCTTACCAATATCTACTCGAAGCTAACCCAATATCAACTCGAAGACCGCCCAAAATCCACTCTAGGCTAGCTCAATATCCACCGAAGCTATCTCATTATCGACTTGAGGCTAACTCAATATCCACCGAAGCTATCTCAATATCGGCTTGAGGCTAGCTCAATATCCACTAGAGGCTAGCCAATATCCACTCAGGGCTAGCTCAATATCTACTCGAGGCTGGCTCAGTATCACCTTCGAGGCTTGCTCAATTTCCACTCGAGGCTAGCTTAATATCCATTCGAGGCTAGCTTAATCTTCATTCGAGGATAGCTCAATATCCACTCGAGTTTAGCTCCATATCTACTCGAAGCTAGCTCAATATCCATTCGAGGCTTACCAATATCTACTCGAAGCTAACTCAATATCTACTCGACGACTGCCTAATATCCACTCTAGGCTAGCTCAATATCCACCAAGGCTATCTCAATATCGACTTGAGGCTAGCTCAATATCCACACGAGGCTAGCCCAATATCCATTCGAGGCTAGGCCAATATTCACTGGAGACTAGCCAAATATTCACTCGAGGCTAGCCCAATATTCACTGGAGACTAGCCCAATATCTGGTGGAGACTAGCCAATTCTCCTCTCCAGGCTAGCCCAATATCCACTAGAGGTTAGCTCAATATCTACTCGAGGCTAGCTCAATACCCACTCGAGACTAGCTTAATATCCACTCGAGGCTAGCTAAATGTCCATTCGAGGATAGCTTAATATCCACTCGAGGTTAGCCTAATATCCACTCGAGGCTAGCTTAATATCTACTCAAAACTAGCTCAATATCTACTCGAGGCTAGCTCAACATCTACTCGAGGCTAGCTCAATATCCACTCGAGGCTGGCACTATATCCTCTCAAGGATAGCTCAATATCCACTCGAGGCTAGCTCACCCTCTACTAGAGGCTCCCTTAATATCCACTCGAGGCTAGTTCAATATCCACTTGAGCCTAGATCAATATCCACTCGAGGATAGCTCAATATCCACTCGTGGCAAGCACAATATCCACTGGAGGATACTTCAATATCCACTCTAAGCTAGCTCAATATCCACTCTAGGCTAGCTCAATATATAGTCGAGGCTAGCTCAATATCCCCTCGAGGCTAGCTTAATATCTACTTGATCCAAGCACTATATCCTCTCCAGGCTAGCCAAATATCCACTCGAGGCTAGCTCAATATTCGCTCGAGGCTACCTTAATATCTACTCGAGGCTAGATCAATGTCTACTCGAGGCTAGCTCAATATACACTCGCGGCTAGATCAATGTCTACTCGAGGCTAGCTCAATATACACTCGCGGCTAGCTGAATAGCCACTCGAGGCTAGCTCAATATCTACTCGAGGCTAGATCAATATCCACTCGAGGCTAGCTCAATATACACTCGCGGCTCGCTCAATATCCACTCGAGGCTAGCTGAAAAAACGACTCGAGTCTAACACAATATCCACTTGAAGCTAGCTCAAAATTCATTCGAAGCTTGAACGATATTAACTTGAGGCTAACCCGATATCCACCCGAGGCTAGCCCAAGAACGACTTAAGACTAGCCTAAGATATACTCGGGCGAGCTCAATATCCACTCAAGGCTAACCTAATATCCACTCCAGGCAAGCACTATATCTACTCGAGCCTAGCCCAATATCCACTCGAGGCCTGCCCAATATCCAATCAATGCTAGCTTAATCCACCCGAGGCTAGCTCAATATCCACTCGAAGCTAGCTCAATATCCACTCGATGCTAGCTCAATATCCACTCCAAGCTAGTTCAATATTCACTCGATGCTAGCTAAATATCCACTCTTGACTAGCCCAATATCTACTCCAGGCTTACCAATATCTACCTGAAGCTAACCCAATATCTACTCGAGGACCGCCCAATATCAACTCCAGGCTAGCTCAAATTACACCGAGGCTAGATTACTATCGACTTGAGGCTAGCTCATTATCTATTCGAGGCTAGCCCAATATCCAACGAAGACTAGCCAAATATTCACTCAAGTCTAGCCCAATATCCACTCGAGGCTTACCAATATCTGCTCGAAGCTAACCCAATATCTACTCAAGGACCACCCATTATCCACTCGAGGCTAGCCTAATATACACTGGAGACTAGCCCAATATACGCTGGAGACTAGCCAATTATCCACTCGAGGCTAGCCCAATATCCACTCGAGGCTAGCTCAATATCTACTCGAGCCTAGCTCAATATTCACTCGAGGCTAGCTCAATATCCACTCTAAGCTAGCTTAATATCCAATCAAAGATAGTTCAATATCCACCCAAGGTTAGCTCAATATCCACTTGAGGCTAGCTTAATATCCATTCGAGGATAGCTAATATCCACTGGAGGTTAGCTCAATATCCACTCGAGGCTAGCCCAATATCCGCTGGAGAGTAGCCCACTATCCGCTTGAGACTAGCCAAAGATTACCTCGAGACTATCCCAATATCCACTCGAGGTTAGCTCAATATCCACTCGAGGCTAGCTAAATATCCACTCGAGGCTAGCTTAATATCTACTCAAGGCTAGCTAAATATCCACTCGAGGCTAGCTTAATATCTACTCGAGGCTAGCACTACATCCTCTCGAGGCTAACCAAATATCCATTCGAGGCGAGCTTAATATCCACTCGAGGCTAGCTCAATATTCATTCGAGGCTAGCTCAATATCCATTCAAAGCTTGAACGATATTAACTTGAGGCTAACTCGATATCCACCCGAGGCTAGCCCAAGAACGAATTAAGGCTAGCCTAAGATCCACTCGGGCTACCTCAATATCCACTCGAGGCTAGCACTATATCCACTTGAGCCTAGCCAATACCACTCGAGGCTAGCTTTAACCACCTGAAGTTAGCTCAATATCCACTCGAAGCTAGCTCAATATCCACTCTATCCTAGCTCAATATCCACTCGATACTAGCTAAATATTCACTCGAGGCTAGCCCAATATCTGCTGGAGAGTAGCCCAATATCTGCTGGAGACTAGCTAATTATCCACTCGAAGCTAGCCCAATATCCACTCGATGCTAGCCAAAAATTCACTCTAGGCTTGCTAATATCAACTCGAAGCTAGCCCAATATCCACCCTAGGCTAGCCCAAGAGCCACCCAAGACTAGCCCCAAAAGAACTCAAGACTAGCTCATTATCCACTCGAGACTAGCCCAATATCCACTCGGGGATAACCCAAAATCGACCCTCGACTTGCCAATATTAACTCAAGGCTAACTCAATATCCACTCGAGGCTAGCCCAAGAACCACTCGAGGCTAGCACAAATTGGACTCGAGGCCTGCCTATATCCATTGAGGCTAGCCCAAGAGCCACTCGAGGCTAGCCCATTATCCACCTAAGCTAGCCCAAGAAACACTCGAGGCAAGCTCTGTTTCATTGAAGGCTAATCCAATATCCACTCGTGGCTTTCCCAATATCAACTCGAGGCTAACCCAATGTCAACCCGAGGCTAGCCCAAGAACTACTCAAGGCTAGCCTAATTGAGATAGGAGAAGTTAGAATTCAGAGTGGATGGAAAGTTAAAAGGAACAGAGATTATGCCCAAAAAAATTATTTAACAATTAATAAGTTATATTAATTGTTTAAGTTATATTAAAATAATTTTTATCAGTTTTATTGTTTTAACAATATTCTTAGGCGAGTTATTTTATGCTTGTGTTATTTTATTGTTTACTTGTAACTATTATTTCTAGCCGTCACTCGGTCATCTAGTTAAGAGATAGAATCATAGTTTATATTATTAAATCAGTTTAGTATTTTAAATACTTCAATAAGTTGGTAGCGCCGACACCATTGTTCGAGTCGAAGTAAATTGAGGGGTTTTAGTCTCTTTCTTCGTGCGATCTATTTCTAAATTCAGGAATTAATTGCGTCGCTGGACGAGTTCCATTTTGGCAATGCTCTAGTCGTATCTATGGCGACCAGAATTGTATCGCATACTCTAACGAAGTCCTACAACCGCCTTATACGAGTATTAGGGAAAAATAATATATTCCGATTTAAAAAAGAAATAGCTACCTACCCTAGAACCCAATTTTCTCTGTGTGGTTATAGTAAATGGTTTTGAAATTTCACATCATTTGAGAATAAGACACCGCGCTTAAAATTTGACCGCTTATATTATAGTAATCTATTCGTAGATTAACGACCTATTGAATTTATACTTTTCCACGTTAAACTATATGTCATATTTCCGACCATTCAACTAATCTAAGGTTTTTTCAAGTTTTCGCAATCACTATGGTATTTTGTATTAGTACCAATTTTCATATTATCAGCAAATTAGGAAATTTTTCATAACAATTACATGACAAGATCGTTTATATTTATTAAAACGCATCAAAGGTGCGAGACTATATCTCTGAGGACCGCTACTAGTAACCGAAGCTAACGAGGAACTGTTTCCACTTGCAGCAACTCTCTGCCGAAGGTTGTTTTTTTCCAGACAGTCTTCAATCTATTTTAATACACTGCCCCCTATTCCGTGCATTTTTAGCTTTAGCTGTAGTATATTGGGAAAATGGGTCAATAGCCTTTTTAAAGTCGCAACAAATTACATCTACAGCTTTATCTTGGTCAAACTTTATCATTTAGTGAAAATCTAAGCAAATTTCTTAAGTATGAGCGTTCACCTCGAAACCAATGCTGCGAGTTATTTATTTATTTGCCTCTAGATGCTACGACAGAAGTAAGAGAAATTGGCCGAAAGTTTCTAGATTCAGTCTTTATTCATTTTTTTTTAATTGTTATAACCTTTGCTTCTCTGAATTCTTCTGGAACAATTCCCTCACTAAATGATTTTTAAAAATTATACAAATATGATTTGATCATTCGCGTTCTCTCTTTAAGGTGGATTTGATATAGATTTTCTGCACCTTGTGCTTTGGAAATTTTCATTTTCTTAATAATACTACTAATATAATTTTCATTTATATTGAGATTTGAAGGTAAATATTCTTCATTGAAATTCCTTGTAAAAGTATTGTAGATAAATAAATTATATCTTCCGTGGTAAAGGCATTTGAAAAAAAAGCTTTATTTAATGTCTCCGCTACGTTGTACATATCGTCATTAAAGACTCCACAAGCATCCTGGAGGGCTCCGATTCACTCGCTAATTTGCTTTTGATAATTTACATATTTATAAAATCGCTTAGACTTACGTTTTAACACTAATGCTAGCTAATTTCCATAGTTTATTTTGGCTTTTTCTATTTTGTGGCTGATAAGGTGATGATAATAAAGTTATCGGTTTTGATTCTCAATTGCATCTCTAATTTTTGAAATGTCATACAATCTATTAGGTTCCCTTAGAGATGGTAATATCGCTATTTATCCACGTTGACTGTATCAATCTCTTAAAATCCTTATGTAAATAGTACACTATTTCATTATTTATAGTAAAGCCTAAAGGTTGAATTTCAATATACATTTACTGGAGTTTTTCAAAGTTGAATATTTTGGGGGATTATTTAGATTGAATCAAATTATGTTGTGATCATCATTCCTAGGCGTTTTAATATATATTATGAATTAACTACTCTTTATTATTCAAAATTAAGTCAAGGATATTATTCTGTTTCCGTGTCGATCTGGCCACTATTTGATGCAAGAACTTGTTTTGGGCTTGACAAGGCGACAATAATGTTATCGGTTTCGATGTTTTACTATATTACTGGTTTTAGAAATGTTATATAAACTATTAGGTTCCTTAAGAGACCTTTTTTAATCTCATTATTTATAGTACGCTATTTCGTTATTTTCTAGTAAAACATGAACAGTGACATTTAATATAACATTGCAGGAGATTTTCATAGTTTAAGATTTCAGCCCAATTTAAAAGTTTTAAAGGGGTGCAAAAAAGATCAGAATTGCAAGATTTGAAGTGCGGAATCAATTAAGAACTCTCACTAGTACTTCTCGAAATATTTAAATTGACTCGAATTATTTTGTGATCGCTATTTCCAAGCGTTTCACAAACGTGTATAATATCAATTAGCATTTTTAAATTAAGTTTAGTGTCGTGGTATGACATTACATTATATCAATACCATATTATTTTTTATGAGGGAGGAACCAATAACTTGAAAGCGAACCGACAAAAGGGACGGAAAACCACGAGTTTAGACGGGCTGAGTAGCGAGAGTGCAACGAGGTCAGGCAAATTAGGGACAATGGCAAAGTTCAAGGTTATTTAAAGAGGCATGTATAAAAATATAATTTTATTTACACAAAATTAATTGGGGATATGATGGGTAAAATTACCTCAGATAATTAATGGGCAAAATCACATCAATAAACGAAGGGAGGAAGATTAACTCAATTGGGTTACTAAAGGGGAAAGGGGGGTTGGCTTACGGATGTCTTCTGCACGTGAGGTGAGACCGATCGGACTTCAGAGCGGGAGGTTAGAGTGATGACGGTTCTCCAAAAGCAAGGGGGGATGGTAACTCCCGGTCCAGGGAAGAGTATTTCGGCTACCCGAAATAAGGAGGGCTTCGACAGGAGTTGATGAAAGAAGTCGGGAAAATCACTCGGGGCGATCGTTCAGTGGAATTACCTCCTGGCTAGGGCTAATTCCAAATACACAAAATAGTCCAGCTGTCACTTTGCTTTGTTGCTAGCACTTGACTTGGAACCACGGGGAAATCTTCTGGGTTCGGGCGAGACTTCTCAACTCTGTGTCTCTTCCGGGGAGTTGAGCGTTATTTATGTCCGAGGCTCTCCCCGGAGTTGGGGGTTAGTGGGAAACAGCTCTACTCTCGAAGGGTCTCGAATCTTCTTGCAGAGCTATTTTAGCCCGCATAAAGGTGAATCGCGGGGGACTCGATTCGAGGCTACCGCTTGTGGAAGGGGATGGGGGGTAGGCTTACCACTTTAGGCCTAGCCAGGCCTTCTGCTGCACATGGGAGTTCCTTTGTGCTAAAGATCTTCCACGTGGGGATTCCCTCACATTTAGGATATTCTGTTTGCGTGTCTGTTCTTCAACTATTTAATGCAAGAAATTGTCGTTTTAGAAAATCGAGAAGTCGATTTCCTGCATTATCAGTTGTTTTATTCAAAATAATCTGCATAGGAAAATTAAAGTCACGCTATATAACCTATACCTTTTGTCGGATTATGTTCGAAAGAGATAAAATGGAATATTATGCTCTTCCGTTTGGCTTGATGGTATACATACAATACCAAAATTCATTTTATTATATTTCTTAAAAACCTGAATAGCTAAAGCTCACACATAATACCAATATTGATATCTTTCATTATCGTGACTATCTCGTTTTTAATATATAAAATAATGCTTCGACTTTTTACATTAGACTTATTCATGCTTAGCATTTTGTAGCCTGCTAAGTAAAAATCCCCCACAAAAATCTATTTTACCCCTTTCGATGCATATCTTTGTAACTTCAAAATGATCAAACTCTTCCGCTGTAACTAGTATATTCAATTCATCGATTTTATTCCTTAACCCATAGGGTGTGGCTGGTCTATATATGTACAGTGGCGGATCCAGGATAAAAATTTGGGGGAGGCTAACCTGTATTTGTCCCTCTGAGGAGTCTGGGAAAATTGATCATTAATAAGGGTCATAATAGACAGAATTTATAATGAATAACAGCGTTTCATAAAGGAGTGACCAGTAACTTTCTCAGATCCGAATTTTGTCCCACAGCCGAAAATTATGAATTTTAGTTTTTTCACCTCAGCTAAGGTTTATACCTTATTTCTGAGATTTACCTGTATTTTAGACACGTATCATATATGATACATACGATCGCAACGGTTTATATATATATATATATATATATATATATATATATATATATATATATATATATATATATATATATATATATATATCGTCGGCTCCAGATATCCGGTCTCCTCTGTTGATATTTGTACCGGATATGAATTACGAGATCCAGTCTGTTAAGAAAGGGTCTAGTCCGAGAAAGAAGATAGAAACGAAGCCATTCGCTGAAGAATTAGTTTCGGGCGATCGTGGCTCCCCGACGGCCACGCGCGCGCACTTGACCAGTAGCACGCCCACTGCGGCTCAAAACATTGAAACATTCAGCTTCGGTGAGGCTGGTTGCATCGGGCTGCCGAGTTCTTGGTCTATCAAGACCTGCCTTTGTCGCACCTGTCCGCTGGGCACTGCCCTCTTCCGCCGAAGGCAGACATAGGAATCTTATATGGCCCATGTCTGCTTGGCCCGCCGTTGGGGTCTTGCTGTTGGTTGCGTTTAGTCTGGAACCTCATCCATGACCTTACCGCCTTGGGGGACCCTACTAGGAGTTTAAACTCCCAACAGCATCGCTCTTGGAATCATTGGAACACTCAAGGTCTTCCACCACTTGAGGTTTTGGTAAAGGTTGGGATTCCCCGCCTGGGCGGGGAATCCCAAAATAAGACCAAAAGTATGCAGAGCGGAGCCTCGATAACGTCGAAGCCCCTCATTCAGAGATTACCTGGCGTTTTCGAGCTCGCTGGCTTCAAATTCAAACGCTTCTTAGTTATTCGCTCCACTGATGGCACCATGTTGGCCAAGGGCAACATGATCCATCAGAGGAGAGCTTTAGCTAGTATAATTGATAGAGAGCCGAAGGTGACCCGTTTCTAGGAGGGGCGCCTCCTGGTGAATGCGGTGAATTCCGCCGAGGCTGCCAAGACAAGTGCTCTTCGGACACTTCATGGCACTCCGGTGAGTGTGACGCCGCACTCTACCATGAACTTTGTGAAAGGAGTAGTTTATGCGAGGGAACTCGTTGACTACTCCATTGAGGACATCACCCTAGAGCTGGCCGACCATTGGGCGGTTAAGGTCGAACGTGTGATGAGGAAACGGGGGGGGGGGCCTCGAGACCCACCCCTACACTCTTCGTCACGTTCGAATGTGACAAGCTCCCTGAGTCGGTGCGTGCCGGTTGGTACCACTACCGCGTGAAGGCATTCGTGCCACTGCCACGGAGGTGCTATTACCTTCACCGATTCGGCCATACAAATCACACATCTAGACGTGCAAAGTCGGGGTTACCCGAAGTATGTGTAAATTGCTTCAAGGCCGCACATGATTAGTCCAAACCGCGTGCGGCCAAATGTGTCAATTTATGAGAGCCGTACCCTTCTTCGAAGCAATGTGGTGCATATCTCCCTGACAAAAAAATCCTGGCCGCTCAGGCCCAGAATAACTCTTATTCCGCGAGGCTAAGGAATTGGTCCTGGCGCGCCCGGATCTGCCTGGGACGCCTTACGCCTCAATGATAAGAAAGACGCCCAGTGCTCCTGGCCCATTCAAGCCAACGAGCACGGTTGTTTCCACACCCATTCGGAGCCCTTCTGCGGGTTATACTCAACCTGGGCGCTGCCCTGTTTAAGCTGGCGGCACAAAGGGTTCACACCCAGCCCCGGATAAAACTGGGGCTCCCCCCTTCCCCCAGCGTGACCGTTTCCCGTAAGGCGAAACGGCCACGCGCCTCCACCGAGTCGTTAAAAGCACAAGAGGCAACACCCCTGAAGTTGGTCGCCAGGCATTCTTCACGGGTTCCTAAAGCTGCCACCACCAGAAGGAGGACAGCAACAAAGGAGCTTCAGCACTTTCGCCCACACCTAATACAGGGCTAAGTGGCTCGGAGACGGTAAAATCCTCGAAAAGACGGCCCCTCGCCTCCAAAGCCACAACGCTCGTCTAAGGTTTCGAGGCGGAGGTGAGCCCAACCTCCCCCAATAAGTCCTCGAAGGCGACAGCGCCTTCAGCGCTTTGTCCGGCCAACAGCGCCCGGGGTTTTGCCCCCGGGAAGCGTACGGCCATTCCCGTGAGGGTCTTCTGTTCGAGGAGGGCCCCCGCGTCCCCTCCGAGCTAGGGGTTGGAGGGCATATTCCTTCAATGGAATTGCCGTGGACTCCGGGCCAACTGGGAGGAGCTGCGGAGGCTTGTCTCGTCTCGTTCACCGTTAGCTATTTTTTTGCAGGAGACCATGCTAGACGCGTGCCCCCTGCCCGCCCTCCTGGAGTATAAGGGTCTTTCGACCCAACCACCGCGGGATGGCCGGGCTGGGGGATGCATGGTTTACACCCGGTATGATGTCTCCGTTCTTCCTTTCTCTTTAGATACCTTCTTTCAGTGGCTGTGCAGCTGCACCTGGATAGGAGATATACTATCATTTCTGCGTACATTCCACCGTCAGCTGACTTCGACGCGAAGGACTTCCGCAGCGTCGTGGCACGGTTGCCGAGGCCCTTTCTCTTGCTTAGAGATGTGAATGGCAGGCTTCCACCCAGGTGACAAGTCCTTGCCGATCTGATCGAAGAGTTTGAAATGTGTGTCCTAAATGCGAGGAGTTTACGCATCACTGCCCGAGAACAGCTTCATTTTCTTGCCTTGATCTCTCTCTGTGTTTTCCGAATGCACAACCTAATTTTGATTTGGGAGTGGTCGATGACCTTAATGGTAGTGATCACTTTCCCATTCAAATATCATTTTCTGGGCCGCTGCCGCCTGAGAATCCACCTCGGTGGTGCTTGGTGCGGTGGCCTACATTTCAGGAAATGACTGAATTCTCTATCTCAGTCGAAGAGTTTAGGTAGGTAGAGGAGGCCGTTGAGTTCTTCTCTAGCAAACTCATCGCCGCGGGCCTGACTTCTATTCCCAGAACGTCTGGCAATTTCGCACGCCGACTACCCCGGTGGTGGTTGGTTAAGTGAGAGACGGCCCTCAAACAGAAGCGTTATGCCTACATGCGCTATAAGCGCTGCCCAAAGATTTCACTGTCGCTGAATTTCGTTGGGCTAGGGCTAGGTTCTGGTATACTTCGAAGAACTCCCGCCACTCTTCTTGGCGAGATACGTCTCTTAACTTAACGGAAAGGATCCTCTAGCAGAGGTGGGGATGCGAGTCAAAAAAATTCAGGGCAAGTTATCGATGTACCCCGCTCCCATTTTCCATGAGAATGGGGCCGCAATCTCGGACCTGGCGTCCGTGGCGGAATCCTTCGCGGCCTCTTTCTCCGCATTCTCTAGCCGGGCTGCTGCTCCGCCAGCATTCAATGCACGTCGTCATGTCGCGGAAGGCCACCGTCTGGACTTTCCCCCTAGAGACGGAGAACCCTTCAACGACAGGTTTACTCTGAGTGAGTTGCGTTCCGCTCTTGCTTCGTGAGCGGACACCGACAATGGTCGGGACGATGTCCTGTACGCCAAGCTTGGACACCTGTTTGAGCGAGGCCTGGCCTTTCTCTTAAATTTGTTCAACAGGATCTGGGTTGAGGGTCTCCTCCCAGATTCCTGACGAATCGCTACTCTGCTCGCCTTTCACAAACTGGGGAGAAAGATCACTTTACTCTGGTCAGTTTCCACCTAATCTATCTAACCTCTTGCGTGTGTAAGTTGATGTTGCTTTATGCTAGATCAGACTTTTTTGTTAACAGCGGAGGCCATCTGTCTTCTGCACAATGCGGCTTCCGCAAGTTCCACTCCACGTCGGATGCTCTGCTCCCACTGAAAAATGCCGTCTACGAGGCCTTTCTTCGTAGACTGTCCTATGCCATGGTGTTTTTCAGTCTGGAGAAGGACTATGATACCGCATGGCGATACGGTATCATGGAGACTCTTCACACGATGGAGGTGAAAGAACGCCTCCCAATCCTTATATCTAAATTTTTGCCAGATCGTTGATTCCGCGTACTGTTGAGTGGAGCCATCTCCTGCCAAACGGAGCAGGAAGAGGGTGTCCGCAGGGAAGTGTCCTCAGTGTCACACTCTTTGCCCTTGGCAAAGAATGCTGCCAGAAGATGTTTTCGTTACGCTCTACGTAGACGACCTTTCGATCTCTTTTGGCGTGGCCCAGAGGCCAACTTTGGAGCGCCGATTCCAACAGGCATTGAACCACTTCTCTCGATATGGTGAAGCGCACAGGTTTCGGTTTTCTTTTGGCCAAGACTAAGGTCAGCGGTGCACTTCTGCCACTATCCTCGGCTCCACCCTGACCCAGATTTGTTTCTTAATGGGGTACGCCTGAAAATGGTTGAATTGCACCGTTTCCTTGGTCTTGTATTTGAACGACGCCTCACCTGGGAGGCTCATATCCGCACCCTTAGGGTCTGTTGTACCCGTGCCATGAATATTCTTTGTTCCGTGACGTTCAGTGCTTGGGGCGCTGATAGGGCTACTGCCCTACTTTTTTATCGATCCTTTGTTCGTTCGAAGCTCGACTATGGATGCGAGTTTTATGCATCCGCAGCCGAGCGTTTATTGCGGAAGGTGGATTCAATCCACCACACCGGCCTTCGCCTTGCGACCGGTGCCTTCCGCACTTCCCCCATTGAGAGCCTGTTGGTCGATGCTGGGGATATGCCACTCGCTCTGCGCCGCGTGCAGTGCATCACTCGCCTGTACGCGCGAGCCCGGCGCCTCCCTCAGTCGCCAACAGCTCTCAGTGCATCCGCAGCTGATCTCGATGGTGCTTATGCCGCCGAGAGACGCCAGTCATACCCTAAGCCCTTTAGGTTTAGGGCCAGGAAACTCCTTCGAGAGGTAGATATAGCTCTCGGGCCGGTGGCGCTTCTGGTTCTACCCAGGACCCTACCCTGGACGGTACCGCCTTTGGCTATTTGTCGCCACGCCTCAACTCCCAAAGCTTGTACAGCATCAGGAGTATTGCGTTCGACCTTTTTGGAGCACACATCGTGTCACACTGGAACCGTGCCAGTGTATACGGATGGCTCCAAGTCCGCAGAGGCTGTCGGCTTCCTTGCTGTATCCCCTCTGTTTCAACTCATCGGGGCTCTGCCAGGCGCTGCGTCTGTCTTCACGGCCGAGCTGGTGGCAATACACCACTCGGTACGAGAGCTTTCGCGACGTGCCCTGTTCGGAGACCGGATTGTGATCTATAGCGACTCACAAAGTGACCTAAGTGCTCTCGGGGCATTGGAATCTCCTCATCCCCTAGTTCGCGATATCCGTGACGCCACTGTTATGGCGAGCCGGGCAGATGTCGAGATTATCTTCTGCTGGGTTCCTGGACATGTAGGAATTGCTGGGAATGAACTGGGGCCCTCGCCCCCCTTCCTTGCTTTGGCACTCATGAGTGCCCCGGTGGGGGTGGGAGAGAGGGAGCGTCCGATCTGTTTCTTTTTCTCCCAGTTTCCTTTCCTTTTCATTTCATTTAATTTCATTTTATTACAACTTTATCAGTCAAGCTTATCTGCATTAAGGACTAAATACAACATTTGAAATCATTTTATACTAACGTAGGGAAAGTCGTCTATTTAGTCAACAATCATGACTCCTTCAGTACACTAATTTCCAAGCGGGCCTTCGATGTCGTCACCGAGCATCCTGCTAAGAAACATAAACTCATACCGGTATTTAGATTAACAGAAATCCATTTATAACTTTATAGATTACACATGGATAGCGGAATTTGGATTAACAGAAATCTATTTATAACTTTATAGATTACACATGGATAGCGGAATTTAGATTAACAGAAATCTATTTATAACTTTATAGATTACACATGGATAGCGGAATTTAGATTAACAGAAATCCATTTATAACTTTATAGATTTCACATGAATAGCAGTATTTAGATTAACAGAAATCCATTTATAACTTTATAGATTACACATGGATAGCGGAATTTAGATTAACAGAAATCTATTTATAACTTTATAGATTACACATGGATAGCGGAATTTAGATTAACAGAAATCAATTTATAACCTTATAGATTACACATGGATAGTGGTATTTAGATTAACAGAAATCCATTTATAACTTTATAGATTACACATGGATAGCAGTATTTAGATTAACAGAAATCCATTTATAACTTTATAGATTACACATGGATAGCGGTATTTAGATTAACAGAAATCCATTTATAACTTTATAGATTACACATGGATAGGAGAATTTAGATTAACATAAATACATTTATAACTTTATAGAATACACATGGATAGCGGTATTTAGATTAACATAAATACATTTATAACTTTATAGAATACACATGAATAGCGGTATTTAGATTAATAGCAATCAATTTAAAACTTTATAGTACACATGGAAAGAGGTATTTAGGTTAAGAGAAATCCATTTATAACTTTATAGAATACACATGGATAGCGGTATTTAGATTTACAGCAATCCATTTATAACTTTATTGATTATTGTCGTAGAATGGACTCTCGACGATATACCATATATAACTATTCGTTGAGGGAACTTCTTTAATTATCTTTAGAGTGCCTGGCTGTCTGGTGGGCCGATATTATGTATCTTCGATATGCTTAAGAAGTGGAACTGAGCTCAAGGATAATAATATTGCTATCATTAATAAAAAGAGTTATATTAATAATAACTATCAACAATACACAAAACGGAAAGTATTGACATAAACAGAGAATGGAAAGGGTCGTGGGGGCTGGGGCTAATCCGAGGATTAAAAGATTTAAAAAGGTAAAACAAAGATAAAGTTAAAGAGCTGGGATGATTCGCTAAACCATTTAAAGCACAGGATAGAATTGACAAAAGGGTTAAATACTCAAAGGTAACGTTCGGCTTACGTAATTTTATACTAGTGGTGCAGAGGAAGTCGACGTGAAGGAATTTTCGGTCCGCTGGCGAGTTCCAGCCGAAGGGGGGAATAAAAGGATCCTGACGTGGCCTCTTGGGAATGAAAACCGTTTCTCGACGAACGGCTTGAAGAACAATGGCTGTTCTACGTTGTTCTCTTCTGAACAACAGGGGGGGGGGAAGCTGAGAACCGTTTCTTGGCGAATGGGCTCAAAAAAACAATGGCTGTTCTACGTTGCTCTCTTCTGAACAACAGGGGAAGGGGTGAGAACCGTTTCTGGTCAACGGGCTCGAACGAACAATGGCTGTTCTAACGTTGTTCTCTTTCTGAACAACGAGGGGGAAGCCTTGTGGACTTGGCGTCACGAAAGGCTTGAACCTTGGCACTCAAGGGATATTATCCTCCTTCTGGACAAGTGATGGTGAATCTCGAGGTCGTGGTCTCTATGCGCACAAAGTGAGAGAGGGTCGGGGTGATGTTTCGCGACGAAAATCTGGATCTCCAATCTGATCTTAGTGGTAAAGTTTCCATCTAAATAGTCGAGACACTCCCTTGGCGTGGGGGGTACAATGGAGTGGTTGCTTCGAGGGAATGCACAGCCGAGCCTGGAAACAATGCCTTATCTGCCCATAAGCCTAACTCAATCTGGCAAAGTCGGCGTAGGGAGGGGGGACGGGGGAAGATAAACCTCCTTGTTTAAACATTGACTCAGGTGGCTGCGATAAGGCGCCAAGCTTCAAAGCGAAGATGCACGTGGGAGCATCGTGGTTTTAAATAATATGTGATAGGGGTTGAAATTAACACGGCCTCAACCCGTTCTATCACACCCCTCCATTCCGGGGGAAGTTGTCACATCGAAAAAAAGAGAGAAGGGACAACGATAGAGCTGCGTGGTGGGGAACTCGTTTTCTTGTACCAACCTTACCTTCCTGCACCTAACTAGAATTACCTCAATACATATGATTATTTTGATCTTTTGATTACAGGGGAAAATAACCTTTAATACAACTTAATAAAAAAAAGGGGCATGGAACAATGAAATGATATAAAATTAGTAGATATGGGACAAAATAATTTATACGTAAATTAATGGGTACAAATATATATACATACCCAAAAAAATAGACATTGAGCGTTACAAAATTCAGACATATACATTAACTAATTATAATACAAGAGAATCTAATTTAAGTCGTACAAGACGGTATATACCTACATGTAGATACTAATTACATGAATACAATTACTATACGCTATTCGGTAACGCATTCCTACTGAGTGCGTCAGCGACCTGGTTATCGGAACCTTTTATATAATTTATTTTAAATTGATGCTCTTGCAAGAGTAAACTCCAGCGCATGATTCGGCCGTTGGAGTGTCGCACATTCCTAATATAGGCTAACGGACGGTGGTCGGTTCCTATCTGAAATTCTTTTCCTATCAAGTACATTTTGAATTTGTCTATGACCCAGATAATTGATAGAGCTTCCTTTTCTATAGTGGCATATCTCTTTTCGCGTGGTAATAATTGAAGACTAGCATAGGCAACTGGATGACTCGTTCCGTCATCCTCGTATTGAAGGAGTACACCTCCAATGCCCTCGTTGGACGCGTCGGTCTTAATCCTAAAGGATTTTTCCGGGTTGGGCAACTTTAAAATGGAGGCAGAAATGAGCTTACTCTTGAACTGATTAAAATGGGAAATAGCGACATCATTCCAACGTAGACGATCGGGGGAATTATTTTTTTGAAGGGGGCTGAGGGGGGCCGAAATTGCAGCGAAATTTGGAACAAATCGCTGATAGGGAGAAGCTGATCCAAGAACGATCTTAATTGCTTCTTTGTAATCGGGAGGGGCATGTCGGCGATTGCCTTAATCTTGTTCTCTTGGGGACCTAACTTGCTTTGTCCTATTTTGAAACCCAAATATTTTATGGTTTTGTGGGTAAAATGGCCTTTGCGGGGGCCAATGGTGAGGCCATTTTCGCGCAGTCGCTCGAAAAGAGCTAATAGGGTGGTCAAATGGTGACTCCATTCAAATAGTCCTTGTAGCTGACTCTTTTGATGTAGTGTCAGCTGCGCGTCAATATCCAGGTCGGAGGGTTTCAAAGACTCGCCTGGTAGGGAAGGAGGAGGGTAAACGGCATCAGGTTGGGTGCACACTATCTGTATTGCATTAAGGGACTCCGCGGGGTAATCTTCTTCAAGAGCCGATATTTCGTCCAGTTCTACGAAGGTATCTCCATGGGCGCGTTGGGGGTTCTTTTTTGACTGGGGTCCACGGACAGTCTCCGTGTCCTTGTCTTGGGCCTTATCGCCTAAGGGTGTTAGTAATTCACACTCCTTTTGTGCCGTCCTAAAGTCCTGGTTAGGGGTCTCCGAGAAATCGGATGGTATCGGGGTTCTGAGGGGGACGGGCTCCTGGGCTTCTTTCTTAGCTCGGCCTCGAGGAAGGGCGGCCTGAGACACAGAGTCGGAACTTACTTGGGGGCTCTGTCCTATAAGTACGGAACAGAGTTGTATGGGTGCTGAAATGACTTCAGCCCAGCCATCATAATATTGACACTGCAGGTAATATCTAACGACGGGAAATCGGTTCGCCCGCCCAAGGTAGTCATGTACCACCGCAATTTTTTCGTGGTTAGGGTACACTGGGGGAAGAAGCTCGTCGGACACGATGAAACACGTACATCCTGTGTCCCTGACGAGAGTTGACACTCGGCAGCCGTTCACGCTGCCCTCCTCAAATTTCAAAGTTCCCGATGAACTTTTATCGAAAATAAAATTTACCTGGTGGCCTGGCCTAGGGGGAGAAGTTGCTGCTTGGGTCTGCACACCGGGGAAGCCGAGGTGGCATTAATCTGGTGAACTTGGTTGTCTGGTCTGCTCTTAAGCCTAGAATTTTGGGGGCAATTCCAGCTCGTGTGGTTTTCTATACCACAGGTGAAGCATATGATTGGTCACTTCGGGAAGAGAGATGGAGGAGAAATCTTAACGGGAGGTTTGGAGTCCCGTTGTTGGTTTTGGGGAAAGAAGTTTTGGGGTTTTACGGGGCTCGGAAACTTCGTCGGCTTTCCTGTGAAGGGGCGTGAATCCTTCCTTCTTTCCTTGTAGGGGGATTGGTGAGAAGTTCGATTCTCCTTTGGGTATAAATTATGGCTTGCGGCATAGACATCCGCTTCTTCGGTACATTCTTTAAAGGTCTGGCACCGACGATCCTTGACGAACGCGCGGATCTCCGTCGGGAGAGACGCCAAAAGTTGATCTCGCAACACGAAGTCTGTTAAGGACTCGTAGTTCGGATCAACCTTTGAGGATTCTAACCAAAATTTCAAATTCCTCTGAAGAATGTATCCGAATTGACGGAACGTCTGTCCGGGTTTAATACGACCTCCTCGAAATTCTTGGCGGTAGAAATCGGGAGTCATATTATGAGCGGCCAATAACTCAGCTTTTAAGGTGCTGTAGTTAATTGTACACTCAGATGGTAGAGATATAAAAATTTCGCGCAATTTACAATTTAACAGGCGAAGTAATCTGGCTACACCTTCAGCCACCAGATCCATGTTATTGATTTCGAGGATCTTTTCGAAGTGGGCTAAAAATGCTGCGAAATCCTCTCCATCCTTGAAATTGGGGAGCTTTAGTGAGACATTTGGGGGGGGGCTTCGGAACGGGAACTGGCGGACTGTATCTCTGCTTCAACACGAGCTAATTCAATCTGCTGGTGTAGGTCAGCTTGTCTTCTCCGTTCCTCTCTTTCTTCTCGTTGAAATTCTCTTTCTCTTTCTTCTCATTGGATTTCTCTTTCTCGTTCTTCTCGTTGGATTTCTCTTTCTCTTTCTTCTCGTTGTATTTCTCTTCCTCTTTCTTTTTCTTTTTCTTCACGCTCTTTTCTTTGCTCCTCTTGAACGTACTCAATTAGTTCTTTTCCGGAAAGTCCCAAGGATTCTCCTTGCGCTTTAAAGATTTTGAACTGAGTCATCTTTGCACTTGGAGGCGCACTAGTCAAACAACTAAAATTCCTTGCAACAAGAATTATGCCTTCTAAAGAATTAGCCTACCTAAATATCGGCACTGACCTATTCGTACTTGGTTTCTCAATCTAAATAACCACTGACTAAAATCACCAAATAAAAAAACACAAACAAATTATTATAACAGTTCCTTGAGCTACTCCAGCTTCTTAAGTTTCAAAAAAGGGGATAGCAATCGTTAAAACAAAAGGGAACTACTATACTCTATTATTATAACAAATAACACTATGCTTTACTCGACTGATACCAGTGTTTGCAAAGATATAGCGTTAAACCCCACACCTGACTCCAAATTTAAATAGAATATATATATATATATATATATATATATATATATATATATATATATATATATATATATATATATATATATATATATATATATATGTCGTAAAATGGACTCTCGACGATATACCATATATAACTATTCGTTGAGGAAACTTCTTTAATTATCTTTAGAGTGCGTGGATGTCTGGCGGGCTGATATTATGTATCTTCGATATGCTTAAGAAGTGGAACTGAGCTCAAGGATAATAATATTGCTATCATTAATAAAATAGAGTTTTATTTATAATAACTATCAACAATACACAAAACGGAAAATATTGACATAAACAGAGAATGGAAAGGGTCGTGGGACATCTAGCTAATCTGAGGATTAAGAGAGATTTAAAACGGTAAAACAAATAAAAGTTAAAGGGATGGGATGGTTCGCTAAACCATTTAAAGCACAGGATAGAATTGACAAAAGGGTTAAATACTCAAAGGTAACGTTCGGCTTACGTAATTTTATACTAGTGGTGCAAAGGAAGTCGACGTGAAGGAATTTTCGGTCCGCTGGCGAGTTCCAGCCGAAGGGGAGGAATAAAAGGATCCTGACGTGGCCTCTTGGGAATGAGAACCATTTCTCGACGAACGGCTTGAAGAACAATGGCTGTTCTACGTAGTTCTCTTCTGAACAACAGGGGGGGGGGTGAGAACCGTCTCTTGTCTACGGGCTCGTGAACAATGGCTGTTCTAATGTTGTTCTCTTCTGAACAACAAGGGGGAAGGGTGAGAACCGTTTCTTGGCAAACGGGCTCAAAAGAACAATGGCTGTTCTACGTTGTTCTCTTCTGAACAACAGGGGAAGGGGTGAGAACCGTTTCTGGTCAACGGGCTCGAACGAACAATGGCTGTTCTAACGTTGTTCTCTTTCTGAACAACGAGGGGGAAGCCTTGTGGACTTGGCGTCACGAAAGGCTTGAACCTTGGCACTCAAGGGATATTGTCCTCCTTCTGGACAAGTGATGGTGAATCTCGAGGTCGTGGTCTCTATGCGCACAAAGTGAGAGAGGGTCGGGGTGATGTTTCGCGACGAAAATCTGGATCTCCAATCTGATCTTAGTGGTAAAGTTTCCATCTAAATAGTCGAGACACTCCCTTGGCGTGGGGGGGACAATGGAGTGGGAGCTTCGATGGAATGCACAGCCGAGCCTGGGAACAATGCCTTATCTGCTCATAAGCCTAACTCAATCTGGCGAGGCCGGAGTATGGGGGCGAACGGGGGAAGATAAACCTCCTTGCTTAAACATTGACTCAGGTGGCTGCGATAAGGCGCCAAGCTTCAAAGCGAAGATGCACGTGGGAGCATCGTGGTTTTAAATAATATGTGATAGGGGTTGAAATTAACGCGGCCTCAACCCGTTCTATCACAATTACCTATGTGTGATAGAACGGTTTGAGGCCGCTTAATTTCAACCGTTATCACATGTTGTTTAGAAACACGAGGCTACCCACGTACATCTTACCCTTGAAGCCGGGCGCATTAGAGCCGCCACCTGAGTCAATGTTTAAACAACGAGGTTTATCTTCCCCGTCGCCCCATGCGCCGACCTCGCCAGATTGAGTTAGGCTTATGGGCAGATAAGGTATTGTTCTCAGGCGCGGCTGTACATTCCCTCGAAGCCCCCACTCCATTTTCCCCTATGCCAAGGGAATGTCCCGACTATTTATTTGGAAACTTTACTACTAAGATCAGATTCGAGATCCAGATTTTCTTCGCGAAACATCATTACGATCCACTCTCACCTTGTGCGCCAAGGGCCCTCGACTTAGAGAGCCACCATCACTTGTCCAGAAGAAGGACAATATCCCTTGAGTGCCAAGGTTCGAGCCTTCGTGACGCCAAGTCCACAAGGCTTCCCCTGTTGTTCAGAAAGAGAACAACGTTAGAACAGCCATTATTCTTTCGAGGCCGTAGACAAGAAACGGTTCTCACCCCCCCCCTTGTTGTTCAGAAGAGAACAACGTAGAACAGCCGTTGTTCTTCCAGCCCGTTTGCCAAGAAATGGTTCTCACCCTTCCCCCTTGTTGTTCAGAAGAGAACAACATTAGAACAGCCATTGTTCTCGAGCCCGTAGACAAGAGACGGTTCTCACCCCCCCCCCTGTTGTTCAGAAGAGAACAACGTAGAACAGCCATTGTTCTTCAAGCCCGTTCGTCAAGAATCGGTTCTCATTCCCAAGACGCCACGTCAGGATCATTTAATTCCCTCCCCCCACCTTCAGCTGGAACTCGCCAGCGAAACAAAGATTCATTCACGTCGCTTTCCTTTGCACAACAAGTGTATTTACGTAAGCTGAACGTTACCTTTAAGTATTTAACCTTTTTGTCAACCCTATCCTGTGCTTTAAATGGTTTAGCGAACCATCCCATCCCTTTAACTTTTATTTGTTTTACCGTTTTAAATCTCTCTTAATCCTCAGATTAGCTAGATGTCCCACGACCCTTTCCATTCTCTGTTTATGTCAATATTTTCCGTTTTGTGTGTTGTTGATAGTTTTATTAATAAAACTCTTTTTTATTAATGATAGCCATATTATTATCCTTGGGCTCAGTTCCACTTCTTAAGCATATCGAAGATGAATAATATCGGTCAACCCAGACACCACGCACTCTAAAGATAATTGAATAAGTTCCCTCAACGAATAGTCATATATGGTATATCGTCGAGAGTCCATTCTACGACATATATATATATATATATATATATATATATATATATATATATATATATATATATATATATATATATATATATATATATATATATACTATTTAAATTTGGTATCAAGTGTGTAAGGTTTAACGCTATATCTTTGCAAACACTGGTCTCAGTCGAGTAAAGCATAGTGTTATTCGTTATAATAATAGAGTATAGTAGTTCCCTTTTGTTTTAACGATTGCTATCCCCTTTTTTTGAAACTTAAGAAGCTGGAGTAGCTCAAAGAACTGTTATAATAATTTGTTTGTGTTTTTTTTTGTGATTTTAGTCTGTGGTTATCTAGATCGAGAAACCAAGTACGAATAGGTCAGTGCCGATATTTAGGTAGGCTAATTCTTTAGAAGGCATGATTCTTGTTGCAAGGAATTTTAGTTGGTTGACTAGTGCGCCCCCAAGGGCAAAGATGACTCAGTTCAAAATCTTTAAAGCGCAAGGAGAATCCTTGGGACTTTCCGGAAGAGAACTAATTGAGTACGTTCAAGAGGAGCAAAGAAAAGAGCGAGAAGAAAAAGAAAGAGAAAGAGAAATCCAACGAGAAGAAAGTGAAATTCAACGAGAAGAAAAAGAAAAAGAAAGAGAGGAACGGAAAAGACAAGCTGACCTTCACCATCAGATTGAAATAGCTCGTGTTGAAGCAGAAATCCAGTCAGCCAGTTCACGTTCAGAAGCCCCCCCCAATCTCCCACTAAAGCTCCCCAATTTCAAGGACGGAGAGGATTTCGGAGCATTTTTAGCCCACTTCGAAAAGATCCTCGAAATCAATAACATGGATCTGGAGGCTGAAGGTGTAGCCAGATTACTTCCCCTGTTAAATTGTAAATTGCGCGAAATTTTTATATCTCTACCATCTGAATGTACAATTAACTACAGCACCTTAAAAGCTGAGTTATTGGCCGCTCATAATATGACTCCCGATTTCAACCGCCAAGAATCTCGAGGAGGTTGTATTAAACCCAGACAGACGTTCCGTCAATTCGGATACATTCTTCAGAGGAATTTGAAATTTTGGTTAGAATCCTCAAAGGTTGATCCGAACTACGAGTCCTTAACAGACTTCGTGTTGCGAGATCAATTTTTGGCGTCTCTCCCGACGGAGATCCGCGCGTTCGTCAAGGATCGTCGGTGCCAGACCTTTAAAGAATGTACCGAAGAAGCGGATGCTATGCCGCAAGCCATAATTTATACCCAAAGGAGAATCGAACTTCTCACCAATCCCCCTACAAGGAAAGAAGGAAGGATTCGCGCCCCTTCACAGGAAAGCCGACGAAGTTTCCGAGCCCCGTAAAACCCCAAAACTTCTTTCCCCAAAACCAACAACGGGACTCCAAACCTCCCGTTAAGATTTCTCCTCCATCTCTCTTCCCGAAGCGACCAATCATATGCTTCACCTGTGGTGTAGAAAACCACACGAGCTGGAATTGCCCCCAAAATTCTAGGCTTAAGAGCAGACCAGCCCACCAAGTTCACCAGATTAATGCCACCCCGGCTTCCCCGGTGGTGTAGACCCAAGCAGCAACTTCTCCCCCTCCGCCAGGCCACCAGGTAAATTTTATTTTCGATAAAAGTTCATCGGGAACTTTGAAATTTGAGGAGGGCAGCGTGAACGGCTGCCGAGTGTCAACTCTCGTCAGGGACACAGGATGTACGTGTTTCATCGTGTCCGACGAGCTCCTTCCCCCAGTGTACCCTAACCACGAAAAATTTGCAGTTGTACATGATTACCTTGGGCGGGCGAACCGATTTCCCGTCGTTAGATATTACCTGCAGTGTCAATATTATGATGGCTGGGCTGAAGTCATTTCAGCACCCATAAAATTCTGTTCTGTACTTATAGGACAGAGTCTTCAAGTAAGTTCCGACCCTGTGTCTCAGGCCGCCCTTCCTCGAGGCCAAGCTAAGAAAGAAGCCTAGGAGTCCGTCCCCCTCAGAACCCTGATACCGTCCGAATTCTCGGAGATCCTTAACCAGGACTTTAGGACGGCACAAAAGGAGTGTGAAGCACTAACACCCTTATGAGATAAGGCCCAAAACCAGGAGACGGAGACTGTCCGTGGACCCAAAGTCATCAGGTAACTGGAGCAAGGTGGCTCACTTTATCGATCCGCCGAGGACAGTAATAACGCTGTTACTACTGTCCTATGCCTTCCCCGATCCCATGTCCCTATAGTGCTCAAAGTGGCTCATGACAGCATTTTTTCCGGCCATTTTAGTCACACTAAAACGGGCCAGCGCATTTTTAAATATTTTCATTGGCCGGATGCTGCAGCTGACATCTTAAATCATTGTCGATTTTGCGATGTGTGCCAGAAGACGTCCGCTAAAGGGCGGGTCAAACCTGCTCCCTTACAAAGTGGACCAGTCATTACTGAACCCTTCTCCAGAGTGGCAATCGACCTGGTTGGCCCTATCCACCCTCCTTCGAGCGAAGTGCACAGCTACATTTTCACCTTGGTAGACTTTGTTACCCGTTTTCCCGAGGCTGTCCCCCTTCGCCGAATCGACAGTATTTCTTGCGCCGAGGCCCTCATTTCCATCTTTTTAAGGGTAGGCGTCCCCAAGGAAATACTCTCCGATAGAGGCCGACAATTCACCTCTGAGTTGATGGAGTACGTAGGGAAGCTGCTCATGGTAAAGCCCCTTTTGACCACCCCCTTCCGGCCACAGACAAACGGGATGTGCGAGAAATTAAATGAAATTTAAAATCCATTATTAAGAAGATCTGTGCCGAGCAGCCCCGCGAATGGCACCGATATCTCCCGGTCGCCCTATTCGCCTATCGGGAAAGTCCCCACCGTACATTAGGCTTCGCCCCGTTCGAGCTCCTTTATGGACGTAATGTACGTGGGCCACTCAGTATTTTATGTAAAGGAGTTGTTAATCAAGCCCCAACTGGATCAAGAACTCCAGTCATCTTACGCCTATGTCTTGGACCTACGCCAGAGGCTCGAGAAATGCGCAAACATCGCCTATGAAAATGCCGATGTCAATTTGGAGAAATACAAAACCTATTTTGATGTCAGGTCCGAAGATCGTAAATTTAAGCCCGGTGATAAGGTACTCCTGCTCCTTCCCACAGCGAGTAATAAATTACTGAGCCAATGGAAAGGTCCGTACTCGGTCCGCGAGGCACGAGGACCGGTAGATTACCTCATTGGTACCCCAGCAGGCGATAAGCTCTATCACGTCAACTTATTGAAAAAGTACCACCGGCGCGCCCATGGAGATACCTTCGTAGCACTGGACGAAACATCGGCGCTTGAAGAGGATTACCCCGCGGAGTCCCTTAATGTAATCCAGACAGTGTGCATCCAACCTGATGCCGATTACCCTCTTCCTTCCCTACCAGGCGAGCCTTTTGAACCCTCTGACCTGGATATCGACGCGCAGCTGACACCACATCAAAAGAGTCAGCTACAAGAACTATTATGTCAGTTCGACGACGTTATTTCAGAGAAGCCTGGGTGCGCTACTAGTTTCGAGCATGATATCAAATTAACAACCTTAGAACCCGTCCGTTCCAAACCCTATCCCATGCCGATTCATTTACGTCAAGCCTTTAACGCCGAAGTTGATAATTTAATTAGTTTAGACATAATAGAACCTTCCACCTCTAGTTATTGTTCCCCAATCGTCATGGTCAAGAAACCTGATGGCTCTTATCGGATGTGCATCGACTTCCGGAAGTTAAATTCGGTAACGGTGTTCGACACCGAGCCCATCCCGTTGGTAGACCAAAACCTCCACCTTTTTGAAAACGCCAAGTTCATCTCAGAACTCGATTTGTGCAAGGCGTATTATCAAATCCCCCTCCGGCCCGAGGTGAAAGCATATACCGCCTTTGCAACGGAGAAAGGCCTTATGCAATTCAAGCGCCTTCCTTTTGGCCTCGTCACTGCTTGTAGCAACTATAACCGTCTCATGAGAAGGTTGTTGGATGGACTTCCGAATGTATCCTTTTACTTTGATAATGTCTACGTCGCTACTCGCGAATGGAGTCACCATTTGACCACCCTGTTAGCTCTCTTCGAGCGACTGCGCGAAAATGGCCTCACCATTGGCCCCAGCAAATGCCATTTTGCCCACAAAACCATAAAATACTGGGGTTTCAAAATAGGACAAAGCAAGTTAGGTCCCCAAGAGGATAAGATTAAGGCAATCGCCGACATGCCCCTCCCGATTACAAAGAAGCAATTAAGATCGTTCCTAGGATCAGCTTCTCACTATCAGCGATTCGTTCCGAATTTCGCTGCAATTCCGGCCCCCCTCAGCCCCCTTCAAAAAAATAATTCCCCCGATCGTCTACGTTGGAATGATGTCGCTATTTCCCATTTTAATCAGTTCAAGAGTAAGCTCATTTCTGCCCCCATTTTAAAGTTGCCCAACCCGGAAAAATCCTTTGGGATTAAGACCGACGCGTCCAACGAGGGCATTGGAGGTGTACTCCTTCAATACGAGGATGACGGAACGAGTCATCCAGTTGCATATGCTAGCCATCAATTATTACCACGCGAAAAGAGATATGCCACTATAGAAAAGGAAGCTCTATCAATTATCTGGGTCATAGACAAATTCAAAATGTACTTGATAGGAAAAGAATTTCAGATAGGAACCGACCACCGTCCGTTAGCCTATATTAGGAATGTGCGACACTCCAACGGCCGAATCATGCGCTGGAGTTTACTCTAGCAAGAGTATCAATTTAAAATAAATTATATAAAAGGTTCCGATAACCAGGTCGCTGACGCACTCAGTAGGAATGCGTTACCGAATAGCGTAGAATAATTGTATTCATAGGATTAGTATCTCCATGTAGGTATATACCGTCTTGTACGACTTAAATTAGATTCTCTTGTATTATAATTAGTTAATGTATATGTCTGAATTTTGTAACGCTCAATGTCTATTTTTGGGGGTATGTATATATATTTGTACCCATTAATTTACGTATAAATTATTTTGTCCCATATCTACTAATTTTATATCATTTCATTGTTCCATGCCTTTTTTTTATTAAGTTTGTATTAAAGGTTATTTTCCCTTATAATCAAAAGATCAAAATAATCATATGTATTGAGGTAATACTAGTTAGGTGCAGGAAGGTAAGGTTGGTACAAGAAAACGAGTTCCCCACCACGCAGCTCTATCGTTGTCCCTTCTCTCTTTTTTTTCAAAGTGACAACTTCCCCCGGAATGGAGGGGTGTGATAGAACGGTTTGAGGCCGCTTAATTTCAACCGTTATCACATGTTGTTTAAAAACACGAGGCTACCCACGTGCATCTTAGCCTTGAAGCCGGGCGCATTATAGCCACCACCTAAGTCAATGTTTAAACAAGGAGGTTTATCTTCCTCCGTCGCCCCATGCGCCGACCTCGCCAGATTGAGTTAGGCTTATGGGCAGATAAGGTATTGTTCTCAGGCGCGGTTGTGCATTCCCTCGAAGCCCCCACTCCATTGTCCCCTACGCCAAGGGGATGTCCTGACTATTTATTTGGAAACTTTACCACTAAGATCAGATTCGAGATCCAGATTTTCTTCGCGAAACATCACTACGATCCACTCTCACCTTGTGCGCTAAGGGCCCTCGACCTCGAGATCCACCAGCACTTGTCCAGAAGAAGGACAATATCCCTTGAGTGCCAAGGTTCGAGCCTTCGTGACGCCAAGTCCACAAGGCTTCCCCTGTTGTTCAGAAAGAGAACAACGTTAGAACAGCCATTGTTCTTTCGAGGCCGTAGACAAGAAACGGTTCTCACCCCCTCCCCCTTGTTGTTCAGAAGAGAACAACGTAGAACAGCCATTGTTCTTCCAGCCCGTTTGCCAAGAAACGGTTCTCACCCTTCCCCCTTGTTGTTCAGAAGAGAACAACATTACAACAGCCATTGTTCTCGAGCCCGTAGACCCGAGACGGTTCTCACCCCCCTTGTTGTTCAGAAGAGAACAACGTAGAACAGCCATTGTTCTTCAAGCCCGTTCGTCAAGAATCGGTTCTCATTCCCAAGACGCCACTTCAGGATCATTTAATTCCCTTCCCCCCCCCCTTTGGCTGGAACTTGCTAGCGGACCGAAGATTCATTCACGTCGACTTCCTCTACACAACAAGTGTATTTACGTAAGCTGAACGTTACCTTTAAGTATTTAACCCTTTTGTCAACCCTATCCTGTGCTTTAAATGGTTTAGCGAACCTTCCCATCCCTTTAACTTTTATTTGTTTCACCGTTTTGAATCTCTCTTAATCCTCGGATTAGCTAGACTTCCCACGACCCTTTCCATTCTCTGTTTATGTCAATATTTTCCGTTTTGTGTGTTGTTGATAGTTTTATTAATAAAAATCTATTTTATTAATGATAGCCATATTATTATCCTTGAGCTCAGTACCACTTCTTAAGCATATCGAACTGTAATAATATCGGTCAACCCAGACACCCCGCACTCTAAAGATAATTGAATAAGTTTCCTCAGCGAATAGTCATATATGGTATATCGTCGAGAGTCCATTCTACGACACTATGGATATCGGTATTTAGATTAACAGCAATCCATTTATAACTTTATATATAACACATGGATAGCAGTATTTAAATTAACAGAAATCCATTTATAACTTTATAGTACACATGGATAGTGGTATTTAGATTAACATTAATCCATTTAAAGCTTTATAGATTACTCATGGATAGCAGTATTTAGATTTACAGCAATCCATTTCTAACAGTATAGATTACACATGAATAGCGGTATTTAGATTAACAACAATCCATTTATAACTTTATGGATTACACGTGGACACCACACGATTCGAGCCTTTATATGTATCGCCTCGTTATTCCTTTCTTCATTACATTACTTCTGCAGGCCTCACCCTTTTTCATATTCATACCTTACTGCAACCATAACCACCGATTACAGCTGCAAGAAGCTTCCGTTTTAGTCACGTGCGACTCTATAAATTACTCGTAAAAGATAAAGAACCGCCTCTAAGACAAGAAATCAATGCAATAATTATATTGACACATGGGGTTCCCATAAAAATGTAAATTGCCACCCCCCCAAAAAAAATTATTTAAATATTAGAAACATAAGTCAAAGCTAATTTCTTTAAGAATGAGTTTTTTCATAACAACATCAATTTTAAAAAGGCCAGGGCAAATGTTGAATTTATTAAATTGGCTTATACATGAACATTCAACAAGGTTTCTTTTAATTGAGTCATTTGAGCGAAAAATAAATTTTGCTAGCTTATATTAGGTTGAGGAATAAGTTCTTGCGTTTTTTTTAATGTTCTGTTGATTTAAGTTTTGTTGACGTGATCTGTGCATATATTAAGAAACAATAATAAATAATGAGAGCAAAATTTGCAAAGGTTAGGCTACGTCTCTTAGCAGCGTATACTATTAGGCTTTTGCTTAGGCTACGTCTTGAAGTTGAGTAATAAGTCATTGCGGTTTATTTAAAAGTTGTGTTAATTTAATTTTTGTTCTGTACCCCCAAAATGGAATGTCAAGTTGAAAGAAAGGCGCATTTTCGACACTTGTTGTTATTCATTTTCAATCGAAACGGGAACAATGCAAACGCAGCCAAAGCTCGTTGTGATATTTGTGCTGTGTACGGAGAAAAAGCTTCATCAGAAAGGACAGCTCAATGGTGGTTTTCACGTTTCAAAAACAGTCATTTCAATCTTAATGACGATAAACGTTCTGGTCGCCCCATTAAGTTGGATGAAGATCGATTGAACGACCTTCTTCATGAAAATCCTCGTCAATCGACTAGAGAATTGGCTGTGCAATTGGCGTGTGATCAGAAAACTGTAATGAATCACCTTCTTTTGATGGGGAAAATTAAAAAAACTCGGTGCATGGGTTCCGCACGCTTTGAGCGAAAGCAACAAACTTCAACGCTCCTCGATTGCCGCATGTTTGCTTGCTCGTCACAAGGCTACTGGTAGATATAAGGACAGATTTCTTCACCGCATCATCACTGGCGACGAAAAATGGTGTGTTTATGTCAACATGAACCATGGAAAACAATGGCTTAGCACCAATAAAAAAACACTTCGGCGATTAAAGTAAGGACTTCATCCACGAAAGACGATGATGTGTGTGTGGTGGGATTGTGAATGCATCATCCTTTATGAGCTCCTTGCGAATAACGAGATTGTCAAAGCAGAACTCTACGTTCAACAAATATATCGACTCGCCGAAGCTATTCGTGAAAAGCGACCTCATCGACGTTATGGAGTCCTTCGAAACACGACAATGCTCGTCCTCCCATTGCCAATATGACAAAAGACGCCATCCAAACGCTTAATTGGTAAATCCTGCCGCATCCTCCATATTCGTTAGACCTGGCTCCATCGGATTTCCATCTGTTCCGATCGCTCTCAAACAAATTGTGCGGCGTTTTGTTCAATACTGATGTGGAATTAAGAACCTGGTTAGACGAATTCTTCGAGTCAAAATCCAGAGATTTTTATTGCAGAGGCATCGAAAAACTAGTTGAACGTTGGGAAGAAGTCGTAAATAACAACGGAGAATACATTATTGATTAAATTTCATATTGTTATCAATTAGAAATGAAGTTTTTTCTAAAATTGTTAATGGTAATGAATAAATTTGATAAAACAGCAATAACTTATTCCTCAACCCAATATACACCCTTATTATATTATTTTCTCTTGTAGTTATCCTTGAGAATGAACTGAATAAAGTTCGAGAGTACTTGGAAGCACCTTTTCTTTTTTCCGGCCAGACATTGCATTCATTGCACAATTCACGTGCTACTTTGTGAATTATTCATTTCATATATATATATATATATATATATATATATATATATATATATATATATATATATATATATATATATATATATATATATATATATATATATATATATATATATATATATATATATATATATATATATATATATATATATATGAGGAATTAAACCACATTCTCCGAAGACAATTTAATTCCGAACAGTTTCGGTGTATCTCACACCCTTTTTCAACTGGCACTGGGTAGAAAATATAAGAGAAGTGCATATAAGCATAACACAAGATCCCCTCTTTTTTCCCCCCAATCCCCTACTTGTGGCTAATCTACCGGGGAGGGAGGGGTAGGCCTAAACATATTACAGGGCTGGCATTTTACTATTTTGTTTGTTTGCGATCTTATTACAGGATTAAAAGAAAATTGACCCTCAGATAGATTTAAATTAAGAACTGACGAGATCAAGCTCGATTCTACGATTCTTCTCTTAACATAGTTAGCCTATTTAAATACCATTTGACTTCCATTGAAATCGATCCTATGATTCTTGTCTCTAACATGGCAAAATATTCCACTACTTTCGCTGCCCACTCTAATATCTCTTTTGTGTTCGTACAATCTCTTGTCTAGATTTCTCCCCGTTTTCCCTATATAAACTTTATGGCAATCGTTGCATGGTACTGCATATACTCCTATGTTATGATGCTCTTTGGGTTTCCTGGAAATCATCAATTGGTTTAAGGAATTATTATATTTAAAGGCTAGATTAATACCCGCTTTTCCAAATATGTCCTTTAAACTATTTAATTTATTATTAAATGGCAATGTTATACATTTGTTGAAGTCGTTAGTGCGGGAAGGCTTATTACCATAGAATGTTTTCCTAGCGGCAAAATGGGCAGACGATATGAACCAATCGGGGTAATACAAATTAGAAAAAATGGTCCTGATAATGACAATTTCTTCATCTAAATAGAAAAGATGACATATTTTGTATGCTCTAAGTAAAAGGTTAGAAATTACCGATTTTTTAACAGTATTATCGTGAAACGAAAAATAATGTATATAGGCATTCGAGGGGGTTGGTTTCCTATACAGATCACCATGAATTAAAACTTGACGTGTATAGGAAACCAACCCCCTCGAATGCCTATATACATTATTTTTCGTTTTACGATAATCCTGTAATAAGAAAGCAAATAAACAAAATAGTAAAATGTCAGCCCTTCAATATGTTTAGGCCTAACCCCCCCCCCTAGATTAGCCACAAGTAGGGGATTGGGGGAAAAAGAGGGGATCTTGTGTTATGCTTATATGCACTTCTCTTATATTTTCTACCCAGTGTCAGTTGAAAAAGGGTGTGAGATACACCGAAACTGTTCGGAATTAAATTGTCTTCGGAGAATGTGGTTTAATTCCTCATATATATATATATATATATATATATATATATATATATATATATATATATATATATATATATATATATATATATATATATATATATATATATATATATATATATTAGAAACGTACTAAACTTGTTATTCAAATTAGCTTTAGTATTATCATTATTAATATTTGTTTCACATAACAATCTCCCTCTTCTAAACACATTGTTATTATTATACTTTGACGTTATATTAATTGGATTTAATTACGTTTGAGTTGTTTCGAGCGACAGCGGAATAAGGACATTGTTATACATAATAAGATCGTCGTTAAATTACCACGCCTCTTGACCTTACAAGACACTCAGGCAGAAGTACACATAAAAAGTGAAATTGTGTACATATAGACACATATGCGTGAAGGGGAATTCTCTTGGCCTATTTATTCAAGTTCTACGGCCGAGCTTGGCCTTGTAGGTAGGCTAATTGGAAAACGCAGGGGTTTTGAGCAGATTCGAGGACGATTCGGAGATAGACGAAAACAACTTTCTTAGGGGTTATTAGTTATTTGAAATGATAGATTTGGTGTCGAGTTTTATTATTCTCTTTATGGAGCAGTGCTAAATTAGTTATTATCTTTCTTCTTTTTCAGTTTTTTTTCTTCTCAAAATTTTTTTTAGGTATAATAATCTTGTTGTGCTTTTTTTCTACCCAACTATTCTTATTGTGTCCAATTCATCCTCTGTCTAATTCTCCAAGCAAATTTCCATTAAAAAAACATCTCAGTTATCAGTTCTTTCGACACCGACTACATATTACTCAAGAACGAGATCAAAATAGATCTAAAACAAGAGCGAGACAAACTCTTGACAAAGTGAATAAACTCACCTAAATTTGACTCACTAAATAAAATAAATACCCCCGCCCCCTCCAAATTACACCGACAAACAAGTTAAATGAACTTAAAGATTAAGGGACAGACTCATATCTAGAAAACAGCAACATTAATATAACAGAAACTAATAGGTTGGAAACAAAGTTCTTGCACAACTTTTATTGACAATGATTTACAACGAAACAATGAAGCAAAAGAAACACAAATGAACAATGTAATCACCATTATTTTCGAGCATCTACTTCCAACGACGAGATAGATCATAGATGTTTTTGTTGTAAAATTCAACTGGTTTGCTCTCAAAGAAGTCTCCATCTGCAGTTTTTAGTTCGTCATCATTTTGTGAGCGTTTTGCCATTCAAGAAGTTCTGCATGTGCCAGCAATAGATGGTAGGCTGTTGGCAACAGGTCTGACCAGTACAGTGGGTGAAGGAGAACTTTTCCCCCCAGCTCCAGGAGATTTACACAAGTATACATAATTTGCAACCTGTGGTCGGGCGTTATGAAGAAACATGAGCTCAGTCAATTCTGGTCGTTTCTGCGCAACTGTATCTGCCACGCGAGACCTAGGAAAGACTAGGCCACCACACACTAGTCGTACACCATATATATATATATATATATATATATATATATATATATATATATATATATATATCTATAAATAAATAAATAAACTTTGAAATAAATCTATAAATAAATAAACTTTAAAAAAAGTTTGTGCGGGAACTTTGTTTCCAACTTAATATTTTAGCCCGTGCAATTTTGACAAATGAGAACAAATAGTGTAAAAGAAGAAAAAATGCGATGCTACTAAAAGACTTTTAGATAAAAAGCTAAAAATGAGATGGATTGGGATAATTAACACATCATATAATGAACTCTGCCAACTTATTAACTAAAAAAAATTCAGTGTAGGACATAATATATAATACAATTCCAATTAAAAAAAATTTTAGACAACAAATCGTTTAAACAAATGAAACAAAATCCTAACATGGAAATAAAAACACGAACAGAGAAGATAATTGAAAGAGAAGGCAAAATTATATCTGGTCATAGAATGGCAAGAGCCACGATAATCAAGCTAACTTCTCAATAAAGAAGGTCAAGGTCAAGGTCAAGGTTTCATAGTTATTATATTTATTTCAGTTATAAACAAATTATCACATCGAATTGTTACATATTATTTATTTTTTTATTTCTTATTTATACATTTAAAATGATCATTTTCGAGTGATTTAATTATTATTTCTTTATTTTACATTGCATTATCTCTTATTACTTAAGCTTAATACCGTTATTTTATTCTCTTTTACATTTCTTTAACATTAAATTTATAATATTTATGGTTAATTTTTATCCTTTTGCTTATTCATTTTATTTATATTATTTCACATTAGTACCAATATTTTATACACTTTATTATTTTTAAATACTTTACGTTCTTATTAATCTATTCATGTTTTTCGATTACTTTCTTCATTTCTAACTTATTCTATATTTCGCAATTTTATCCTTTGCCTTATTCTATTTATATTATTTCACTTTGGTAATTCACTTTCACTTTAATTTATTCCCATCGTTTGATTCACTTATCATATTTTCTCTTTTCGTTTATTATTCACTTCTATCGGTCATTTATTTGGCTCTGTGAGAGGTCTTTGGTCCATTCTTAATTATCTTGGACACATTCAGGTCCACTGTATGGATGCACGAGTCCGGGATGTCAAATGTGCCTTCCTCCAGTAGTCCTGCTATTTCCTTTGGTGAGTAGGGTCCCTCCTGGGTCCATTTGAATTTGCCCATTCTTATGCTTTCCTTGAGTTCTTGGATGTTTCCTTTCGGCGGTCTGCTCACTGGTGATCCGAAGACCTTGAGGGACACCTCATCAGCGTTAAACAAGTACCCCATCTCCAGCATTTCCTTCTTTTCTGTGACGGGAACTCCTGGGTACTTTAGGATTTCTTCGTCCTCTTCTTCTGTTGTATGAGTTTCTTTTATTTCGTCCTCTTCGGTTTTATTTTTGTTCTATTTTCTGTCTTTTTCTTCTTTGGGGACTTCTTTGGGTTTTCATTTATTGCACTTTCTTCTTCTTCTGTCGATTCCTCTTTTTCTGTCGTTTCCTTTTTCTTTTCTTCTGGCTGTTCTTCTGTGAGCTGTATTTTAAGAATATCGATGGAGAAGGGGTTCGGTGGGAACCATAGCTTCTTCTTTACTCCGTTCATTTGCAGAAGCTCATTTAACTCGTCTGCAAACGTGCCGGGGCGAGCCAGGTTTGAAAGGTAAGCAAACATTATCATGGCCATTATTTCAGTTCCTTCCTTTGGCATGACCAGTTTTGTCGCAGTTTCTGCGGTGGTCCTTGGGGTGGCTGCATCGAGGTAGGACTCCGAGATTGCTTTTTTTAATGTGTTCTTATTTTCTCCTTCTGATTATGCGAAAAAAGAGGTTCCAGTCTCGCGAACAAAAGAGAAGTGCTTGGCTAGTTAGGGCGTCTTCAGAACATACCCTTGACTTTTCCTCCTTTTCCACGATCAAACATGATGTATACTCTACTCTTCTACTCTACTCTACCTACTCATCTAAGACTTTGCCCTTGGACTTGGATATATTAAGTTGTGAAAGGAAAATACATACACGCATATAAGATTGCAATTGCACTCATGTATGCATATATATATATATATATATATATATATATATATATATATATATATATATATATATATATATATATATATATATATATATATTTATATATATATATATATGTAATAGTAGGAGATGGATAGATAGGGATAGATTTCCCTGGTGAAAGGGATAGGAGGGTAGAAAATCCCTGGTGATAGGGAATCGCAGGCGTTTATCTGAGATTGATGTTCTTCTCTTTGTTTTTGTTTTAATATTTGTGTTCTTTTGCGTACTCTTTTTCTGCTTTTTTTGCTTAGGTTGTTCTTGGTTTGTGATGGTATTGCATGTTTGTTTGTGTTGTTTCTGGTTTGTGATGTTATTGCTTGTGTTTTCATTTTGTCTCGTGTAGATTATGGTAGTTTTCTTGCAGCGTTCAAGCCTTTGTAGGTGTTTTCTGTATCTTTTGTGTTTCTCTCGTTCGGTTGTGTGTTTTTATAGTGTTCTTCTTATTGTGTATTCTTTGTGTAGTTCATTGTTTGTCGTTGTTAGATATGTAGAGCCTTATGTGTAGATTGGTTCTTCTTTTCTTTCGGTCTGTGCTTTACTACTGATGAAGTCTAGCCTTCTTCTGTTTATGTCCTCCAACAGAATGTCGATGTGTCTCTGTCTGGTTTCGTCCGTCATGAGTCGTGGGACTTCCTCCCAGATTTGGGGGGGCTCTTCTTTGCAGCTTCAAGTTAATTGGAGTCATCTAGATCATCTGATGTAGTTCCCTCTGCCTCCTTCTTTCTCTCCTCCTGGTGTTTGTTATTAAGAGCCCTCCTTGGTTCTGTACCTTTTGGAGGAGTCGCAATTTATTACTGGAACTAGTGCTCATAGGTATAGGTGGATACAGCAGCTTTGATCTCATGAGCGCGTTGTATATTTTCTTTTTGTTGGTCGTGTTCAGGTTTTGAAACCTGAATAGCTTGGTGAGCTCGACCATCGCTCGCGCTGCTGTCTGGGCAACGTGGCTACCGTATCCATTTCTACCTATTTTAAGTCCCAGTACTGTCCCTTCAGTGTTGTATGGAATGCAGGCGTTATCAGTTTCGATATGGGCCCGTTTCATACGGAAGAATGGAATCACCTTAAATTTCTGGGTGTTCGTGGCGATTTTCCATCTTCTCTCGAACCTGTTGACACGGTCGATTTCTCTAGCGGTGATTTGTGCCATGAGTTTGGGACTTTTAAAGGGAGTAGTCAGGATCTGAGAGATGTCGTCAGCGAACTGGACGTACAGCGTGTCTTCCCTGACCGAATCGGGTAGATCGAAGGTGTATATATTGTATAGGAGGGGTCTTAGGCACCCCCCTTGCGGTACGCCTGCAGTTAGCTCGAAGTCTGGTCCCGTGTGGTCGTATATTTGTAAATACGCTATTCTGTCTGTCACATAGTCACATAGATTTTTTATAGTCTTGGGTTTAGTCCAAGTCTAAGTATTTTGTACTGAAGCCCAGTCCTCCATACTTTATCAAATGCCTTCTTAACGTCTCTGAGCACCAGGTCAGCATACCTTTTTTGGCTATCAATCTTCACCAATATTTCTGTGATGATTTCTAGCGCCGTATCAGTCCCTCTACCTCTTCTAAACACGACTTTGCCCTAATGAAACTGACCTATATAAATGCAAAATAATTTTTTGCATTATACACCTTTTTTCGACAAATCAGAGGAGAGCGATATTCAACGTATAGCCTAATGTTGAAATAGAAAAAGTAAAATTTGGAAAACACAAATGGTTGAAGTACAGGTAAAGGTGGCAAAGTCAAGGGTAAAAGTGGTGCAGTTAGGAGTGGGCGTCTGTTCGTCGACGCACTACATGCATGCCTACCTTGTGGGGGCAGTGAGATGTCTGAAATAATTCATCATCGCTTAGTTAGTTTCGCTTAGTTAGTGTAGATGTTTCTCTTTGCGCCCCTACTGCCCCCTACAGCCCCCGCGAGACCTTACCTCTACAGCTTCGCAGCCGATTTCGACGATATATAAGTCGAGAGTGTGAACTGGGTGCTGTGGTGCTGTATAAGAGCATGGAAGCCATAAATATGTAGGAAGATGTAAGTGCTAAGAGATGGTTAACCTAGACAGTGGCGTATCCCGGATCAGTGGCGTTCCAAGAAGGGGCCGGATGGGGCGATCCGCCCTAAGCGGCATTTTGTGGTAACCCAACCTATTAATATTTAATTAATTTTGTTTATTCAGAAATATAATCTTAATGATTCAGTGCAAAATATAATAATACTTCTAAGAGTCTTTCTAACTCGTGCCATTAGTGTTGATAGCTGCGAACGGTCCTTTTCTAAACTAGAGCTCATCAAAAACTACCTCAGGTCAACAATGAGTCAAAGAAGGTTGACTAATTTGGCAATACTCTGCATAGAGACTGACCTTAAGGGTAAAATTGATTTGAATGAAGTTAGTCAAGATTTCGCGAAGAGGAAGCCACGTAAAATAAATTTGTAAATCGTTGGTTTTTGGAATTCATTCATCTTCTTTTCTTTAACATATTTTTCCTATTATTTTTGTGTGATTAAACATTATAAAAGTACATTTGAGTGAAATAAAGGGTTGCTACCGTTTGACTTCTTATTTTGCACACCTGTATTATTCGGTTTTGGGCGTTTTGAAGTGTTATTAGAACTTTTAATGGGCGGCCAAATAAACATCTGGTCCGGGCGGCACTTTTGCTAGGTAGGTACGCCACTGTTCAGGATAAAAATGGGGGGAGGGGTTAACCTGAAGTCCTTCCTCAGAGTAGTCAGAGGTAAAGGGCATTGATGATTAATAAGGGTTATAATAGACAGAATTGATAATAAATAACAGCATCTCATAAAGGAGTGAGCATCAACTCTCTCAGATCCGATATTTTGTTCAAACATCAGAAAATTATGAATTGTGGTTTTTGAATGTCAGCTAAAGTAAAATACTCAATTTAATAATTATTTTCGATATTTACCTGTATTTTAGACATGTATCATATATGATACATTCATTCGCAACGATTTAAAAAACTATGTTTATATATATTCTATATTATTACATAACTTTCTGAATAGCAGAATACTAGTAAGGCTAAAAAAATAAATATACACGGGCCTGAAATTTGGGGAGCTTTAGCCTCCTAGCCCCCCTCCCCTGGAGCTAGATGATATAGAGTTATAAGTATGTTGAGTATGTAGGCGAGGTGTATAGACCAATAGTGCTTTAGTACTGAAAGAGGCGCGAAATAGAATGACTGAAAAGTGTGTGGAATTGATGAAAGTTGTTGAGGGATGAGTTCTATCAATGGTGGTGTTTGTGTTATTGTTGGTAGATAGTGAGGGAGGGAGTGGAAATGTTGATGGAAGCGGTTGACAGGGTACGTGTAAGAGGGTGCTAAAAGAGTGGAGTGAAGTGTGATATTAGAGGTTGTGGTGTAACCCTCCAATGAGTACAAAATTTTAATATCTTGGATGTGTTGAAAAGTGGAGAAGATGAAGTAGATTGCGACCACAAGGTTTTAAGTGGTAGGGAAGTTACGCGAGGGGAGGGTGGTAGAGTTAGTGAATTGTTTGAGTGTGGAATGTACCAGGAAGGTGTATGAGAGTATGCTGGTGGCAACACTGGTGTAGGAAAATGACACTATGTTGTGGAAGGACAAGGAAAGCAGTGCTAATGGACAGTTGAAGAGCGATGTTCGGTGTGAGAAAGGGGAAGAAAGTGAGGAAGGACAGGGTGAGGTGATGTTCATGATGTGAAGAAGAGTATGAATGAGGTTGTGACTGTGTTCTAAGGTGGTGAAGGGAGAGAAATGGACTTGTAAAGAGGATGTTGGGTTGAATGTGTAAAAGAGTGAGAGAAAGGAGGATAGTTGAGTAGGAGGTGAGTGAAATTGTGTCTGATAGGTGCTCATGGAGGGGGTTTGTTCGGGGGTAGGGTGCTTGTGGCCTACCAGGGAAGGGACCCTGATTGGCCGAGACACTACACCTCCATAGCACCCCAATCGCTATTTGGCGTTGAAAAAAAACGATAGTTGGATTTGTGCTTAAAACGGCACAAAAGGGGGGTTGTTAGGGTGTTGCAGGCCGATCACATCTTGTGATGGTGGTGATACACTGTAGTGGCTGCCCTTTGGATGAAAAATCCGTTAAAACTAAGTTCCACCATATTAAAAATGAACCAATTTCGAACAAACGCGAAAACACACACTTGTTTTCTTAAAAAAAAATGCCGCTATTTTCCTGATATTTCGTAAGTGTTCTACTTTTCAAAGACTCACCCATTTTGACATTTCTTAAATTGTGATTCGGAATCTTAAATTGTGATTCGGAATTAAATCATTTGATATTTCAGAATTCTCGGATGAGAAGTTATACGGAAGTTAGGCCGGATTTTCATCTAGATATTTCCTCACTCATAAATTTAAGTTTCGATAATAGGATTCACGTGTTGAATTTCATTTCATTTCCCCCAATTTGTAAATAAATAATAACAGCTGGGAATGGGGCCCTTATGCAAGCATAATAAGGGAGAATTTCAAATTGAGGTGGGTTGTTTTTGTTATTCACAGTAGGAACCCGGGTTAAAGGCTTTGAAATTAGAGTTAACTTTCTCTTAGGTGGACTGCCTGCCATGGCTACGAGCTCCACCTACCCGTTGCCACCGTGACGCCCATCCACGGAGGTGACCTAGTAAATAGTGTCAGCTTTTTAAAAAGATTCCGGACGGAAATTGGGGAATTATATTTTAATTCCAAAATTCATAATACGGAGGGTCATTTGGTCAATCTCCTGGAGCGAACTTCATTAATTAACAAAGAATATAAATATATATTGAAGCCTAGAAATCGGGCCCTGTTGCAAGCATAATGGCGAGGAATTTCAAATTTAGGGGCATAATGATTTCCGATAATGATTTATTTTTATAATATTACAATTACTTTTAGGTGGAATTATGTTATTTCTTTCATAATATACGTTAATTATATAATTTCTTATACTATTAATTGGGTGGTAATTTCGGCACTAAGCGACGATGATATTAACGGGAGTGAAAATAACAATTGCATAGGAAAGAAGTGTTTAGGTGTTGTTTCAGTATGTTTTAACTACTAGTACCATTTAATAATAATCTCTGGGGACCTACAAATTAAAGTGGGGGTACCAAACACGGATAACTACACTAAAGTCGCCGCAAAAATTCTCCCAAAGTGGGAGTACCATCAAAGAACTTGTTCCCCAAGGTGGGTTATCTTCGCCCTTAACCCCCAGTGCCTCGATACTCCCAGTGGGTATCGAATCCGGTTCTTGTGGGTATCTAAAAAGGCATCTTGGACAGGGTGCGCACTAGAATTGGGGCTTTGGTTGCTTCGAAAAAAAGAGGAGTACAAGGGTCGAAAATATCATATTGACTGAGTACAAATAGTGTTGTGAACTGTAATGTGGTAAAAATGTACAAAAAGGAAATGAAAACTGCCCAATTTATTTATTTACTGAAAAAAAGAGTCCATAGAATTAAAAGTTGAGAGTAGAAGTCTAATATTGGAGAAGGGGTATCAGGTTGACTTGGAGTTGAACTTTGGGGTATCAGGTTGACTTGGAGTTGAACTTTGGGGTATCAGGTTGACTTGGAGTTGAACTTTGGGGTATCAGGTTGACTTGGAGTTGAACTGTGGGGTATCAGGTTGACATGGAGTTGAACTTTAGGGTATCAGGTTGACTTGGAGTTGAACTTTAGGGTATCAGGTTGACTTGGAGTTGAACTTTGTGGTATCAGATTGAATTGGAGTTGAACTTTGTGGTATCAGGTTGACTTGGAGTTGAACTTTGTGGTATCAGGTTGACTTGGAGTTGAACTTTGGGGTATCAGGTTGACATGGAGTTGAACTTTGTGGAATCAGGTAGACTTGGAGTTGAACTTTGGGGTATCAGGTTGACTTGGAGTTGAACTTTGTGGTATCAGGTTGACATGGAGTTGAACTTTGTGGTATCAGGTTGAATTGGAGTTGAACTTTGTGGTATCAGGTTGACTTGGAGTTGAACTTTGGGGGATCAGGTTGAATTGGAGTTAAACTTTGGGGTATCAGGTTGACTTGGAGTTGAACTTTGTGGTATCAGGTTGACATAGAGTTACAATTTGTGGTATCAGGTTGACTTGGAGTTGAACTTTGTATTATCAAGTTGACTTGGAGTTAAACTTTGTGGTATCAGGTTGACATGGAGTTGAACTTTAGGGTATCAGGTTGACTTGGAGTTGAACTTTGGGGTATCAGGTTAACTTGGAGTTGAACTTTGGGGTATCAGGTTGACTTGGAGTTGAACTTTGTGGTATCAGGTTGACATGGAGTTGAACATTGGGGTATCAGGTTAACTTGGAGTTAAACTTTGGGGTATCAGGTTGACTTGGAGTTGAAGTTTGTGGTATCAGGTTGACATGGAGTTGAACTTTAAGGTATCAGGTTGACTTAGAGTTCAACTTTGTATTATCAAGTTGACTTGGAGTTAAACTTTGTGGTATCAGGTTGACATGGAGTTGAACTTTGGGGTATCAGGTTGACTTGGAGTTGAACTTTGGGGTATCAGGTTAACATGGAGTTGAACTTTGGGGTATCAGGTTGACTTGGAGTTAAACTTTGTGGTATCAGGTTGACATGGAGTTAAACTTTGTGGTATCAGGTTGACTAAGGGTTAAACTTTGTGGTATCAAGTTGACATGGAGTTGAACTTTGAGGTATCAGGTTGACTTGGAGTTGAACTTTGTGGTATCAGGTTGACTTGGAGTTGAACTTTGTGGTATCAGGTTGACATGGAGTTGAACTTTGTGGTATCAGGTTGACTTGGAGTTGAACTTTGTGGTATCAGGTTGACTTGGAGTTGAATTTTGGGGTATCAGGTGGATTTGGAGTTTAACTTTGGGGTATCAGGTTGACTTGGAGTTGAACTTTGTGGTATCAGGCTGACATGGAGTTGAACTTTGTGGTATCAGGTTGACTTGTAGTTGAACTTTGGGGTATCGGTTGATTTGGAGTGTAAATTTGGGGTATTAGGTTGACTTGGAGTTGAACTTTGTGGTATCAGGCTGACATGGAGTTGAACTTTGGGGTATCAGGTTGACTTGGAGTTGAACTTTGGGGTATCAGGTTGACTTGGAGTTGAACTTTGGGGTATCAGGTTGACTTGGAGTTGAACTTTGGGGTATCAGGTTGACTTGAAGTTGATTTGGGGAAATCAGGTTGACATGGAGTTGAACTTTGGGGTATCAGGTTAACTTGGAGTTGAACCTTGGGGTATCAGGTTCACTTAGAGTTGAACTTTGGGGTATCAGGTTGACTTGGAGTTGAACTTTTGGGTATCAGGTTGACTTGGAGTTTAACTTTGGGGTTTCAGGTTGACTTGGAGTTGAACTTTAGGGTATCAAGTTGACTTGGAGTTGAACTTTGTAGTATCAGGTTGACATGGAGTTTAACTTTGTGGTATCAGGTTGACTTGGAGTTGAACTTTGGGGTATAAGGTTGACTTGGAGTTGAACTTTGGAGTATCAGGTTGACTTGGAGTTGAAGTTTGGGGTATCGGGTTGACTTGGAGTTACAATTTTGGGTATCAGGTTGACTTGGAGTTTAACTTTTTGGTATCAGGTTGACATGGAGTTGAACTTTGTGGTATCAGGTTGACATGGCTCTGAACTTTATGGTATCAGGTTGACTTGGAGTTGAACTTTGGGGTATCAGGTTGACTTGGAGTTGAACTTTGGGGTATCAGGTTGACTTGGAGTTGAAATTTGGGGGATCAGGTTGACTTGGAGTTGAACTTTGGGGTATCAGGTTGACTTGGAGTTGAACTTTGGGGTATCAGGTTGACTTGGAGTTGAACTTTTAGGTATCAGTTGACTTGGAGTTGAACTTTGTGGTATCAGGTTGACATGAAGTTAAACTTTGTGGTATCAGCTTGACTTGGAGTTGTACTTTGTGTATCAAGTTGACTTTGAGTTGAACTTTGGGGTATCAGGTTGACTTTGAGTTGAACTTTGGGGTATCAGTTTGACTTGCGGTTGAACTTTGGGGTATCAGCTTGACAAGGATTTGAACTTTGTGGTATCAGGTTGATTGGGAGCTAAACTTTGGGGTATCAGGTTGACTTGGAGTTGAAGTTTGTGGTATCAGGTTGACATGGAGTTGAACTTTAAGGTATCAGGTTGACTTAGAGTTGAACTTTGTATTATCAAGTTGACTTGGAGTTAAACTTTGTGGTATCAGGTTGACATGGAGTTGAACTTTGGGGTATCAGGTTGACTTGGAGTTGAACTTTGGGGTATCAGGTTAACATGGAGTTGAACTTTGGGGTATCAGGTTGACTTGGAGTTAAACTTTGTGGTATCAGGTTGACATGGAGTTAAACTTTGTGGTATCAGGTTGACTAAGGGTTAAACTTTGTGGTATCAAGTTGACATGGAGTTGAACTTTGAGGTATCAGGTTGACTTGGAGTTGAACTTTGTGGTATCAGGTTGACTTGGAGTTGAACTTTGTGGTATCAGGTTGACATGGAGTTGAACTTTGTGGTATCAGGTTGACTTGGAGTTGAACTTTGTGGTATCAGGTTGACTTGGAGTTGAATTTTGGGGTATCAGGTGGATTTGGAGTTTAACTTTGGGGTATCAGGTTGACTTGGAGTTGAACTTTGTGGTATCAGGCTGACATGGAGTTGAACTTTGTGGTATCAGGTTGACTTGTAGTTGAACTTTGGGGTATCGGTTGATTTGGAGTGTAAATTTGGGGTATTAGGTTGACTTGGAGTTGAACTTTGTGGTATCAGGCTGACATGGAGTTGAACTTTGGGGTATCAGGTTGACTTGGAGTTGAACTTTGGGGTATCAGGTTGACTTGGAGTTGAACTTTGGGGTATCAGGTTGACTTGGAGTTGAACTTTGGGGTATCAGGTTGACTTGAAGTTGATTTGGGGAAATCAGGTTGACATGGAGTTGAACTTTTGGGTATCAGGTTAACTTGGAGTTGAACCTTGGGGTATCAGGTTCACTTAGAGTTGAACTTTGGGGTATCAGGTTGACTTGGAGTTGAACTTTTGGGTATCAGGTTGACTTGGAGTTTAACTTTGGGGTTTCAGGTTGACTTGGAGTTGAACTTTAGGGTATCAAGTTGACTTGGAGTTGAACTTTGTAGTATCAGGTTGACATGGAGTTTAACTTTGTGGTATCAGGTTGACTTGGAGTTGAACTTTGGGGTATAAGGTTGACTTGGAGTTGAACTTTGGAGTATCAGGTTGACTTGGAGTTGAAGTTTGGGGTATCGGGTTGACTTGGAGTTACAATTTTGGGTATCAGGTTGACTTGGAGTTTAACTTTTTGGTATCAGGTTGACATGGAGTTGAACTTTGTGGTATCAGGTTGACATGGCTCTGAACTTTATGGTATCAGGTTGACTTGGAGTTGAACTTTGGGGTATCAGGTTGACTTGGAGTTGAACTTTGGGGTATCAGGTTGACTTGGAGTTGAAATTTGGGGGATCAGGTTGACTTGGAGTTGAACTTTGGGGTATCAGGTTGACTTGGAGTTGAACTTTGGGGTATCAGGTTGACTTGGAGTTGAACTTTTAGGTATCAGTTGACTTGGAGTTGAACTTTGTGGTATCAGGTTGACATGAAGTTAAACTTTGTGGTATCAGCTTGACTTGGAGTTGTACTTTGTGTATCAAGTTGACTTTGAGTTGAACTTTGGGGTATCAGGTTGACTTTGAGTTGAACTTTGGGGTATCAGTTTGACTTGCGGTTGAACTTTAGGGTATCAGCTTGACAAGGATTTGAACTTTGTGGTATCAGGTTGATTGGGAGCTAAACTTTGGGGTATCAGGTTGACTTGGAGTTGAAGTTTGTGGTATCAGGTTGACATGGAGTTGAACTTTAAGGTATCAGGTTGACTTAGAGTTGAACTTTGTATTATCAAGTTGACTTGGAGTTAAACTTTGTGGTATCAGGTTGACATGGAGTTGAACTTTGGGGTATCAGGTTGACTTGGAGTTGAACTTTGGGGTATCAGGTTAACATGGAGTTGAACTTTGGGGTATCAGGTTGACTTGGAGTTAAACTTTGTGGTATCAGGTTGACATGGAGTTAAACTTTGTGGTATCAGGTTGACTAAGGGTTAAACTTTGTGGTATCAAGTTGACATGGAGTTGAACTTTGAGGTATCAGGTTGACTTGGAGTTGAACTTTGTGGTATCAGGTTGATTTGGAGTTGAACTTTGTGGTATCAGGTTGACATGGAGTTGAACTTTGTGGTATCAGGTTGACTTGGAGTTGAACTTTGTGGTATCAGGTTGACTTGGAGTTGAATTTTGGGGTATCAGGTGGATTTGGAGTTTAACTTTGGGGTATCAGGTTGACTTGGAGTTGAACTTTGTGGTATCAGGCTGACATGGAGTTGAACTTTGTGGTATCAGGTTGACTTGTAGTTGAACTTTGGGGTATCGGTTGATTTGGAGTGTAAATTTGGGGTATTAGGTTGACTTGGAGTTGAACTTTGTGGTATCAGGCTGACATGGAGTTGAACTTTGGGGTATCAGGTTGACTTGGAGTTGAACTTTGGGGTATCAGGTTGACTTGGAGTTGAACTTTGGGGTATCAGGTTGACTTGGAGCTGAACTTTGGGGTATCAGGTTGACTTGGAGTTGAACTGTGGAGTATCAGGTTGACATGGAGTTGAACTTTAGGGTATCAGGTTGACTTGGAGTTGAACTTTAGGGTATCAGGTTGACTTGGAGTTGAACTTTGTGGTATCAGATTGAATTGGAGTTGAACTTTGTGGTATCAGGTTGACTTGGAGTTGAACTTTGGGGTATCAGGTTGACATGGAGTTGAACTTTGTGGTATCAGGTTTACTAAGGGTTAAACTTTGTGGTATCAAGTTGACATGGAGTTGAACTTTGAGGTATCAGGTTGACTTGGAGTTGAACTTTGTGGTATCAGGTTGACTTGGAGTTGAACTTTGTGGTATCAGGTTGACATGGAGTTGAACTTTGTGGTATCAGGTTGACTTGGAGTTGAACTTTGTGGTATCAGGTTGACTTGGAGTTGAATTTTGGGGTATCAGGTGGATTTGGAGTTTAACTTTGGGGTATCAGGTTGACTTGGAGTTGAACTTTGTGGTATCAGGCTGACATGGAGTTGAACTTTGTGGTATCAGGTTGACTTGTAGTTGAACTTTGGGGTATCGGTTGATTTGGAGTGTAAATTTGGGGTATTAGGTTGACTTGGAGTTGAACTTTGTGGTATCAGGCTGACATGGAGTTGAACTTTGGGGTATCAGGTTGACTTGGAGTTGAACTTTGGGGTATCAGGTTGACTTGGAGTTGAACTTTGGGGTATCAGGTTGACTTGGAGTTGAACTTTGGGGTATCAGGTTGACTTGAAGTTGATTTGGGGAAATCAGGTTGACATGGAGTTGAACTTTGGGGTATCAGGTTAACTTGGAGTTGAACCTTGGGGTATCAGGTTCACTTAGAGTTGAACTTTGGGGTATCAGGTTGACTTGGAGTTGAACTTTTGGGTATCAGGTTGACTTGGAGTTTAACTTTGGGGTTTCAGGTTGACTTGGAGTTGAACTTTAGGGTATCAAGTTGACTTGGAGTTGAACTTTGTAGTATCAGGTTGACATGGAGTTTAACTTTGTGGTATCAGGTTGACTTGGAGTTGAACTTTGGGGTATAAGGTTGACTTGGAGTTGAACTTTGGAGTATCAGCTTGACTTGGAGTTGAAGTTTGGGGTATCGGGTTGACTTGGAGTTAGAATTTTGGGTATCAGGTTGACTTGGAGTTTAACTTTTTGGTATCAGGTTGACATGGAGTTGAACTTTGTGGTATCAGGTTGACATGGCTCTGAACTTTATGGTATCAGGTTGACTTGGAGTTGAACTTTGGGGTATCAGGTTGACTTGGAGTTGAACTTTGGGGTATCAGGTTGACTTGGAGTTGCAATTTGGGGGATCAGGTTGACTTGGAGTTGAACTTTGGGGTATCAGGTTGACTTGGAGTTGAACTTTGGGGTATCAGGTTGACTTGGAGTTGAACTTTTAGGTATCAGTTGACTTGGAGTTGAACTTTGTGGTATCAGGTTGACATGAAGTTAAACTTTGTGGTATCAGCTTGACTTGGAGTTGTACTTTGTGTATCAAGTTGACTTTGAGTTGAACTTTGGGGTATCAGGTTGACTTTGAGTTGAACTTTGGGGTATCAGGTTGACTTGCGGTTGAACTTTGGGGTATCAGCTTGACAAGGATTTGAACTTTGTGGTATCAGGTTGATTAGGAGCTAAACTTTGGGGTATCAGGTTGACTTGGAGTTGAACTTTGGGGTATCAGGTTGACTTGGAGCTGAACTTTGGGGTATCAGGTTGATTTGGTGTGTAACTTTGGGGTATCAGGTTGACTTGGAGTTGAACTTTGTGGTATCAGGTGGAAATGGAGTTGAAATTTGTGGTATCAGGTTGACTTCGAGTTGAACTTTGGGGTATCAGGTTGACCTGGAGTTGAACTTTGTGGTATCAGGTTGACTTGGAGTTGAACTTTGGGGTATCAGGTTGACTTGGAGTTGAACTTTGGGGTATTAAGTTAACATGCAGTTGAACTATGGGGTGTCAGGTTGACTTGGATTTGAAATTTGGGGTATCAGGTTGACTTGGAGTTAAACTTTGGGGTATGAGGTTGACTTGGAGTTGAACTTTGGGGTATCAGGTTGACTTGGAGTTAAAATTTGGGGGATCAGGTTGACTTGGAGTTGAGCTTTGGGGTATCAGGTTGACTTGGAGTTGAACTTTTAGGTATCAGGTTGACTTGGAGTTGAACTTTGTGGTATCAGGTTGACATGAAGTTAAACTTTGTGGTATCAGCTTGACCTGGAGTTGTACTTTGTGTATCAAGTTGACTTTGAGTTGAACTTTGGGGTATTAGGTTGACTTTGAGTTGAACTTTGGGGTATCAGGTTGACTTGGAGTTGAACTTTGGGGTATCAGCTTGACAAGGATTTGAACTTTGTGGTATCAGGTTGATTGGGAGCTAAACTTTGGGGTATCAGGTTGACTTGGAGTTGAATTTTGGGGTATCAGGTTGACTTGGAGCTGAACTTTGGGGTATCAGGTTGGCTTGGAGTTGAACTGTGGGGTATCAGGTTGACATGGAGTTAAACTTTGGGGTATCAGGTTGACTTGGAGTTGAAGTTTGTGGTATCAGGTTGACATGGAGTTGAACTTTGAGGTATCAGGTTGACTTAGAGTTGAACTTTGTATTATCAAGTTGACTTGGAGTTAAACTTTGTGGTATCAGGTTGAAATGGAGTTGAACTTTGGGGTATCAGGTTGACTTGGAGTTGAACTTTGGAGTATCAGGTTGACTTGGAGTTGAAGTTTTGGGGTATCGGGTTGACTTGGAGTTACAATTTTGGGTATCAGGTTGACTTGGAGTTTAACTTTTTGGTATCAGGTTGACATGGAGTTGAACTTTGTGGTATCAGGTTGACATGGCTCTGAACTTTATGGTATCAAGTTGACTTTGAGTTGAACTTTGGGGTATTAGGTTGACTTTGAGTTGAACTTTGGGGGTATCAGGTTGACTTGGAGTTGAACTTTGGGGTATCAGCTTGACAAGGATTTGAACTTTGTGGTATCAGGTTGATTGGGAGCTAAACTTTGGGGTATCAGGTTGACTTGGAGTTGAACTTTGGGGTATCAGGTTGACTTGGAGTTGAACTTTGGGGTATCAGGTTGACTTGGAGTTGAACTGTGGGGTATCAGGTTGACATGGAGTTGAACTTTAGGGTATCAGGTTGACTTGGAGTTGAACTTTAGGGTATCAGGTTGACTTGGAGTTGAACTTTGTGGTATCAGATTGAATTGGAGTTGAACTTTGTGGTATCAGGTTGACTTGGAGTTGAACTTTGGGGTATCAGGTTGACATGGAGTTGAACTTTGTGGAATCAGGTAGACTTGGAGTTGAACTTTGGGGTATCAGGTTGACTTGGAGTTGAACTTTGTGGTATCAGGTTGACATGGAGTTGAACTTTGTGGTATCAGGTTGAATTGGAGTTGAACTTTGTGGTATCAGGTTGACTTGGAGTTGAACTTTTGGGGATCAGGTTGAATTGGAGTTAAACTTTGGGGTATCAGGTTGACTTGGAGTTGAACTTTGTGGTATCAGGTTGACATAGAGTTACAATTTGTGGTATCAGGTTGACTTGGAGTTGAACTTTGTATTATCAAGTTGACTTGGAGTTAAACTTTGTGGTATCAGGTTGACATGGAGTTGAACTTTGGGGTATCAGGTTGACTTGGAGTTGAACTTTGGGGTATCAGGTTAACTTGGAGTTGAACTTTGGGGTATCAGGTTGACTTGGAGTTAAACTTTGTGGTATCAGGTTGACATGGAGTTGAACATTGGGGTATCAGGTTAACTTGGAGTTAAACTTTGGGGTATCAGGTTGACTTGGAGTTGAAGTTTGTGGTATCAGGTTGACATGGAGTTGAACTTTTAGGTATCAGGTTGACTTAGAGTTGAACTTTGTATTATCAAGTTGACTTGGAGTTAAACTTTGTGGTATCAGGTTGACATGGAGTTGAACTTTGGGGTATCAGGTTGACTTGGAGTTGAACTTTGGGGTATCAGGTTAACATGGAGTTGAACTTTGGGGTATCAGGTTGACTTGGAGTTAAACTTTGTGGTATCAGGTTGACATGGAGTTAAACTTTGTGGTATCAGGTTGACTAAGGGTTAAACTTTGTGGTATCAAGTTGACATGGAGTTGAAATTTGAGGTATCAGGTTGACTTGGAGTTGAACTTTGTGGTATCAGGTTGACTTGGAGTTGAACTTTGTGGTATCAGGTTGACATGGAGTTGAACTTTGTGGTATCAGGTTGACTTGGAGTTGAACTTTGTGGTATCAGGTTGACTTGGAGTTGAATTTTGGGGTATCAGGTGGATTTGGAGTTTAACTTTGGGGTATCAGGTTGACTTGGAGTTGAACTTTGTGGTATCAGGCTGACATGGAGTTGAACTTTGTGGTATCAGGTTGACCTGTAGTTGAACTTTGGGGTATCGGTTGATTTGGAGTGTAAATTTGGGGTATTAGGTTGACTTGGAGTTGAACTTTGTGGTATCAGGCTGACATGGAGTTGAACTTTGGGGTATCAGGTTGACTTGGAGTTGAACTTTGGGGTATCAGGTTGACTTGGAGTTGAACTTTGGGGTATCAGGTTGACTTGGAGTTGAACTTTGGGGTATCAGGTTGACTTGAAGTTGATTTGGGGAAATCAGGTTGACATGGAGTTGAACTTTGGGGTATCAGGTTAACTTGGAGTTGAACCTTGGGGTATCAGGTTCACTTAGAGTTGAACTTTGGGGTATCAGGTTGACTTGGAGTTGAACTTTTGGGTATCAGGTTGACTTGGAGTTTAACTTTGGGGTTTCAGGTTGACTTGGAGTTGAACTTTAGGGTATCAAGTTGACTTGGAGTTGAACTTTGTAGTATCAGGTTGACATGGAGTTTAACTTTGTGGTATCAGGTTGACTTGGAGTTGAACTTTGGGGTATAAGGTTGACTTGGAGTTGAACTTTGGAGTATCAGCTTGACTTGGAGTTGAAGTTTGGGGTATCAAGTTGACTTGGAGTTACAATTTTGGGTATCAGGTTGACTTGGAGTTTAACTTTTTGGTATCAGGTTGACATGGAGTTGAACTTTGTGGTATCAGGTTGACATGGCTCTGAACTTTATGGTATCAGGTTGACTTGGAGTTGAACTTTGGGGTATCAGGTTGACTTGGAGTTGAACTTTGGGGTATCAGGTTGACTTGGAGTTGAAATTTGGGGGATCAGGTTGACTTGGAGTTGAACTTTGGGGTATCAGGTTGACTTGGAGTTGAACTTTGGGGTATCAGGTTGACTTGGAGTTGAACTTTTAGGTATCAGTTGACTTGGAGTTGAACTTTGTGGTATCAGGTTGACATGAAGTTAAACTTTGTGGTATCAGCTTGACTTGGAGTTAAGATTTGGGGGATCAGGTTGACTTGGAGTTGAACTTCGAGGTATCAGGTTGACTTGGAGTTGAACTTTTAGGTATCAGGTTGACTTGGAGTTGAACTTTGTGGTATCAGGTTGACATGAAGTTAAACTTTGTGGTATCAGCTTGACTTGGAGTTGTACTTTGTGTATCAAGTTGACTTTGAGTTGAACTTTGGGGTATCAGGTTGACTTTGAGTTTAACTTTGGGGTATCAGGTTGACTTGCGGTTGAACTTTGGGGTATCAGCTTGACAAGGATTTGAACTTTGTGGTATCAGGTTGATTGGGAGCTAAACTTTGGGGTATCAGGTTGACTTGGAGTTGAACTTTGGGGTATCAGGTTGACTTGGAGCTGAACTTTGGGGTATCAGGTTGATTTGGTGTGTAACTTTGGGGTATCAGGTTGACTTGGAGTTGAACTTTGTGGTATCAGGTGGAAATGGAGTTGAACTTTGTGGTATCAGGTTGACTTCGAGTTGAACTTTGGGGTATCAGGTTGAACTGGAGTTGAACTTTGTGGTATCAGGTTGACTTGGAGTTGAACTTTGGGGTATCAGGTTGACTTGGAGTTGAACTTTGGGGTATTAGGTTGACATGCAGTTGAACTATGGGGTGTCAGGTTGACTTGGATTTGAAATTTGGGGTATCAGGTTGACTTGGAGTTAAACTTTGGGGTATGAGGTTGACTTGGAGTTGAACTTTGGGGTATCAGGTTGACTTGGAGTTAAGATTTGGGGGATCAGGTTGACTTGGAGTTGAACTTCGAGGTATCAGGTTGACTTGGAGTTGAACTTTTAGGTATCAGGTTGACTTGGAGTTGAACTTTGTGGTATCAGGTTGACATGAAGTTAAACTTTGTGGTATCAGCTTGACCTGGAGTTGTACTTTGTGTATCAAGTTGACTTTGAGTTGAACTTTGGGGTATTAGGTTGACTTTGAGTTGAACTTTGGGGTATCAGGTTGACTTGGAGTTGAACTTTGGGGTATCAGGTTGACTTGGAGTTAAAATTTGGGGGATCAGGTTGACTTGGAGTTGAACTTCGGGGTATCAGGTTGACTTGGAGTTGAACTTTTAGGTATCAGGTTGACTTGGAGTTGAACTTTGTGGTATCAGGTTGACATGAAGTTAAACTTTGTAGGGAAGCTTGACCTGGAGTTGTACTTTGTGTATCAAGTTGACTTTGAGTTGAACTTTGGGGTATTAGGTTGACTTTGAGTTGAACTTTGGGGTATCAGGTTGACTTGGAGTTGAACTTTAGGGGATCAGCTTGACAAGGATTTGAACTTTGTGGTATCAGGTTGATTGGGAGCTAAACTTTGGGGTATCAGGTTGACTTGGAGTTGAACTTTGGGGTATCAGGTTGACTTGGAGCTGAACTTTGGGGTATCAGGTTGATTTGGTGTGTAACTTTGGGGTATCAGGTTGACTTGGAGTTGAACTTTTAGGTCTCAGGTTGACAAGGAGTTCAACTTTGTGGTATCAGGTTGACTTCGAGTTGAACTTTGGGGTATCAGATTGACCTGGAGTTGAACTTTGTGGTATCAGGTTGACTTGGAGTTGAACTTTGGGGTATCAGGTTGACTTGGAGTTGAACTTTGGGGTATCAGATTGACAAGGAGTTGAATTTTGTGGTATCAGGTTGACTTGGAGTTACACCTTCGGGTATCAGGTTGACTTGGAGTAAAACTTTGGGGTATCAGGTTGACTTGGAGTTGAACTTTGGCGTATCGGTTGATTTGGAGTGTAAATTTGGGGTATCAGGTTGACTTGGAGTTAACTTTGTTGTATCTGGTTGACATGGAGTTGAACTTTGTGGTATCTTGTTGACTTGTAGTTGAACTTTGGGGTATCAAGTTGACTTGGAGTTGAACCTTTGGGTATCAGGTTGACATGGAGTTCAACTTTAGGGTATCAGGTTGACTTGGAGTTAAACTTTGTAGTATTAGGTTGACATGGAGTTGAACTTTGTGGTATCAGGTTAAATTGGAGTTGAACTTTGTGGTATCAGGTTGACTTGGAGTTGAACTTTTGGGTATCAGGTTGACTTGGAGTTGAAGTTTGGGGTATCAGGTTGACTTAGAGTTACAATTTGTGGTATCAGGTTGACATGGAGTTGAACTTTGTGGTATCAGGTTGACATGGAGTTGTACTTTGTGGTCTCAGGTTGACATGGCTTTGAACTTTGTGGTATCAGGTAGACTTGGAGTTTAAATTTAGGGTTTCAGGTTGACTTGGAGTTGAACTTTGGGGTATCAGGTTGACTTGGAGTTGAAATTTGGGGTATCAGGTTGACTTGGAGTTGAACTTTGGGGTATCAGGTTGACTCAGAGTTGAAATTTGGGTTATCAGGTTGATTTGGAGTTGAGCTTTTGGGTGTTAGGTTGATTTGAAGTTGAACTTTGTGGTATCAGGTTGACATGGAGTTGAACTTTGTGGTATCAGGTTGACTTGGAGTTGAACTTTTGGGTATCAGGTTGACTTGGGGTTGAACTTTGGGGTATCAGGTTGACTTGGAGTTGAACTTTGTGGTATCAGGTTGACATAGAGTTGAACTTTGTGGTATCATGTTGACTTGGAGTTGAACTTTGTGTATCAGGTTGACTTGGAGTTGAACTTTGTGTATCAGGTTGACCTGGATTTGAACTTTGGGGTATCAGGTTGACTTGGAGTTGAACTTTGGGGTATCAGGTTGACTTGGAGTTGAACTTTTAGGTCTCAGGTTGACAAGGAGTTGAACTTTGTGGTATCAGGTTAACTTGGAGTTTAACTCTGTGGTATCAGGTTGACCTGGAGTTGAACTTTGGGGTATCAGGTTGACTTGGAGTTGAATTTTGGGGTATCAGGTGGATTTGGAGTTTAAATTTGGGGTATCAGGTTGACTTGGAGTTGAACTTTGTGGTATCAGGCTGACATGGAGTTGAACTTTGTGGTATCAGGTTGACTTGTAGTTGAACTTTGGGGTATCGGTTGATTTGGAGTGTAAATTTGGGGTATTAGGTTGACTTGGAGTTGAACTTTGTGGTATCAGGCTGACATGGAGTTGAACTTTGGGGTATCAGGTTGACTCGGAGTTGAACTTTGGGGTATTAGGTTGACTTGGAGTTGAACTTTGGGGTATCAGGTTGACTTGGAGTTGAACTTTGGGGTATCAGGTTGACTTGAAGTTGATTTGGGGAAATCAGATTGACATGGAGTTGAACTTTGGGGTATCAGGTTAACTTGGAGTTGAACCTTGGGGTATCAGGTTCACTTGGAGTTGAACTTTGGGGTATCAGGTTGACTTGGAGTTGAACTTTTGGGTATCAGGTTGACTTGGAGTTTAACTTTGGGGTTTCAGGTTGACTTGGAGTTGAACTTTAGGGTATCAAGTTGACTTGGAGTTGAACTTTGTAGTATCAGGTTGACATGGAGTTTAACTTTGTGGTATCAGGTTGACTTGGAGTTGAACTTTGGGGTATAAGGTTGACTTGGAGTTGAACTTTGGAGTATCAGGTTGACTTGGAGTTGAACTTTGGGGTATCGGGTTGACTTGGAGTTACAATTTGTGGTATCAGGTTGACTTGGAGTTGAACTTTGTATTATCAAGTTGACTTGGAGTTAAACTTTGTGGTATCAGGTTGACATGGAGTTGAACTTTGGGGTATCAGGTTGACTTGGAGTTGAACTTTGGGGTATCAGGTTAACTTGGAGTTGAACTTTGGGGTATCAGGTTGACTTGGAGTTAAACTTTGTGGTATCAGGTTGACATGGAGTTGAACATTGGGGTATCAGGTTAACTTGGAGTTAAACTTTGGGGTATCAGGTTGACTTGGAGTTGAAGTTTGTGGTATCAGGTTGACATGGAGTTGAACTTTGAGGTATCAGGTTGACTTAGAGTTGAACTTTGTATTATCAAGTTGACTTGGAGTTAAACTTTGTGGTATCAGGTTGACATGGAGTTGAACTTTGGGGTATCAGGTTGACTTGGAGTTGAACTTTGGGGTATCAGGTTAACATGGAGTTGAACTTTGGGGTATCAGGTTGACTTGGAGTTAAACTTTGTGGTATCAGGTTGACATGGAGTTAAACTTTGTGGTATCAGGTTGACTAAGGGTTAAACTTTGTGGTATCAAGTTGACATGGAGTTGAAATTTGAGGTATCAGGTTGACTTGGAGTTGAACTTTGTGGTATCAGGTTGACTTGGAGTTGAACTTTGTGGTATCAGGTTGACATGGAGTTGAACTTTGTGGTATCAGGTTGACTTGGAGTTGAACTTTGTGGTATCAGGTTGACTTGGAGTTGAATTTTGGGGTATCAGGTGGATTTGGAGTTTAACTTTGGGGTATCAGGTTGACTTGGAGTTGAACTTTGTGGTATCAGGCTGACATGGAGTTGAACTTTGTGGTATCAGGTTGACCTGTAGTTGAACTTTGGGGTATCGGTTGATTTGGAGTGTAAATTTGGGGTATTAGGTTGACTTGGAGTTGAACTTTGTGGTATCAGGCTGACATGGAGTTGAACTTTGGGGTATCAGGTTGACTTGGAGTTGAACTTTGGGGTATCAGGTTGACTTGGAGTTGAACTTTGGGGTATCAGGTTGACTTGGAGTTGAACTTTGGGGTATCAGGTTGACTTGAAGTTGATTTGGGGAAATCAGGTTGACATGGAGTTGAACTTTGGGGTATCAGGTTAACTTGGAGTTGAACCTTGGGGTATCAGGTTCACTTAGAGTTGAACTTTGGGGTATCAGGTTGACTTGGAGTTGAACTTTTGGGTATCAGGTTGACTTGGAGTTTAACTTTGGGGTTTCAGGTTGACTTGGAGTTGAACTTTAGGGTATCAAGTTGACTTGGAGTTGAACTTTGTAGTATCAGGTTGACATGGAGTTTAACTTTGTGGTATCAGGTTGACTTGGAGTTGAACTTTGGGGTATAAGGTTGACTTGGAGTTGAACTTTGGAGTATCAGCTTGACTTGGAGTTGAAGTTTGGGGTATCGGGTTGACTTGGAGTTACAATTTTGGGTATCAGGTTGACTTGGAGTTTAACTTTTTGGTATCAGGTTGACATGGAGTTGAACTTTGTGGTATCAGGTTGACATGGCTCTGAACTTTATGGTATCAGGTTGACTTGGAGTTGAACTTTGGGGTATCAGGTTGACTTGGAGTTGAACTTTGGGGTATCAGGTTGACTTGGAGTTGAAATTTGGGGATCAGGTTGACTTGGAGTTGAACTTTTGGGTATCAGGTTGACTTGGAGTTGAACTTTGGGGTATCAGGTTGACTTGGAGTTGAACTTTTAGGTATCAGTTGACTTGGAGTTGAACTTTGTGGTATCAGGTTGACATGAAGTTAAACTTTGTGGTATCAGCTTGACTTGGAGTTAAGATTTGGGGGATCAGGTTGACTTGGAGTTGAACTTCGAGGTATCAGGTTGACTTGGAGTTGAACTTTTAGGTATCAGGTTGACTTGGAGTTGAACTTTGTGGTATCAGGTTGACATGAAGTTAAACTTTGTGGTATCAGCTTGACTTGGAGTTGTACTTTGTGTATCAAGTTGACTTTGAGTTGAACTTTGGGGTATCAGGTTGACTTTGAGTTTAACTTTGGGGTATCAGGTTGACTTGCGGTTGAACTTTGGGGTATCAGCTTGACAAGGATTTGAACTTTGTGGTATCAGGTTGATTGGGAGCTAAACTTTGGGGTATCAGGTTGACTTGGAGTTGAACTTTGGGGTATCAGGTTGACTTGGAGCTGAACTTTGGGGTATCAGGTTGATTTGGTGTGTAACTTTGGGGTATCAGGTTGACTTGGAGTTGAACTTTGTGGTATCAGGTGGAAATGGAGTTGAACTTTGTGGTATCAGGTTGACTTCGAGTTGAACTTTGGGGTATCAGGTTGACCTGGAGTTGAACTTTGTGGTATCAGGTTGACTTGGAGTTGAACTTTGGGGTATCAGGTTGACTTGGAGTTGAACTTTGGGGTATTAAGTTGACATGCAGTTGAACTATGGGGTGTCAGGTTGACTTGGATTTGAAATTTGGGGTATCAGGTTGACTTGGAGTTAAACTTTGGGGTATGAGGTTGACTTGGAGTTGAACTTTGGGGTATCAGGTTGACTTGGAGTTAAGATTTGGGGGATCAGGTTGACTTGGAGTTGAACTTCGAGGTATCAGGTTGACTTGGAGTTGAACTTTTAGGTATCAGGTTGACTTGGAGTTGAACTTTGTGGTATCAGGTTGACATGAAGTTAAACTTTGTGGTATCAGCTTGACCTGGAGTTGTACTTTGTGTATCAAGTTGACTTTGAGTTGAACTTTGGGGTATTAGGTTGACTTTGAGTTGAACTTTGGGGTATCAGGTTGACTTGGAGTTGAACTTTGGGGTATCAGGTTGACTTGGAGTTAAAATTTGGGGGATCAGGTTGACTTGGAGTTAAACTTCGGGGTATCAGGTTGACTTGGAGTTGAACTTTTAGGTATCAGGTTGACTTGGAGTTGAACTTTGTGGTATCAGGTTGACATGAAGTTAAACTTTGTGGTATCAGCTTGACCTGGAGTTGTACTTTGTGTATCAAGTTGACTTTGAGTTGAACTTTGGGGTATTAGGTTGACTTTGAGTTGAACTTTGGGGTATCAGGTTGACTTGGAGTTGAACTTTAGGGGATCAGCTTGACAAGGATTTGAACTTTGTGGTATCAGGTTGATTGGGAGCTAAACTTTGGGGTATCAGGTTGACTTGGAGTTGAACTTTGGGGTATCAGGTTGACTTGGAGCTGAACTTTGGGGTATCAGGTTGATTTGGTGTGTAACTTTGGGGTATCAGGTTGACTTGGAGTTGAACTTTTAGGTCTCAGGTTGACAAGGAGTTCAACTTTGTGGTATCAGGTTGACTTCGAGTTGAACTTTGGGGTATCAGATTGACCTGGAGTTGAACTTTGTGGTATCAGGTTGACTTGGAGTTGAACTTTGGGGTATCAGGTTGACTTGGAGTTGAACTTTGGGGTATCAGGTTGACAAGGAGTTGAATTTTGTGGTATCAGGTTGACTTAGAGTTACACCTTCGGGTATCAGGTTGACTTGGAGTAAAACTTTGGGGTATCAGGTTGACTTGGAGTTGAACTTTGGCGTATCGGTTGATTTGGAGTGTAAATTTGGGGTATCAGCTGACTTGGAGTTAACTTTGTTGTATCTGGTTGACATGGAGTTGAACTTTGTGGTATCTTGTTGACTTGTAGTTGAACTTTGGGGTATCAAGTTGACTTGGAGTTGAACCTTTGGGTATCAGGTTGACATGGAGTTCAACTTTAGGGTATCAGGTTGACTTGGAGTTAAACTTTGTAGTATTAGGTTGACATGGAGTTGAACTTTGTGGTATCAGGTTAAATTGGAGTTGAATTTTGTGGTATCAGGTTGACTTGGAGTTGAACTTTTGGGTATCAGGTTGACTTGGAGTTGAAGTTTGGGGTATCAGGTTGACTTAGAGTTACAATTTGTGGTATCAGGTTGACATGGAGTTGAACTTTGTGGTATCAGGTTGACATGGAGTTGTACTTTGTGGTCTCAGGTTGACATGGCTTTGAACTTTGTGGTATCAGGTAGACTTGGAGTTTAACTTTAGGGTTTCAGGTTGACTTGGAGTTGAACTTTGGGGTATCAGGTTGACTTGGAGTTGAACTTTGGGGTATCAGGTTGACTTGGAGTTGAACTTTTAGGTATCAGTTGACTTGGAGTTGAACTTTGTGGTATCAGGTTGACATGAAGTTAAACTTTGTGGTATCAGCTTGACTTGGAGTTGTACTTTGTGTATAAAGTTGACTTTGAGTTGAACTTTGGGGTATCAGGTTGACTTTGAGTTGAACTTTGGGGTATCAGTTTGACTTGCGGTTGAACTTTGGGGTATCAGCTTGACAAGGATTTGAACTTTGTGGTATCAGGTTGATTGGGAGCTAAACTTTGGGGTATCAGGTTGACTTGGAGTTGAAGTTTGTGGTATCAGGTTGACATGGAGTTGAACTTTAAGGTATCAGGTTGACTTAGAGTTGAACTTTGTATTATCAAGTTGACTTGGAGTTAAACTTTGTGGTATCAGGTTGACATGGAGTTGAACTTTGGGGTATCAGGTTGACTTGGAGTTGAACTTTGGGGTATCAGGTTAACATGGAGTTGAACTTTGGGGTATCAGGTTGACTTGGAGTTAAACTTTGTGGTATCAGGTTGACATGGAGTTAAACTTTGTGGTATCAGGTTGACTAAGGGTTAAACTTTGTGGTATCAAGTTGACATGGAGTTGAACTTTGAGGTATCAGGTTGACTTGGAGTTGAACTTTGTGGTATCAGGTTGACTTGGAGTTGAACTTTGTGGTATCAGGTTGACATGGAGTTGAACTTTGTGGTATCAGGTTGACTTGGAGTTGAACTTTGTGGTATCAGGTTGACTTGGAGTTGAATTTTGGGGTATCAGGTGGATTTGGAGTTTAACTTTGGGGTATCAGGTTGACTTGGAGTTGAACTTTGTGGTATCAGGCTGACATGGAGTTGAACTTTGTGGTATCAGGTTGACTTGTAGTTGAACTTTGGGGTATCGGTTGATTTGGAGTGTAAATTTGGGGTATTAGGTTGACTTGGAGTTGAACTTTGTGGTATCAGGCTGACATGGAGTTGAACTTTGGGGTATCAGGTTGACTTGGAGTTGAACTTTGGGGTATCAGGTTGACTTGGAGTTGAACTTTGGGGTATCAGGTTGACTTGGAGTTGAACTTTGGGGTATCAGGTTGACTTGAAGTTGATTTGGGGAAATCAGGTTGACATGGAGTTGAACTTTGGGGTATCAGGTTAACTTGGAGTTGAACCTTGGGGTATCAGGTTCACTTAGAGTTGAACTTTGGGGTATCAGGTTGACTTGGAGTTGAACTTTTGGGTATCAGGTTGACTTGGAGTTTAACTTTGGGGTTTCAGGTTGACTTGGAGTTGAACTTTAGGGTATCAAGTTGACTTGGAGTTGAACTTTGTAGTATCAGGTTGACATGGAGTTTAACTTTGTGGTATCAGGTTGACTTGGAGTTGAACTTTGGGGTATAAGGTTGACTTGGAGTTGAACTTTGGAGTATCAGGTTGACTTGGAGTTGAAGTTTGGGGTATCGGGTTGACTTGGAGTTACAATTTTGGGTATCAGGTTGACTTGGAGTTTAACTTTTTGGTATCAGGTTGACATGGAGTTGAACTTTGTGGTATCAGGTTGACATGGCTCTGAACTTTATGGTATCAGGTTGACTTGGAGTTGAACTTTGGGGTATCAGGTTGACTTGGAGTTGAACTTTGGGGTATCAGGTTGACTTGGAGTTGAAATTTGGGGGATCAGGTTGACTTGGAGTTGAACTTTGGGGTATCAGGTTGACTTGGAGTTGAACTTTGGGGTATCAGGTTGACTTGGAGTTGAACTTTTAGGTATCAGTTCACTTGGAGTTGAACTTTGTGGTATCAGGTTGACATGAAGTTAAACTTTGTGGTATCAGCTTGACTTGGAGTTGTACTTTGTGTATCAAGTTGACTTTGAGTTGAACTTTGGGGTATCAGGTTGACTTTGAGTTGAACTTTGGGGTATCAGTTTGACTTGCGGTTGAACTTTGGGGTATCAGCTTGACAAGGATTTGAACTTTGTGGTATCAGGTTGATTGGGAGCTAAACTTTGGGGTATCAGGTTGACTTGGAGTTGAACTTTGGGGTATCAGGTTGACTTGGAGCTGAACTTTGGGGTATCAGGTTGATTTGGTGTGTAACTTTGGGGTATCAGGTTGACTTGGAGTTGAACTTTGTGGTATCAGGTGGAAATGGAGTTGAACTTTGTGGTATCAGGTTGACTTCGAGTTGAACTTTGGGGTATCAGGTTGACCTGGAGTTGAACTTTGTGGTATCAGGTTGACTTGGAGTTGAACTTTGGGGTATCAGGTTGACTTGGAGTTGAACTTTGGGGTATTAAGTTGACATGCAGTTGAACTATGGGGTGTCAGGTTGACTTGGATTTGAAATTTGGGGTATCAGGTTGACTTGGAGTTAAACTTTGGGGTATGAGGTTGACTTGGAGTTGAACTTTGGGGTATCAGGTTGACCTGGAGTTGAACTTTGTGGTATCAGGTTGACTTGGAGTTGAACTTCGGGGTATCAGGTTGACTTGGAGTTGAACTTTTAGGTATCAGGTTGACTTGGAGTTGAACTTTGTGGTATCAGGTTGACATGAAGTTAAACTTTTTGGTATCAGCTTGACCTGGAGTTGTACTTTGTGTATCAAGTTGACTTTGAGTTGAACTTTGGGGTATTAGGTTGACTTTGAGCTGAACTTTGGGGTATCAGGTTGACTTGGAGTTGAGCTTTGGGGTATCAGCTTGACAAGGATTTGAACTTTGTGGTATCAGGTTGATTGGGAGCTAAACTTTGGGGTATCAGGTTGACTTGGAGTTGAACTTTGGGGTATCAGGTTGACTTGGAGCTGAACTTTGGGGTATCAGGTTGACTTGGAGTTGAACTGTGGAGTATCAGGTTGACATGGAGTTGAACTTTAGGGTATCAGGTTGACTTGGAGTTGAACTTTAGGGTATCAGGTTGACTTGGAGTTGAACTTTGTGGTATCAGATTGAATTGGAGTTGAACTTTGTGGTATCAGGTTGACTTGGAGTTGAACTTTGGGGTATCAGGTTGACATGGAGTTGAACTTTGTGGTATCAGGTTGACTAAGGGTTAAACTTTGTGGTATCAAGTTGACATGGAGTTGAACTTTGAGGTATCAGGTTGACTTGGAGTTGAACTTTGTGGTATCAGGTTGACTTGGAGTTGAACTTTGTGGTATCAGGTTGACATGGAGTTGAACTTTGTGGTATCAGGTTGACTTGGAGTTGAACTTTGTGGTATCAGGTTGACTTGGAGTTGAATTTTGGGGTATCAGGTGGATTTGGAGTTTAACTTTGGGGTATCAGGTTGACTTGGAGTTGAACTTTGTGGTATCAGGCTGACATGGAGTTGAACTTTGTGGTATCAGGTTGACTTGTAGTTGAACTTTGGGGTATCGGTTGATTTGGAGTGTAAATTTGGGGTATTAGGTTGACTTGGAGTTGAACTTTGTGGTATCAGGCTGACATGGAGTTGAACTTTGGGGTATCAGGTTGACTTGGAGTTGAACTTTGGGGTATCAGGTTGACTTGGAGTTGAACTTTGGGGTATCAGGTTGACTTGGAGTTGAACTTTGGGGTATCAGGTTGACTTGAAGTTGATTTGGGGAAATCAGGTTGACATGGAGTTGAACTTTGGGGTATCAGGTTAACTTGGAGTTGAACCTTGGGGTATCAGGTTCACTTAGAGTTGAACTTTGGGGTATCAGGTTGACTTGGAGTTGAACTTTTGGGTATCGGGTTGACTTGGAGTTTAACTTTGGGGTTTCAGGTTGACTTGGAGTTGAACTTTAGGGTATCAAGTTGACTTGGAGTTGAACTTTGTAGTATCAGGTTGACATGGAGTTTAACTTTGTGGTATCAGGTTGACTTGGAGTTGAACTTTGGGGTATAAGGTTGACTTGGAGTTGAACTTTGGAGTATCAGCTTGACTTGGAGTTGAAGTTTGGGGTATCGGGTTGACTTGGAGTTACAATTTTGGGTATCAGGTTGACTTGGAGTTTAACTTTTTGGTATCAGGTTGACATGGAGTTGAACTTTGTGGTATCAGGTTGACATGGCTCTGAACTTTATGGTATCAGGTTGACTTGGAGTTGAACTTTGGGGTATCAGGTTGACTTGGAGTTGAACTTTGGGGTATCAGGTTGACTTGGAGTTGCAATTTGGGGGATCAGGTTGACTTGGAGTTGAACTTTGGGGTATCAGGTTGACTTGGAGTTGAACTTTGGGGTATCAGGTTGACTTGGAGTTGAACTTTTAGGTATCAGTTGACTTGGAGTTGAACTTTGTGGTATCAGGTTGACATGAAGTTAAACTTTGTGGTATCAGCTTGACTTGGAGTTGTACTTTGTGTATCAAGTTGACTTTGAGTTGAACTTTGGGGTATCAGGTTGACTTTGAGTTGAACTTTGGGGTATCAGGTTGACTTGCGGTTGAACTTTGGGGTATCAGCTTGACAAGGATTTGAACTTTGTGGTATCAGGTTGATTGGGAGCTAAACTTTGGGGTATCAGGTTGACTTGGAGTTGAACTTTGGGGTATCAGGTTGACTTGGAGCTGAACTTTGGGGTATCAGGTTGATTTGGTGTGTAACTTTGGGGTATCAGGTTGACTTGGAGTTGAACTTTGTGGTATCAGGTGGAAATGGAGTTGAAATTTGTGGTATCAGGTTGACTTCGAGTTGAACTTTGGGGTATCAGGTTGACCTGGAGTTGAACTTTGTGGTATCAGGTTGACTTGGAGTTGAACTTTGGGGTATCAGGTTGACTTGGAGTTGAACTTTGGGGTATTAAGTTGACATGCAGTTGAACTATGGGGTGTCAGGTTGACTTGGATTTGAAATTTGGGGTATCAGGTTGACTTGGAGTTAAACTTTGGGGTATGAGGTTGACTTGGAGTTGAACTTTGGGGTATCAGGTTGACTTGGAGTTAAAATTTGGGGGATCAGGTTGACTTGGAGTTGAGCTTTGGGGTATCAGGTTGACTTGGAGTTGAACTTTTAGGTATCAGGTTGACTTGGAGTTGAACTTTGTGGTATCAGGTTGACATGAAGTTAAACTTTGTGGTATCAGCTTGACCTGGAGTTTTACTTTGTGTATCAAGTTGACTTTGAGTTGAACTTTGGGGTATTAGGTTGACTTTGAGTTGAACTTTGGGGTATCAGGTTGACTTGGAGTTGAACTTTGGGGTATCAGCTTGACAAGGATTTGAACTTTGTGGTATCAGGTTGATTGGGAGCTAAACTTTGGGGTATCAGGTTGACTTGGAGTTGAATTTTGGGGTATCAGGTTGACTTGGAGCTGAACTTTGGGGTATCAGGTTGGCTTGGAGTTGAACTGTGGGGTATCAGGTTGACATGGAGTTAAACTTTGGGGTATCAGGTTGACTTGGAGTTGAAGTTTGTGGTATCAGGTTGACATGGAGTTGAACTTTGAGGTATCAGGTTGACTTAGAGTTGAACTTTGTATTATCAAGTTGACTTGGAGTTAAACTTTGTGGTATCAGGTTGAAATGGAGTTGAACTTTGGGGTATCAGGTTGACTTGGAGTTGAACTTTGGAGTATCAGGTTGACTTGGAGTTGAAGTTTGGGGTATCGGGTTGACTTGGAGTTACAATTTTGGGTATCAGGTTGACTTGGAGTTTAACTTTTTGGTATCAGGATGACATGGAGTTGAACTTTGTGGTATCAGGTTGACATGGCTCTGAACTTTATGGTATCAAGTTGACTTTGAGTTGAACTTTGGGGTATTAGGTTGACTTTGAGTTGAACTTTGGGGGTATCAGGTTGACTTGGAGTTGAACTTTGGGGTATCAGCTTGACAAGGATTTGAACTTTGTGGTATCAGGTTGATTGGGAGCTAAACTTTGGGGTATCAGGTTGACTTGGAGTTGAACTTTGGGGTATCAGGTTGACTTGGAGTTGAACTTTGGGGTATCAGGTTGACTTGGAGTTGAACTGTGGGGTATCAGGTTGACATGGAGTTGAACTTTAGGGTATCAGGTTGACTTGGAGTTGAACTTTAGGGTATCAGGTTGACTTGGAGTTGAACTTTGTGGTATCAGATTGAATTGGAGTTGAACTTTGTGGTATCAGGTTGACTTGGAGTTGAACTTTGGGGTATCAGGTTGACATGGAGTTGAACTTTGTGGAATCAGGTAGACTTGGAGTTGAACTTTGGGGTATCAGGTTGACTTGGAGTTGAACTTTGTGGTATCAGGTTGACATGGAGTTGAACTTTGTGGTATCAGGTTGAATTGGAGTTGAACTTTGTGGTATCAGGTTGACTTGGAGTTGAACTTTTGGGGATCAGGTTGAATTGGAGTTAAACTTTGGGGTATCAGGTTGACTTGGAGTTGAACTTTGTGGTATCAGGTTGACATAGAGTTACAATTTGTGGTATCAGGTTGACTTGGAGTTGAACTTTGTATTATCAAGTTGACTTGGAGTTAAACTTTGTGGTATCAGGTTGACATGGAGTTGAACTTTGGGGTATCAGGTTGACTTGGAGTTGAACTTTGGGGTATCAGGTTAACTTGGAGTTGAACTTTGGGGTATCAGGTTGACTTGGAGTTAAACTTCGTGGTATCAGGTTGACATGGAGTTGAACATTGGGGTATCAGGTTAACTTGGAGTTAAACTTTGGGGTATCAGGTTGACTTGGAGTTGAAGTTTGTGGTATCAGGTTGACATGGAGTTGAACTTTGAGGTATCAGGTTGACTTAGAGTTGAACTTTGTATTATCAAGTTGACTTGGAGTTAAACTTTGTGGTATCAGGTTGACATGGAGTTGAACTTTGGGGTATCAGGTTGACTTGGAGTTAAACTTTGGGGTATCAGGTTAAAATGGAGTTGAACTTTCGGGTATCAGGTTGACTTGGAGTTAAACTTTGTGGTATCAGGTTGACATGGAGTTAAACTTTGTGGTATCAGGTTGACTAAGGGTTAAACTTTGTGGTATCAAGTTGACATGGAGTTGAAATTTGAGGTATCAGGTTGACTTGGAGTTGAACTTTGTGGTATCAGGTTGACTTGGAGTTGAACTTTGTGGTATCAGGTTGACATGGAGTTGAACTTTGTGGTATCAGGTTGACTTGGAGTTGAACTTTGTGGTATCAGGTTGACTTGGAGTTGAATTTTGGGGTATCAGGTGGATTTGGAGTTTAACTTTGGGGTATCAGGTTGACTTGGAGTTGAACCTTGTGGTATCAGGCTGACATGGAGTTGAACTTTGTGGTATCAGGTTGACCTGTAGTTGAACTTTGGGGTATCGGTTGATTTGGAGTGTAAATTTGGGGTATTAGGTTGACTTGGAGTTGAACTTTGTGGTATCAGGCTGACATGGAGTTGAACTTTGGGGTATCAGGTTGACTTGGAGTTGAACTTTGGGGTATCAGGTTGACTTGGAGTTGAACTTTGGGGTATCAGGTTGACTTGGAGTTGAACTTTGGGGTATCAGGTTGACTTGAAGTTGATTTGGGGAAATCAGGTTGACATGGAGTTGAACTTTGGGGTATCAGGTTAACTTGGAGTTGAACCTTGGGGTATCAGGTTCACTTAGAGTTGAACTTTGGGGTATCAGGTTGACTTGGAGTTGAACTTTTGGGTATCAGGTTGACTTGGAGTTTAACTTTGGGGTTTCAGGTTGACTTGGAGTTGAACTTTAGGGTATCAAGTTGACTTGGAGTTGAACTTTGTAGTATCAGGTTGACATGGAGTTTAACTTTGTGGTATCAGGTTGACTTGGAGTTGAACTTTGGGGTATAAGGTTGACTTGGAGTTGAACTTTGGAGTATCAGCTTGACTTGGAGTTGAAGTTTGGGGTATCAAGTTGACTTGGAGTTACAATTTTGGGTATCAGGTTGACTTGGAGTTTAACTTTTTGGTATCAGGTTGACATGGAGTTGAACTTTGTGGTATCAGGTTGACATGGCTCTGAACTTTATGGTATCAGGTTGACTTGGAGTTGAACTTTGGGGTATCAGGTTGACTTGGAGTTGAACTTTGGGGTATCAGGTTGACTTGGAGTTGAACTTTTAGGTATCAGTTGACTTGGAGTTGAACTTTGTGGTATCAGGTTGACATGAAGTTAAACTTTGTGGTATCAGCTTGACTTGGAGTTAAGATTTGGGGGATCAGGTTGACTTGGAGTTGAACTTCGAGGTATCAGGTTGACTTGGAGTTGAACTTTTAGGTATCAGGTTGACTTGGAGTTGAACTTTGTGGTATCAGGTTGACATGAAGTTAAACTTTGTGGTATCAGCTTGACTTGGAGTTGTACTTTGTGTATCAAGTTGACTTTGAGTTGAACTTTGGGGTATCAGGTTGACTTTGAGTTTAACTTTGGGGTATCAGGTTGACTTGCGGTTGAACTTTGGGGTATCAGCTTGACAAGGATTTGAACTTTGTGGTATCAGGTTAAATGGGAGCTAAACTTTGGGGTATCAGGTTGACTTGGAGTTGAACTTTGGGGTATCAGGTTGACTTGGAGCTGAACTTTGGGGTATCAGGTTGATTTGGTGTGTAACTTTGGGGTATCAGGTTGACTTGGAGTTGAACTTTGTGGTATCAGGTGGAAATGGAGTTGAACTTTGTGGTATCAGGTTGACTTCGAGTTGAACTTTGGGGTATCAGGTTGACCTGGAGTTGAACTTTGTGGTATCAGGTTGACTTGGAGTTGAACTTTGGGGTATCAGGTTGACTTGGAGTTGAACTTTGGGGTATTAAGTTGACATGCAGTTGAACTATGGGGTGTCAGGTTGACTTGGATTTGAAATTTGGGGTATCAGGTTGACTTGGAGTTAAACTTTGGGGTATGAGGTTGACTTGGAGTTGAACTTTGGGGTATCAGGTTGACTTGGAGTTAAGATTTGGGGGATCAGGTTGACTTGGAGTTGAACTTCGAGGTATCAGGTTGACTTGGAGTTGAACCTTTAGGTATCAGGTTGACTTGGAGTTGAACTTTGTGGTATCAGGTTGACATGAAGTTAAACTTTGTGGTATCAGCTTGACCTGGAGTTGTACTTTGTGTATCAAGTTGACTTTGAGTTGAACTTTGGGGTATTAGGTTGACTTTGAGTTGAACTTTGGGGTATCAGGTTGACTTGGAGTTGAACTTTGAGGTATCAGGTTGACTTGGAGTTAAAATTTGGGGGATCAGGTTGACTTGGAGTTGAACTTCGGGGTATCAGGTTGACTTGGAGTTGAACTTTTAGGTATCAGGTTGACTTGGAGTTGAACTTTGTGGTATCAGGTTGACATGAAGTTAAACTTTGTGGTATCAGCTTGACCTGGAGTTGTACTTTGTGTATCAAGTTGACTTTGAGTTGAACTTTGGGGTATTAGGTTGACTTTGAGTTGAACTTTGGGGTATCAGGTTGACTTGGAGTTGAACTTTAGGGGATCAGCTTGACAAGGATTTGAACTTTGTGGTATCAGGTTGATTGGGAGCTAAACTTTGGGGTATCAGGTTGACTTGGAGTTGAACTTTGGGGTATCAGGTTGACTTGGAGCTGAACTTTGGGGTATCAGGTTGATTTGGTGTGTAACTTTGGGGTATCAGGTTGACTTGGAGTTGAACTTTTAGGTCTCAGGTTGACAAGGAGTTCAACTTTGTGGTATCAGGTTGACTTCGAGTTGAACTTTGGGGTATCAGATTGACCTGGAGTTGAACTTTGTGGTATCAGGTTGACTTGGAGTTGAACTTTGGGGTATCAGGTTGCCTTTGAGTTGAACTTTGGGGTATCAGGTTGACAAGGAGTTGAATTTTGTGGTATCAGGTTGACTTGGAGTTACACCTTCGGGTATCAGGTTGACTTGGAGTAAAACTTTGGGGTATCAGGTTGACTTGGAGTTGAACTTTGGCGTATCGGTTGATTTGGAGTGTAAATTTGGGGTATCAGGTTGACTTGGAGTTAACTTTGTTGTATCTGGTTGACATGGAGTTGAACTTTGTGGTATCTTGTTGACTTGTAGTTGAACTTTGGGGTATCAAGTTGACTTGGAGTTGAACCTTTGGGTATCAGGTTGACATGGAGTTCAACTTTAGGGTATCAGGTTGACTTGGAGTTAAACTTTGTAGTATTAGGTTGACATGGAGTTGAACTTTGTGGTATCAGGTTAAATTGGAGTTGAACTTTGTGGTATCAGGTTGACTTGGAGTTGAACTTTTGGGTATCAGGTTGACTTGGAGTTGAAGTTTGGGGTATCAGGTTGACTTAGAGTTACAATTTGTGGTATCAGGTTGACATGGAGTTGAACTTTGTGGTATCAGGTTGACATGGAGTTGTACTTTGTGGTCTCAGGTTGACATGGCTTTGAACTTTGTGGTATCAGGTAGACTTGGAGTTTAACTTTAGGGTTTCAGGTTGACTTGGAGTTGAACTTTGGGGTATCAGGTTGACTTGGAGTTGAAATTTGGGGTATCAGGTTGACTTGGAGTTGAACTTTGGGGTATCAGGTTGACTCAGAGTTGAAATTTGGGTTATCAGGTTGATTTGGAGTTGAGCTTTTGGGTGTTAGGTTGATTTGGAGTTGAACTTTGTGGTATCAGGTTGACATGGAGTTGAACTTTGTGGTATCAGGTTGACTTGGAGTTGAACTTTTGGGTATCAGGTTGACTTGGGGTTGAACTTTGGGGTATCAGGTTGACTTGGAGTTGAACTTTGTGGTATCAGGTTGACATAGAGTTGAACTTTGTGGTATCATGTTGACTTGGATTTGAACTTTGTGTATCAGGTTGACTTGGAGTTGAACTTTGTGTATCAGGTTGACCTGGATTTGAACTTTGGGGTATCAGGTTGACTTGGAGTTGAACTTTGGGGTATCAGGTTGACTTGGAGTTGAACTTTTAGGTCTCAGGTTGACAAGGAGTTGAACTTTGTGGTATCAGGTTAACTTGGAGTTTAACTTTGTGGTATCAGGTTGACCTGGAGTTGAACTTTGGGGTATCAGGTTGACTTGGAGTTGAATTTTGGGGTATCAGGTGGATTTGGAGTTTAACTTTGGGGTATCAGGTTGACTTGGAGTTGAACTTTGTGGTATCAGGCTGACATGGAGTTGAACTTTGTGGTATCAGGTTGACTTGTAGTTGAACTTTGGGGTATCGGTTGATTTGGAGTGTAAATTTGGGGTATTAGGTTGACTTGGAGTTGAACTTTGTGGTATCAGGCTGACATGGAGTTGAACTTTGGGGTATCAGGTTGACTCGGAGTTGAACTTTGGGGTATTAGGTTGACTTGGAGTTGAACTTTGGGGTATCAGGTTGACTTGGAGTTGAACTTTGGGGTATCAGGTTGACTTGAAGTTGATTTGGGGAAATCAGATTGACATGGAGTTGAACTTTGGGGTATCAGGTTGACTTGGAGTTGAACTTTGGGGTATCAGGTTGACTTGGAGTTGAACTTTTAGGTCTCAGGTTGACTTGGAGTTGAACTTTTGGGTATCAGGTTGACTTGGAGTTTAACTTTGGGGTTTCAGGTTGACTTGGGGTTGAACTTTAGGGTATCAAGTTGACTTGGAGTTGAACTTTGTAGTATCAGGTTGACATGGAGTTTAACTTTGTGGTATCAGGTTGACTTGGAGTTGAACTTTGGGGTATAAGGTTGACTTGGAGTTGAACTTTGGAGTATCAGTTTGACTTTGAGTTGAACTTTGGGGTATCAGGTTGACTTGCGGTTGAACTTTGGGGTATCAGCTTGACAAGGATTTGAACTTTGTGGTATCAGGTTGATTCGGAGCTAAACTTTGGGGTATCAGGTTGACTTGGAGTTGAACTTTGGGGTATCAGGTTGACTTGGAGCTGAACTTTGGGGTATCAGGTTGATTTGGTGTGTTACCTTGGGGTATCAGGTTGACTTGGAGTTGAACTTTGTGGTATCAGGTGGAAATGGAGTTGAACTTTGTGGTATCAGGTTGACTTCGAGTTGAACTTTGGGGTATCAGGTTGACCTGGAGTTGAACTTTGTGGTATCAGGTTGACTTGGAGTTGAACTTTGGGGTATCAGGTTGACTTGGAGTTGAACTTTGGGGTATCAAGTTGACATGCAGTTGAACTTTGGGGTGTCAGGTTGACTTGGATTTGAAATTTGGGGTATCAGGTTGACTTGGAGTTAAACTTTGGGGTATGAGGTTGACTTGGAGTTGAACTTTGGGGTATCAGGTTGACTTGGAGTTGAACTTTGGGGTATCAGGTTGACTTGGAGTTGAACTTTGGGGTATCAGGTTGACTTGAAGTTGATTTGGGGAAATCAGGTTGACATGGAGTTGAACTTTGGGGTATCAGGTTAACTTGGAGTTGAACTTTGGGGTATCAGGTTCACTTAGAGTTGAACTTTGGGGTATCAGGTTGACTTGGAGTTGAACTTTTGGGTATCAGGTTGACTTGGAGTTTAACTTTGGGGTTTCAGGTTGACTTGGAGTTGAACTTTAGGGTATCAAGTTGACTTGGAGTTGAACTTTGTAGTATCAGGTTGACATGGAGTTTAACTTTGTGGTATCAGGTTGACTTGGAGTTGAACTTTGGGGTATAAGGTTGACTTGGAATTGAACTTTGGAGTATCAGGTTGACTTGGAGTTGAAGTTTGGGGTATCGAGTTGATTTGGAGTTACAATTTTGGGTATCAGGTTGACTTGGAGTTTAACTTTTTGGTATCAGGTTGACATGGAGTTGAACTTTGTGGTATCAGGTTGACATGGCTCTGAACTTTATGGTATCAGGTTGACTTGGAGTTGAACTTTGGGGTATCAGGTTGAACTGGAGTTGAACTTTGGGGTATCAGGTTGACTTGGAGTTGAAATTTAGGGGATCAGGTTGACTTGGAGTTGAACTTTGGGGTATCAGGTTGACTTGGAGTTGAACTTTGGGGTATCAGGTTGACTTGGAGTTGAACTTTTAGGTATCAGTTGACTTGGAGTTGAACTTTGTGGTATCAGGTTGACATGAAGTTAAACTTTGTGGTATCAGCTTGACTTGGAGTTGTACTTTGTGTATCAAGTTGACTTTGAGTTGAACTTTGGGGTATCAGGTTGACTTTGAGTTGAACTTTGGGGTATCTGGTTGACTTGCGGTTGAACTTTGGGGTATCAGCTTGACAAGGATTTGAACTTTGTGGTATCAGGTTGATTGGGAGCTAAACTTTGGGGTATCAGGTTGACTTGGAGTTGAACTTTGGGGTATCAAGTTGACTTGGAGCTGAACTTTGGGGTATCAGGTTGATTTGGTGTGTAACTTTGGGGTATCAGGTTGACTTGGAGTTGAACTTTGTGGTATCAGGTGGAAATGGAGTTGAACTTTGTGGTATCAGGTTGACTTCGAGTTGAACTTTGGGGTATCAGGTTGACCTGGAGTTGAACTTTGTAGGAAAAGGGTGACTTTGAGTTGAACTTTGGGGTATCAGGTTGACTTGGAGTTGAACTTTGGGGTATCAGCTTGACAAGGATTTGAACTTTGTGGTATCAGGTTGATTGGGAGCTAAACTTTGGGGTATCAGGTTGACTTGGAGTTGAACTTTGGGGTATCAGGTTGACTTGGAGCTGAACTTTGGGGTATCAGGTTGATTTGGTGTGTAACTTTGGGGTATCAGGTTTACTTGGAGTTGAACTTTTAGGTCTCAGGTTGACAAGGAGTTCAACTTTGTGGTATCAGGTTGACTTCGAGTTGAACTTTGGGGTATCAGGTTGACCTGGAGTTGAACTTTGTGGTATCAGGTTGACTTGGAGTTGAACTTTGGGGTATCAGGTTGACTTGGAGTTGAACTTTGGGGTATCAGGTTGACAAGGAGTTGAATTTTGTGGTATCAGGTTGACTTGGAGTTAAACCTTCGGGTATCAGGTTGACTTGGAGTAAAACTTTGGGGTATCAGGTTGACTTGGAGTTGAACTTTGGGGTACCGGTTGATTTGGAGTGTAAATTTGGGGTATTAGCTGACTTGGAGTTGAACTTTGTTGTATCTGGTTGACATGGAGTTGAACTTTGTGGTATCAGGTTGACTTGTAGTTGAACTTTGGGGTATCAAGTTGACTTGGAGTTGAATCTTTGGGTATCAGGTTGACATGGAGTTCAACTTTAGGGTATCAGGTTGACTTGGAGTTGAACTTTGTAGTATTAGGTTGACATGGAGTTGAACTTTGTGGTATCAGGTTAAATTGGAGTTGAACTTTGTGGTATCAGGTTGACTTGGAGTTGAACTTTTGGGTATCAGGTTGACTTGGAGTTGAAGTTTGGGGTATCAGGTTGACTTAGAGTTACAATTTGTGGTATCAGGTTGACATGGAGTTGAACTTTGTGGTATCAGGTTGACATGGAGTTGTACTTTGTGGTATCAGGTTGACATAGCTTTGAACTTTGTGGTATCAGGTAGACTTGGAGTTTAACTTTAGGGTTTCAGGTTGACTTGGAGTTGAACTTTGGGGTATCAGGTTGACTTGGAGTTGAAATTTGGGGTATCAGGTTGACTTGGAGTTGAACTTTGGGGTATCAGGTTGACCTGGAGTTGAACTTTGGGGTATCAGGTTGACTTGAAGTTGAACTTTGTGTATCAGGTTGACCTGGAGTTGAACTTTAGGGTATCAGGTTGACTTGGAGTTGAACTTTGGGGTATCAGGTTGACTTGGAGTTGAACTTTTAGGTCTCAGGTTGACAAGGAGTTGAACTTTGTGGTATCAGGTTAACTTGGAGTTTAACTTTGTGGTATCAGGTTGACCTGGAGTTGAACTTTGGGGTATCAGGTTGACTTGGAGTTGAATTTTGGGGTATCAGGTTGACTTGGAGTTGAACTTTGTGGTATCAGGTGGAAATGGAGTTGAACTTTGTGGAATCAGGTTGACTTCGAGTTGAACTTTGGGGTATCAGGTTGACCTGGAGTTGAACTTTGTGGTATCAGGTTGACTTGGAGTTGAACTTTGGGGTATCAGGTTGACTTGGAGTTGAACTTTGGGGTGTCAGGTTGACTTGGATTTGAAATTCGGGGTATCAGGTTGACTTGGAGTTAAACTTTGGGGTATGAGGTTGACTTGGAGTTGAACTTTGGGGTATCAGGTTGACTTGGAGTTGAACTTTGGGGGATCAGGTCGACTTGGAGTTGAACTTTTAGGTCTCAGGTTGACAAGGAGTTGAACTTTGTGGTATCAGGTTAACTTGGAGTTTAACTTTGTGGTATCAGGTTGACCTGGAGTTGAACTTTGGGGTATCAGGTTGACTTGGAGTTGAATTTTGGGGTATCAGGTTGACTTGGAGTTAAACTTTGGGGTATGAGGTTGACTTGGAGTTGAACTTTGGGGTATCAGGTTGACTTGGAGTTGAACTTTGGGGTATCAGGTTGACTTGGAGTTGAACTTTGGGGTATCAGGTTGACTTGAAGTTGATTTGGGGAAATCAGGTTGACATGGAGTTGAACTTTGGGGTATCAGGTTAACTTGGAGTTGAACTTTGGGGTATCAGGTTCACTTAGAGTTGAACTTTGGGGTATCAGGTTGACTTGGAGTTGAACTTTTGGGTATCAGGTTGACTTGGAGTTTAACTTTGGGGTTTCAGGTTGACTTGGAGTTGAACTTTAGGGTATCAAGTTGACTTGGAGTTGAACTTTGTAGTATCAGGTTGACATGGAGTTTAACTTTGTGGTATCAGGTTGACTTGGAGTTGAACTTTGGGGTATAAGGTTGACTTGGAGTTGAACTTTGGAGTATCAGGTTGACTTGGAGTTGAAGTTTGGGGTATCGAGTTGATTTGGAGTTACGATTTGGGGTATCAGGTTGACTTGGAGTTTAACTTTTTGGTATCAGGTTGACATGGAGTTGAACTTTGTGGTATCAGGTTGACATGGCTCTGAACTTTATGGTATCAGGTTGACTTGGAGTTGAACTTTGGGGTATCAGGTTGAATTGGAGTTGAACTTTGGGGTATCAGGTTGACTTGGAGTTGAAATTTAGGGGATCAGGTTGACTTGGAGTTGAACTTTGGGGTATCAGGTTGACTTGGAGTTGAACTTTGGGGTATCAGGTTGACTTGGAGTTGAACTTTTAGGTATCAGTTGACTTGGAGTTGAACTTTGTGGTATCAGGTTGACATGAAGTTAAACTTTGTGGTATCAGCTTGACTTGGAGTTGTACTTTGTGTATCAAGTTGACTTTGAGTTGAACTTTGGGGTATCAGGTTGACTTTGAGTTGAACTTTGGGGTATCTGGTTGACTTGCGGTTGAACTTTGGGGTATCAGCTTGACAAGGATTTGAACTTTGTGGTATCAGGTTGATTGGGAGCTAAACTTTGGGGTATCAGGTTGACTTGGAGTTGAACTTTGGGGTATCAAGTTGACTTGGAGCTGAACTTTGGGGTATCAGGTTGATTTGGTGTGTAACTTTGGGGTATCAGGTTGACTTGGAGTTGAACTTTGTGGTATCAGGTGGAAATGGAGTTGAACTTTGTGGTATCAGGTTGACTTCGAGTTGAACTTTGGGGTATCAGGTTGACCTGGAGTTGAACTTTGTAGGAAAAGGGTGACTTTGAGTTGAACTTTGGGGTATCAGGTTGACTTGGAGTTGAACTTTGGGGTATCAGCTTGACAAGGATTTGAACTTTGTGGTATCAGGTTGATTGGGAGCTAAACTTTGGGGTATCAGGTTGACTTGGAGTTGAACTTTGGGGTATCAGGTTGACTTGGAGCTGAACTTTGGGGTATCAGGTTGATTTGGTGTGTAACTTTGGGGTATCAGGTTTACTTGGAGTTGAACTTTTAGGTCTCAGGTTGACAAGGAGTTCAACTTTGTGGTATCAGGTTGACTTCGAGTTGAACTTTGGGGTATCAGGTTGACCTGGAGTTGAACTTTGTGGTATCAGGTTGACTTGGAGTTGAACTTTGGGGTATCAGGTTGACTTGGAGTTGAACTTTGGGGTATCAGGTTGACAAGGAGTTGAATTTTGTGGTATCAGGTTGACTTGGAGTTAAACCTTCGGGTATCAGGTTGACTTGGAGTAAAACTTTGGGGTATCAGGTTGACTTGGAGTTGAACTTTGGGGTACCGGTTGATTTGGAGTGTAAATTTGGGGTATTAGCTGACTTGGAGTTGAACTTTGTTGTATCTGGTTGACATGGAGTTGAACTTTGTGGTATCAGGTTGACTTGTAGTTGAACTTTGGGGTATCAAGTTGACTTGGAGTTGAATCTTTGGGTATCAGGTTGACATGGAGTTCAACTTTAAGGTATCAGGTTGACTTGGAGTTGAACTTTGTAGTATTAGGTTGACATGGAGTTGAACTTTGTGGTATCAGGTTAAATTGGAGTTGAACTTTGTGGTATCAGGTTGACTTGGAGTTGAACTTTTGGGTATCAGGTTGACTTGGAGTTGAAGTTTGGGGTATCAGGTTGACTTAGAGTTACAATTTGTGGTATCAGGTTGACATGGAGTTGAACTTTGTGGTATCAGGTTGACATGGAGTTGTACTTTGTGGTATCAGGTTGACATAGCTTTGAACTTTGTGGTATCAGGTAGACTTGGAGTTTAACTTTAGGGTTTCAGGTTGACTTGGAGTTGAACTTTGGGGTATCAGGTTGACTTGGAGTTGAAATTTGGGGTATCAGGTTGACTTGGAGTTGAACTTTGGGGTATCAGGTTGACTCAGAGTTGAAATTTGGGTTATCAGGTTGATTTGGAGTTGAACTTTTGGGTATCAGGTTGATTTGGAGTTGAACTTTGTGGTATCAGGTTGACATGGAGTTGAACTTTGTGGTATCAGGTTGACTTGGAGTTGAACTTTTGGTTATCAGGTTGACTTGGGGTTGAACTTTGGGGTATCAGGTTGACTTGGAGTTGAACTTTGGGGTATCAGGTTGACTTGGAGTTGAACTTTGGGGTATCAGGTTGACTTGGAGTTGAACTTTGGGGTATCAGGTTGACTTGAAGTTGAACTTTGTGTATCAGGTTGACCTGGAGTTGAACTTTAGGGTATCAGGTTGACTTGGAGTTGAACTTTGGGGTATCAGGTTGACTTGGAGTTGAACTTTTAGGTCTCAGGTTGACAAGGAGTTGAACTTTGTGGTATCAGGTTAACTTGGAGTTTAACTTTGTGGTATCAGGTTGACCTGGAGTTGAACTTTGGGGTATCAGGTTGACTTGGAGTTGAATTTTGGGGTATCAGGTTGACTTGGAGTTGAACTTTGTGGTATCAGGTGGAAATGGAGTTGAACTTTGTGGAATCAGGTTGACTTCGAGTTGAACTTTGGGGTATCAGGTTGACCTGGAGTTGAACTTTGTGGTATCAGGTTGACTTGGAGTTGAACTTTGGGGTATCAGGTTGACTTGGAGTTGAACTTTGGGGTGTCAGGTTGACTTGGATTTGAAATTCGGGGTATCAGGTTGACTTGGAGTTAAACTTTGGGGTATGAGGTTGACTTGGAGTTGAACTTTGGGGTATCAGGTTGACTTGGAGTTGAACTTTGGGGGATCAGGTCGACTTGGAGTTGAACTTTTAGGTCTCAGGTTGACAAGGAGTTGAACTTTGTGGTATCAGGTTAACTTGGAGTTTAACTTTGTGGTATCAGGTTGACCTGGAGTTGAACTTTGGGGTATCAGGTTGACTTGGAGTTGAATTTTGGGGTATCAGGTGGATTTGGAGTTTAACTTTGGGGTATCAGGTTGACTTGGAGTTGAACTTTGTGGTATCAGGCTGACATGGAGTTGAACTTTGTGGTATCAGGTTGACTTGTAGTTGAACTTTGGGGTATCGGTTGATTTGGAGTGTAAATTTGGGGTATTAGGTTGACTTGGAGTTGAACTTTGTGGTATCAGGCTGAAATGGAGTTGAACTTTGGGGTATCAGGTTGACTTGGAGTTGAACTTTGGGGTATCAGGTTGACTTGGAGTTGAACTTTGGGGTATCAGGTTGACTTGGAGTTGAACTTTGGGGTATCAGGTTGACTCGAAGTTGATTTGGGGAAATCAGGTTGACATGGAGTTGAACTTTGGGGTATCAGGTTAACTTGGAGTTGAACCTTGGGGTATCAGGTTCACTTGGAGTTGAACTTTGGGGTATCGGGTTGACTTGGAGTTGAACTTTTGGGTATCAGGTTGACTTGGAGTTTAACTTTGGGGTTTCAGGTTGACTTGGAGTTGAACTTTAGGGTATCAAGTTGACTTGGAGTTGAACTTTGTAGTATCAGGTTGACATGGAGTTTAACTTTGTGGTATCAGGTTGACTTGGAGTTGAACTTTGGGGTATAAGGTTGACTTGGAGTTGAACTTTGGAGTATCAGGTTGACTTGGAGTTGAAGTTTGGGGTATCGGGTTGACTTGGAGTTACAATTTTGGGTATCAGGTTGACTTGGAGTTTAACTTTTTGGTATCAGGTTGACATGGAGTTGAACTTTGTGGTATCAGGTTGACATGGCTCTGAACTTTATGGTATCAGGTTGACTTGGAGTTGAACTTTGGGGTATCAGGTTGACTTGGAGTTGAACTTTGGGGTATCAGGTTGACTTGGAGTTGAAATTTGGGGGATCAGGTTGACTTGGAGTTGAACTTTGGGGTATCAGGTTGACTTGGAGTTGAACTTTGGGGTATCAGGTTGACTTGGAGTTGAACTTTTAGGTATCAGTTGACTTGGAGTTGAACTTTGTGGTATCAGGTTGACATGAAGTTAAACTTTGTGGTATCAGCTTGACTTGGAGTTAAGATTTGGGGGATCAGGTTGACTTGGAGTTGAACTTCGAGGTATCAGGTTGACTTGGAGTTGAACTTTTAGGTATCAGGTTGACTTGGAGTTGAACTTTGTGGTATCAGGTTGACATGAAGTTAAACTTTGTGGTATCAGCTTGACTTGGAGTTGTACTTTGTGTATCAAGTTGACTTTGAGTTGAACTTTGGGGTATCAGGTTGACTTTGAGTTGAACTTTGGGGTATCAGGTTGACTTGCGGTTAAACTTTGGGGTATCAGCTTGACAAGGATTTGAACTTTGTGGTATCAGGTTGATTGGGAGCTAAACTTTGGGGTATCACGTTGACTTGGAGTTGAACTTTGGGGTATCAGGTTGACTTGGAGCTGAACTTTGGGGTATCAGGTTGATTTGGTGTGTAACTTTGGGGTATCAGGTTGACTTGGAGTTGAACTTTGTGGTATCAGGTGGAAATGGAGTTGAACTTTGTGGAATCAGGTTGACTTCGAGTTGAACTTTGGGGTATCAGGTTGACCTGGAGTTGAACTTTGTGGTATCAGGTTGACTTGGAGTTGAACTTTGGGGTATCAGGTTGACTTGGAGTTGAACTTTGGGGTGTCAGGTTGACTTGGATTTGAAATTCGGGGTATCAGGTTGACTTGGAGTTAAACTTTGGGGTATGAGGTTGACTTGGAGTTGAACTTTGGGGTATCAGGTTGACTTGGAGTTGAACTTTGGGGGATCAGGTCGACTTGGAGTTGAACTTCGGGGTATCAGGTTGACTTGGAGTTGAACTTTTAGGTATCAGGTTGACTTAAAGTTGAACTTTGTGGTATCAGGTTGACATGAAGTTAAACTTTGTGGTATCAGCTTGACCTGGAGTTGTACTTTGTGTATCAAGTTGACTTTGAGTTGAACTTTGGGGTATTAGGTTGACTTTGAGTTGAACTTTGGGGTATCAGGTTGACTTGGAGTTGAACTTTGGGGTATCAGCTTGACAAGGATTTGAACTTTGTGGTATCATGTTGATTGGGAGCTAAACTTTGGGGTATCAGGTTAACTTGGAGTTGAACTTTGGGGTATCAGGTTGACTTGGAGCTGAACTTTGGGGTATCAGGTTGATTTGGTGTGTAACTTTGGGGTATCAGGTTGACTTGGAGTTGAACTTTGTGGTATCAGGTTGAAATGGAGTTGAACTTTGTGGTATCTGGTTGACTTCGAGTTGAACTTTAGGGGATCAGGTTGACCTGGAGTTGAACTTTGTGGTATCAGGTTGACTTGGAGTTGAACTTTGGGGTATCAGGTTGACTTGGAGTTGAACTTTGGGGTATCAAGTTGACATGCATTTGAACTTTGGGGTGTCAGGTTGACTTGGATTTGAAATTTGGGGTATCAGGTTGACTTGGAGTTAAACTTTGGGGTATGAGGTTGATTTGGAGTTGAACTTTGGGGTATCAGGTTGATTTAGAGTTGAACTTTGGGGTATCAGGTTGACAAGGAGTTGAATTTTGTGGTATCAGGTTGACTTGGAGTTAAACCTTCGGGTATCAGGTTGACTTGGAGTTGAACTTTGGGGTATCAGGTTGACTTGGAGTTGAACTTTGGGGTATCGGTTGATTTGGAGTGTAAATTTTGGGTATCAGCTGACTTGGGTTTAACTTTGTTGTATCTGGTTGACATGGAGTTGAACATTGTGGTTTCTTGTTGACTTGGAGTTGAACTTTGGGGTATTAGGTTGACTTGGAGTTGAACCTTTGGGTATCAGGTTGACATGGAGTTCAACTTTAGGGTATCAGGTTGACTTGGAGTTGAACTTTGGAGTATCAGGTTGACTTCGAGTTGAAGTTTGTGGTATCAGGTTGACTTAGAGTTACAATTTGTGGTATCAGGTTGACATGGAGTCGAACTTCGGGGTATCAGGTTGACATGGAGTTGTACTTTGTGGTATCAGGTTGACATGGCTTTGAACTTTGTGGTATTATGTTGACTTGGAGTTCAACTTTGGGGTATCAGGTTGACTTGAAGTTGAACTTTGGGGTATCAGGTTGACTTGGAGTTGAAATTTGGGGTATCAGGTTGACTTGGAGTTGAACTTTGGGGTATCAGGTTGACTTAGAGTTGAAATTTGGGGTATCAGGTTGATTTGGAGTTGAACTTTTGGGTATCAGGTTGACTTGGAGTTGAACTTTGTGGTATCAGGTTGACATGGAGTTGAACTTTGTGGTATCAGGTTGACTTGGAGTTGAACTTTTGGGTATCAGGTTGACTTGGAGTTGAAGTTTGGGGTATCAGGTTGACTTAGCGTTACAATTTGTGGTATCAGGTTGACATGGAGTTGAACTTTGTGGTATCAGGTTGACATTGAGTTGTACTTTGTGGTATCAGGTTGACATGGCTTTGAACTTTGTGGTATCAGGTTGACTTGGAGTTGAACTTTGGGGTATCAGGTTGACCTGGAGTTGAACTTTGGGGTATCAGGTTGACTTGGAGTTGAACTTTGGGGTATCAAGTTGACATGCAGTTGAACTTTGGGGTGTCAGGTTGACTTGGATTTGAAATTTGGGGTATCAGGTTGACTTGGAGTTAAACTTTGGGGTATGAGGTTGACTTGGAGCTGAACTTTGGGGTATCAGGTTGACTTGGAGTTGAACTTTGGGGTATCAGGTTGACTTGGAGTTGAACTTTGGGGTATCAGGTTGACTTGAAGTTGATTTGGGGAAATCAGGTTGACATGGAGTTGAACTTTGGGGTATCAGGTTAACTTGGAGTTGAACTTTGGGGTATCAGGTTCACTTAGAGTTGAACTTTGGGGTATCAGGTTGACTTGGAGTTGAACTTTTGGGTATCAGGTTGACTTGGAGTTTAACTTTGGGGTTTCAGGTTGACTTGGAGTTGAACTTTAGGGTATCAAGTTAAATTGGAGTTGAACTTTGTAGTATCAGGTTGACATGGAGTTTAACTTTGTGGTATCAGGTTGACTTGGAGTTGAACTTTGGGGTATAAGGTTGACTTGGAGTTGAACTTTGGAGTATCAGGTTGACTTGGAGTTGAAGTTTGGGGTATCGAGTTGATTTGGAGTTACAATTTTGGGTATCAGGTTGACTTGGAGTTTAACTTTTTGGTATCAGGTTGACATGGAGTTGAACTTTGTGGTATCAGGTTGACATGGCTCTGAACTTTATGGTATCAGGTTGACTTGGAGTTGAACTTTGGGGTATCAGGTTGAATTGGAGTTGAACTTTGGGGTATCAGGTTGACTTGGAGTTGAAATTTAGGGGATCAGGTTGACTTGGAGTTGAACTTTGGGGTATCAGGTTGACTTGGAGTTGAACTTTGGGGTATCAGGTTGACTTGGAGTTGAACTTTTAGGTATCAGTTGACTTGGAGTTGAACTTTGTGGTATCAGGTTGACATGAAGTTAAACTTTGTGGTATCAGCTTGACTTGGAGTTGTACTTTGTGTATCAAGTTGACTTTGAGTTGAACTTTGGGGTATCAGGTTGACTTTGAGTTGAACTTTGGGGTATCAGGTTGACTTGCGGTTGAACTTTGGGGTATCAGCTTGACAAGGATTTGAACTTTGTGGTATCAGGTTGATTGGGAGCTAAACTTTGGGGTATCAGGTTGACTTGGAGTTGAACTTTGGGGTATCAAGTTGACTTGGAGCTGAACTTTGGGGTATCAGGTTGATTTGGTGTGTAACTTTGGGGTATCAGGTTGACTTAGAGTTGAACTTTGTGGTATCAGGTGGAAATGGAGTTGAACTTTGTGGTATCAGGTTGACTTCGAGTTGAACTTTGGGGTATCAGGTTGACCTGGAGTTGAACTTTGTGGTATCAGGTTGACTTTGAGTTGAACTTTGTGGTATCAGGTTGACTTGGAGTTGAACTTTGGGGTATCAGCTTGACAAGGATTTGAACTTTGTGGTATCAGGTTGATTGGGAGCTAAACTTTGGGGTATCAGGTTGACTTGGAGTTGAACTTTGGGGTATCAGGTTGACTTGGAGCTGAACTTTGGGGTATCAGGTTGATTTGGTGTGTAACTTTGGGGTATCAGGTTTACTTGGAGTTGAACTTTTAGGTCTCAGGTTGACAAGGAGTTCAACTTTGTGGTATCAGGTTGACTTCGAGTTGAACTTTGGGGTATCAGGTTGACCTGGAGTTGAACTTTGTGGTATCAGGTTGACTTGGAGTTGAACTTTGGGGTATCAGGTTGACTTGGAGTTGAACTTTGGGGTATCAGGTTGACAAGGAGTTGAATTTTGTGGTATCAGGTTGACTTGGAGTTAAACCTTCGGGTATCAGGTTGACTTGGAGTAAAACTTTGGGGTATCAGGTTGACTTGGAGTTGAACTTTGGGGTACCGGTTGATTTGGAGTGTAAATTTGGGGTATTAGCTGACTTGGAGTTGAACTTTGTTGTATCTGGTTGACATGGAGTTGAACTTTGTGGTATCAGGTTGACTTGTAGTTGAACTTTGGGGTATCAAGTTGACTTGGAGTTGAATCTTTGGGTATCAGGTTGACATGGAGTTCAACTTTAGGGTATCAGGTTGACTTGGAGTTGAACTTTGTAGTATTAGGTTGACATGGAGTTGAACTTTGTGGTATCAGGTTAAATTGGAGTTGAACTTTGTGGTATCAGGTTGACTTGGAGTTGAACTTTTGGGTATCAGGTTGACTTGGAGTTGAAGTTTGGGGTATCAGGTTGACTTAGAGTTACAATTTGTGGTATCAGGTTGACATGGAGTTGAACTTTGTGGTATCAGGTTGACATGGAGTTGTACTTTGTGGTATCAGGTTGACATGGCTTTGAACTTTGTGGTATCAGGTAGACTTGGAGTTTAACTTTTGGGTTTCAGGTTGACTTGGAGTTGAACTTTGGGGTATCAGGTTGACTTGGAGTTGAAATTTGGGGTATCAGGTTGACTTGGAGTTGAACTTTGGGGTATCAGGTTGACTCAGAGTTGAAATTTGGGTTATCAGGTTGATTTGGAGTTGAACTTTTGGGTATCAGGTTGATTTGGAGTTGAACTTTGTGGTATCAGGTTGACATGGAGTTGAACTTTGGGGTATCAGGTTGACTTGGAGTTGAACTTTTGGTTATCAGGTTGACTTGGGGTTGAACTTTGGGGTATCAGGTTGATTTGGAGTTGAAATTTGGGGTATCAGGTTGACTTGGAGTTGAACTTTGGGGTATCAGGTTGACTTGGAGTTGAACTTTGGGGTATCAGGTTGACTTGAAGTTGAACTTTGTGTATCAGGTTGACCTGGAGTTGAACTTTAGGGTATCAGGTTGACTTGGAGTTGAACTTTGGGGTATCAGGTTGACTTGGAGTTGAACTTTTAGGTCTCAGGTTGACTTGGAGTTGAACTTTTGGGTATCAGGTTGACTTGGAGTTTAACTTTGGGGTTTCAGGTTGACTTGGGGTTGAACTTTAGGGTATCAAGTTGACTTGGAGTTGAACTTTGTAGTATCAGGTTGACATGGAGTTTAACTTTGTGGTATCAGGTTGACTTGGAGTTGAACTTTGGGGTATAAGGTTGACTTGGAGTTGAACTTTGGAGTATCAGGTTGACTTTGAGTTGAACTTTGGGGTATCAGGTTGACTTGCGGTTGAACTTTGGGGTATCAGCTTGACAAGGATTTGAACTTTGTGGTATCAGGTTGATTGGGAGCTAAACTTTGGGGTATCAGGTTGACTTGGAGTTGAACTTTGGGGTATCAGGTTGACTTGGAGCTGAACTTTGGGGTATCAGGTTGATTTGGTGTGTTACCTTGGGGTATCAGGTTGACTTGGAATTGAACTTTGTGGTATCAGGTGGAAATGGAGTTGAACTTTGTGGTATCAGGTTGACTTCGAGTTGAACTTTGGGGTATCAGGTTGACCTGGAGTTGAACTTTGTGGTATCAGGTTGACTTGGAGTTGAACTTTGGGGTATCAGGTTGACTTGGAGTTGAACTTTGGGGTATCAAGTTGACATGCATTTGAACTTTGGGGTGTCAGGTTGACTTGGATTTGAAATTTGGGGTATCAGGTTGACTTGGAGTTAAACGTGGGGTATGAGGTTGATTTGGAGTTGAACTTTGGGGTATCAGGTTGATTTAGAGTTGAACTTTGGGGTATCAGGTTGACAAGGAGTTGAATTTTGTGGTATCAGGTTGACTTGGAGTTAAACCTTCGGGTATCAGGTTGACTTGGAGTTGAACTTTGGGGTATCAGGTTGACTTGGAGTTGAACTTTGGGGTATCGGTTGATTTGGAGTGTAAATTTTGGGTATCAGCTGACTTGGGTTTAACTTTGTTGTATCTGGTTGACATGGAGTTGAACATTGTGGTTTCTTGTTGACTTGGAGTTGAACTTTGGGGTATTAGGTTGACTTGGAGTTGAACCTTTGGGTATCAGGTTGACATGGAGTTCAACTTTAGGGTATCAGGTTGACTTGGAGTTGAACTTTGGAGTATCAGGTTGACTTCGAGTTGAAGTTTGTGGTATCAGGTTGACTTAGAGTTACAATTTGTGGTATCAGGTTGACATGGAGTCGAACTTCGGGGTATCAGGTTGACATGGAGTTGTACTTTGTGGTATCAGGTTGACATGGCTTTGAACTTTGTGGTATTATGTTGACTTGGAGTTCAACTTTGGGGTATCAGGTTGACTTGAAGTTGAACTTTGGGGTATCAGGTTGACTTGGAGTTGAAATTTGGGGTATCAGGTTGACTTGGAGTTGAACTTTGGGGTATCAGGTTGACTTAGAGTTGAAATTTGGGGTATCAGGTTGATTTGGAGTTGAACTTTTGGGTATCAGGTTGACTTGGAGTTGAACTTTGTGGTATCAGGTTGACATGGAGTTGAACTTTGTGGTATCAGGTTGACTTGGAGTTGAACTTTTGGGTATCAGGTTGACTTGGAGTTGAAGTTTGGGGTATCAGGTTGACTTAGCGTTACAATTTGTGGTATCAGGTTGACATGGAGTTGAACTTTGTGGTATCAGGTTGACATTGAGTTGTACTTTGTGGTATCAGGTTGACATGGCTTTGAACTTTGTGGTATCAGGTTGACTTGGAGTTGAACTTTGGGGTATCAGGTTGACCTGGAGTTGAACTTTGGGGTATCAGGTTGACTTGGAGTTGAACTTTGGGGTATCAAGTTGACATGCAGTTGAACTTTGGGGTGTCAGGTTGACTTGGATTTGAAATTTGGGGTATCAGGTTGACTTGGAGTTAAACTTTGGGGTATGAGGTTGACTTGGAGCTGAACTTTGGGGTATCAGGTTGACTTGGAGTTGAACTTTGGGGTATCAGGTTGACTTGGAGTTGAACTTTGGGGTATCAGGTTGACTTGAAGTTGATTTGGGGAAATCAGGTTGACATGGAGTTGAACTTTGGGGTATCAGGTTAACTTGGAGTTGAACTTTGGGGTATCAGGTTCACTTAGAGTTGAACTTTGGGGTATCAGGTTGACTTGGAGTTGAACTTTTGGGTATCAGGTTGACTTGGAGTTTAACTTTGGAGTTTCAGGTTGACTTGGAGTTGAACTTTAGGGTATCAAGTTGACTTGGAGTTGAACTTTGTAGTATCAGGTTGACATGGAGTTTAACTTTGTGGTATCAGGTTGACTTGGAGTTGAACTTTGGGGTATAAGGTTGACTTGGAGTTGAACTTTGGAGTATCAGGTTGACTTGGAGTTGAAGTTTGGGGTATCGAGTTGATTTGGAGTTACAATTTTGGGTATCAGGTTGACTTGGAGTTTAACTTTTTGGTATCAGGTTGACATGGAGTTGAACTTTGTGGTATCAGGTTGACATGGCTCTGAACTTTATGGTATCAGGTTGACTTGGAGTTGAACTTTGGGGTATCAGGTTGAATTGGAGTTGAACTTTGGGGTATCAGGTTGACTTGGAGTTGAAATTTAGGGGATCAGGTTGACTTGGAGTTGAACTTTGGGGTATCAGGTTGACTTGGAGTTGAACTTTGGGGTATCAGGTTGACTTGGAGTTGAACTTTTAGGTATCAGTTGACTTGGAGTTGAACTTTGTGGTATCAGGTTGACATGAAGTTAAACTTTGTGGTATCAGCTTGACTTGGAGTTGTACTTTGTGTATCAAGTTGACTTTGAGTTGAACTTTGGGGTATCAGGTTGACTTTGAGTTGAACTTTGGGGTATCAGGTTGACTTGCGGTTGAACTTTGGGGTATCAGCTTGACAAGGATTTGAACTTTGTGGTATCAGGTTGATTGGGAGCTAAACTTTGGGGTATCAGGTTGACTTGGAGTTGAACTTTGGGGTATCAAGTTGACTTGGAGCTGAACTTTGGGGTATCAGGTTGATTTGGTGTGTAACTTTGGGGTATCAGGTTGACTTGGAGTTGAACTTTGTGGTATCAGGTGGAAATGGAGTTGAACTTTGTGGTATCAGGTTGACTTCGAGTTGAACTTTGGGGTATCAGGTTGACCTGAAGTTGAACTTTGTGGTATCAGGTTGACTTTGAGTTGAACTTTGTGGTATCAGGTTGACTTGGAGTTGAACTTTGGGGTATCAGCTTGACAAGGATTTGAACTTTGTGGTATCAGGTTGATTGGGAGCTAAACTTTGGGGTATCAGGTTGACTTGGAGTTGAACTTTGGGGTATCAGGTTGACTTGGAGCTGAACTTTGGGGTATCAGGTTGATTTGGTGTGTAACTTTGGGGTATCAGGTTTACTTGGAGTTGAACTTTTAGGTCTCAGGTTGACAAGGAGTTCAACTTTGTGGTATCAGGTTGACTTCGAGTTGAACTTTGGGGTATCAGGTTGACCTGGAGTTGAACTTTGTGGTATCAGGTTGACTTGGAGTTGAACTTTGGGGTATCAGGTTGACTTGGAGTTGAACTTTGGGGTATCAGGTTGACAAGGAGTTGAATTTTGTGGTATCAGGTTGACTTGGAGTTAAACCTTCGGGTATCAGGTTGACTTGGAGTAAAACTTTGGGGTATCAGGTTGACTTGGAGTTAAACTTTGGGGTACCGGTTGATTTGGAGTGTAAATTTGGGGTATTAGCTGACTTGGAGTTGAACTTTGTTGTATCTGGTTGACATGGAGTTGAACTTTGTGGTATCAGGTTGACTTGTAGTTGAACTTTGGGGTATCAAGTTGACTTGGAGTTGAATCTTTGGGTATCAGGTTGACATGGAGTTCAACTTTAGGGTATCAGGTTGACTTGGAGTTGAACTTTGTAGTATTAGGTTGACATGGAGTTGAACTTTGTGGTATCAGGTTAAATTGGAGTTGAACTTTGTGGTATCAGGTTGACTTGGAGTTGAACTTTTGGGTATCAGGTTGACTTGGAGTTGAAGTTTGGGGTATCAGGTTGACTTAGAGTTACAATTTGTGGTATCAGGTTGACATGGAGTTGAACTTTGTGGTATCAGGTTGACATGGAGTTGTACTTTGTGGTATCAGGTTGACATGGCTTTGAACTTTGTGGTATCAGGTAGACTTGGAGTTTAACTTTTGGGTTTCAGGTTGACTTGGAGTTGAACTTTGGGGTATCAGGTTGACTTGGAGTTGAAATTTGGGGTATCAGGTTGACTTGGAGTTGAACTTTGGGGTATCAGGTTGACTCAGAGTTGAAATTTGGGTTATCAGGTTGATTTGGAGTTGAACTTTTGGGTATCAGGTTGATTTGGAGTTGAACTTTGTGGTATCAGGTTGACATGGAGTTGAACTTTGGGGTATCAGGTTGACTTGGAGTTGAACTTTTGGTTATCAGGTTGACTTGGGGTTGAACTTTGGGGTATCAGGTTGATTTGGAGTTGAACTTTGGGGTATCAGGTTGACTTGGAGTTGAACTTTGGGGTATCAGGTTGACTTGGAGTTGAACTTTGGGGTATCAGGTTGACTTGAAGTTGAACTTTGTGTATCAGGTTGACCTGGAGTTGAACTTTAGGGTATCAGGTTGACTTGGAGTTGAACTTTGGGGTATCAGGTTGACTTGGAGTTGAACTTTTAGGTCTCAGGTTGACTTGGAGTTGAACTTTTGGGTATCAGGTTGACTTGGAGTTTAACTTTGGGGTTTCAGGTTGACTTGGGGTTGAACTTTAGGGTATCAAGTTGACTTGGAGTTGAACTTTGTAGTATCAGGTTGACATGGAGTTTAACTTTGTGGTATCAGGTTGACTTGGAGTTGAACTTTGGGGTATAAGGTTGACTTGGAGTTGAACTTTGGAGTATCAGGTTGACTTTGAGTTGAACTTTGGGGTATCAGGTTGACTTGCGGTTGAACTTTGGGGTATCAGCTTGACAAGGATTTGAACTTTGTGGTATCAGGTTGATTGGGAGCTAAACTTTGGGGTATCAGGTTGACTTGGAGTTGAACTTTGGGGTATCAGGTTGACTTGGAGCTGAACTTTGGGGTATCAGGTTGATTTGGTGTGTTACCTTGGGGTATCAGGTTGACTTGGAGTTGAACTTTGTGGTATCAGGTGGAAATGGAGTTGAACTTTGTGGTATCAGGTTGACTTCGAGTTGAACTTTGGGGTATCAGGTTGACCTGGAGTTGAACTTTGTGGTATCAGGTTGACTTGGAGTTGAACTTTGGGGTATCAGGTTGACTTGGAGTTGAACTTTGGGGTATCAAGTTGACATGCAGTTGAACTTTGAGGTGTCAGGTTGACTTGGATTTGAAATTTGGGGTATCAGGTTGACTTGGAGTTAAACTTTGGGGTATGAGGTTGACTTGGAGTTGAACTTTGGGGTATCAGGTTGACTTGGAGTTGAACTTTGGGGTATCAGGTTGACTTGGAGTTGAACTTTGGGGTATCAGGTTGACTTGAAGTTGATTTGGGGAAATCAGGTTGACATGGAGTTGAACTTTGGGGTATCAGGTTAACTTGGAGTTGAACTTTGGGGTATCAGGTTCACTTAGAGTTGAACTTTGGGGTATCAGGTTGACTTGGAGTTGAACTTTTGGGTATCAGGTTGACTTGGAGTTTAACTTTGGGGTTTCAGGTTGACTTGGAGTTGAACTTTAGGGTATCAAGTTGACTTGGAGTTGAACTTTGGAGTATCAGGTTGACATGGAGTTTAACTTTGTGGTATCAGGTTGACTTGGAGTTGAACTTTGGGGTATAAGGTTGACTTGGAGTTGAACTTTGGAGTATCAGGTTGACTTGGAGTTGAAGTTTGGGGTATCGAGTTGATTTGGAGTTACAATTTTGGGTATCAGGTTGACCTGGAGTTTAACTTTTTGGTATCAGGTTGACATGGAGTTGAACTTTGTGGTATCAGGTTGACATGGCTCTGAACTTTATGGTATCAGGTTGACTTGGAGTTGAACTTTGGGGTATCAGGTTGAATTGGAGTTGAACTTTGGGGTATCAGGTTGACTTGGAGTTGAAATTTAGGGGATCAGGTTGACTTGGAGTTGAACTTTGGGGTATCAGGTTGACTTGGAGTTGAACTTTGGGGTATCAGGTTGACTTGGAGTTGAACTTTTAGGTATAAGTTGACTTGGAGTTGAACTTTGTGGTATCAGGTTGACATGAAGTTAAACTTTGTGGTATCAGCTTGACTTGGAGTTGTACTTTGTGTATCAAGTTGACTTTGAGTTGAACTTTGGGGTATCAGGTTGACTTTGAGTTGAACTTTGGGGTATCTGGTTGACTTGCGGTTGAACTTTGGGGTATCAGCTTGACAAGGATTTGAACTTTGTGGTATCAGGTTGATTGGGAGCTAAACTTTGGGGTATCAGGTTGACTTGGAGTTGAACTTTGGGGTATCAAGTTGACTTGGAGCTGAACTTTGGGGTATCAGGTTGATTTGGTGTGTAACTTTGGGGTATCAGGTTGACTTGGAGTTGAACTTTGTGGTATCAGGTGGAAATGGAGTTGAACTTTGTGGTATCAGGTTGACTTCGAGTTGAACTTTGGGGTATCAGGTTGACCTGGAGTTGAACTTTGTGGTATCAGGTTGACTTTGAGTTGAACTTTGGGGTATCAGGTTGACTTGGAGTTGAACTTTGGGGTATCAGCTTGACAAGGATTTGAACTTTGTGGTATCAGGTTGATTGGGAGCTAAACTTTGGGGTATCAGGTTGACTTGGAGTTGAACTTTGGGGTATCAGGTTGACTTGGAGCTGAACTTTGGGGTATCAGGTTGATTTGGTGTGTAACTTTGGGGTATCAGGTTTACTTGGAGTTGAACTTTTAGGTCTCAGGTTGACAAGGAGTTCAACTTTGTGGTATCAGGTTGACTTCGAGGTTGAACTTTGGGGTATCAGGTTGACCTGGAGTTGAACTTTGTGGTATCAGGTTGACTTGGAGTTGAACTTTGGGGTATCAGGTTGACTTGGAGTTGAACTTTGGGGTATCAGGTTGACAAGGAGTTGAATTTTGTGGTATCAGGTTGACTTGGAGTTAAACCTTCGGGTATCAGGTTGACTTGGAGTAAAACTTTGGGGTATCAGGTTGACTTGGAGTTGAACTTTGGGGTACCGGTTGATTTGGAGTGTAAATTTGGGGTATTAGCTGACTTGGAGTTGAACTTTGTTGTATCTGGTTGACATGGAGTTGAACTTTGTGGTATCAGGTTGACTTGTAGTTGAACTTTGGGGTATCAAGTTGACTTGGAGTTGAATCTTTGGGTATCAGGTTGACATGGAGTTCAACTTTAGGGTATCAGGTTGACTTGGAGTTGAACTTTGTAGTATTAGGTTGACATGGAGTTGAACTTTGTGGTATCAGGTTAAATTGGAGTTGAACTTTGTGGTATCAGGTTGACTTGGAGTTGAACTTTTGGGAATCAGGTTGACTTAGAGTTACAATTTGTGGTATCAGGTTGACATGGAGTTGAACTTTGTGGTATCAGGTTGACATGGAGTTGTACTTTGTGGTATCAGGTTGACATGGCTTTGAACTTTGTGGTATCAGGTAGACTTGGAGTTTAACTTTAGGGTTTCAGGTTGACTTGGAGTTGAACTTTGGGGTATCAGGTTGACTTGGAGTTGAAATTTGGGGTATCAGGTTGACTTGGAGTTGAACTTTGGGGTATCAGGTTGACTCAGAGTTGAAATTTGGGTTATCAGGTTGATTTGGAGTTGAACTTTTGGGTATCAGGTTGATTTGGAGTTGAACTTTGTGGTATCAGGTTGACATGGAGTTGAACTTTGTGGTATCAGGTTGACTTGGAGTTGAACTTTTGGTTATCAGGTTGACTTGGGGTTGAACTTTGGGGTATCAGGTTGACTTGGAGTTGAACTTTGGGGTATCAGGTTGACTTGGAGTTGAACTTTGGGGTATCAGGTTGACTTGGAGTTGAACTTTGGGGTATCAGGTTGACTTGAAGTTGAACTTTGTGTATCAGGTTGACCTGGAGTTGAACTTTAGGGTATCAGGTTGACTTGGAGTTGAACTTTGGGGTATCAGGTTGACTTGGAGTTGAACTTTTAGGTCTCAGGTTGACAAGGAGTTGAACTTTGTGGTATCAGGTTAACTTGGAGTTTAACTTTGTGGTATCAGGTTGACCTGGAGTTGAACTTTGGGGTATCAGGTTGACTTGGAGTTGAATTTTGGGGTATCAGGTGGATTTGGAGTTTAACTTTGGGGTATCAGGTTGACTTGGAGTTGAACTTTGTGGTATCAGGCTGACATGGAGTTGAACTTTGTGGTATCAGGTTGACTTGTAGTTGAACTTTGGGGTATCGGTTGATTTGGAGTGTAAATTTGGGGTATTAGGTTGACTTGGAGTTGAACTTTGTGGTATCAGGCTGAAATGGAGTTGAACTTTGGGGTATCAGGTTGACTTGGAGTTGAACTTTGGGGTATCAGGTTGACTTGGAGTTGAACTTTGGGGTATCAGGTTGACTTGGAGTTGAACTTTGGGGTATCAGGTTGACTCGAAGTTGATTTGGGGAAATCAGGTTGACATGGAGTTGAACTTTGGGGTATCAGGTTAACTTGGAGTTGAACCTTGGGGTATCAGGTTCACTTGGAGTTGAACTTTGGGGTATCGGGTTGACTTGGAGTTGAACTTTTGGGTATCAGGTTGACTTGGAGTTTAACTTTGGGGTTTCAGGTTGACTTGGAGTTGAACTTTAGGGTATCAAGTTGACTTGGAGTTGAACTTTGTAGTATCAGGTTGACATGGAGTTTAACTTTGTGGTAACAGGTTGACTTGGAGTTGAACTTTGGGGTATAAGGTTGACTTGGAGTTGAACTTTGGAGTATCAGGTTGACTTGGAGTTAAAGTTTGGGGTATCGGGTTGACTTGGAGTTACAATTTTGGGTATCAGGTTGACTTGGAGTTTAACTTTTTGGTATCAGGTTGACATGGAGTTGAACTTTGTGGTATCAGGTTGACATGGCTCTGAACTTTATGGTATCAGGTTGACTTGGAGTTGAACTTTGGGGTATCAGGTTGACTTGGAGTTGAACTTTGGGGTATCAGGTTGACTTGGAGTTGAAATTTGGGGGATCAGGTTGACTTGGAGTTGAACTTTGGGGTATCAGGTTGACTTGGAGTTGAACTTTGGGGTATCAGGTTGACTTGGAGTTGAACTTTTAGGTATCAGTTGACTTGGAGTTGAACTTTGTGGTATCAGGTTGACATGAAGTTAAACTTTGTGGTATCAGCTTGACTTGGAGTTAAGATTTGGGGGATCAGGTTGACATGGAGTTGAACTTCGAGGTATCAGGTTGACTTGGAGTTGAACTTTTAGGTATCAGGTTGACTTGGAGTTGAACTTTGTGGTATCAGGTTGACATGAAGTTAAACTTTGTGGTATCAGCTTGACTTGGAGTTGTACTTTGTGTATCAAGTTGACTTTGAGTTGAACTTTGGGGTATCAGGTTGACTTTGAGTTGAACTTTGGGGTATCAGGTTGACTTGCGGTTGAACTTTGGGGTATCAGCTTGACAAGGATTTGAACTTTGTGGTATCAGGTTGATTGGGAGCTAAACTTTGGGGTATCACGTTGACTTGGAGTTGAACTTTGGGGTATCAGGTTGACTTGGAGCTGAACTTTGGGGTATCAGGTTGATTTGGTGTGTAACTTTGGGGTATCAGGTTGACTTGGAGTTGAACTTTGTGGTATCAGGTGGAAATGGAGTTGAACTTTGTGGAATCAGGTTGACTTCGAGTTGAACTTTGGGGTATCAGGTTGACCTGGAGTTGAACTTTGTGGTATCAGGTTGACTTGGAGTTGAACTTTGGGGTATCAGGTTGACTTGGAGTTGAACTTTGGGGTGTCAGGTTGACTTGGATTTGAAATTCGGGGTATCAGGTTGACTTGGAGTTAAACTTTGGGGTATGAGGTTGACTTGGAGTTGAACTTTGGGGTATCAGGTTGACTTGGAGTTGAACTTTGGGGGATCAGGTTGACTTGGAGTTGAACTTTTAGGTATCAGGTTGACTTAAAGTTGAACTTTGTGGTATCAGGTTGACATGAAGTTAAACTTTGTGGTATCAGCTTGACCTGGAGTTGTACTTTGTGTATCAAGTTGACTTTGAGTTGAACTTTGGGGTATTAGGTTGACTTTGAGTTGAACTTTGGGGTATCAGGTTGACTTAGAGTTGAACTTTGGGGTATCAGCTTGACAAGGATTTGAACTTTGTGGTATCATGTTGATTGGGAGCTAAACTTTGGGGTATCAGGTTAACTTGGAGTTGAACTTTGGGGTATCAGGTTGACTTGGAGCTGAACTTTGGGGTATCAGGTTGATTTGGTGTGTAACTTTGGGGTATCAGGTTGACTTGGAGTTGAACTTTGTGGTATCAGGTTGAAATGGAGTTGAACTTTGTGGTATCTGGTTGACTTCGAGTTGAACTTTAGGGGATCAGGTTGACCTGGAGTTGAACTTTGTGGTATCAGGTTGACTTGGAGTTGAACTTTGGGGTATCAGGTTGACTTGGAGTTGAACTTTGGGGTATCAAGTTGACATGCATTTGAACTTTGGGGTGTCAGGTTGACTTGGATTTGAAATTTGCAGTATCAGGTTGACTTGGAGTTAAACTTTGGGGTATGAGGTTGATTTGGAGTTGAACTTTGGGGTATCAGGTTGATTTAGAGTTGAACTTTGGGGTATCAGGTTGACAAGGAGTTGAATTTTGTGGTATCAGGTTGACTTGGAGTTAAACCTTCGGGTATCAGGTTGACTTGGAGTTGAACTTTGGGGTATCAGGTTAACTTGGAGTTGAACTTTGGGGTATCGGTTGATTTGGAGTGTAAATTTTGGGTATCAGCTGACTTGGGTTTAACTTTGTTGTATCTGGTTGACATGGAGTTGAACATTGTGGTTTCAGGTTGACTTGGAGTTGAACTTTGGGGTATTAGGTTGACTTGGAGTTGAACCTTTGGGTATCAGGTTGACATGGAGTTCAACTTTAGGGTATCAGGTTGACTTGGAGTTGAACTTTGGAGTATCAGGTTGACTTCGAGTTGAAGTTTGTGGTATCAGGTTGACTTAGAGTTACAATTTGTGGTATCAGGTTGACATGGAGTCGAACTTCGGGGTATCAGGTTGACATGGAGTTGTACTTTGTGGTATCAGGTTGACATGGCTTTGAACTTTGTGGTATTATGTTGACTTGGAGTTCAACTTTGGGGTATCAGGTTGACTTGAAGTTGAACTTTGGGGTATCAGGTTGACTTGGAGTTGAAATTTGGGGTATCAGGTTGACTTGGAGTTGAACTTTGGGGTATCAGGTTGACTCAGAGTTGAAATTTGGGGTATCAGGTTGATTTGGAGTTGAACTTTTGGGTATCAGGTTGACTTGGAGTTGAACTTTGTGGTATCAGGTTGACATGGAGTTGAACTTTGTGGTATCAGGTTGACTTGGAGTTTAACTTTTGGGTATCAGGTTGACTTGGAGTTGAAGTTTGGGGTATCAGGTTGACTTAGCGTTACAATTTGTGGTATCAGGTTGACATGGAGTTGAACTTTGTGGTATCAGGTTGACATTGAGTTGTACTTTGTGGTATCAGGTTGACATGGCTTTGAACTTTGTGGTATCAGGTTAACTTGGAGTTGAACTTTGGGGTATCAGGTTGACTTGGAGTTGAACATTGTGGTTTCAGGTTGACTTGGAGTTGAACTTTGGGGTATTAGGTTGACTTGGAGTTGAACCTTTGGGTATCAGGTTGACATGGAGTTCAACTTTAGGGTATCAGGTTGACTTGGAGTTGCACTTTGGAGTATCAGGTTGACTTCGAGTTGAAGTTTGTGGTATCAGGTTGACTTAGAGTTACAATTTGTGGTATCAGGTTGACATGGAGTCGAACTTCGGGGTATCAGGTTGACATGGAGTTGTACTTTGTGGTATCAGGTTGACATGGCTTTGAACTTTGTGGTATTATGTTGACTTGGAGTTCAACTTTGGGGTATCAGGTTGACTTGAAGTTGAACTTTGGGGTATCAGGTTGACTTGGAGTGGAAATTTGGGGTATCAGGTTGACTTGGAGTTTTACTTTGGGGTATCAGGTTGACTCAGAGTTGAAATTTGGGGTATCAGGTTGATTTGGAGTTGAACTTTTGGGTATCAGGTTGACTTGGAGTTTAACTTTGTGGTATCAGGTTGACATGGAGTTGAACTTTGTGGTATCAGGTTGACTTGGAGTTGAACTTTTGGGTATCAGGTTGACTTGGGGTTGAACTTTGGGGTATCAGGTTGACTTGGAGTTGAACTTTGTGGTATCAGGTTGACATAGAGTTGAACTTTGTGGTATCAGGTTGACTTGGAGTTGAACTTTGTGTATCAGGTTGACCTGGAGTTGAACTTTGGGGTATCAGGTGGATTTGGAGTTGAACTTTTGGGTATCAGGGTGACTTGGAGTTTAACTTTGTGGTATCAGGCTGACATGGAGTTGAACTTTGTGTTATCAGGTTGACTTGTAGTTAAACTTTGGGGTATCAGGTTGACTTGAAGTTGAACTTTGTGGTATCAGGTTGACATGGAGTTTAACTTTGGGGTATCAGGTTGACTTGGGGTTGAACTTTGGGGTATCAGGCTGACTTGGGGTTGAACTTTGGGGTATCAGGTTGACTTGGAGTTGAACTTTGTGGTATCAGGTTGACTTGGAGTTGAACTTTGGGGTATCAGGTTGACTTGGAGTTGAACTTTGGGGTATCAGGTTGACATGCAGTTGAACTTTGGGGTATCAGGTTGACTTAGATTTGAAATTTGGGGTATCAGGTTGACTTGTAGTTGAACTTTGGGGTATCAGGTTGACTTGGAGTTGAACTTTTGGGTATCAGGTTGACTTGGAGTTGAACTTTGTGGTATCAGGTTGACATGGAGTTGAACTTTGTGGTATCAGGTTGACTTGGAGTTGAACTTTTGGGTATCAGGTTGACTTGGGGTTGAACTTTGGGGTATCAGGTTGACTTGGAGTTGAACTTTGTGGTATCAGGTTGACATAGAGTTGAACTTTGTGGTATCAGGTTGACTTGGAGTTGAACTTTGTGTATCAGGTTGACCTGGAGTTGAACTTTGGGGTATCAGGTGGATTTGGAGTTGAACTTTGGGGTATCAGGTTGACTTGGAGTTGGACTTTGTGGTATCAGGCTGACATGGAGTTGAACTTTGTGTTATCAGGTTGACTTGTAGTTAAACTTTGGGGTATCAGGTTGACTTGAAGTTGAACTTTGTGGTATCAGGTTGACATGGAGTTCAACTTTGGGGTATCAGGTTGACTTGGGGTTGAACTTTGGGGTATCAGGCTGACTTGGGGTTGAACTTTGGGGTATCAGGTTGACTTGGAGTTGAACTTTGGGGTATCAGGTTGACTTTGAGTTGAACTTTGGGGTATCAGGTTGACTTGGAGTTGAACTTTGGGGTATCAGGTTGACATGCAGTTGAACTTTGGGGTATCAGGTTGACTTAGATTTGAAATTTGGGGTATCAGGTTGACTTGTAGTTGAACTTTGGGGTATCAGGTTGACTTGGAGTTGAACTTTGGTGTATCAGGTTGACTTGGAGTTGAACTTTTGGGTATCAGGTTGACTTGGAGTTGAACTTTGGGGTATCAGGTTGACTTGGAGTTGAACTTTTGGGTATCAGGTTGACATGGAGTTCAACTTTGGGGTATCAGGTTGACTTGGGGTTGAACTTTGCGGTATCAGGCTGACTTGGGGTTGAACTTTGGGGTATAAGGTTGACTTGGAGTTGAACTTTGTGGTATCAGGTTGACTTGGAGTTGAACTTTGGGGTATCAGCTTGACTTGGAGTTGAACTTTGGGGTATCAGGTTGACATGCAGTTGAACTTTGGGGTATCAGGTTGACTTGGATTTGAAATTTGGGGTATCAGGTTGACTTGTAGTTGAACTTTGGGGTATCAGGTTGACTTGGAGTTAAACTTTGGGGTATCAGGTTGACTTTGAGTTGAACTTTGGGGTATCAGGTTGACTTGGAGTTGAACTTTGGGGTATCAGGTTGACATGCAGTTGAACTTTGGGGTATCAGGTTGACTTAGATTTGAAATTTGGGGTATCAGGTTGACTTGTAGTTGAACTTTGGGGTATCAGGTTGACTTGGAGTTGAACTTTGGTGTATCAGGTTGACTTGGAGTTGAACTTTTGGGTATCAGGTTGACTTGGAGTTGAACTTTGGGGTATCAGGTTGACTTGGAGTTGAACTTTTGGGTATCAGGTTGACATGGAGTTCAACTTTGGGGTATCAGGTTGACTTGGGGTTGAACTTTGGGGTATCAGGCTGACTTGGGGTTGAACTTTGGGGTATAAGGTTGACTTGGAGTTGAACTTTGTGGTATCAGGTTGACTTGGAGTTGAACTTTGGGGTATCAGCTTGACTTGGAGTTGAACTTTGGGGTATCAGGTTGACATGCAGTTGAACTTTGGGGTATCAGGTTGACTTGGATTTGAAATTTGGGGTATCAGGTTGACTTGTAGTTGAACTTTGGGGTATCAGGTTGACTTGGAGTTAAACTTTGTGGTATCAGGTTGACTTGGAGTTGAACTTTGGGGTATCAGGTTGACTTGGAGTTGAACTTTGTGGTATCAGGTTGACTTAGAGTTGAACTTTGGGGTATCAGGTTGACTTGGAGTTGAACTTTGGGGTATCAGGTTGACTTGGAGTTGAACTTTGGGGTATCAGGTTGACTTGGAGTTCATCTTTGGGTTATCGGAGTTGAAAAACTTTAAGAACCACTGTGTTAAGGCATTGTTGGTAGTAAATATGAAAATAGACGTAAATATATGTTAAATCACTCCTTGTGAGCCTAGCTTGGCTATGTAAGCTAACATACAAGGTCGTATGTAGTTTAGGCTATGTATGCGACCTAAATTTAAACTTCTAAACTCGTTAGGGAACTAATACCAATATACCACGCCATTTTCAGTTCTACACTACGAATAAACACTGCCAACCACAAAATTTTCTTTTTAAAAATCGATCATTAGACGCTTAAAAGTAAAAAAAAATCCTTTAGGAGCAATTTTGTAAATTGAACTCACGAAAAACTTAACAAAATAGGCCTTTGTGTACATTTTTTCTCTCAAATTAAGCGGAGTTCGTGTTGTCATGGCTACGGAAATTATGTTAATCCATGAATCGCTATTCGTAGACTATGCGGTCTCTATCTCCAAGACAACGGAAACTCGGTTTATTTATTTGTCATGCATAGACTCTCTTTCTATGGATACGGATATTCGCTTGATTTATTTGACGCTATGCGTAAACTATGAGTTTTCTTTTGTTCCGGAAATTTCAGTTAATTTATTCAAAGTTATGTTTAAGGTATTAGATTTCTATGGCTACGGATTTTCAGTTCATTAATTTAAAGCTATGCGATGCAATGCGGTTCCGTGGGAAAAACATTCGGTTGATTTACTTGAAGCTATGAGGTCTCTAATGGACTTAAATGAAGTTCGTTTATTTAAAGTTGAAGTAGAATATGAGGTTTCTATGGGTATGAAAAAGTAATTAAATCATTTAAGGCTATACGTAGTTTATTAAGGTTATATGGCTACGGAATTTCAGTTCATTTATTTAAGGTAATGCATAGGCTATTAGGTTTCCATAGGTACGGAATTTCAGCTCATTTATTTAAGGTTATGCGTAAGGTATTAGGCTTCCATAGGTACGGAATTTCAGCTCATTTATTTAAGGTTATGCGTAAGGTATTAGGCTTCCATAGGTACGGAATTTCAGCTCATTTATTTAAGGTTATGCGTAAGGTATTAGGCTTCCATAGGTACGGAATTTCAGCTCATTTATTTAAGGTTATGCGTAAGGTATTAGGTTTCCAAGTGTAGAGAATATCAGTTTATTTAATTAAGGCTATGCGTAAGCTACTAGAGGTTCATGAGTACGGAATTTCAGTTTATTTATTTAAGGCTATGCGTAAGCTACTAGGTTTCCATGGGCACGGAATTTCAGTTTATTTATTTAAGGCTATGTATAAGCTATTATGTTTCCATGGATACGGAATTCAGTTCATTTATTTAAGGCTCTTCGTAAGCTATTAGGTTTCCATAAATACGGAATTTCAGCTGATTTAATTAAGGCTATGCTTAAGCTATTAGTTTTCCATGGGTACGCAATATCAGTTTATTTATTTGAGGCTATGCTTAAGATATAAGGTTTCCATAGGTACGGAATTTCAGTTGCTATGGCATTGACTTTCTGCTATTGAAGATTTAATTATGTTCGCTTTTCCGAAATAATTTGTGTTTACAATCGTGTCAAAATCCAAATAAAGCTGTATGAAGAATCCTATGTTTCACTTAAAACTTAAACGTATTTAATTAAATGAGTATAATTGCTCATCATATAGCCGAGGTTTTTTCAATTTTAAATACTAATAAAAAATTCAATTTGATGCGAGCTCGAAATTCTTGGGGAAGGGGGTGCATTTGGGGGAGATTTGAATTTTTAATTTAAAGGGGGGAGATTGTCGAGATAAAACAAATGAAATGCGGATTTAGCACCTAAATAGCCTTAGCGAGCTGCAAAATTATGAACATTCTATAAATTTAGCCGAATGAGCGTGGACGTAATTGTGATTCCAATTGGATATTGACCGTTAAAGACCGTTAGACATTTTTAAAATTTAAATTGTAGCGGCAAAGTTACCGAATCACATCGAATTGAGAGTTAGTGAGTAGAGATAAATGAATCAATTGTGACTGAAAAAAAGGTAACTGAATCATGCCTTCCTGACAAGGGTTACTGAATCACATCGAATTGAGAGTTAGTGAGTAGAGATAAATGAATCAGTTGTGACTGAAAAAAAGGTAACTGAATCATGTCTTCCTGACAAGGGTTACTGAATCACATCTAATCAAATTAAATGGTAGTGAATAAAGGATAAATGAATCAGTTGTGACTGAAAAAAAGGTAACTGAATCATGTCTTCCTGACAAGGGTTACTGAATCACGTCTAATCGAATCAAGTGGTAGTGAATAAAGGATAAATAAATCAGGTGTGACTGAATAAAAGGTAACTGAATCATGTCTTACTGAAAAAAGTTACTGAATATACTCTTATCGAATCGAGGGGTAGTGAATAGAGGATACATGAATCGGGTGTGACTGACAAAAGCTAACTGAATCATGTCTTACAGAAAACGGTTACTGAGTCAAGACTTACTAATTAGGGTTCCCTTGATCGTGTGTTACTGAATCAAAGGTTACTGAACCGGAGGTTCCTGTATCAAAGAATGTTGGATTTTACCGACTAATTGATTGCTGAATCAAGAGTAACTTGATAGTGAATCACTAAGTTAAAGGAAATGAATTAAGGTTACTGAATCAAGACTCGTTAGTTGCGTTTTGCTGAGAAAGTGTTTACTGGAGAAAGAGTGAGTGAGTGAATCACGGGTTACTGAATAAAGAATTACTGATTCCTGGCACTCAGAAAATGTAACTGAATCATGTTTTAATGAATAAACGGTTACTGAATCAGGCGCCAACTCAGGTTGATGAATAAGGGGCACACAATAAATTTTTTTATTGAATCTAGTGTTACTGAATCAAGGGTTTACTAAATCAAGTGTTACTAATTATGCACCACTGAATCGAGAGCTACTGAATCAGGTGTTACTGATTCTGGGATTAGTGAATCATTATTCACTGATTAGGTGTTACTTAATCAAGGTTTACTGAATCAACGATTACTGAATCAAGAGTTGCCTAACCCTAAGCTGCTGAATATAAAGTTAATGAATACAGGATTAGTGAGTTATGGATTACTGACTAAAAGGTTAATGAATTCCGGATGATTGAATCAAGAGGTTTTGGATCACGGTTACTGCATATAGGATTATTGAATCGGGGATTAATGAATCATGGTTTACTGAACAAATGGTGCAGTGTTGAAGTGTTACTGAATAAATGGTTACTGATTCAGTTGTTCTTCAATCAAAAGATATTAAATCAGAAGTTAATGTATTAATGTTTCCTGAATCGTGTTATTGAATCAAGTATTAGTGGATTAAGATTTACTGAATTAAGGATTTCTAAATCAACTGATAGTGAATTTAAATTAATTGAATTAGTGGTTAGAGAATAAAGGATTACAAAATCGAGGATTACTGAATCAAGCGTTACTGACTTATTTGTTAGTGTATAAAGAGGTTTCTGAATCAAGAATTACCAAATAACGAGTTACTGAATCAAGGATTATAAAATAAGGAGTTACTGAATCGAGAATTACCAAATAAGGAGTTACTTTATCAAGAATAATAACCAAATAAGGAGTTAATGAATCAAGGATTATAAAATAAGGAGTTACTGAATAGAGAATTACCAAATAAGGAGTTACTTTATCAAGAATAATAACCAAATAAGGAGTTAATGAATCAAGGATTATAAAATAAGGAGTACTGAATCGAGAATTACCAAATAAGTAGTTATTGAATGACCAAATAAGAAGTTACTGAATCAAGAACTATCATATAAAGATTTACTGAATAAAGGGTCTGCGAATCAAGTGGTAGTGTTTAAGGAATTACTGAATCAAATGTAAATCAATCAGGGTTACAAAATGAAAGGTTACAGAATCAAGAGAACTAAATTCGTTATTGAATCAAGGTTTAGAGAATCATACATGACTCAATATTGGGTTACTTAATAAACAGTTAATAAATCATGGTTTACTGAATCACGGGTTACAGAACAAAATATTACTGAGTAAGTCGAATCCGAACAAAGCCAACGAATCAGGTGTTTTTGAATTTTGCGTCACTGAATCAATGTTTACTGAATCATAGTGTCAGAGATCAGAGAGAGAAAGATACGCGCCGCCGCGCCATTCAATATATATATATATATATATATATATATATATATATATATATATATATATATATATATATATATATATATAAAATAAGGAGTTACTGAATCGAGAATTACCAAATAAGGAGTTACTGTATCAAGAATAATTATCAAATATATATATATATATATATATATATATATATATATATATATATATATATATATATATTTGAAGGTATTTTCTCTTTTCGCTCTCATTTTGTATTTAAGGAATGTTTTAAGGGAATATTTTGATAACAATGCAGAGCTTAAAAAACTGATATTTTATTTATAGATCTTAGAAGTTGCTAGCTATGATACCACAACCCTCTGTTTAGTACTAGAGTTCTCCTTATGGTTTCTACTTCACTTATTTATGTCGACCTTAATCGAGAGTTCAGTAATTTAGTTTAGTAATTTAAGAATGTCATATTCATAGGCTTTTTGCCTGACCTAGGCTCATAATTGTGATGTTTTTTCAAGTGCTGACGAATAGAATTGGGACAGTTGTCTCACTATCCTTAATGTATCATTTAAAGACACGTCTGTTTTACAATCAATTGTACGTTCCTGATGGAAAAAATAACCCTTATTACTGAACGTTTTTATGATTCTATAGCTAATCGCCATGCGAGAACAGAATTGTGATTGAGGTGAACGTGTTCTGTTTCCTATATAGGTCCCCTTCTTACAGTTGGGCTAAGTAAATGTATATACAATGTAAGAACTCAACCGCGTTGGAATATTATCCTTCACTTTAATAAAAATTCCAATATTTTCCAGCTTCGAAATCCCATCTTCATTTACAAATATTCGTCTTCAGTAAGCTATAGAGATTATTTTAACTAAAGCCTCTCCAGATAAAAAAGCCTTCTTTAATGGAGTCAGTTTTTCACAATTCTCGTGGTTATTGCAGCTAGGCGTCAAAGACAACTATTTCACTTTGAATAACTTCGTTTATCATCAAATTAAAGGTGTTTGGACGGGCAGTCGACGAGGTCAGAATTTTGCAAATATTTTTATTTTAAGAAGAGGCTGTTCCGTGATTTTCCTCCTGAATTCCGCCCGCTACTCTACCAAAGCTACGTTGATGATACCTTTGATATTTTTTCGTCTAGTTTATGTTCTAAAATATTTTTTCGTTTTATTAACAATTTACACCCTAATTTGACCCCAAAGCGTGAGATTAAGGTCTCTCGTACCCCTTCCAGCATTCAACCAGTGTATTTAGAAAACCCAAATTTTACAGGGTAGAGTTTAAATATCTTAAGCTACGGTGGTATAAGATACAAAATTGGCGCCATTAGAAAACTTCTCTTCAGAGGTTTTAACCTTCCTTAGTATGCATTCTGAATCGGATTGATAATAGGGTCAAGAGACTATTTGGGGTAGGTATCCGCTTTTGTGAACATGCCTAGGTCGTTCTTCAATTTCCATGCCCATATATTGCGGGGGAGAGAGCTGGAGTAGGGGGAGGCTTCACTTTTTGCTCTAGTTTCCCTCATACTTATGTAGTATGTTAAGCCTTCGAATACAGTACAGGCTCGGAATGAACCACAAGAACTGATAAGGTATTGCTTTTCTTCGTTATTCTTTTATTTCACTCTTTCTTTCTCTACCCCTCTCTTTTTTTCTTTCTTTCCCTCTCTCTTTATCTCTCTCTTCCATCTCTCGATTTCTCTTCTCTCTCTCCTTTTCTCCTTCTCCTCTCTCTAATCTCTCTCTTCTCTCTCTCAAACTAGCCCTGAGGAGGAGACTACTTGCGCTAATCAGGTTGAGGTCGCAATTCTTTTCAACCTCATCCTAATGAACCGCTTTCCGAACAAATTGTGGTTGGTGCGCATCAACGAGGTATATAACTACCCTCTACCCACCAACCCCTACACACAAGCTACCCCCTCCTTAATAAAACGGGGTCTGTGTCCCTAAATAGGGATGGTGTAAATAAAGGCAAAAGGGTTTGGAAAGGTTTTTATTTTTCCTGCGGGGGTGTTCATTCACGGGGAGATTTATCAATCCAATTTTAGCCTGCTCATTACCATTCTGATGGGCGCCACTGCGGAGATAGGGCCGTCCGGAGGATCGTTACTAAGATATGAGTGGCGCTATGGGTGAATTTGCAAATCAATAACAAGACGATTCACCGGATTTTCATATTATTTAAAGGATTTGTGGATTAATTATTCATCAGATTTGTAGATTGGTCGCGGAATTTGTGATTTAATATTCCCCTGATTTATGGATTATTCAGAGGATTTCTAGATTATTTATTCGCAGGAATTGTAGATTATTTAATGGATTAAATCTTCCCCGGATTTTTACTCTATTTAATGGATTTGTAGTTTAATTATTATTTGTATTTGTCGATTACTTTGTCAATTTTGTTTATTCACCAGACTAGGAACTTATTCCTGGTATTTGTAGATTACTCATTGGATTCTCCTTTGCCTCGGGTCACGGCACCAATCTTGATTGCCCAAAATGTTCTGATAAAAACTTCGATTTGTAGCCCTGATTTAAGTTTGAAAAATCCATCGTCTCGACCCCCCTACAGCGATCTTAAGGGGTATGATTCGAGGAAGACCTATACCCCTGCCCCGAAGACGTCGATTCATTCTCTTTAGGGGCGAAAGTAAAAAAAAGGCGGGGGGGGGGGGGGAAGAGAACGAGGTAATAGATGGAGAGATTGGACTCCCTCCTATAACCCAACAGCTCTGGAGATGAATTTCCACGTGATAAACAAGGGGACTTACAGTTTTGAAGATGAATTGTCACGTGAGGTTCTAGGAAAGCATTCCGTTCTAGAGTGGGAATTTAACGTAGGTAAATAGGATGACTTTCAGCTCTAAAGATGGATTTACAGGTAGGAACAAGGACGACTTTCAGTTCAGAAGATAGATTTGCACTTGAGGATCTATGATCACTTAAAGTTTTGAAGAGGAAGTGTGGCAAGGCTTACTGCGAGTCTAGAATCGGTTAATATTTTCCTGGGCAGCATAGGACTCACCTTTCCTGAGTTATAACAGCCAGAGTGGCCGAAAAAGCTACACTTCATAATAAATATGACAGGGCACCAAAAGAGTCCAAACTTAGCTCTACAGGGAAATGGAGGCACAGCTCCGCACAAGCTAGAGGAGTTTTTACATTTAAACACAAGTTGAGAGTGTTTACCAGAGATCTACGGCGAGGTACACTGTCTCACTTCCCCTCTCTGAAAGAGTTCAAATAAGCTCACAAAAGGATCAGTTCAGAGTATTTGCAGTCCGAAATCACCACAATGCAAACATCGTTTGGGAAACGTTTCTGTGAGTTAAGAGATGAAAAGAACACATTATTCTTCCCTGTCACTCTCCTGACCGTCGATCCATCCCTACTGAATATGACTGCATTTGCAAGTGTGAGTCAACCAGATCTCGAAATGGAACTGGCCGACAAAGATATGTGGGTGTGAAGTTCCAGCGATTGACAACTGATCTTGAAGATGTTGCCCGTCAGAAGGCCAGGCTTGCTTACAATTACAATCACAAATGAAGTGAGATCGAAAACCTTCCCAAATAGGACCAGCTTGATTTTGACACATGGAGTGCCATCCCCGACGATTACGCCAACATGAAAAATATGCAATTGGAGTCCTGTCAATGTTCGGATCTACATATGTATGTGAGTAGGTCTATTCCACTATAAACTATGTAAAAAACAAACATTGCTCACGCCTCACAGTCGACAGATAGCAAACTTGCTTGAAGATGAGGGTGACGTCTTACATCCCTGATGTGCAGACACTGTACGCTGAGGTTCAGGACCAAAATTCACATTAACCAGATAAAGTAAATATTTTAATTGGTTATTATTTTACAAATAGTCCTTTTTTATTCAGGTTGCAGTTGACTGTACGATGACGGCAAATAGAAGCAGACAGCAATTTTGCTCTGCTGCAAGGGGATTATTTACGTTCGGCTTTTTATTTCGTCAATACGTGGACAACTTAAATTGACTCTAAACATTTTATTTGTAAGGGGTGTTCAACCCAGCTTGTTTTCTAAGTTTCAATGGTTTTGTATAAGGAAATACAATTTCATTTTCTCTGTAGCAGTTCTTTGATTTCATAAATGCCACACACAATTGTTTTTTTATATATAGCATAGATGTAAAAAATGATTGCAGTGTTATCTTCATTTGTATGTAAAAAGGGTTTTGTGGCTCCCAAAGTGTTCTTTTCAGTGGGAAACGGGTCCAAATGACTCTTTAAGCGTTGAAGGTTGCTGACCCCGGATGTAGGAGGACTGAAAGTTCTCAAAATGGATTTGCACATTAGGATCTAAGAGGAATTAAAGTTCTGAAGAGAGATTTGCGTATGAGGATCTTGAAGGATTTTGAGCTCTGAAGATAGATTTGAACGTTAGGATATAGGGGGACTTTCAGTTATGAAGATGAATTTCACTAGGAACTAGGAGGACTTAAATCTCTGAAGATTGATTTTCACGTGAGGATCTATGAGGACTTTTAGCTGTCAAGATGGATTTGCACGTGGTGATCTGGGGGACTTTCATTTCTAAAGATGGATTTGTAGTAGGAACTAGGTGGACTTCTCCGCTTTGAAGGTGGATTTTCACGTAGGAAATAGGATGACTTGCAACATTGAAGATGGATTTGCACAGGGAACTTGAATAACTTTCGGCTTTGAAGGTGGATTTTTAAGTAGGAACTAGGAGTAATTTATCTTTGAAGATCGATTTGCAAGTAGATCCCAGGAGCATTTTCAGTTTACAATATGGATTTTCACGTGGTGATAAATAAAGACTTTCAGCATTGAAGATACATTTGTACACGAGGGTCTAGTAGGACTTTGAGCTTTTAAGATTGACTTTAACGTGAGGATCTAGGAGGTATATTAGCTCTGAAGATGGATTTGTTCGTAGAAACTATGAGCAGGATTTAAGTTTAAAGGTGGATTTGCACATTTTGTTTTAGTATGATTTCCAGCTTTGAGGATGGATTTACACGTATAAACATGAAGGAAATTCAGCTCTGAAGATGGATGAGTACGTTGGAACTAGAAGGACTTTCTGTTTTGAAGATGGATTTGATCGTGCTGATTTATAAGGAAAATCCAGCTTTGAAGATTGATTTGCACGTGAATATTTATAAGTAATTTCAGGTATGAAGATGGATTTACACTGGAAACTAGACAAGGAACTCTACTTTGAAAATGGGTTTGCGTTTAGAAACAAGGATGAGTTTCATTTCTGAAGATGGATTTTCACGTGATAATTTAGGAGGACTTTTAATCTCTGAAGATGGGTTTGTACTTAGGAAGTATGAACAATTTCAGCTTTGAAGATCGATTTGTACTGAAAACTAGAGAAGGAATTATGCTTTGAAGATGGACTTGCACTTGAGGGTCTAGGAGAACTTTGAGCGCTAAATATTGATTTGCACGTGCTGATCTAGGAGGACTTTCAGCTCTGAAGATGGAATTGGACGGGGGGATCTAGAAGGATTTCAGGTTTGAAGAAGTATTTGCACTTGAGGACCCAAAAGCTATTTAGCTCTGAAGATGGATTTAGACGTGAAGATCTAGGAGGTCTTTAACCTCTTTAGATGGATTTGCACGTGAGGATCTAGGAGGAATTTCAGCTTTGAAGATGGATTTACACTGTGAAGTAGAGAATGAATTATGCTTTGATGTTGGATTTGCTCTTAGGGGTCTAGGAGGACTTAAGCTCTGAAGATAGATTTAGACGGGAAGATCTAAGAAGATTTCGAGCTCTGAAGATGGATTGTCAGGCGAATATCTTGGGAAAGTTTCAGCTCCGAAGATGGAATTGGACGTAAAAATATAGAAGGACTTTCAGCTTTGAAGATGGATTTGCAAGTGATAATCTAGAAGGACATTTACCTCTGAAGATAGATTTGGGCGTGGCAACGTTGTAGGACTTTCTCCTCTGCAAATGGATTTTCACGTGAGGATCTAGGAGTAATTTCAGCTTTGTAAATGGATTTACACTGGAAATTAGGAAAGGAATTCCGTTTTGAAGATGGATATGTGGTTATGAACAAGGATGAGTTTCAGGTCTGAAGATGGATTTTCACGTGAACACCTAGGATTACGTTTATCTCTAAGATGGATTTTCCCGTCATGAGCGAGGAAGATTTTCAGTTCTGAAGATGGAATTGAACGTGAGTAACTAGGAAGGTTTCATCTCTAAAAATGGATTTAGACGCAGGAACAAGGACGATTTTAAGCTCTGAAGATGGATTTGCACGTGAGACTCTAGGAGGAGTTTCAGCTCTGAAGATGGATTTACACAATCATCTTGATTCGATGCTTCCAAGTATAGATCAATAAATCTTTGCCAACAAATGTTCCATAACATATAAACATAACAACATAACTTCACGGATGACAAAAGCCACAAGGGCCAATCAAAGGTCATCCGCATCTGCCAAAACCCACCAACAAAATGCATCCATAGGATGTGGCAGATCACGCATCTACAATTTAAACAATCCATAGGATTGTGTCCGATCATGTATCTACAATATACAATTTAAACAATCCATAGGATTGTGTCCGATCATGTATCTACAATATACAATTTAAACAATCCATAGGATTGTGTCCGATCATGTATCTACAATATACAATTTAAACAATCCATAGGATTGTGTCCGATAATGTATCTACAATATACAATTTAAACAATCCATAGGATTGTGTCCGATCATGTATCTACAATATACAATTTAAACAATCCATAGGATTGTGTCCGATCATGTATCTACAATATACAATTTAAACAATCCATAGGATTGTGTCCGATCATGTATCTACAATATACAATTCAAACAATCCATAGGATTGTGTCCGATCATGTATCTACAATATACAATTTAAACAATCCAGAGGATTGTGTCCGATCATGTATCTACAATATACAATTTAAACAATCCATAGGATTATGTCCGATCATGTATCTACAATATACAATTTAAACAATCCAGAGGAATGTGTCAAAAACAAAAAGCATCATCATTAAGACTCATCAAAATCAAAATCAATCATAATATATAATAATAAAAAACTTCATCAACAGGAATGAGTCCAGAATTCCCCCCCCCCCTCCATCGAAGTTAACCCTCCCTCCACATATAATCATCTACCAAGTTTGAATACATTCAAGTTTGGACAGTCTATCGTCTCAGGTGGCAAATTATTCCAGTAATTTACCACTCTATTGGTGAAAAAATATTTCTTATATCCAACCTGCACCTCTGTTTTTTTAAAATTTTTAAGTGGTGACCCCTAGTCCTATTACTATCCTTCTAACTCAAATAACTTTTAAAATCCAACTTATCCATCTCAAAACAGATTTTAAAAAGCTCAATCATATCTCCCCTCACACATCTTCTTTCAAATGAGAACATATTTAGTACACTCAGTCTATCTTCATATTCAAGGTGCTTCAGGGATGGTATTATTTTTGTTACCCTCCTTTGTACTGACTCTAGCAGGTTGATGTCATGTCTAAAATGTGGTGACCAAACTTGTATACAGTACTCTAAATGTGGCTTAACATACGAGTTATAGAGTTTAAGGATAACCTCTTTACTCTTGTAGCTAACATTCCTGTTAATGTATCTTAGCACCCTATTTGCTCTATATTTTTCCTCAATGCACGTCTCTGAAAACTTCAGTGACCTATCTACTACTACTCCTAAGTCCTTCTCATCCTCAACTGAATTCAGCCAATGCCCATCCATTTCATTGCTAAATTCCCTCTTATCCCTTCCCATGTTAATAACTTTCCATTTTTTAAGGTCATCTGCCACTTCTGAGCCCAAGCTACTAACTTATTTAAGTCACACTGCACTTTAAAGCTACCCTCAACTTCTTTGACTACAGCTGTTAATTTAGTGTCATCAGCAAAAATTTACACCTTGCTATTTACAGCCTCTCCAAGATCATTTATATAAACTATGAATAATAAAGGCCCTAGAACGGATCCCTGAGGTACGCCACTGATAACCTCAGCCCATTCAGCATAACTCTCTGTTTCCTGTCTTTCAGCCATTCAGTGATCCAATTCAAAACTTTACCACATATCCCATGCATTTTTAATTTGTTAACTTGTCTCCTATGTGGAACCTTACCAAAAGCTTTGCTAAAATCTAAGTAAATTACATCAACATCCTCTCCTTTATCTAATTGCTTAGTTACATAATCCATAAAATCCATTAAATTTGTTTAACATGATCTACTTCTTCTAAATCCATGCTGAGCATCATTTATTAACCTACCACACTCTAGATGGTCAGAAATTCCCTTCTTAACTATCTTCTATAGAAATTAAGCTTACAGGTTTAAAGTTATACGGATCATCTTAACTTCCCTTCTTAAAAACAGGCACTTCCATCGCAAATTTCCCATCATTAGGTATTTCTCCAAACTCTAGTGATCTAGTATATATCTTCTCAAGAGCTACTGCAATACTATCTACGTACCTTTCTAAAGTATTTATTAGGTTAGGTTAGGTCTTATTCTGTTATGAAAGGATCATTGGCAATTACCCTGGATATGTAATGATTATTCACAGGGGTTGGGAAATTGTCAGAGTATTTTGTGGATTACTCGGCGAACTTTTGGATTATTTGCGTTTTGTAGGTTATTCTGTAGATTTATCGAGTTTCCAGGGTATCTTTGGATTAGTCAGAGTTGCTGATTATTGATTAATCGTATTTATCGAAGATTCGCAAGATTTTGATTCTAATTTATCAGATTTGAAAACTTTTATTTTGAGTTTGGGGATTATTCATGGGATCTGTTGATTAGTCAACTGTGGATTAGTCAACTGATTTGGGGATTAACTATGATAACTGTGGATTAAACAAAATAATATCTAAATTATGTAGTGCATTTATGCAAAAAGAAATTATCTCTCTCTCTCTTTCTCTCTCTATTTCTTTCCCGCTCTCTCTCTCTCTCTCTCTCTTTCTTTCTTTCCCGCTCTCTCTCTCTATAGATAGATGGATAGATAAATAGGTAGATAGATAGATAGATAGATCCCTTTCTATCTCTCTCTAACGACTTCGCTGCTACCCTATCGCCCCCGACTCCCCCCGGAGTCCATCGACAGCGCCCCATTTGAATGCGATTCCGATTTTAGGACCCGAACACGGAGAGGGCGGGGCCAGTAGGGCGCAATTTAGGCGAAGGTGGGGGGCTCTCCTCCTTATGTTTCTCGTGGGGGAGATAGCCCCCCCCCCTTGAGGATCGACTCTTATTTCCCCTCTAAATGGGGATAAGGAGGGGTTATTTGGTGGAATGGGGATGTGTTATGGGCTTTCATGGCTCGCAGCGCGCGCGCGCACGTGTGTTTGTTTGTGTGTGTGTGTGGTTCCTTAAGAGGGGATTGATGCCATCTTTCTCCCTGGGTTGGGTCTAAGAAAAAGAAGCCGCACGGCGAAGGCGATGTGTTGTTTAAATTTCTGTGACTCCTCAGGCTTCGATAAGAGAGAAAGTCCAACTATAATCTTAGATGGGTAGAAGAATGATGGGGAGGTAAGAGGCTATCGATTGGGGGGGGGGCTTCCAGGGCCTCTTGTAATATAAATTTGGTTTACTTTCTTTAATATATTTTGGGTGAGTGGAGAAAAAAAGCACAATTTGGTACACATATTTATTCATGCTTAACGGCATACATGCACGCACACGTACATATCATTATTATTATTATTATTTTCTATTATTATATAATATCGTTATCAGTATTATTAGTATTATTGTATCTTATCATATTTATTCTTAGGAGATAAAGAAAAGGCTTGAATTTCTTACGTTGTCTTTCATCTCAGCTTTCGTCTTACACTTATGACGTCAGAGTTAATTTTATGACGTCATGACCGCGAGTAGAAATAATTAAAAGAGGCTTTGACCGGATTGGTCCAAGGTCGGTCTTTGAATTTAAACTTTAGGATTCGTGTTTACAGAGGATTCGTGAAGCGCCTAATCTATGAATCCGTCCAGGATTCTCCAAGGCAAAAAAATTGGTACTTCGAATTGACGTTGTTGAAGCACTTTATTATTATTAATTATTACATTTATTATTATTGATTTCGTTTGTTCCATTTCGCTTCGAAATATCGAACTTTCCTTTTAGCCTTGACGTCCTCGAGTCACTTGAGAGCGATAGACACGACGTTCCGTCCAACGTCCTTGACTTCCCGGGGAGAAGCTGAAAGAGGAAAGACCCGCTACCTCAATCCAGGCATTCTGTCCTTGTACATTATACTTTCTCTGTGTACATTGTACTTCTTTGTACATTGTATTTTGTCTTTGTAATTTGGCTTTGTACAGTGTACTTTGTCTCTCTAGAAATTGTACTTTATATGTTTTGTACTTAGGAATTGTACTTTGCCATCGTACTTTAGTATCCTCCTAAAACCTCGAGTATTTTGTTGAAGACTACTCTTTGTTGCCGTCTCCCTTTGTTCATAATTTGCATGCTGCAGCTAACATCTGGAATATTGTGTTTTCTCCCCAGGCCTCAACGACCGCACGTTGTATACGGCTATATATCTTATTCACATTTTTACTTCTATCTTCACTTTCTTTACAGAACTCTCTTGTGGAGATGCCCTCGGTGCTTTTTTGTCTTCCAAAAGCCTTGTATTATTATTATTTTATTATTATGATTATTATCATCATAATAATATTGTAAGCATTCCCATTCCTGTTCGTTTCACATAACAAAAACATCGGCAATCTCTCTTTTAAACATTTAGTGCTCCAGAAAGTATTCATACGTCTAATTAACACCGCAGCTTTTCGCCATTGTTCATGAACCGCTTATTCCAGGGTAACGCCATTCGGAAGCTTTGAGAGGAATGTATTAAAGACTTTCTTACGTAATTTCACACAGTTTGATGAACAAAACAACGAGTAATAACACTGTTTACGAACGTTGACAACCGAAGAGTAATCAGACAATATTATTTTTACAACCGTATGTAATTTATAGGATTTAATTATGACATAGTTCCTAAGTAACACAAACTAGTTTATGTGACCTCTTTATAATTTAGACTATTCAGGAATAGTCTAGAAATTTCTCACATCCCCCTTTTCGATATTGCTGACTCGATAGTCTTATTCTACAATCAACCATCATAGAGAAAGGTAGGGACCTGCATTTCGACCTTAAATCGAGAATAATTAAGAAAGTCTAATCTAATATGAGCTACAAGGAGTTTTCAAATCAACTAAATGTCCCTGAGTCTACAGTTCATTTAGGAATATGAAAGTTTAAGGAATTGGGGACAACTACAAATCTGACCCGTCAGGTTATAATATAAACAAGTCCATTCCAAAGAGTTCGAATGATCATTAGATCTATTCAAAATTACCCAAGGATACATCGAAGGGAGAGGAAAGATCAGTTAAGATAGGAAGAAGTCGATGTTGCTTAAAAAAGATTTGCATAGACGTTGTCCAATATGATGCTTGAATTGGAATCGCATGGATGTTGTCCAATAGGTTGCTTAAAGCGGGATTCGATGGACATTGTCCAATATGTTACTTAAAAAACAATTGCAAAGGTGTTGTTCAATAAGTTGCTTAAAGCCGAATTGAACGGGAGTTGACCAATATTTTGCTTAACGGGGAATTGCATGGATGTTGTCCAATTTTTTGCTTAAAGCGAAATTACATAGAAGTTGTCCAATATGTTGCTTAAACGGCAATCGAATAGACGTTGTCATTTTGTTGGTTAAAGCGGAATTGCTTGGGCATTGTCCAATATGTTGTTTTGAACGGAAATACATGGGCGTTGTCCAATAGGTTGCTTAAGGTGAAAGTGCATGGATGTTGTCCAATATGTTTTTTAAACGAAATTGCATGGATGTTGCCTAATATTGTACTTAAAGTGTAATTGTATGGATGTTGTCCAATTTTTGCTTAAAATAGAATTGCATGGACATTTTCCAACATGTTGCTTAGAGCGTAATTGCATAGATGTTGTCCAATTTCTTGCTTAAAGCGGAATTATATTGATGTTGTCTAATAAATTGCGTAAAGCTGACTTGCATGGACGTTGTCAAATATGTTGCTTAAAGCGCAATTGCATAAATGTTGGATAATATGTTGCTTTACTCGTAATTGCATAGATGTTATCTAATATGTTGCTTATAACAGAATTTCATGGCCTTTGTCCAATATGTTGCTTGAAACGGAAATGTATGGGCATCGTTCAATATTTTGCTTAATGGTAAATTGCATAGATGTTGTCCAATATGTTGCTTATAACGGAATTGCATGGACCTCCTCAATATGTTTTTTAAACTGAATTGCATAGACTTTCCCTAATATGTTGCTTAGAGCAGAATTTCATGAATGTTGTCCAATATGTTACTTAAAGCGGAATTACAAGGAAGTTTTACAATCTCTCGCTTAGAGCGGAATAGCATGGACGTTTTCCAACATAAAGCTTAACGAGGAATTGCATAGATGTTGTACAAATTGATGCTTAAAGAAGAATTACATGGCCATTCTACAATATGTTGCTTAAAGCGGAAGTGAATCAATGTTGTACAATATCTAATTTAATGCGGAATTACATGGACTTTGTCCAATAGGTTGCCCAAAGCGGAATTTTATAGCTATTTGCCAATATGTTGCTTGACTCGTAATTGCATAGATGTTATTCAATATGTTGCTTAAAACGGAATTGCATGCCCTTTGTCCAATAGGTTGCTAAAAGCAGAATCGCTTTGACGTTGTCCACTATGTTGTTTGAAGTGGAATTGCATGGATGTTGTCCAATAGATTTCTTGAAGCGGAATTGCATTGGCGTCATCCTATAGGTAGCTCAAAGCTGAATTTCATGAACGTTGTCAAATAGGTTGTTAAAAGCTAAATTGTATGAACCGTTTCCCAATAGGTTGGTTGAAACGGAATTGCATGGACGTTATACAATAGGTTGCTAAAAGCTGAATTAATGGACGTTTTCCAATAGGTTGCTTAAAACAGAATTGAATCGACACGTTGTTTAATAGGTAGCTTAGAGCAAAATTGCATAGACGGTGTCCAATATGTTGCTTAAAGCAGAATTGCATGGATGTTGTCCAATAGATTGCCTGAAACGGAATTGCATGGACGTTGTCGAATAGGTTGTTCAAAGAAGAATTGTATAGACGTTGTCCACTATGTTGCTTAAAACGTAATTGCTTGGAGGTTGTCCAGTATGTTGCTGTAAATGGAATTGCATGGAGATTGTTGTTTAAAGCTGAATTACATGAACCTCCTCCAATATGTGGCTTAAATTTGAATTTTATAGATATTTCCTGTCAGGTAAAGAGAGATAGACACGTAACACGGGAATATACACATCAATTATAGCAGATTAGCTAATTTAGTACAGCAGTCAGGCAAAATTTGAGTCCAAAATATGCTAATGAGATCGGCTTTATTTGGAGACACTTAACTTCCGTTCGAATTAGCCGTCCCATATAACGAGTCGTAATTGTAACAATGGGAGGTTCCGCGAGATGTCTAAAATTCACTTCCGGCGGCTCTGTATAAATAGTAAAGCATCGGCATGGGCAAAATTAGTATTTTAACTAAAGGACATGTCGCATAAGTTAAAGCCTGCAGATTCTTATTTCTGGCCGAGTTTAGGCGGGAATTAAGTTGTGATAAATGTTAAATATTGACTAAAACATTCATTGTCCTTCGAATAATTCCAGACTCAAATAAGACCCGGCCATAACTATTGAAATACGACCCAGTGCCCTTATTGCTTGAATTGTCCTTACGAGGGTCTATTTTGTCTCTCCTTATAGGTTCTTTGTCCCGGCCTCCCATACCCCCACGAGCCCAAAGACAAGAAAAATAGAAAAAAGGTTTTTCTCGATGTAAGCTTTCTAGAGATGGAAGAAACTTCTACACTGCCATATTCGAGCCCAGTTTCCCCCCTTCCCCGGTAAAATACTCCCTCGATCCCTACTTTCGAGGCTGGCAGTGGTTACTAGAAGACAGGTTGTATCTTCTGTCATAACTTCGAACAGGCCGAGTACTAATCGGCCCTAAGTGCAAACTCGACCCGTGATGTTGGAAAGTAATCGAGCGCTACGCTCATACCACTGCTCCTCTCGAGCAGCAAAATCTTTGGGGGGCAGATCCACCCGGAATTGGAGTCCCCTTTGTCGGTCACGTGCGGCCGTTTGTGTATACTCACGGCTCCCATCTGAAGCCAACAGTCTAAACCTATTCTCCCCTTTGCATTTATCTTTCTTGTCCATTATTATATTTTTGTCTGTACAGTAGTCAAAATAATTTTGCTTCAAGCGGAATTGCATGTACGTTGTCCAATATGTTGCTTCAAGCTGAATTGCATGAGCGTTATCCAATATTTTTCTTAGAGATGTAATGCACGTACGTTGTACAATATGTTGCATAAAGAAGAAGTACATGTACGTTGTCCAATATGTTCTTTAAAGTGGAATTGCATGGAAGTTTTCTAAAATTTTGCCTAGAGCGGAATTACATCGACATTATCACATGTTTCTTACAACGGATTAGCAAGAAATTTGTTAATACGTTTCTTAAAGCAGGATTTCATAGGCGTTGTCTAATATGTTGCTTAAAGCGGAAGTGCATGGACGTTTTCCAATATTTTTTTTAGGCTGAATTGCATGAGCGTTGTTCAATATGTTGCTTGAAGCAAAATTACATGGGCTTTGTTCAATATGCTGCTTAAAGCGGAAATATACGGACCTTGTCCAATATGTTGCTTAAAGCGGAATTGCATAGATGTTGGCCAATATGTTGCTTAAATCATAATTCCATGGACCTTGTCTAATATGTTGCCTAAATTGGAATTCCATGGACGTTGTCCATAATGTTGCTCAAAGTTGAATTACATAGACGTTGTTCAATATGTTACTTAAAGCATAATTGCATGGACGTTGTCCAATATGTTTCTTAGAACGGAATTGAATGGACGTTGTCCATTATGTTTCTTAAAACGGAATTGTATTGACGTTGCTCATATGTTTCGAAAACGGAATGCATGGACGTTGTCCATTATGTTTCTTGAAATGGAATTGTATGGACGTTGTCAATTGTGTTTCATAAAACGGAATTGTATTGACGTTTTCCAATATGTTGCTTAAAGCGGAATTTCATGGACGTTATCCGTGGAAAGGACCTGAAGTTCACCAACGATCATCTGCAGCAAGATTGCAACTTCTGGAGCCATTGTGCCCTGGTCAGATGAAATGAAGTTTGAGTTCTTCCGCACAAATGAATTCAGGTATATTTGGCGGCAAAGTAATGAGGTTGGTCTCTTTTGAACACTGGCCCCACACTAAAACATAGAGGGGAGGCTCTATTATGTTATGGGGCAGTTTCTTTCCAACAGGTCTTTGTACAATTCATCGTTTCAAGGGGACGAGGAGCAAAGAATAACTACAGAAATATTCTTGAAGAATATTGCAACGTTGGCCCAAAGACAAGATGGGGTTTTGGACACAACGACCCCAAGTACATAGAAATTGGTTCCTTCCTGATTGCAGGAAACTGAAATTGGTGATTTGGAATCACCATCACACTCACCGACCTCAACCTCATAGAAATTTTATGGCGTGAATTGAAGGCCCTCGTCCATGCACCCCACCCCCCTTCCTCCCTAATTAGACATCGATGAATTGGAATAGATTGGCAGAGACTAGTCAAAAACTATAATAATAATAATATTAGAGGTCTCATTAAGCAACATGCTGCTACTATTGACTATTAGTTATCAAATTGTATCGATGTAAATACTATTCGATTGCAAATTTCAGTAAAAAGTTTTATTTTTCCGTCAAACTTATTGTGAGTGTTTATTAATATATTCTTGGCAATGCTTTCGAAATTTCGTTACTCTGCAATAAACGGTTTATGAACTACGGCGAAAAACTGCGGTGTCAGATATGGGTATGGGTACTTTCGGACCAACTGTGTATGTTTAAAAGAGAGATTGCAGATGCTTTCGTTACGTGAAACGAACATGAATAAGAATAACTAAAATATTATTATTAAAATAATAATAATATGTACCTCCCGTGGAGTTAAGTAGGGGTATATATGAATACTTTCAAATCAAATCTAATCATTATTATATCCTCTTTAGTACCCCCTGTCTCTCTCTTATTTTATAACCCTCCTATAAATTGTTCAGGAACTATGGCGAAAAGCTGCTGTGTTACATTTGCGCATAATTTCTGGAGCAAATGTGTGTATTTAAAAGAGAGATTGCAAATGCTTTCATTATGTGAACATGAATGGGAATAACAATAATATTATCAAAATAATAATACGTAACTATTGTGGTATTTTGTAGTAGTATGAGGTTACGATCCGATAATAAACCCAACATAAAGGTTACTATAAAAATTAGTAACCCCATCAGGGTCTGCTCCCACTTTGGAGGGGGGGGGAGTAGTGTTCTGCTGTCAACACAGGCCACTTCAATAGGAATCATGGACAGATGAAGGTCACCAAATATGCGCGGGATTTGGGGGAAGGGAGGCTTCTCCCAGTCATTACAGGCTGAAACGAGACCCAGAATTGGATCACCGTCGTCTTTAGGGACACGCGAAGGGCGTGGCGTGTATGGAAGAGACGGTGAGTTAATAATTTGAGGCAGATCTGGTTTTGATGGAAGATCAATGAGGAGCCGAGTGTGGGTGTGCGGATGAAGGTGAAGATTAGAAAGGAGGGGTTAGGTTAGGTTAGGTTAGGTTGGTACTAGTTAGATTTTGGTTGGGGTTAAGGCAGGGTTAAGTTATATTAAGGTAGGTTGGAGTAAGTTTGGTGAGGTTAGGTTAGGTTAGGTTAGGCTAGGTGAGGTGAGGTGAGGTGAGGTGAGGTGAGGTGAGGTTTGGTTAGGTTAGGTTAATATAAGTGAGATTTTGGTTTGGTTAAGGTAGGGTTGAGTTATATTGAGGTAGGTTGGGTTAAGTTTGGTGAGGTTAGGTTAGATTAGGTTAATATAAGTTAGATTTTGGTTGTGGTTAAGGTAGGGTTGAGTTAGATTGGGGTGGGTTGGGTTCGGTTAAGAGTGTAGGGTAAATTTAAGGTTGTATTAGGTAGGGTTGAAGTTAGATTGGATTTGGTGAAGTGCTAAACTTTATTACTTGGCGACCACTTGAAAAAGGACCGGGTTTGGCTGAGGGTTGCCGATACCACATCTATAAAACCAAACCCTGATCTAAATAATCATTAAATGGTTACCACGCAACTAAAACTAACAAAAATCTAAAATACTTTTTACAAATATAGTTTTTACTCAGAAAAGACGTTTCGGAGTCAACTGCCCTCCATCATCAGTCCCAGAATAAGAACAGAAATGGCTAAAGGGTCGCACCTCATAAACCAGCCGTCAAAAAAAGAGAGTTAAAAAAGAAGTGTAAAGAGTAGAGGGCTTTTAATAAGCTATACAAAAAATGTGACGTTATAAATATGCATAAATACATATAAAATACACATATGTAAATAAACATATGTAAGGAGAGATGTGGAAATAATAATTATGTTGGGTGAATTCTAATTTTGCGGTTTCTGCCGAACATTGGCGGAGAGATTAAGATTGGTCCTATCGACGGTGAACCTTAATCAGAATTTATCTCTCCGCAAGCGCTTGGTTGGTTAAAAGCCCGCGACTCAATATCAGAAAGCGCCCTCTTGGAGGGGTGTTGGCGGATCGAAAATACGAGGCTGAGAGGGTAGATTACTTCACCCACGATCTCATGAATGATATTGATCCTTAATTTTGCCTTGTGGGGTCGACTAAGGAAGCGACGGTAGTTCAGCTAGAGGGGTACCAAAAGAACATTTCATAATTTATACTTTTTCTTCTTTTTTTAACTTTTTTTTCCCCTCGCTTTTTACGGATTGTATATAAGATAAAACCCTTTATCCATTTCTGCTATTTATAGACCGATGATGGAGGCAAGTTAATTCGGAAGCGTCTTTCCTAAGTAACAATTATATTTTTTAAAAACTTTGCATAAATACTGCGTCTTTCGTCTTAAATTTAGAGCCATATAATTAATAATCCGATATATGTTATTAAATATACTTCTAGCAATCATCTGGAAAAAAAATTAACACGAATTTAATAACTTTTAGTAAGAATATAGGAAAGAACACCAGAAGATAATCCTGGTATTCTCCTGAATTGAAATAAGACTTAAAAATTCAAGGAGTTTTACAACAGGGAAAATGTGTCACAAACACAAATTTGATGAAATACTGAATTTTATTAATGGCGATCACCTCACGGGATCATATTTTAAGTAGTTTTCAAAAAATATGAAGTGAGACGGCCCCCCTTTCCCCAACGTTGGTTGTTATTAGCAAACTTCACTCATAAACAACCCTCCCCCTTCCATACAATTGCTTATATATATATATATATATATATATATATATATATATATATATATATATATATATATATATATATATATATATATATATATATTGCTCAAGGGAGTTTAGAAAATTTAAACTCTGAACATGCCGTAAGTGCATGACTAAAGCTTAGCAATAATATCCATTTAAGCGCCACCGCAGACCAATTGGTCCTCTTATGGTTTTAAGCATATGGAAAATTCCATTGAATTCCTAACCGAAGTTTTTCTTAAATCAAATTTATTTTTCCTTATGACAAACATCCCATTTATTTATATTTATGGAGGAATCCCGTTTGAATAATATTATTTCTCGACCTCCTAAGACAGTACTCCGGGAGAGAAAGCGAGCCGTTACTAACCCCCCCTCCTAGTTCAGACTTCTCCCTCTTTCGACCCGCCGCCAGGTTCCCGTGAAATTCACACTGAAGCTTCCTCCTGGTCATCTCAACCTTTCCCCCGCCCTCCTCGAGTCGGGAGACTGCTTTATATACTCGCCGTGAACCGCGTTTATGGCCCCCACCGCTGTCACCCGTCTGGCTGCTGATCCCAGCCGTTGACACTTCCTCGTAAGGAGGCGCTCGGTTCATCACGCCTGATAACGAAGGTTAAGAATGTTTCAATCTTTCTCTCTGTTTTAAATAGTTCCGGGTATATATGCACCAGCTCACGGGCGGACGGACAGATTCGGTTAGACGCGACCTCCCCGAAAGGAGTGCACTTCAACGAGCTCTCTCGCAAGAAGTGTGAGTGATGGTCGCAAGCCATGAAAGAACTGGACATCACCTCCGTGTCTTCGGGTCAGGAGGAAGAGTCTCGTGCGGCAACGTCAGCATTTCTCATCCGCTTTCAGATCAAGGATTGGAGAAGCCGTCCTCCGAAGTTCTTCTGGTGACCTCTTACGACAAGAGGCCCAATAGCTCGCTCGAGCCGAGTGTGGAGAGGTCATCTCCTCGCTTTGAAGTTCATTCGGTGACCTCCTGAGGACAGAAGGCCCGCATCTCGCAAACGAAAACTCGAGAAGAGTAGCCCCGCCCGCTGTGGGTTCGGTGGCTACCCTCTGTGAGTAATCATGGTCACCAAGACCACCCCCTACTTGCCCCCACCTTACCCTCGAGTTTCAAAGGAAGTAAATCATTCATTACCCTCAATCTCCCATTATAACCTTTCTTTAACCACGGTTATCTATTTAGTATTCGAAGCTACAGTCCGTCTCATTTATGTACCATTTTTATATATATATATATATATATATATATATATATATATATATATATATATATATTGTTGCCTCTTCTTATTTCGTGTGTATTAAACTCTATTTTTGTCATTGTGTTTGTTATATTCTTTGGTCACGCAGCTGCCATTATCTACTTAAATCGCACTCTTAGAAACAATAACAGTTGTCGCCTTGCTTGGCCTACCTTAGAGCCTGTGTGCGCATTTCATGTACACTTGGCCATACCTCAACAATATTGCCTTTTTCAATCCATTTACTCATAGATCTTTCGATGAGGAGGTTTGATTGTTAATCGCAGGCGACTCTATTTCTCACTATGTTGGTCTGTCGGTCCTGTTTTGCTTTTTAATTGTATTGGTAATAACATTGTAATTATTCGGCCGATTCTAACGAAATCTGAAACCTTCATGTTTTTTTACTTTTTCTTTCGAATAAAATAATTGCCAAAGTCCTCCCAAGGTTAGCCAGGGAATTATTTGGCAATAACTTCATAACTATTCAGTCGATTCTAACGAAATTTGAAACTCTTATGCTGTATTACATTCGCTTTCGATTAGTATAATTGTCAAGGTCCTTCCAAGGTTAGTCCGGGAATTATTAAAGGTTTGAAAGGTCGTAAGGTCATAAATAAGAATAAGTGAGAGCACGTGACTTTCGGTCAGCAGAACTTGTTTTAGTATTTTGTCTCCGGCGCTGACGGGGTCCTTTATTTTTTGATCAGGACGATTTAATTGATTTAAAAAATGAAAAAAATATAAAAATCAAATTTTCTTGAAGCCAAAAGAATTTTAGAACTTAAAGTTAGAACTTTACTATTATAATAATAATAATTTTATTATCATCATCATCATCTGGCTACATCTCTGATGATACTGAACTCGTATACTTGCAACCACACCGGTAAGAATTTTAATCACTATCTAGCATTAACCTGCGTACGTACACTATCCCCACCTTATTTGGAGGTTAATTTTTTTAACATAGCATCTCTACATACAGGTACATATGTACGGTTATTGCGTACATAAACGTAGGGAATGGGGCGATTACTTTTCGCGGCGGTGATGAGCGCCGATCACACATTTTCCCTCAGAGAGATCGTGAAGAGGTAATTTGCTGAGATAAATTCAGGAGGTGGATGAAAAGTTGTTGTTGTTTTAGTATTCCACTTTGCCCTGTTCTCTGCCACACACTTCAGCCCTTTTCACGCTTAATCTCGAAGTAAGAGACGGGCCCATTCCACACGAGGATTATCTACTCTCGAAATGCCATCGTTAGTTTTTGCTTTCTTCTTTTTTACAAGAGAAGACATAAAAGAAATCACACATTAGATTATGTTAGAGTCGTAGGATAAGGAAACATTGATTCCGAGCGCTTTCGTCTTTAATACGACGTTATCAAGAGATGAGAGAAGACAAGAAGTGAAATTCTTAAAAAAAACATGAAAGGTGAAGATGAAGAAAAATAATTACAATGGCATTTGAGTGACGTCATATTTGCTCGCTGATCTAGATGTTCGCGTGACGTCATATCTGCTCGTTGGCCTGTTCGGACGACGTCATATTTGCTCACTGGTCTGTTCGTGTGACGTCATATTTGCTCGCTGGTTTGTTCACGTGACGTCATATTTGCGCGCTGATCTGTTCGCCTGATATCATATTTGCTCGCTGGTCTGTTTGGACGACATCATATTTGCTCGCTGGTCTGTTCGGACGAGGTCATATTTGCTCGCTGGTCGGCCCGGACGACGTCATATTTGCTCGCTGAACTGTTCGCGTGATATCATATTTGCTCGCTGGTCTGCCCGGAAGACGTCATATTTTCTCGCTGGTCTGTTCGCGTGACGTCATATTTGCTCGCTGATCTGTTCGCGTGATATTATATTTGCTCGCTGGTCTGCTCGGACGACGTCATATTTGCTCGCTGGTCTTTCCGGACGACGTCATATTTGCTCGCTGGTCGGCCCAGACGACGTCTTATTTGCTCGCTGGTCTGTTCGCGTGACGTTATATTTGCTCGCTGATCTGTTCGCGTGATATCATATTTGCTCGCTGGTCTTTCCGGACGACGTCAAATTTGCTCACTGGTCTGTTCGCGTGACGTCATATTTGCTCGTCGGTATGTTCGGACGATATCATATTTGCTCGCCGGTCTGTTCGCGTGACGTCATATTTGCTCGCTGGTCTTTTCGAACGACGTCATATTTGCTCGCTGGTCTGTTCGCGTGACGTCATATTTGCTCGCTGGTCTTTTCAGACGACGTCATATTTGCTTGCTGGTCTGTTCGTATGGCGTCATATTTGCTCGCTGATCTGTTCGCGTGACGTCATATTTGCTCGCTGGTCTGTTCGCATGGCGTCATATTTGCTCGCTGATCTGTTCGCGTGACGTCATATTTGCTCGCTGGTCTGCTCGCCGGAAGTCATATTTTCTCGCTGGTCTTTTCGGACGACGTCATATTTGCTCGCTGGTCTGCCCAGACGACGTCATATTTGCTCGCTGGTCTGTTCGCATAGCGTCATATTTGCTCGCTGATCTGTTCGCGTGACGTCATATTTGCTCACTGGTCTGTTCGCATGGCGTCATATTTGCTCGCTGATCTGTTCGCGTGACGTCATATTTGCTCGCTGGTCTGCTCGCCGGACGTCATATTTTCTTGCTCGTCTTTTCGGACGACGTCATATTTGCTCGCTGAACTTTTCGAGTGATATCATATTTGCTTGCTGGTCTGCCCGGACGACGTCATATTTTCTCGCTGGTCTGTTCGCGTGACGTCATATTTGTTCGCTGATCTGTTCGCGTGATATCATATTTGCTCGCTGGTCTGCCCGGACGACGTCATATTTGCTCGCTGGTCTGTTCGCGTGACGTTATATTTGCTCGCTGATCTGTTCGCGTGATATCATATTTGCTCGCTGGTCTGCTCGGACGACGTCATATTTGCTCGCTGAACTGTTCGCGTGATATCATATTTGCTCGCTAGTCTGCCCGGACGACGTCATATTTGCTCGCTGGTCTTTCCAGACGACGTCATATTTGCTCACTGATCTGTTCACGTGACGTCATATTTGCTCGTCGGTATGTTCGGACGATATCATATTTGCTCGCCGGTCTGTTCGGACGATATCATATTTGCTTGTCGGTATGTTCGGACGATATCATATTTGCTCGCCGGTCTGTTCGCGTGACGTCATATTTGCTCGCTGGTCTTTTCGAACGACGTCATATTTGCTCGCTGGTATGTTCGCGTGACGTCATATTTGCTCGCTGGTCTTTTCGGATGACGTCATTTTTTCTCGCTGGTCTGTTCGCATGGCGTCATATTTGCTCGCTGCTCTGTTCGGACGAGGTCATATTTGCTCACTGGTCTGTTCGGACGACATCCTATTTGCTCACTGGTCTGTTCGGACGACGTCATATATTCCTTCTTTTCCTTTCGAGTGACGTTATATTTGCTTTTGAACCTCTTCTCATTTTCTCTGTTTTTCTTCTTTCTCCCGAAAACCGAAACCACCCCGCCCCCTCGGTTTTAGATGTGGTATTTTCCTTTGTGCAGAAGCACATACATTGTTTGAGCACTCCCCCCCTCCCCTCCGCCTCACCTCCTGACCCCACGTTCTCCGAGGCGTAGCAGACACAATTCCGAGACCTAAATAAATCCAGGGGTTTCCACTCCAGTCCTGGCAGTACTCTTGTCTTCTTAATAATTCTCCTATCAATTCCGAGATACCTCATACAGCATCAGCAGTACTCGATTCAAACACAATCATACTACTCATATTCGGCTGCACTTCAGTAAAGCAAAATAGTACTCCTATAAACCCGGCATTATTCCAATAAAATACTGTTGGCACCAAATTTAAAAGTACTCCACAGAATCAAGGCGGTACTCCCTTTAAACACGAGAGTATTCCATCATCCACATTGTACTGTAAAATAGTACTCTCAATTAAATCGGCATCACTTAATTAAGACACGATACCAATCCCCAAACCTCGTAAATAACCGATTGAACATAATAGTACTCTCAAACATAGCAGTACTCCACCAAATCCAATAGTACTTCACGCATAATTAGCAACATTCCAGCAAAACACGATTGTATTCTATCAAACATGTGAAATACTCTTATCAGACTTGAAAGTACTCTGCTATACCGACAATACTATCACTAATAGTAAAAACACTCCCACAAATTCGACAGTACTTCTGTCAATCATGATTGTACGTTCCGACCATCACAAAACTCCTAACATGCAAATAGTACTGCAAAAATGGACATTGCAACTGTCAAAGACGATAGTGATCCCTCAAACCAAGCAGTACTCCCTAAACCTAAGATAACACTGACAAAATCGGAAGTTCTCCAGTCAAACACATATTATTCCCCCCCTCCAAATGGTAGTACTCCCAACTAATCAAATAGTATTCCAGGGAAAATTGTCATTACCCCTATTAAACCCGTTAGTACTCTCTCAAATGTAGAAGTGCTCCACCAAAAGCAATCGTGTGCATCAAAATTTTCACTATTCCTACTTGTTTTACCAAATTACCAAACCCGCGATAGTGCTCACTAGATATGATACTACTCCATCAAAACTGATAGTTCTCCAAAATCTAGAAGTAATCTCATCAAAAGCTTTGCTTGGAATCGTAGTGCTCTGCCGAACCGAATCAGACTCAAGTAAACCCAGCGTAACTGGCGTCAAACCAGATTATCAGATAGTACTCAGGCCTGAACGAACAGAACTCTAGCCAAACCTGATAGTAGTTCCTATATCAGAGTGTACTCCAATATGAACTGACAGTACTCTGGCCAAACCTGATAATACTCCCCATTATCAGTTAGTACTCCCGTCGAAACGAACAAAACTCTGCCCAAATCTGGTATTACTTCCCATATCAGACGGTACTCTGATGAAAACAGGCAGTACTCTCGTCTGAATGAACAAAACTTTAGCCAAACCTGGTAGTATTTGCCATATAAAAGAGTACTTCATTCTAAACTACGAGTAGCGGTTATCTGGCCAAATTTGATAGTAGTTCCCACTCTCAAATATTACGCAGGACTGAATCGGTAGTACTCTCAACAAAGCTGAGTTTAGTCCCCGTTATTAGATAGTACTCCCATTTTAACTAGCAGTACTCTTTTGTAATCCAGATGGTAGTCTCCATTATTGGATAATACTCCCGTCTGAAACGGCAGTACTCTCCCCCCAAACATTCTAATATAAAAATATTCCTATCCAAACATTCAGTACTCTACCAACGGAAATAGTACTCTCCAAACTTGAAGAAATATCAGCAAACCTGATATAATAGTACTCTCTAAAAATCCATAAGAATCCGGTAAATCACATTATTACTCCCCTAACTATGATAGTACTCCAGATCAAACTCGCCACTTCTTCCGGTAAACCAGCTAAAACTCTCACCCAAACCGGCAGTACTCATCGCTCCTCAGTCATTACCACTAGCACTCGTTTGCTATACTTTTCTCTCTGAATTAATTTGTGGTCACCTCCCCTTCCTCCCTCGGGACGCAATAGCCTCGACTGGATCATGAAGTGTGTATAAAGATCAGACTGACAATTGCTGGCAAGCTCAAAATCACTGAAGGCCAGTCATCTTTAGGGGGCGGGGTATAGAAGATCTCCCTCCCACCGGAGAGACCCTTCTTACGTTAGGGTCATGTGGGTATTGTGCCCCATCGGTAGGCCCTCGGGTGAAGGTGAAAGTGGGTGTGAAGATTGAGGGAGGGAGAAAGACAGCGGTGTTGGGATTAGCTATGCGCGTGATGGCGCGTGTAGGAGTTACCTCCCCTCGTGGGTGGGGGGCAGCATTAGCGCGTCTACCAATGGGCAGGCAGAACCTAATATACGCTGAAGTTTTGTGTCCGTTCTCACTGGTAATCGATCCCGTTCCCAATACACGCAGATGCGTGCCCTCCACGCCCCACTGCCTTCACACACCTCGACCACTTTATTTTTTTACATTTCTCTCCTTACGGTCGGCGGGAGATGCCCTCGTTGGTGTTCTCATCGTAGTAGGAAGTATCAACAACCTCTTCCCATTCGAGGTCGATGCCCTGGTTGGAGGTCGCTTTACTTAAATCATTAATCAAATTTTTCCTTTTTTTTTGCTCAAAAATACCCCAATATCTGCGCTGTCTTATTATTATTGAATACAGGGTGATACAGTCATAAAATTCGCCCTTTTAAACTTGTCAAATAAGTCATGTCACACTTTACGTTGAATTTCGTTCAGAGAGGGATAATTTAATATATTATTTGATGAGGGATGGAGTGTTTGGGTGGTATATTTAGTTATAAAGAAACTAGATAGAACATTGAACAATAGATTAAATAAATTTATTGATTTATTTAATGTTATTGTGGTAATTCAAGCAGAACTGTCGAAACATTTTGAAACGGATTTGTTTTCAAACAGTGTTGCCAAATTTCGCCCAATTTTTCCTTTTTTTCAGCTCAATTAACTTTATATATTCATTTATTTTATAGTTATCGATATCACAAAAATATATGCATTAACATTTCCCTATTTTTTATGTTTTAATCTCTATAATTATTTTCCAATTATGAAAAATATTGTCTCTTCGCAACAACAGACAGAAAAACCTAGTGGCAGCCATCTAAAACTTTTCGACGTTTTTTTAAAAAATATAAATAATATATCTTATTTAAATTATCTTTGTCCGAAACATTTTGAAAAAGGTGACATGACTAACTTGAGCCAACTGTACTCGAACGCAAAGATTGATCCTTTTTTAGTTGATTGTCAAAAACACAATAACGATTGCTTTCCTTCAAATTTCGTTAGAATCGGTCGAATAGTTACAATGTTATTGCCAAATCATTTTCAGACTAACCTTAGGAGGACTTTGACAATTATATTATTTGAAAGAGAATTGAAAACAACATGATCGTTTCAGATTTCGTTAGAATCGGCCGAATAGTTACGATGTTATTGCCAAATAATTCCCGGACTAACCTTAGGAAGACCTAAATAGAATGGAAAACAACATAAGGGTTTCAAATTTCGTTAAAATGGGCGGAAGAGTTACGATATCATTGCCAAAAGACTCATTGGAAAGTAAAATGGTGACCATCCGACCGACGACCTACGGACCGTCATAGTAACTTTTAGAATCACCGAATGAAACTAAAAATTAATAATAATACGTACGTATGTACACCGATGTATGTCCCCTAGGGACACACTATTGAGAGAAAGAAATACTGGTTATTGAATGGAATTTTATTAGGAGTTATGTACACAATTATGTACACGGCAGATATACTTAAATGTATGTACAGTACAGACATATTGTAATAATCACTCTATATACCAGTATATGTGCCGTGATAAGCCTTCTACGGATCTTATCAATTACACATTTTAAATATATATATATATATATATATATATATATATATATATATATATATATATATATATATATATATATATATATATATATATATATATATATATATATATCATCACTAACTATATTTTAAGAAGGGGATTTTTTGAGTATTTGATTAATAATTTCATCTTAGTTTGGTTATGACTTATGTTTTTTTTATCCAAGTTATTTCTAATAATTATTTTATAATATCAAAAAACAAAATGGTGAAGTTCAGAAATAAATATAAGTATCGAAATTTTGTGAATTTTTAAAACCCGAAGAATTACAAATGGTGAAGTTCAGAAAATTTATTTTTATATATCTTCTATAACTCGATATTTTAGCAACGTGATATTTTTAAAGGCGGGAAATTTAGTTCCTTTTTTAAATTATTATAATTGGCGAAATTCAGAAAATTTATAAAAATTTAACCATGGCTGCTTTTTTTTAGATTTTAAATTTTAATCTTAGTAGCGAAGCGCAAGCTCACCCCGTAAGGGGGGGAGTGACGAAGCCCTTGCCTGAAATAAATCCAACACACCGCAAGAAAGAGAAAACGGAATCATTTTTCTTCGGAAATAGATATTTTCCTACTTCGAAAAATTCCGTTCAGGTTTGGGATTCGAACCATACGCACTGAGGCAACGAGCAACCGCTTTGGGCCTCAATGTGCACGGTTCGAATCCCACCCCAGCTCGTATTTTTTCGAAGTAAGAAAATAACTATTTCCGAAGAAAAATTATTCCGTTAGATTTATATATACCCATTTATATAAGCACAGTTGGGTAGCAATAAATGCCAATACGGTCAATTTAATATAAGAATAAAAATCTGTTTTTATCCGTGACGTCACTTTAAATATATCAAATAGGGCAGAAAAAATCTTGTATAAGAAAATTTAGATATAAAAATATATTTTAACGTAGATTTTTAAAGACACTGGGAATTAAAATTGTATTTGTCCAGGTTACACAAATTGTGGAAATGTAATGTTTGGCAGAACAATTTTATTGGCTGATAGAGTAATTTCGTATCGCGCTGACTTCTCACTCCTCATGTGTGGTATTATAGTAATTTTATGATGCCTTTAGCTGACATATTTTCACATAATGATCGTCTGTATTGCCGTCACATTGTTTCAACTATTAACTTAAGATTTCCATCCATACTTTTTTGATCCTACTAAATTCTATTTTATGTTGGATGAGTAAATATTGTACAGTGTGTGGTGAAATATGATGTAATCAACTCATAATAATCTAACAATAAACATGAGATTCAATCTTAATCTTCTGCACAACTTGACTTTGTTAATGAATGGAACCATCTAATTTTCCGTTTAGTCACTAACAATCAACTTAAACACTTCGCTTCACTACTTCGAGTAGTCAGAAATGGTAGAATGGTTATGAAGAAAAGGTTCTTGGATTGGTTAAAAAGTATGGATAACAATTAGTTATTTTGCCAAAATCGGGGAGATGTAATAACAAATAAGACTACACTTTGGATACTCTCTAGTGGATGAGTTGGTTTTTATCTGTAACAACTCATGTAGAAACCACTAAATTGTGGTAGATTTAATGGGGAGTACAAATTTAAATAAACTAATTGAGACATCACTTTATTTATCAATTACCCGATGAGTTTTAGGTGAAGCCATTAGAAAAGTTGTGTCAACCAAATTTTTAATTACAAAAACTATTAAATTAATAACAAAGAAGGATTATTCGTGTATAAAATGAAAGTACAAATAATGTTACCATGGTTTCCTTTAAATTCTTCCTAGTATGGGTTTTGGAACGTGGTCCAAACCCCTTTTAAAAGATGAAGGGAACATCTGATAGGTTCAATTGGAAAGTTGAACTCATACACGCTCCAATGTGGGTTCCAATGAGACATAAATGCAACAAACATATTTGGCACACTTCACTATTCAACCGTTGATAATCTTTTTTTTTTAATAGAAGTCGCCTTTTGTTTCGTTTTTAGCATGGATTACAGGAAAATAGTTTTATTAATTTTAGTTAACCCTCCATCAAAGAAACTCAGAATTTAGCTTCGAGTAGTAGTATAGGACTCAAAAAACAAATCTACTGACGTCACGACATTTATGACGTCACTACTTCGTTGACGTCATATCTGGTCACTATCCGCCGTCCTTATCTTCTCTGATTAAATGGAAAAGTTTAATCCAGAGATCTCATGTCCCATTTTCCCTTAATAAAAAGATATTTTTTAACAATAAATCTATTCACACAAAAATTAGTTTCTATAAATTCCAACTAAACTTAATATTTTTTATTTTAACAGAGATTCGTTTTAGTTCTGAGAATAATATGAAAATTTCACCCAATATAAAAATCAAACATTTAAGAAAAGCGACAATTGTTCGCCGTCATTGTAATAGTTTAATTAAAATGTATCAAAACTTTATTTTGTTTAGGAATTTATTTGCAAATGAGTTTAAGCTTTCATCACTCAATACATTTCTATGTTAATCATTGTATTCAACGTAATTAAAATTTAATTGGCAAAAATGTCTGTTATTGCTTTTAAAATTATAGGTTGTGAGTTCAGAACAAAGTACAGAATAACTGATTAAGCTTCAATTCGCTTTTTTTTATTACAATTAGAAAGAGAAGGTGTATAATATATATATATATATATATATATATATATATATATATATATATATATATATATATATATATATATATATATAAAGACCTTTAAAACCCGTGAGGACTATTAAAGACATTTAAAGGCCATTAAAAACCATCAAAGATCTTTAAATGCCATTAGAGACCAATAAATACCATTAAAGACCTTTAAATACTATTAAAGCCCACACAAGACCATTAAAGACCTTTAAATACCATTAAAGACCAATAATGACCTTTAAATACCATTAAATAACTTTATCGAGCATTAAGGACCTTTATCCCCCACTCGACCAAAACCCTCAACTCCTTGATCCAGTAAAATCCAAGACCGATGGGATCCGTAATCCACCGATTCGCAATAGTAAAAAAAAACAGCAACTCTGCTTCAATTAATTTGTTCCTAGTAGCGATATTTTTACGATATTCTTAAGTTAAACTAGTAATGGTTTATAGAAGGTGGGGTTTATTCACGTCCTGGAGTAAATAAAGAATAATTGGATAAAAATGAGCGGTTTCGAGAGGGTCGATGGCGGGGGCCCGTTAGAAGAAGAAGAAGAAGGACTTTCCATATCTTCGAAACCCGGTTGAGTCATCCTCGGCGGAATAGCACCTCCTGAAAGAAGATTTTTAAGAGGATATTATTTTATCGGGGTTCGGGTCTTATTAAGGAGTTTTTGTCTTATATAGGGGGTTCAATGTGTTTTTAGGGGTTTCGCGTATTATTTTGGCGCTTTGGGTCCTATTTAGGACTTCCGTGTGTTATTTAGGGGCTTCCTGTATTATTTAGGCGTTTGGGGTCTTATTTAAGGGGGTTCGTGTGTTATTTAGAGGTTTGAGGCACTATTAAAGCGTTTGGGGTCTTATTTAGGATTTTCGTGTGTTATTTAAGGGTTTTGTGTCTTATTAATGGTATTTCGTGTCTTATTATTTAGGAGTTTCGTGCATTATTTAGGCGTTTGGTGTTTTATTTAAGGGTTTCGTGTATTATTTATGCGTTTTGGGTCTTATTTAGGTGTTTCGTATCTTATATAAGGGCTTAGTGTGTTACTTAGGCGTTTCATATGTTACTTAAGGGTTTCGTGTATTATTTAGGCGTTTTGGGTCATTTTTAGGACTTTCGTGTGTTATTTAGGGGCTTCCTGTATTATTTAGGCGTTTGGGGTCTTATTTAAGGGGGTTCGTGTGTTATTTAGAGGTTTGAGGCACTATTAAAGCGTTAGGGGTCTTATTTAGGATTTTCGTGTGTTATTTAAGGGTTTTGTGTCTTATTAATGGTATTTCGTGTTTTGTTATTTACGAGTTTCGTGCATTATTTAGGCGTTTGGTGTTTTATTTAAGGGTTTCGTGTATTATTTATGCGTTTTGGGTTTTATTTAGGTGGTTCGTATCTTATATAAGGGCTTAGAGTGTTACTTAGGCGTTTCGTGTGTTACTTAAGGGTTTCGTGTATTATTTAGGCGTTTTGGGTCTTATTTAGGGGTTTTCGTGTGTTATTTAGAGGTTTGAGGGATTATTTAGGATTTAGGGTCATATTTAGGGTTTTCGTGTGTTAGTTAAGGGTTTTGTGTATTGTTTAGTGTCTTGTATACGGGTTTCGTGTTTTATTTAGGCGTTTTTGGTCTTATTTATGGGTTTCGTGTACTATTTAGGGTTTTTGGTCCTATTGAAAGCACACATAATGTACAGCGATGATAAAGGGTCTTTCTATCAGAAACACTAAGATACCTTCAAATTGACGGATCCCTCTAACAAAAATACTAAAATGGCTTCAAAATGACAAACCAGCCTAGACACAACACTGTCATAGCTTCAAAATGACACATCCCGCTATTCAAAACATTGACCTCGCTTCAAATTAACGTACTTTACTATCTTCCACATCAAGTTACCTTCAAATTAACGGATCTCTCTACAAAAAACACTAACCTAGCTTCAAAATAACACATCCAACTTTTCAAACCATCGTCCTGGCTTCAAATTGACGTATTTTTCTACCCTCAACATCAAGATAACTTCTAATTAACGGATCTCTCTAACCCAAACCCTAACCTGGATAAAATTGACGGATCCCCTAGCCATAAAGATATCATAGCCTCAAATTAGTGGATTTAACTACTTAAAACACTAACATGGCATAAATTAACAAAGCATTCGAGCCACAACAGTAACTTAGCTTCAAATTGACGGATCTCTCTGACCAAACCACTCACCTGGCTTCAAATTTTTAGGTGTTTTGAACCTGAGTTCCAAATCATTTCTGGGGTTCGGTTTAGGTCTTGATTGTCGCATATTCTTGCCTTGTTGAGGTACTGAAAATAGTTACAGGGTTCTTTTTAGTAAAAATAATATTTTAGTGAATATAATCGAAAGTTCTAGACTATAAATGGGTATTATTTTTTATAGTTGAAGGGTCTTAACTCTATCTTGCCATATTTTTTACACACATTCTAACTTATAGTTTTTTTTTATAGATTCTTATAACTAAAATATCTTCCCAGCACCACTTCTCGCAGCTGCGTACCTTTCCTGCCCCAATACCTTCACGAGCTGCGGGTATATATAATGAACTAATTTTCTTTCCTCTTCCTATCTTCTTTCCTTACAGATTTCTGCTTAATTCTGCTTCCTCACATCTTTCTTGCATTTGTATTTTATATTCGAGTAAAAAATAATCTTATAAATAAAGAAAAAAAACTATATTACTTATATAATTGAAGGTAGGCTTTTAAAAAAGCCTATTACTGCCGTATTCTTTTATGTGCCTTCGAACTTAGAGTCTTTTAAAATGATTCTTATTCAAAATAATGAAATAATAGAATTTAGCAAATCGGCGTAGTTCAAATGATAGTTTTAAGTTGTTCAAATTTGTCACAAGGAAAGAGAATTTCAGCAAATTAATTAATATCAAACCAGGCAATGGCTTCACCACTCTCCCCTAAGAGGGGAGCTTGCGCTTCGCTGCTAAGATTAAAATCTAAAATCTAAAAAAAGGCAGCCATGATTAAATTTTTATAAATTTTCTGAATTTCGCCAATTATAATAATTTAAAAAAGGAACTAAATTTCCCCCTTTTTAAAATATCACATTGCTAAAATATAGAATTATAGAAGAAGATGTATAGAAATAAATTTTCTGAACTTCACGATTTGTAATTCTATGGGTTTTAAAAAATGCACAAAATTTCGATACTTATATTTATTTCTGAACTTCACCATTTTGTTTTTTGATATTATAAAAGAATTATTAGAATAACTTTGATACAAAAAACATAAGTCATAACCAAACTAAGATAAAATTATTATTCAAATACTTAAAGAAATCCCCTTCTTAAATTATAGAGTTAATGATGAATATTCTGGAGAAAGAAGACTCAGTTTTACGGATTTTTTTTTAGAAATATACAAGAGAAGCAGTTCGCCCCTCCTCCTCACAGAAGGAGCTCCCGCTTTACAGGCAGAACCTCTCGTCTGTGTCCAACATCCTATCCGGCTTTGGCCACGGCTTATTGGTCTAAACATTTTTTAAAAGTTTCCAGTACACATCATCATCATCATCATCATCATTAACTCTATAATTTAAGAAGGGGCTTTTTTTTAGTATTTGAATAATAATTTCATCTTAGTTTGGTTATGACTTATGTTTTTTTATCAAAGTTATTTCTAATAATTCTTTTATAATATCAAAAAACAAAATGGTGAAGTTCAGAAATAAATATAAGTATCGCAATTTTGTGAATTTTTAAAAACCCAAAGAATTACAAATGGTGAAGTTCAGAAAATTTATTTTTATACCTCTTCTATAACTAAATATTTTAGCAACGTGATATTTTGAAAGGGGAGAAATTTAGTTCCTTTTTAAAATTATTATAATTGGCGAAGTTCAGAAAATTTATAAAAATTTAACCATGGCTGCTTTCCTTTAGATTTTAGATTTTAATCTTAGTAGCGAAGCCATTGCCTGGTGTCCTAATAATTTACTCTTGGTCTATTTATTTTTTAATTGCCTGGTTATTTTCCAGACCTAAATGGCAAATAAAGTTTTATCGGGTCTTTTTAAATACTGAAAAAAAAACAATCTTCAAAATTCTTTTCTTTTCTCAATCTAAATTTGCTAAAATAATTAAATTTTGCTTAACTCGTTTTTTAGCGGCCAGTAGCTATTTCCTCCTGATAAAGATTAAAATTGAAAATCTATTTTAGAAAAATCTTTAATAAAACTTTTTACTATATAAAAAAACAAAATAATAAACCAGGCATACCTAAATTTTAATTAATTTTAGGAACTTCACTTTTTTTTCAAACTCTAAAGTAACTCTTAAAAAGAACTGGGCTAAAATCTTAAAATATACTTATGATGAAAAATAATGCTATTATTTCAAATGCTCTAAAAAAATCACGCTCTTGAAATATAATGTTATGGATAACCTCTTTACGGCTGATATATAAGGCCAAACCATTAACATTTTCTGTCATTATTCTTGGACCGACGATGGGAGTTAGTCACTTTCAAAACTTGTCTCCTAACTAAAAAATTCTGTATGAAAAATAATGGTGAAAACTCCGGATTTATTCTCATTTGAAAGCTTGATATTGTATACAAAATATTTATTCAGATGTACGAAAAAGTCCTGTTGGGCTTTAGATGTTAATCTAATGACCTGACTACTTCCACACGCAAATTTAAACATATCTAAAGTTTAAAAGTTGAATCCAATTTCAATTATCTTGATACAAGTTGGTTTTTTGCTTGTATGAAGTTACAAAAGTGAAATAAAAGAACTAAAGGAGATAGAAATAACTGAACGATAGAGAGATGCATGTTTCGGAATCCACGATAACATCAGTAGGTCCACACAATGGAGTTATTACATTCTACCATATCCTTCTCCCGACGACCCTTCCATATATTCGTCCATTTGGACCCTTTGGAGTAAAGAGGGAGGGAGATGAAGGGCCAGCCTGGAAATGGGCCTGTGACGGCAATGAATTTTTACCTCCTACTGCCCCCTCACCTTCCCAAAAGAAGTTAAAGCCATATATTAAAAAATATTTGAATTCTAATTTTCAGTTGTCGAAAGGAACTTGTCAGGTCCGTCAGGTTTGATGTCCTGGCAAGAAAAATTCTTTATTTAAATAATTTTTGAAAATTTTTGTTAAACCCGAAGGGCGAATGGTTGCATTCACACACTCAAGTTCATTACCAGAAGTACAAGTTCACCACTTACCATTATAGGGAACATCTAACTTCGCTATTTCTGTTGGCGTTCGGAACATTTCTGAAAAAAAGAACTTTTGTTTAGTGGATTTCCGCTCTTTTAAAGTTCAGAGCAGTTGCAATTCTTATGCCACAAATCGCGACATTTGCAATCAAATCTAGAACTCGGATTTCGGCTCTTTTACAGTTCAGGCAGTAGCAATTCTTTTACCACAAATCGCGACATTTGCAATCAAATATAGAACTCAACAAAAATTCTCGTCCTTCTACCAAATAAAATCCAATTATTGTTATGGCTTAATTTTTGAGAAAACGAGGCTTTATACCCTTATGATAGTTCTGATACCAGTGTAACAGGTTGTAGCATCCTTGTAACAAGGCTACTACGCTATCGTTACACATTTCTGACACTAGCAACAGGTTGTAGCATTCTTGTAACAAGCGTTCTACACTATCATAACATATTTCGCACACTAGTAACAGGTTGTGCCACCCTTGTAACAAGCGTTCTACACCATCGTGACCTAGTTCTATAACTATAGTAACAGGTTGTGCCACCATTGTGACAAGCCTTCTACACCATCGAGACAGTTCTCTACCTATAGTAACAGGTTATGCAACCATTGTGACAAGCGTTCTACACCATCGTGTCATAGTTCTTTAACTATAGTAACAGGTTGTGCCACCCTTGGAACAAGCCCTCTACATTATCTCGTTTGAGTTATCTTCGCCGGAAGCACCCTAAGGGGTTGGGGGTGTCTGCGTACCATTGAGACGGACGCTTAGACTCTTGGACCTCTCCTCGTCGTTGTCGATGGAGGCGTTGCACGTGTAGGAGGCGATGTCCTCCGCTGTGATGCTCCGGATGGCGAGAGTGGTGACCAGAATCGGGGGAGACTCGTTCAGCTGTCGTTCGGTCACTTGGTAACGGCCCCCTGAGTGAGATAAAATAAAGCTAGCATTATATTTGTAAGCAATGATTGCCCTATATTATATGTCAATAGGACCTATTTGCTTTTTATTTGATTCATCTCCAAAACCATCGAGGACATTGTCTGATCGGAATGAATTGGGAGGACGTCGATTGTATACTCTTAACTCTGGAGGATTTCAAGTAAAGAGATTGGATTATGTGCTTTATTAACATACAAAGTTAAATATTAATGAAACTATTAATTGAATATTAAAAAAGGTAACACATTAAACATAGAATTATTTTCAGTTCAACGTAAATTACTAATGAGAATTAATTTTCGATTATTTCACTGAATTTATTCTCTTCACTTTAGGCACTGTGGAAACACTGTAATTGAATAGTATTTATAACTATGATTTTGACTGGGTGTAAAAGTTAGTTATAATGCGCGGATTGAATTAAATATTCTTTGAGTTCGGTGAAGTTATGAGGGAAGTGCAAGAGGAAACTTGCCGAAGCATGGAGAAGAAGGCTTCGAGATATGTCGCCCATCGCTAAGAGGAACGTGTGACCATTTGAGCTTGAAATAGGGCGAGAGGGACGGGGACCTTAACTTTTGATTCCAGGAGAGATGGAAGATAAAGCAACGTCTTTCCTTAATTCGTTTTGTCGGCGTGCATGGAGAAATTGAGTGGCTAATGGAATAGCTGAAAGTGTAATGTACTGTTGTGCCGGTCAACAGATTGGTTTTATTCTCTTTAAATTGGGAGATTCTGGCGTTTTCCCTGTTTGGGGGGAAATATATTCTTAGGGAAAGTTGCTTTCGGCGGAACACTGGAAAGAAGATAAAACGCCTTTATCAAGCGGATCACAAAGGAATTTTACCTCTTCTTCTCACTCTTGGTCGCTCGAGCATGCCATGTGCATGTATGCAAATCATGTGGTAAAGCTGAAGATCGGCTCCCTCACAAATCCCCCTGGCAATGAAATGTCGAAGAGACTCCATGACCTTCCTTTTCTCGTCACAACACGTCTGCCACACCGTCATCCGCTGTGTCCGTTTTAAATGTTTACTTTGACTGTTAATGGGCTAAAGGCGTTCGGAAAGTCAAAGTGGTTCTATCTGTAAATCTAAGTAGGGAGGTGTTCCGATTTTCCTCTTTGAGGATATTTAATAAGTTTAAAAGTACGCACATTATGGGATGAATCAGTGGTAAAAAAATGACTATTGCTAGGAAATCTTGTAAATGCGTAAAGGTAAGAGGCTGTATTAAATTCATTACGGCCTCATTTGTCCTCCTTGGGGCAAGTACCATCCTTCGTGACACTATGGCCAAGAAAGGTAATCTCCAAAAACAGAAAGGTACATTTTGGGGGGTAATTCAAAATCCGTTCTTCTGACGATACTCGAAGAGTGTACGTTAAACCTTTAATACCAGCGCATGGATGGAATTCTGACTCCATTTTAGATGCGCGAGAGATCATGGACAGTTCTAATACTTTCTGACTTTGTGATCAAATATGGATTATTTTTGTGTAAAAAAAAATCACTTTTGACTGTAACTTCCCATTATGATCTCTTAACTTATATATACAGTGCACAGTATAAGAAATCATGGAGACTCATTTATTTTTCTACATTTTGTAAGATCGACACCTTTTCAGTTTGACAACTCTCTTCTTAACATTTACTCTTGCAACTAAAATATTCATAAATACTAAGACGAAATTTAAACTACGTAACACCGAGTTGATAAAACGATGAAAACTTTAGCATGCGTTATTTTATGAACGTACAAGCAACTGCGAACTTGTGGATTGAATCTGGTCAACGCTTATTTGCTGGTATGCCTTGACTAGCCTAACCTTCAAGAATATGGATTCTCCGTGGAGATTAGTAAAATATTTACCATATTGACCACTTTATATAGCGGTGACTTTTTGATGCTCCCCAAATCGCCGCAGGATACCTATTCACCCTAAGATTTGGGGAAAATATACGAAGGAGTCTTCTATTTGCTCTTGAAAGGCTGGATGATGCTGGCGCGCAACATTTCCTCAAACTCCTTCGCCGCGACGAGTTTGTGCAGAGGAAGCCTTCGAGCGCGGAAATGGATGGGAGGACCATGTGTTTCAATGTGTTAAGTTACATCATGCTTCACAGGTTCATCTTAAAGTGTGCTGGCTAACTCGGGAAAATCGATGAAGAGCTGTGTGTAGGAGTTCAACCTGCTTTCCTGTACAAGAATGTTCCGTCTGTACGTCGACTAGCCTACGTCGTCAAAGTCAATCACTAGGTCAAAATTTGTAGGAAATCTGCCCGGGCATCGCATGTGAGGCCTTTGACACAATAAATTTCCAGAGGAAGGAACGACGTAACACTAAGCTAAGTGTGAATTGCTTTTCGTCGTAGGTCGGGATCAAGTTACCAATTGCAACCTGTAATTGAAGAGACCGAACCGGCCTATTTTTGTTCAGGAACTCCACTAGTACCACGGACGGCTTTCCCACAATCCACCGGAAAACGGGTCTTGGTGACTAGATCAACCAGTAAAAGTGGCCGTTCTCTATATTCACCCAAATTTGTCAAGGGAGGAGCGGTGTCTAGTTCCTCCCAAGGGAACGGGAAGAAGCGCACTTGCGAGCCAGGATGGAAGGCTGACCAGCGTCAGCCGCAAGGCGAAGGAGGTCCATAACCTGTAGGAGATCTGATTCAGTGTTGTGTCCTGCCTTGAGACCAGGCAGAAATATCTCGTCGGCGTTGGAAGAGGACGTGTGGTCTAGAATCTGGGCAAATACAAGCGATAATGATGATTATAGCGATGATAATGATGGTGACGATGATGACTAAGATATTATTAAGATAGTGGTGCTGATAATGACGGTTTTGATGAGGGTGACGATGAAGATGATGCTGATGATGAGAATGGAAATAATAACGATGATGGTGATGGCGCCAATAATGGTAGGAACGATGATAATGATAACCTATATTACCATGCTTGAGGCACGGCGAGAAAGAATGACGTAACACGATGGGGCATGGATTATGTCTAGATTATGTTTCATACTACTATACTAAAGGGAAGGTGAGGATGAATGACGTCACACGATGAGGCACGGATTCTATCCAGATTTTGAGTCATACTACTATACTAGAGTGTCGGGAATAGAGGTTAATAACGCCATGTGATCGAGAAGCCATGAGGTCGGGCGACGCGGAGAAAAGTCGTGGGAACCGTGAGAGACTCAAGTCACTTCTGCTGATAAGACAGGAGCAAGAATTCCAAGCGCGCCCGCCTCTCCGGGCGTTATCAAGAAACCCTGCTGAAGTTCATCTCTATCCCACGGTGGAGTATTTGGTTAAGAAGATCTCCTTCCTTGGCCTGGGGCATTTTCGCTTTCGGCCGGCCCATATATAATGCTAGGCTCAGCCGGGAAAAAGCAGTATAGGCCCGTCTTTCTGCGCGAGACACGTCGTTTTCTCGATTCAGCTCCGTTCCCCTTCTCGAGCTCGAAAGGAATTTAGCCCCAGTCAATTGGCTATCATTGGATTCGGTTTTAACCCCGTCTGGCGCAACTACTCCCTTGAATTCACTCGTCGAGATTAAACTCTATTGATTACGATTTACTCGTTCGATCACCCATCTCCTGTGTCGTCTCATAAAGCCTCCAAACCCAAGCTAGGCTCCACGACTAAATTGTGGTTTCTTGACCACTCGACAGCAGCCGCTTGTAAGCTTACGTTTAAGTTGATTTAATCGCTCCCGGTAATTCTTCAATCTGATCCATGTAAACCAGTGGTGCACAACTCCAAGCCCGAGAAGCCCAGATCATTCTATTTTTGTTTTGGGGAAAAAATATTGAACCGCGATTTCAGCAACACTACCAATTTGTTTGTTTACATTTTTTGAGCGAGATTTCATTGTTGATACATTGACGAAGGCGATGGTGTCTTAAGCAGATTTCAGGATTCCTGTTAGAAATTTGAGACAATTGCTGTTATTTCAATCATTGAATCTTTGGTCTAACTTTTGGAGGCATAAAGGTATGATGTATTATTACTTCTCCGCCAAGGAGGTTATGTTTTTAGTAGCATTTGTTTGTCTGTCTGTTAGCAAAATAACTCAAAGTGTTATGGACGGATTACGTTGAGATTTTCAGGAAACGTCCGAAATGGGACTAGGAATAATTGTTTAGATTATGGAAGTGATCTGGATTAAATCATGGATTCTGGATCGATTTTTTAATTAGTTATTGCTTTATTTTAATTTAGTTATTTTTAACATCTCAATTTTCTGTAATTTGTGCTTTCTGAGTGCTTTCTATTTTTTAAAGCAAGTACTACTGAGGAAATTTAAATAGGTTCTTTTTAGCAAGTGAGAGATAGTTGAAGCAATATTCAGCTCATATTCCTTCTCAGTGATGTTTGTTAGAAAATTAATTCTAATATTGTTCGACCGGTTCATTGGAAGTCTGTTTGTATGATTTTACTTTCATACTGTTATCACTTTACTATAAATTTAGTTTTACCTATCATTTAATGATGGTTTATTTCTTGTTGTTGTTTTTTTTTGCAGAATTTGATGTGTTCAAAGATGAATACTAAGAAAAAGCGTGATGATGATCGGCTGTTCCAAGACGAGTGGACCCTAAAATATTTATTTGAGTTCAAGGGGAAGCCATTGTGTCTCGTGTGTAAAGAGTCTCTAGTTGTATCAAAAACTTAGTGTGAAAAGGCATTACGATACAATTTACAGTGATAAGTATTCCAATACTACAGGAAAGCTAAGAGAAGATTTGGTCAGCAAACTTCAGAAATCGTTATCTACTACGCAAAACTTCCGGAAACTTGCTCAACAGAAAGATACCGTGGTTACTGCAAGCTACATTGTTGCTCAGAAGATTGCTCGATCCTCGAGACCATTTAAAGATAGAAAATTCATCAGTGTTTGCATGAAAGACGTAGCTAAGCTCATCGTTCCTAAAAAGGCACACCTTTTTGACCAAATCATTCTATCAAGAATGACCATTGTGCGAAGAATCGAAGAAATAGGAAAGAACATCACAGAACAATTGTCCTCAACATGTAATGAGTTCATTTTCTTTTCCCTTCTTTTGATGAGAGCATTGATATGATCGACACTGCCCAACTATCCGTGTTCATTTATGATATTTCAGAGGATTTTAATATTCATGAAGAGTTTCTTGGTTTTATTGATTTTCACGATCGTACATGTGGTATTGACATACAGACGGCCATACTGAAGTTGGTTCAGCTGAAGGTTTCCTGATTACAGTGGTCCAAGTTAGTAGGGCTCACGACAGATGGTGCTCCGTCTATGACAGGGAGTGAGAACGGGGCTGTAGCTCTTCTGAAGAACCACGTTCGCAACGAGAATCTCGAACAAGATGTTTTTACTATTCACTGCATCATACACCAGGAAGTCGTTTGTGGAAAGGCCTTGAAACTTGATCATGTGATGCACGTCGTGCTAACATGCGTCAGTGAGATTCGGAAGAGAGGATTAACGCATCACCAATTCTGATCCTTTTTGGAAGAAGTTAAGGCACAGAACATGGATCTAATTTTTCATTGTGATGTCCGATGGCTTAGTAGAGGAAAAGTTTTGGAATGCTTCTTCTATCTCCGTCAAGAAGTGATAGTGTTCTTGCAAGAGAAGAAACCGACATTGGAGACTAAAAATTGAGTAATAGTGGTAGATGTTCTATCTGATCTACTTGGGCGCTTGATCTTGCATTTTTGGTCGATATTACTCAGCATCTCAATAATTTGAACCTCAAAATGCAAGGTCGTATTCAGCTCATTACAGATTTACTTCGTGATGTCCAAGATTTCCGAAGCAAACTTGTTCTTTTCCAGAAACAGTTGTCTAAAGGCAATGTATTGCAGCTTAAGACCATGAGTTGTATCCTTGATAATATGGATTTTGTTCCAGAAATACACCAAACATTGTAAAGTTCTTAAAAATAATTTCGTGAAACGAATCCAAGAAACTTCTGGGAGGGACAAAGAGCTTGCAGTCTTTCAACACCCATTCAGAGTAGATGCCGAAGAGCTCGTGAATCCAGCAACCCAACCTGAATTCCTGGATCTGCAAGCTGATTCAAATTTGAATACCTGCTTTGAAGATTACTCTCTCATCGAGTTCTATCGGCGTCTCAATACAAAATTATATCTAAAGCTGCTTACAAAGTTCGGGTCCACATATACTTGTAAACAGTCGTTTTCGATCATGAATTTCAATAAATCGAAGCATCGATCCAAAATAACATATAGACATCTTGACGCGGTGTTGAGAATTACAATATCTCCATTGGAAGCAAACGTGGGGAATTGGTGGAACAACAACGGCTTCAAAAGAGTGGATTTGCAGCAAAGGAAAATACGTTTTAAAATACAATCGAACAATGAGTTCTAAATATAAAGTAATGTGAGAATTGTTCGATTTTATTTTCCTATTCGTCCCGCTGATAAATCATAGAAAAGGAATTTGGCCCGCCACCCATTTTGAGTTGTGCACCACTGATGTAAACACTAAGTATCTATTTGCAACCTTTTTCATTTGTATATATGTCCTATATTTCTTGTAATTATTAAAGATTATTTTGGTGTCTCCGTTTCATAGCCCCAGAGTTCCGTAGCCTTCTTTATTATACAAACTGTCAATTTCAATCGATTCTGTAGATAAATCCTTCCACGCGTTTGAGTTGGGAAACCCCCTTCCCCTATTCCCCCCTCCCCTCTCGTCTGCCGCTGCTGGGAGACGAGCGAAGGTCACTCAATTGACCTTGACCGCCCACTCCGTCTGAAATATATATATATATATATATCAATATATATATATATATATATGCTGGTCATTCTACGACATAAAGTGAAGGTGAAGATGAATGACGTCACACGATGGTGCGTGGATTCTTCTCCGATTTGTGACCCCAACTGCTATGATGAATTCTTACCTGAAATGATCATCCTGCCTGAAGAATCTTGCCAGAAGACAACTGGGCGAGGGTAAGCCGTCACTGTGCAGTTGATGGCGACGTCATCTCCTTGATAAACCCCCAGCATCTGTTGATCCACCACAACCTTCGGTTCACGGTCTGCCCCAACCCATTAAAGGGGTAAGAAATAGGAATAATTCTATTAACTCGGCTCGAATGACCATTACCTATTAGTTTACTTGTTTGTTTTACTTTTTAATGTGCGTGAAACCCATAGGGTCATGGGCACACTACCTCAGTGGCGGATTTAGGTATGGGCAATATGGACAGCCGCCCAGGGGCGTCGGCTTACTGGGGGCAGCATGAATTCCTGGGGGGTGGGGTAATGCGAGTAACCAGTACAGAGCGCGATTGGCTCTTGTAAGTATGAATCCTTATTTTAATTATATACTTTATTATCCTTGTTACTTTATTTTTGTTATGTTTGTTATTGTATATAGTTTGTGTATTTATTTGGTATGGATGAATATATTTTTGTTGTTATACGTATAAGTAATGATAATTTAGGTTATTGTTTCAAATAGATGAATGATAGTAATGCTAAAAAATAGTTGCCCTCCGACTGGTTTTTGGGGGGGAGGACGAAACAGTTCATGGAGGGCGCTAAGTGAGTGGTTCGCCTAGGGCGTCATCGCCAGAATCGCGACTGCACCTCCTTCAGCGAACACTTATGATTAACTAGAATTACAAGTTAGGTGTCAGGGTATTTTTTACGGATTTTGAGATTTGGTTATTAAAATGATTTAGTTACCCATTATTTTAAGTTATCATACGTTTAGTTTGCCTCCATAAAAAAAATATAATTTTAGAATCTTATATGAGGTTACACTAGAATTAATTTATAACAAATATATAACTAATATATTTATGTGGTTATCTCTAATTTACTCTTTATTTTTTCACCGGCAACTCCACTCACACCTCCACCCAGCCCCCAACTTCCTTGGACCCCAAGCCACAGAGGAGGAAGAGACACAGGCGTCGGGCCCATCGCGCCCGCCCAGACGAGGAGCAGTCCACGGTGCTACCCAATGCCCAACCACCGACAGGGTCTCGACGTGGACCCGCAGGTTACAGGGAGGAACTTAATGAGGGGGGCAAAGCCATTGTGGACGTCATCCTCGCGTGTGTGGTACTGCTTGTGAAGAAGCTGCTCGACCGCCGGCAGGGCACCGCAGCCCCCACCGAGCAGGACCTCGACGCACTCCTCCGCGAAGAGGTGCTCACCGCCGTCACAGAGGGCGCCGTCCAGCCTCCACCATCATCTACCACGCCGATCGTTCCCACCATACACCATCTGCACCCACCGCAAGCCCACAACCAAGATGGAGGCGCGGATTGATAGCCGCGCCCACCCAGCCCACGCGCCGGCGCCCACGCTGAAGGTGCTGCAGAGGATCGCCGCACCCGTGCACTGTGGGGACGGCGTGGAGGTCCTGGCACTGGAGCTGCAGCTGGGGCTCCTCCCTCTCACGGTATACAACGTATACAAGAGCCAGTGGAACCAGCTAGAGGCAGGGGAACTGCTCTCCCTCGCATCCCACTCCAGCCTCCTAGGCGACTTCAACGCCTACCACCCCGTCCTGCACTCTGTGTCACGCACCAACGCGACTGGGCGCCACCTGACCGACCTGCTCGAAAAATGTCCCTCATGTCCGCCTCCTAAACACCGCGGAAGCCACGCACGTCCCTGGGGGGCGGCTCGACCTCACGCTGGTGTCGGGTGACCTACAGCCCGGCGCCACTTGGCAGGTCCACCCCACCTTCACCAGCCACCATTACGGGACCCTCACCACCCTCACCGTGGCCCCACCAGCTCATCCTCTCCCGCCGCCGCAGTGGAACATCAGGAGGGCGGATTGGGCAAATTTCCAAGCCGCCCTGGACGAATGTTGATCCACTTATGTGCCTCCTGCGGACCTGCACCAGCAGGGGAGGGACTTTACGGCAGCCATAGAGAGTGCAGCAGACGCGGTCATGCCCAGGACAGCCTCTTACCGCCGCCCGCGCCCGGACTGGTGGTTTTATAACGAGGAAGTCCGGGAGCACAATCACCGCGTCAACGTCCACAGGAGGCTGTACGAGAAGCGTCTGACCGCCATCAACCTGCAGCTCCTGGAGGACGTGGTAGCCCACGCGCGACAGGTGTCCCTGAGCGCCAGGGAGGCAAAGTGTCTAGAGTGGTGCGCCTCTTTCAGCCAACACTCCTCCCTCGGCCAGCTGTGGGAGTGCTTCAGGAAGGTCTCAGGCGCTGCCCCGACCGCCCAGCTGCCCACCCACGCCCACAGCAAGAGGCAGATCGGCTGGCGAACTGCTTCACAGCGAGGGGTTCCAGCGAGCAGATCCCTCCCCACACCCGCCACCTCCAGCAGCACTATGCGCACAGCGAGACGAAGAGGTCAGGGAGGCGCGGGGCCAGCCTCACGCGTCGGACCAGCCTTTAACGCTCGAGGAGCTGGCCAGGGCGAAGCGTGGGCGTGACACAGCGGCGGGAGCCGACGGAGTACGGTACTCCATGCTGGCGCACGCTGGGCCCGCCGGGGATGCCACGCTGCTAGCCCTCCTGAACGCGTCGTAGTTGGCAGGCCGTCTGCCGCCCTCTTGGAAGGACGCCGACATCCAGCCCATCCCCAAGTCGAAGGATCACACCACCTTCAGGCCAATCTCCCTCCTGAGCTGCCCCGGAAAAAAAGCGGAGAGGATGGTGCTGAGTCACCTAAAGTGGAGCGTGAGGAGCCTTTACCACCACGTGTTCGGCTACACCAGGGGGTGAGCACGGCAGACTGCCTCATCACCCTCCTGGCTCACGCCAACAACCAGCCCACCATCGTAGTCTTCCTTGACCTCGAGAAGGCTTTCAAGCTGGCTAGCCCCCGCGCCATACTAGCCGCCCTTTTGAGGAAGGGCATCCGAGGGAGACTGCTGGGCTGGCTCCAGGACTACCTTCACCAGCGCCGAGCCCGTGTGAAGTTACAAGGGTCACAAGTCTCCCTCCCTCACCTTCGAGAACAAGACGCCCCAGGGCGGCATCCTCATCCCGTTCCTCTTCAACGTGCTGATGGAGCAGCTGGTGGCGCTTCCCTATCGGGAATGAACCATCCTCCTCAGCTATGCCGACGACCTGGCCCTCGTCGTCACCGGGCGCGGCGACAAGCTCGCGCGGGCCCAAGAAGCGCTGCACCTCATCACTGCCAAGTGCGAAGAGCTGGGGCTCAAGATCTCGGCAGAGAAGTCCCAGGCCATGGCCATCAAGACTTGCACACCAGCTGGCCAGCAGCTGCGCGTCCAAGGAGTCGGCCTGGCCTGGACCGACTCCTACCAGTACTCGGGGTGTGGGTGGACAGACGGCTGTCCTTCACGCAGCATGTCACGCACCTGAGGGAGCGGACGCAGGCCCGGCTGAATGTGATGAGGGCCATGACGCGGCCGAGTACTAGTGCAACCTTCCCCGTCCTCCGCCTCTACTACCTGCAGGCAGTGCGCTCCCTAGTTTTCTACAGTGCACCGGTCCTTGTAGCCCTACCCTGGAAGCAGCAGCAGCGCCTGGAGGTGGTGAAAAACACCGCCATGAGGACCATGTTGGGGGCACCGAGGTGATGCAATGCCTGTGTAATGCAGAGCGAGACCCGCCTGGTGCCCCTAACCGCCAGGGTGGATTGTGTTGTGACCTGTCGGACTGCCAGAGGGCTCCAGCGCGACGTGGAGGGTGTTGCGCAGAGGAGACTACGAATGGCCGTGGGGCAGGGCATCGAGTGCCTGCGTAACAACAGGTGGCTCGTAAACGTCGCCTAGCAACCAACACCCTCAACCAGTCAGGGAACTGGCTGTGGCGCGACCCCGACACCCCCAACCCTGCCTACGTTCCACCACCACGATGGGAGCCTACCACCGCCGACTTCACCGCCACACAGCTGCCCGCCAGCAAAGCTCACTGCCTCACCGAGGAGCTGCGCCAGCACGCCCTCTGGGCCATGCCTGAGGTCACGGAGCCAGTCAGCGCAGTCTACTTCACCGACGGCTCCATTTACCCCGACAGCGGGAGGTTCGGCGCCGCCTTCGTCACGAGCGGCCTGACGCAGGCGTGGGGGACATCAGACCACTGCTCCACCCTCCAGACGGAGCTGGTAGCAATCCTGCACACCCTTCAGCGCGCTCTGCTCCGCCGGGAGGCCACTGTGGTGATGCACAAGGACTCTCGGTCGGGGCTGCAGGCACTGCAGCACGCCCACGCCCACACTAGGGACAACATCCACCTCACCACCACCATCCTGTGCACCCTACAAGACCTGGCAGCTCAGGGCAGGCGTGTCCGGCTCCACTGGATTCCCAGCCACGTGGGCGTGCGCGGCAACGAGGCTGCCAAGCGGGTTGCCCACGGCCCCACCATCACCTGGACTGTGCGCCTCAGCCTGTAGCAGCTCAAGGTGCAGGCTAAACGCAGGGTTGCCCACAACACCCACCAGCGGCACCAATAATGGGAAGCAACGAAGAGGCAAGCGGCGTGGTATGCTGCAGCCACAGCCTCTTGCCCACTGAACCCATCCTTCCAGCAACCCAGAGCGAACGGCGTGCTGCTACAGCGTGTGAGGCTGGGCTACTCGACGCGGGAAGAGCTGCACGCTGACTTTGTGGCAGGGAGGTGGGAACACTGCGAGGGCCGCTCCCGGCGCCCAAGGGTGCACTACCTCCTCTCCTGCTCAGCCACCGCCCGCCTCAGGCCAGAGCGAGCGCCAGCCCCTCACCCTGTAAGAGGAGCCCTACTGAGGGCGCAAGAGGCAAGCGCCGCCCAGGTGGTCCACCACACCCCAACAAACAAGGTGCTGAGGATCGCAGCAGACAAGAAACGCGTGGGACGCTCCGCCGCGTCTTACTGCACGCCAACACTGGCGGGCTCCCCGCTTTGTGTAATGTGTACACTTATATTATGTGTATTTATATATTAATATATCATATTATTATTGAATTTGTATTAAATCATGTATAAATGTACGCTATTGCACAATAAACCTATACAAACAAACAAACAAGCCATTTTTAAGTATATATCTTATTTATTAAAGTAAAGTACACTAGAATTAAAAGTTGCACTTGCATATTTTATAATTTGAATATTAAAATTATTTAGTTACCATTTTTTTAGTGTTATCGTATATTTAGTTTGTATTCATAAAAATGACGATTATTTAATTTGCCGTAATCACTTTTTTGTATATTTGATTACTTCTTCCTGCAGCATTTTTTGCGTTTTGTTCAAATGTGTTTTTCTTTTCTGGAGGTTTCAAACGTCGAAATCGAAGTAAACCTCAATTTCGTCGCAATCCGCTTTAAGATCCCCAAAAGAGAAAAACAGATTCGAACAAAGAACAAAAAAATAACCTGAGCTACATAACCTAACCTTCAATTTTCAAATTACTAGTCTGTGACTATACAAACCTTTTGTACCGAAGTAACAATGGAGGCTTCGCCCCACCCCTCCTATCCGATTTTTTTTTAATTAACTCAGCATAAACAACTCGAAAGCACAAAACAAGCATCAATTATGCTGCCTTTTGCCTTACGACCACCAAAAATGAAGATCAAATTTTGATAACTAACCTAAAGAAAAATTCCCAATATATACATTTAGGGTCACTGTGAACCTTTTTTTACGAGGTCTTCGAAATATAATTCACATCCAATAAAAGTTATAACGATAAGCTGCTCTATCCTAAAACAGAAGCAAATGGGCAAAAATGTGACGAAATCAGTTCAGTCAAAATTATGTATACAATGTGACGTCATCGTTCCTTTTTTTTGGGGGGGGGGGAAATACTCCACAGTGACGTCATCCCAATTAAGTAAGAGAAAAAAATATTGAAATTCAAACTGCTATTATATTAGTAGTAGCATCGCCCTCTCAACGTTCAATAAATTATATATATATATATATATATATATATATATATATATATATATATATATATATATATATATATATATATATTTTAGGGTGGTCTCCTAAAAAAAAATTTAGGTTTTTATCTCCACATGCCTGATTGTATTACCACATTGAACAGCAGGTCACATACTCAATTTCATCAAAATCAAACAATATTTACTGGTCGCTATATGGATCTTAACTTATTAGTCTGCTGGTAAATTAATTTTTGAGATAGAAATGAACAGTCTTTGCAAATACTAGTTTATTTGAAACATATCTTGGTGTTGAAAGACAATTTAAAAAAAAATATTTATATTAAAGTGAAAAGAAAATAGTTAAATGGCAAATAATTATTTCTTTTTGACACAAATTAAAACTAAAATTGCTGATTCAACATTGATCCTTTTGAGCATGAGGAAAAATTTTTGTTATGTTCTGCCACAAGTCTGAGAAGCAACTGTTTCTGTTCTTCATCTTTTGTTAGAGATGCATTATACGATTTGATAGGTGCAATACCTCTTTCTGCTGGATCGTTAACAACCATTAAGTTAATCGCTCGACGTTGAAATTCTTGAAAGCACGTATTCTCTTCCCAAGAACTTGGGTTAGTCTTCAGAAATGTATCCTCTGCAAACTTGTATCCATCTTTCATTAGGAGACTGAAGATTAGCCTAGTTTTTTGAGTTACCAGTTCATGCAAGTCCAAATCCTCGATGTTTTTTGTAAGATTCAATCGGCGAACAACTTTGGTGTTTTCATTACGTTGGAGATTGGAGACCATCTTCTGTTTGGTTTCAGCATTAATTCTATGATCAAAAAATGCAAGACCAACAAGATGTTCTCCAAGATACAAAAGGTGTCTGTGAAGGGCTATGGTTGCTTCTTTAGATATTGTCTGATTTGAGTACTTTTGCAAAATTTTAAGAAGCAGAATGTCATTTATTGGAGCATTAATTCCAAAATGGGCTTCATCTCAAAACGCGAGTAGACCAAAGCAATGAAAAGAGAGCACTCTGTAATATTGGCCTTTTCACGTTCCGTTAGTTTCAGTTGATGCTTAAATAAATATATTTTCAGGACATATATAGCCTTAGGGCTCTTAATGCAACTTCTGTCTTATCAATGCCCCCAAGAAAGATGAGACTGAGTCGCAGCAATTCTTCATAATCGTCGCACAACTGACGAGATTTCAAAGCTTCCTGAAAATATGGGACCATTTTTCCTCGAAGATTATGCATTACTGGATTGACGAATAAACTGCTATCCGCCTCTAAAAAAGAATCCTTTTTAAGTGACGACCATTGTTCTTTGAAACGTTTAAAGAGACTCCTCTTTGGACCACTTGTAGGCCCAAGTAAAATATTGCAAGTACATGTCAACATAATTTCGAAAATATGATGACGGCACGCAATCCAAACAAGTTCCCTTCCTAATACTTTCTCAATTATGGTACAGGCTCCTTTTTGTAGGCCTGTATTTGATGCAGTTGTGTCAAATACAAGGCCTTGAACTTGGTCACGAAGATTCCAGTCATTAATTGATGAGCTGCATGCCATAGCCTGTTCTTCTCCTGTTGCTCGTGTTATTTTTGGCACACCAAGAAGTTTTTCCATTCCATTTACAGAAACTATTATTGCAATTCGTTCTACTGTTTCCTTTGCCCCATCAATAGCAAGTAGTAGTTTTCCATCCCAGTGAAGAAGGATCGGTCCTTCAACAGACAACGAAGCTTTGTCTTCATTGTATGTTGCCTCTCTTACTTGCTTTCTGGAACGTCGTATAGAACTCCTGGAAAGTGTCATAGCTAAAATATCCTGACCCAAGGCTTGTGCTATTGATCCAGCAACCATTGTTGCTTTTCTATCCCTAATATTTGCACGATCAAGAACAGCAGCCACACCTGAAGTTGTAAAGATATTTTTTGAATTTGAAGGACTACATTGTGCATTCTTTTTTCTAGTTGAAGAAGGTGGACAAAACTCTTTGTCTGCCGAAATTAAACTTTTTCCTTCAGATGATGATGACTAGAAATCTGCATGAGCAGCAGCTTCTGCTTGATTTTTAGAAGTATATACTTTTTCTTTGTATTGTAAAGCCTTTTCATGTCGATATCTTTTTCGGGATTCTTTGGCAAAATCTGAAGTAATCTTATCACGGGACGACATAGTGCAGGAGAAAATGTTCTCTCTCTGCATTAACACAAATTGGCGGTCTTCTTCATTTTTTACCACATTTAATGCATTTTTTGAGCTATGTCAAAAAGTTTTGAAAGAGTAGATTCGAAACTACGCTGATTCATTCTACATGAGTACAGTTCGGTTTTGCGGTTCTTCTTCAAAGAAAGGTATTCTTCATACAACCTTGAGAGTTTCCTAACGCAAGAGTCTATTCGCTGTAGGGAAATTCGGGCTCTTTCCCATATTTTTATGACTTTTTTGCAAGTGAGGTTGTAACTTTGTGTCAAAGTCATTGACTCCACTTGATGGTGGTACTGAACAACACGAAGCAGATCACCACATGCTGGTAGTCTTGCATATGAAAGCTCACTAGTAGGATGTCCTAAAAGCCAGACTGCCGCAAATGAACGAGTACTTCCAGCCATAATCTGAAACAACAGAAATAAAAATTTATTGTAACTGAGTGAGCTCACGGTTTCCCTCCATTTAGTTATACTTAGAAGATATATTTTTTTATACTCTAAAGTATCTAAATATTCAATATTCATGAAAGAATAAGCTCCTTTCATTTGACATGAATAAATAGGCTCCTGTGTTTGTAAAAAATTACGGCAGTCATACTTAATTAATATATATATATATATATATATATATTGTGAATTAAAATATGAACATAAAGTGTGTTAACATATAATCTAATATTCCTTAAGTAAGTCTGATATTGATAAAAAACTGCAAATTATCTATGCACTGAATAAACAAAGTATATTACTTACCTAAATAATTATATATATACTTGCATAAACCAGCACTTGTATTCACTTGTATTACGTCAACTGTTAAACTTCAAACTACAAATGAACAATTAATCAATCCTCGCTGACTTATATAGGAAATGGTGCGATGCATCACCATTTAAAACGAGAGGGCGTTATTGCGTCATCACTTTACAAATGGGCTTAGAAATCAACAAGCTGAAATAACAATTATTATTGCATCATACGCCGAGTATGTGAATGTCATTCCACTTTTCAGATAATGCAATATCTTGATTTTTTTGCGAATTATTGTAATTCATAAGGAATGAGTTATCAATGACAAATATATGATAGTATATAAGTAACAACCAATAAATGCCCACTATTAAAAAGTTCCATTATTTTGACTGAAATTTAAAAATATGGAGACACATAGTGACCTCTAAATATTCACCAATTTAGTCAATATTTTGCATATATATATATATATATATATATATATATATATATATATATATATATATATATATATATATATATATATATGAATTCGCAAAAATATACTTGACACAATAATTTTGACTCACGTGCAAGTTGTGAGTTTCTTTTCAATATTAGTGATTAAATTTTTGTTTATCGACTACGGTTTTCTAAATATTATCCGAAATTATTTGTGGAAAGTGATCTTAAAATTTCATAATCTTATCTTAGATCAACATAAATTGAATTTAAAACAAATGAAAAATTTCCCTAATTACTTCATATTTTGGGGGATAATTTTGAATAAGACGGGCGCAGGCGTTTTGCGCTATAAAATCCTGTAATATTTCCTCGTTTTGTTGTAATGGTGTCCTAGGAGTAATATTTCGATAGCGGAGAAGGTCTCTGACCCTTTGTAAAATCACAATAGTCAATATTTCAACCCGATTTTGCAACGAAAGAATTCTTCCACAACGCCATCTTTAAATTCTAGGATACGGAATGGGTTACCTTCGCTTGTTTTAAGATAACAAACTAAGGAAGTTTGTTTTAAGGTTAATATTATTTAATTCTTATATGTAAATATTCGTAAAATTTGAAATGGTTTATAGAAGAAACCCTGTTGTGTTTTTTTTCTCTATTTTGGGATCCCCCTTTTCCCATTTGTAAAATATTTTTTTGCCCCTTTCACAACACAATGCCATTTGCCTTATAAAACGCGTGCCTAGGTTGTTGTTTGAACGTTCGCAATTTAACCGTTTTGTGTGAGGATAAATCTAAGTTTATTACTTTCATTTTTTAACATAAACTTATACAGAAAGTGTCCAACGTGGGGGAGTGGAGTTACAATTAATGAAAAGTTTTACATTTTCGTTCTGACAGAAATGTTATTTCTCGAAGTAATAAAAAAGTGTCTAAATCGAATCTCTGGTGGACTTGGTTCATTATTATCGGGAGGTGATTATTCATTATTTCGAAAAGCGTTCGGAGAAAATTGGTGGCCTAGGAAAAGAGTGGAAATAGACGAGGCCAAATTGGAGAAGCGAAAGTATAATCGAGGACGCGTTGTCCAAAATGTGCTGATTGGTTTAGAACGTGGATCAAAAAGGACTTTTATATTGTCGGTATCCGATAGAGTTAGTGGAACTCTGATCCGAGTAATTAAAAGAGTGAGTTTTGTGAATGTTTTTGCGTTGTTTTGTGGTGAAGGTAATTCTAATGAAGGTAATTGTCCTTTGCTATTTATTCGGCTCGCAAAGAGGGAGTGAGTCAAAAAGTTCTTAGACAAATGTCTTAAAAAAATAATTTTTGCACTTAATCATTTATCTATATAAGCTCCATTAGTGTCTATACACTTTTGGAATCTATGTTTCCGCCGGTAAATTCCATCCTTGTAGAATTGCTGGTGTTGTCTCTGACACCAAGCAATAACCTGCTTTTTTGCTTCATCTAACGACTGGAATCGGGTGCATTTCAGGTGGGGCTGAATTGGAAAGGGCTACATCAGGTGTGGGGGAGATGCGAAAGAGTTTCCCATCGAAATTCGCGTAACAGAGCCCTGACAGCTTTGGCAGAATGCGCTGGGGCATTGTCATGGCGAAACAAAAATTGGCTGGACTTTTCTCGACGTTATTTGGCCAGGGCAGTCTTCAGCTTCTTTAAAACACCTTCATAATAGTTGAAAGCAACGGTTTAACGTCCTTCTAGAAAGTATATCAATATAATTCCATTTGAATCCCCCCTAAAAATTGTGGCTATAACCTTCTTAACAGATCTTTCTGTCTTGAAATGAACAGGTTCAGCGGTTCCCTTCGGATGATACTCTTTTGATCGAATTTCGTTTTCTGGGTCAAATTGGTAGATCCAAGTTTCAACTCCAGTGACGAAACATTTAAAAAATTGTCCTCATTTGCTTCAATTATAGTCAAATTTGCTAAAGAATGGTCATCCCTTTTATTCAGTTGGTGTTTGTGCGACGATTTAGGGACCCAGCACGCTGAAGTCATGCTCAAACCAAAATCTGGAGTGAGTTTTGCAAATCCTGAACCATGTGAAAGTCTCACCTTATTGGCAACTTCGTCAATAGTGACTCTGTGATCTTCTTCAACAAATTCTGCACGAGCGTGATGTTTTCTTGATTCTTTGAGGTGAAGGGTCTCCCTTCCTGTAGATCATCTTCTTCGAGTTTGTTCTCTGCCTTCCTTGAAGCACTAAATCAAATCGTAAACCCTCGCTCTACGTGGTAAAAAGTCGCAATAAACGTGTTGTAAAACTTCAATAATTCTAACAGACTTCCAATCAAGTTTAGTTAGAAATTTAATGTTGGCTCTTATTTCAAAATTCGTACTTTGAGAGTTGAAAGAATAACGTTATAAAAAGCACACCGTGTGTACACACTTCAGATACCTAGAATGATAAAACTTAACGGACTTATTCGAGAAGCATCAAAGACATGGTCGAACAGGTACCTTGTAAAATATTGCGCATTTGAAAATTATGACATTTTGTCTGAGAATTTTTTGACTCGCCTTCGTATTTTCCAGGATATTAACACTTGAAACTAGTACTTTCTGATCCACGCTGTATAATGTTAAGGGTAGCAGGTTATCTAAACATGATTAGTTTTTGTAATTCGACTGACTAACGCAAATAAATCGCCAACAGATCGTGTTAATAAACATGCTGAAATACCTGAATACCCGTACCTTCTCTATCTTCGTTCGGAAAATAAGAAATAATATTCACCGGCCCTCTGATAGGCCCTTGTGGATACAGTTTATGGAGGCTTCTTGCAGAGGCTTTTTAGTTGACTCGGATGAGCTCAAATAGGCTCCATGTGGCTTTAGTCATCCGTTGAATTATGTTGTTATATTTCTTGTTTGGATGAGAGGCAGAATTATTATATCGTATTTAGTTGGGTCTCTTAAGATCCGATTGGATCCGATTCCGTGAACCTGGAAACCATCACCCCAAACCTCTTTCCCGACCACCGCACCACTGCATTTTAGAATTACGAACTAGAAAAGGACATTAGATCCACTCGAGGCTAGTTTAAGAAGAGTGGACGTTAGAGGTGAAGAACAGGTACGATGAAGAAAGGATATAAGGACATTAGATCCACTCGAGGCTAGTTTAACGAAGAGTGGAAACAGAGGTGAAGAACAGGTACGATGAAGATAGGAAATAAGGACATTAGATCCACTCGAAGCTAGTTTAACGAAGAGTGGACGTCAGAGATGAAGAACAGGTACGATAAAGAGAGGATATAGGGAAGAGATCCACTCGAGGCTAGTTTAACGAAGAGTGGACGTCAGAGGTGAAGAACAGGTACGATAAAGAGAGGATATAGGGACATTAGATCCACTCGAGGCTAGTTTAACAAAGAGTGGAAACAGAGGTGAAGAACAGGTACGATAAAGAGAGGATATAGGAACATTAGATCCACTCGAGGCTAGTTTAACAAAGAGTGGAAACAGAGGTGAAGAACAGGTACGATGAAGAGAGGATATATGGACATTAGATCCACTCGAGGCTAGTTTAACGAAGAGTGGACGTCAGAGGTGAAGAACAGGTACGATAAAGAGAGGATATAGGGACATTAGATCCACTCGAGGCTAGTTTAACAAAGAGTGGAAACAGAGGTGAAGAACAGGTACGATGAAGAGAGGATATATGGACATTAGATCCACTCGAGGCTAGTTTAACGAAGAGTGGACGTCAGAGGTGAAGATCAGGTACGATAAAGAGAGGATATAGGGACATTAGATCCACTCGAGGCTAGTTTAACAAAGAGTGGAAACAGAGGTGAAGAACAGGTACGATAAAGAGAGGATATAGGAACATTAGATCCACTCGAGGCTAGTTTAACAAAGAGTGGAAACAGAGGTGAAGAACAGGTACGATGAAGAGAGGATATATGGACATTAGATCCACTCGAGGCTAGTTTAACGAAGAGTGGACGTCAGAGGTGAAGAACAGGTACAATAAAGAGAGGATATAGGGACATTAGATCCACTCGAGGCTAGTTTAACAAAGAGTGGAAACAGAGGTGAAGAACAGGTACGATGAAGAGAGGATATATGGACATTAGATCCACTCGAGGCTAGTTTAACGAAGAGTGGACGTCAGAGGTGAAGATCAGGTACGATAAAGAGAGGATATATGGACATTAGATCCACTCGAGGCTAGTTTAACGAAGAGTGGACGTCAGAGGTGAAGAACAGGTACGATAAAGAGAGGATATAGGAACATTAGATCCACTCGAGGCTAGTTTAACAAAGAGTGGAAACAGAGGTGAAGAACAGGTACGATGAAGAGAGGATATATGGACATTAGATCCACTCGAGGCTAGTTTAACGAAGAGTGGACGTCAGAGGTGAAAAACAGGTACGATGAAGAGAAGATATAAGGGCATTAGATCCACTCGAGGCTAGTTTAACCAAGAGTGGAAACAGAGGTGAAGAACAGGTACGATAAAGAGAGGATATATGAACATTATATACACTCGAGGCTAGTTTAACAAAGAGTGTAAACAGAGGTGAAGAACAGGTACGATGAAGAGAGGATATATGGACATTAGATCCACTCGAGGCTAGTTTAACGAAGAGTGGACGTCAGAGGTGAAGAACAGGTACGATAAAGAGAGGATATAGGGACATTAGATCCACTCGAGGCTAGTTTAACAAAGATTGGAAACAGAGGTGAAGAACAGGTACGATGAAGAGAGGATATATGGACATTAGATCCACTCGAGGCTAGTTTAACGAAGAGTGGACGTCAGAGGTGAAGAACAGGTACGATAAAGAGAGGATATAGGGACATTAGATCCACTCGAGGCTAGTTTAACAAAGAGTAGAAACAGAGGTGAAGAACAGGTACGATAAAGAAAGGATATAGGAACATTAGATCCACTCGAGGCTAGTTTAACAAAGATTGGAAACAGAGGTGAAGAACAGGTACGATAAAGAGAGGATATAGGAACATTAGATCCACTGGAGTCTAGTTTAACGAAGAGTGGACGTCAGAGGTGAAGAACAGGTACGATGAAGAGAAGATATAAGGGCATTAGATCCACTCGAGGCTAGTTTAACGAAAAGTGGACGTCAGAGGTGAAGAACAGGTACGATAAAGAGAGGATATAGGGACATTAGATCCACTCGAAGCTAGTTTAACGAAGAGTGGACGTCAGAGGTGAAGAACAGGTACGAAAAAGAGAGGATATATGAACATTAGATCCACTCGAGGGCTAGTTTAAGGAAGAGTGGAAACAGAGGTGGAGAACAGGTACGATGAAGAGAGGATATATGGACATTAGATCCACTCGAGGGCTAGTTTAACGAAGAGTGGACGTCAGAGGTGAAGAATAGGTACGATGAAGAGTGGACGTCAGAGGTGAAGAATAGGTACGATGAAGAGAGGATTTATACACATTAGATCCACTCGAGGCTAGTTTAACGAAGAGTGGACGTCAGAAGTGAAGAACAGGTACGATAAAGAGAGGATATAAGGACATTAGATCCATTCGAGGCTAGTTTAACAAAGAGTGGAAACAGAGGTGAAGAACAGGTACGATGAAGAGAGGATATATGGACATTAGATCCACTCGAGGCTAGTTTAACGAAGAGTGGACGTCAGAGGTGAAGAACAGATACGATAAAGAGAGGATATAGGGACATTAGATCCACTCGAGGCTAGTTTAACAAAGAGTGGAAACAGAGGTGAAGAACAGGTACGATAAAAAGAGGATATATGAACATTATATCCACTCGAGGCTAGTTTAACAAAGAGTGGAAACAGAGGTGAAGAACAGGTACGATGAAGAGAGGATTTATACACATTAGATCCACTCGAGGCTAGTTTAACGAAGAGTGGACGTCAGAGGTGAAGAACAGGTACGATAAAGAGAGGATATAAGGACATTAGATCCATTCGAGGCTAGTTTAACAAAGAGTGGAAACAGAGGTGAAGAACAGGTACGATGAAGAGAGGATATATGGACATTAGATCCACTCGAGGCTAGTTTAACGAAGAGTGGACGTCAGAGGTGAAGAACAGATACGATAAAGAGAGGATATAGGGACATTAGATCCACTCGAGGCTAGTTTAACAAAGAGTGGAAACAGAGGTGAAGAACAGGTACGATAAAAAGAGGATATATGAACATTATATCCACTCGAGGCTAGTTTAACAAAGAGTGGAAACAGAGGTGAAGAACAGGTACGATGAAGAGAGGATTTATGGACATTAGATCCACTCGAGGCTAGTTTAACGAAGAGTGGACGTCAGAGGTGAAGAACAGGTACGATAAAGAGAGGATATAGGGACATTAGATCCACTCGAGGCTAGTTTAACAAAGAGTGGAAACAGAGGTGAAGAACAGGTACGATGAAGAGAGGATATATGGACATTAGATCCACTCGAGGCTGGTTTAACGAAGAGTGGACGTCAGAGGTGAAGAACAGGAACGATAAAGAGAGGATATAGGGACATGAGATCCACTCGAGGCTAGTTTAACAAAGAGTAGAAACAGAGGTGAAGAACAGGTACGATAAAGAGAGGATATAGGAACATTAGATCCACTCGAGGCTAGTTTAACAAAGAGTGGAAACAGAGGTGAAGAACAGGTACGATGAAGAGAGGATATATGGATATTAGATCCACTCGAGGCTAGTTTAACGAAGAGTGGACGTCAGAGGTGAAAAACAGGTACGATGAAGAGAAGATATAAGGGCATTAGATCCACTCGAGGCTAGTTTAACGAAGAGTGGACGTCAGAGGTGAAGAACAGGTACGATAAAGAGAGGATATAGGGACATTAGATCCACTCGAAGCTAGTTTAACGAAGAGTGGACGTCAGAGGTGAAGAACAGGTACGAAAAAGAGAGGATATATGAACATTAGATCCACTCGAGGGCTAGTTTAAGGAAGAGTGGAAACAGAGGTGGAGAACAGGTACGATGAAGAGAGGATATATGGACATTAGATCCACTCGAGGGCTAGTTTAACGAAGAGTGGACGTCAGAGGTGAAGAACAGGTACGATAAAGAGAGGATATATGGACATTAGATCCACTCGAGGGCTAGTTTAACGAAGAGTGGAAACAGAGGTGGAGAACAGGTACGATTAAGAGAGGATATATGGACATTAGATCCACTCGAGGCTAGTTTAACGAAGAGTGGACGTCATAGGTGAAGAACAGGTACAATGAAAAGAGGATATAAGGACATTTGATCCACTCGAGGCTAGTTTAACAAAGAGTGGAAACAGAGGTGAAGAACAGGTAAGATAAAGAGAGGATATAGGGACATTAGATCCACTCGAGGCTAGTTTAACAAAGAGTGGAAACAGAGGTGAAGAACAGGTACGATGAAGAGAGGATTTATGGACATTAGATCCACTCGAGGCTAGTTTAACGAAGAGTGGACGTCAGAGGTGAAGAACAGGTACGATAAAGAGAGGATATAGGGACATTAGATCCACTCGAGGCTAGTTTAACAAAGAGTGGAAACAGAGGTGAAGAACAGGTACGATGAAGAGAGGACATATGGACATTAGATCCACTCGAGGCTAGTTTAACGAAGAGTGGACGTCAGAGGTGAAGAACAGGTACGATAAAGAGAGGATATAGGGACATTAGATCCACTCGAGGCTAGTTTAACAAAGAGTGGAAACAGAGGTGAAGAACAGGTACGATAAAGAGAGGATATAGGGACATTAGATCCACTCGAGGCTAGTTTAACAAAGATTGGAAACAGAGGTGAAGAACAGGTACGATAAAGAGAGGATATAGGAACATTATATCCACTCGAGGCTAGTTTAACAAAGAGTGGAAACAGAGGTGAAGAACAGGTACGATGAAGAGAGGATATATGGACATTAGATCCACTCGAGGCTAGTTTAACGAAGAGTGGACGTCAGAGGTGAAGAACAGGTACGATAAAGAGAGGATATAGGGACATTAGATCCACTCCAGGCTAGTTTAACGAAGAGTGGACGTCAGAGGTGAAGAACAGGTACGATAAAGAGAGGATATAGGGACATTAGATCCACTCGAAGCTAGTTTAACGAAGAGTGGACGTCAGAGGTGAAGAACAGGTACGAAAAAGAGAGGATATAAGAACATTAGATCCACTCGAGGGCTAGTTTAAGGAAGAGTGGAAACAGAGGTGGAGAACAGGTACGATGAAGAGAGGATATATGGACATTAGATCCACTCGAGGCTAGTTTAACGAAGAGTGGACGTCAGAGGTGAAAAACAGGTACGATGAAGAGAAGATATAAGGGCATTAGATCCACTCGAGGCTAATTTAACGAAGAGTGGACGTCAGAGGTGAAGAACAGGTACGATGAAGAGAGGATATAGATGAAGAATCATTTTTATTACTTCTTTAAGGTTATAATATTTTAAATTATTATTTCTTGGTTCTATTCTTAACCACTTTTACTGTAGTTTTCATCGATCTTCTTAGGCAAGTTTGTCCAAGTTTGTGCTATTTTATAAAAGAAATAGTGTGTTATTGTTATGCTTAGGCTTCTTCTACTTAGTTATCTACCACAAATAGTGACTCATAATTTCTATTAGTGAACCCTTTTGGTATTTTAAAAAATAATCTTTGGTCAAATATCAGTAAAATAAAGTACCTCTGTTTATCTTCGTACGATCAATTTCTAAGTTTAAGAATTAATTTCGCCCTCAGCGCTACCTGCAAGGGGGTGAGTATTGGTGTAACAGGACAAATTCCCCCCCCCCTTCTACTAAAATATATTAGGTAGCACGCCTACCTACCCCAATGCCCTAAGAGAACCTCTTGCTCTCTTGCGTGTCATATTTTACACCTCCTTGATAGCTGTTATAAATAAATAATTAATAATGAATAAATAAAAAAAATAGACTCCGAACGTGTTCCAATATTGCAATATCCGTTCGCAAATATGGAGAGCAGAATTGCACCGCATATTCCGAATGAAGTATTACAAGCGCTTCGTCTAAAGAAGGATTAATATTCTCCGATTTAAACGTAAAATGTTTGGCCTTGTATCTTAAAGACCCTATTCACCTTTATGCTCGTACAGTTAATTGATTCCAAAATTTTATGTCATCCAAAATTAAGACATCATAATCCTTTTCCTTGTTTGACTTGTGTTTGACCCCACATAGTGTAATGTAATCGGGGATTATGATGACCTATTTGCATTACCTTGCACTTGTTGAAAGTTATTACAGTTATTATGATATTTTTAGCCTAGTACCTAGTTTCGTGTCATCAGAAAATTTAAAAGGTTTGCAGAAATTTGTCTCAATATATAACATAAAAGGTTGGACAACTAATCCTTGAAGAACGCAGCTAGGGATCAATGCCCTTGAGAACTATATCCATTAATAACAACGTCCTGCCTATGGTTTTTCATTTTTAATCCATTTTAGTACATTGCCCAGAATTCCGTGCACTTTTAGAATTCTTTTAGGAACGGTGTAAAAAAAAGTACTTTTTAAATCGAGATGAAACTCGATCTACAGCTTTATTTTCGTTCAATGTTCTGATCATATCTCGAAAAAAATTAGTTAAGACTGAGCGTTTGCGTCAAAAACCTCGCTGTGAATCATTATAAAGTTAATTATCTCCAGATACTCAACAATCCTATCGATAACAATGGATTCCGGGAGTTTACCAACGACCGAAGTAAGAGAGATGGGTCCAAAGTTTTCAGGATTAGCTTATATATATATATATATTTTTTAAATTATATTTCCCTCTTTAACCTCTTTAGAACCTATTCCCTCGCTAATCGCAGATCCCCCCATCATATAAGACTAGGGGGAATGCGCCCCCCCCTCTGAGCAAATACGGTGGAAAAAGATAAAGACCTATTTTTCGAATCATTCTGAAATTCAATTTTAACACTAATTTTGTAACGATGGTTGCGATCGCCCCATAAATCCCTAATACTTGAAAGTCAACTTACATCTGACGTTGAGGACAACTCGTTTGCTAACTGAAGGAGGCACAGAGTTGTTGGCAATGCAGAGATAATGCCCCATGTCATCTTTGGTGACCCTCTCGAAGGTCAAGTACCCAATGGCAAGGAGGGTACCCTTAAAAGCCTTCTTGGGCTCTTTTACGTTGATATCGAGGCGAGTGACGTCATCACCGTCCTTACGTAGAGCGGTGAGAATCTCCGCAGGGTCAGAGAGAACTGTAGTGGTGGCTGTGGTGAAAAGTAGAAAATTTCATTAGTAGTGATGACCCAAAGGTAACCAACAGGGGTAATACCATGCTCCTTTAATTTTACCGGTTATTTGGGGGTTTATGCCCCCTCGCGAATTCTTAGATATATATATATATATATATATATATATATATATATATATATATATATATATATATATATATATATATATATATATATATATATATATATATATATGTGTGTGTGTGTGTGTGTGTGTGTGTGTGTGTGTGTGTGTGTGTGTGTGTTAAAAACAATTATTTTTTAACGTAGATGTTTTTTCTTGGAGAGATAAAAAAAAGGAAGTTTTAGGTTGGGGGGGGGCGCTATTGCAATGGCATCATATTGTATCATATATAATTTTTAAGGTAATTACAAAATGATGTCTTCGCTTCAACACCCCCTACTTAATTGTGGGGAGTTGCACCCCCCCCCCCCGCAATTTTTAAATAAACTCTTAATATTCCTAATTCGAAAGCGTAGCATTAGATTCGAATTCAAAATGCGATCGCTAAATGTCGTTAGGCCTCTAATTTTTCTCCCGCGTCCTTGACTTCAGACATAAGCCCCGCCCCTGAATGCTATTTAAATCAATCCTATTTTCTTTAATATTGAATTATATAAAATATCCATATCATATTTTAATGAAGAAAAAAAAAACCTTTAAAATGATATATAATACAATATAATGCGATGCCACCTAACACTGTGGCTCCCAAGATGGCTACTAATCTATTTTTCGTTATATCATAATTAGAAATTTGCCCGCCTTTATTAGTGACAGTGCTATATAGTGTATATCTGTGTATATACATTACATAAATAGCATTTGCGTATTTTTTTTTTTTTAAATAGATATTTTTAACAAAGCACCTACAAAATTCGAGGCTGGGCATAAACCCCAAATTAACCATTTGATCCTTCCAGGGTTTCATATTTCGATAGAATCGGCCGAATAGTTACGATGTCATTGCGGAATAATTCCAGAACTAACCTTGGGAGGACCTTGACAATTATATAATTCGAAAGAGAATGTAGAACAGCATAAGGGTTTCAAATTTCGTTAGAATCGACCGAATAGTTACGATGTCATTGCCAAATAATTCCTTAACTAACCAGTGAAGGACCTTGACAATTATATCATTCGAAAGCGAATGTAAAACAACATAAGGGTTTCAAATTTCGTTAGAATCGGACGAATATTTACGATGTTATTGCCAAAAGAACTCATTGCAAAGTAAAATGTTTACCCTCTGACGGACCAACATAGCAACTTATAAGTCACCGTTTCAATACCAAATGATATTAAAATTATAATTTTGTTTTTAATTAAAGTTTTAAACGCATATTTATATAACAGGTCGAGACCCTAATTCGTGTATTAGCTCCACATCAATTATGTGATGATGTATTGATAAGGCTGAAAAAACAGGACTGAAGGCGCAAATATATTGGTAAAAGATGAAAAATAAACGGGGGAAACTTGGGGGCCAGTGAAAATGAGGGGAGGGGGGGCACATATGGAGCGGTGCCTGGTAAACGAACTAGTAGCATACCCAAGCAGTAAAATTAATTGGAATGAATCCATTCAGTTGAACAGAAATCCAAGCCTAAATTATACTGAGATGGTAATACACACTAGAAAATCATCTCATATATATATATATATATATATATATATATATATATATATATATATATATATATATATATATATATATATATATATTGGGGGACCTGATGAATAAATTAACACGGAGAAATACCCTCCCCCTTAAAATTTTATTGTCTTTCCCCTCACTTGAGGGTAGATTCAGGAAAGTTCTTTGACAAAATCCAGGAACTTTGGAGCCAAGAGGTGCCACTGGCTATATCACGAACCAGAACAGCCTTAGTTCAAAGATCGCATTGGCTTTAGAGTCTTGTTCTCTCGGGATGCACAAATTTCTTGTCCAAATTAAGGATTTTCTGTCCCTTCACAAGAGATCCCTGGAATTTGAGAGACACTAAGGGCCCTTTAGCTTTGGTTCAGAATAAGGGGAATAAAAACCCTGCAAACAGTTTGAATTAAACCTTTATCTTCTTCAGGAGAGGCAATTAAATATCCTAATTGGCAACTCAATGAAGGCTTGTTGCCAACTTGCCGGAAAAAATCAATATGAATCCAGGAAAATGAAATATGCAAACATAATCTCAGTTAAATTCCAATTTGAATTGTTTCGACCCTCAAAAAATTATATGGAAAAAATAATTTAGTTATTACAGAAAAAAATAACTAAAAAATATATAAATAAGTTCGTTTGCCGGGCGCTATTCAAGTCTCGACTCACGACTCGCGAGTCATAAAATCCTTTGAATGAAGTGACTCCTCTATCTCAATCTTCCCTATAATTAATTAAATAATTGTGCTCATATTGTACTCCTGTATTTAATCGCTTTAACAGTAATTAGAGTTAGGGTCTTTTTCGGAACACGCCCCGTAGCGAATTAAGCGTTCGAGGCTCGCAGTGTGAGTACATCCTGTCTATTAGGTTAGGTTAGGTTAGGTTAGGTTAGGTTGTGGAGTAAGGAAGTGGCGCCACCTTCTCGCAGAACGTTTTTACAATCAGATATGACTATATGTTGACACCTTTAACTTTTTAACACAAAAAATAGTAGTTATCAATCCTTTGCACAATGCGTGAAGGAAATAAATGGTAGTCTAAACAAGCGTCTTTCCGAAATCCTATAGGGTCCGTGTAAGCTATGGTATTCTCTCTCTCTCTCTTGTAGTTTTGCAGGCTGGGTTAAGTGATCAACCGCTTCCTTATGGGATGAAGGAAATATATATATATATATATATATATATATATATATATATATATATATATATATATATATATATATATAGTTATATATGGATTCTTTATTCCTGGGTATATGGCTGGAATAAGCTTCGAATATGGCGAACAGGAAATATAACTTTTTCTTCTTAAACTATAATAATTTTCTGACTCTTCTGAGGGAGTCATTAGGATCCCAGTCGATCTGCAAAGATTTAATATATCTTTTCGCTGCGAGTGTAGGAATGAAATGATGGCCTAAAAAAACTCATTGCTCCCGTCTACCGCCCTGCGTGGGAACCTCCTCGGATGACTGCCCTTCATTAATTTCGTCTTAACTATGTCGGCCGCTTGGACTGACATAATTAAGGGCTTGCGTGGAAACTGGTTTGAGGCGTAGCCCACAACCGAAGCACAAGTCAGAAATATTCTCGAACCTGGGGCAAAACTGCGAGTCCCGGACGGAGGAGAACTCCTCATCGCCCGGGGGACCCGGCCAGAATCATAGAGGGCAATACTCCCGTCTCTATGTAGTTGGATGCAGTTTCGGCGTACGTACCCGTGAGGGGGTGGCACAAACTTAGCGGTCGTTGATTCGGCCGCTATGCATTAAGTCCCTTAAGCTCAACCCTCTGAGGTCCCCACTCCAGAACCATCCCCCATCATCCCGGCACGATCCGAGCGGAAAAACAACAGGAAATTGGACGGAAGCGCTCTTCTCATATCGCATTCAAGCACAACCCTCGACTCTACCTCCTTTGTCACTTCTGACATCACTTTTTTCACACATCACAAAAATAATTACACATTTTTTACATAGGAAGAAGAGAACGCAAGAAAGAAGACGTCCACGACGATGGAGGCCCTCCCTAAGAGGGTCCCCTTACGGACCATCAGCGGAAAGAAGACCCCCGAAAAGAAAACGGTGTGCGAATCCATATTTGCAAATTTAAGGATTGCACTTATCAAATTAATCGACATCCCAAATGGTTTCATCGCTATATGCGGTGAGACCAAAGACATAGACCGGCTCCTATCTGACGAAGGGGCCGAGGTTCTCAAGATTATGAACCTGGAAGACAAAACACTACCAGCGATGTCCGCAAACAGGAGCGTCATCTGACGAAAGGTGGAGAGTTGGGTTGGTGAGAACTCCCCCGCAGACATCAAAAACGAAATTGAGAAAAACCACACATGGGCGAAGTTAAGGGAAGTGATCAAATTCCGTGATCACACCCACGTCTTCAAGGTGACGTTTCAGACCACCGAAAGGGCCCACAAGGCGGCAACGGAGGGACTCCTCATTTTCAACATGAGGATCCCAGGAACCAACATCGAACACCAGAAATACCACAGCATCAGGATGTGCTTCGTCTGTTATGCGTTAGAGAACCACACAACCGTCAATTGCCCCCCAAAAGGGACAATTTGGGGCAGCGAATGCGCCACACAGGGTCATCGATATGACGCCTGCAATAGCACTACCAAAAAGTGCATGAGCTGTAAGGGACCCCATCGAACGATGGCCCTTAACTGCCCAAGGAGAAAGGAGATCATTAAAAAAATGGAAGAAGAAGAAGAAAAGAAAAAGGAAACCAATACCTATGCAAGCACTGTGAAGAGAAGTGAAGGGATGGCCTCAGCAATGGCAACTCCCTCACCGATGGTCTTCACAAACGACCTAAGTGCTAATATACTAATCTGCATAACACACGCAAACGTGGCAAATGCGGTAAGACCTGGATGCTACAACCGGGTCTTAAACGCGCTTCTAAAGGCCAATACCTTGCCATCCATCATCGTGCCTGATGACCCCGAATGCTCTCGGGCATTCAAGAATAGCATTATTGGGAACAATAAAGAGAAAGCCACTGGATTGAAAGAGGTCATAGAGTCTCACTGATCGGAGGAATCCGAAGAAGAAGACGAGACTAATGGCAAAGAAGAAGAAGAATCCAAATCTTCGGATAGTGACGAGGGCCCATGCACTCGCACAAGAGCGACGAAGAGTCGGTCAAAGACTCCTAGTCTTCCCCCGAAGATCGAAAAGCCTGGGCACTCCAGATCTGCCCCACAGGCCAAGAAAAACAAAAAGACCAAGAAGAAACAAAGGTAAATACATCTAACAATGGAACGGAACTCACTAAGAATCATGGAAATTAATACCAACGGCTGGACAGCGAAAAGAACTCTCTACGGAAATTTGTTCAGGGAGATTGATGCAGATGTCATCTTGATTTCTGAACATGGGATTAACACTCGTAGCTCCGAAATGAAGATCCGGAACTACGACGTGTTAATCACGAATTACTCTCAAGAGCGGTACGACGGTGCGGCCATCGCCATCAAAAGAGAGATTAAGTACAAGTCAATAAGAAACCTGGAAGAATCCTATCTTGCAATAGAGGTCGAACTCGATATAGGGAAGCTGGTCATCGCCACCGGGTACCAGCCGCCGAGACGAGGATATTTGCCAATCCATTCTCTATCTTGCCTATTTGGCAGAAGGACCCCCACCATATTACTCGGGGATCTGAATGCCAGATGTCGGGAATCTGGGTACAGGACCTTCAATGGAAATGGAAGGTGCCTGGACACTATGATGGACCGAAATATGGTCTATAGAATAGGCCCGGACTTCCCAACCTATACTCGAAGAGGAAGTGCCACAAAACCAGACATTTGTCTGGCTAATCGTCAGCTGCCGTTCAATTACTACATGGAACCAGTCCAGGTACCATGTAGTGATCATATAGGGATCCTACTTACCATCAACAGGAACCTTATACAAGTCCCAGCTCCAGTCAGAAAAGACTACAGTAGAGCAAACTGGGCACGGTACGCGGGTCTTCTCGAGGCCTATCGCCCACCAAATCTGGACGAAGCAATTCTCGGGGAGATAGACGAGGCACTCGACGACCTCAACGAACATCTTATGAATGCAGATAGGGCTTGCATCCACCAAAACCCAGTATAAAACCATCTCCTCATACAGGTGGACTGGGTACATGAAAGAACTCTACAGAGAATTGAGAGTATTGTACGAGTTAAATATCGGAGATGCACCAATTGACTCCTTACAACGAAGTAGAGAGATCAAGGAAGAGCTCAAACAGTTGATCCTCGAACAACAACAGAGACAATGGGACGAAGCGATCGAGAGCCTCGATCAAGATACATCTCCCAAAGACTTTTGGAAGAAAGTCAGAAGTCTCAGAGGATCATCTGGGAAAAAGAAGAAAATGGAAATCCAAAAAGAAGATGGATCCATTTAAACAGAAGAAAAGAACATCGAAGTAATACTCCGGCGTTATTGGGAAAGAATCTTCAGCATATCGGAAAAAGAAAACGAAGATTCTGATTTAGAGTTCGAAAACAACATCGTAGACGAGCTTGACACGGAAATACACCGAACGCATCCTCATCACCAGGTGGGCAGACTGCGTGAGGGAGACGCCGAGATCACGGAAGAAGAGATCCTTGGCGCACTCCGCTCATTCCGACAAAAAGCCCCAGGCCAATCGGGGCTTACGAAGGTAAACTTCGAAAAGGCACCAGCCAACATCATCGAAGGAATGAGACGTATTTTCAACGCATGTCTGAATACAGGGTACTTTCCAGATGCTTACAAGACGGCAAAAATGATCTTCTTACCCAAGCACGAAAAGGACCCAACGTTGAGAGAGAGCTACCGCCCAATTTCACTCCTGGAATTTGGCGGGAAACTCTTTGAGAAAATCCTCAACGGAAGACTGGTGTCTCACCTGGAAGAAAACTCCCTCTACAACCCTTGCCAATTCGGGTTTAGAAAGAAGCGAAGTACGGAAATGGCAATTAATGTCATAACGGAAAAGCTTTCCCAAGCCAAACGGGACAGGAGTTATGTGGATATCGTTTGTCGGGATGTGTCAAAGGCGTTTGATAAGGTGTGGCGGCGGGGCATGCAGTATAAGATCTTACGGCTGGGTCTAAGTGAAAACTTAGAAAGAACTCTCTGTGACTATGTCATGGAGAGAGCGGCGTATGTCAGTCTAGGGTGCACGGACGGACCAAAGTTTCCGCTCACTGCAGGCCTCCCGCAGGGGGGGTGTCTGTCCCCCACCCTTTACTCGATATACACCGCGGACGTCCCAACCCCTGTGTACCCCTCTTTCCTCAATATTCAGTACGCCGATGATTCCAGCCAGATAATCGTATCTCCATGAAGGAATGCTCCGTGGCAAGCTCGCATGACAGCGATGTAAATCGCCAACCTGAACAACTACGAGGCTCAGTGAAAGATAAGAACAAACCAAGAGAAGTTCAAGGTGGTCCCCATTGGACGCACCCTAAAAGCAGACGTGCGTGTGGGGGATACGCGATACCCCTACACCAACGAATGCAATGTACTCGGTATGAAAATCACCTCTACCGGGTACAAGAAGCACGTCGAAGAAAGAATTTCTCGAGCCTCGGTCGCTGTCAGAACTCTATATACATTTAGAAATCTACGTAAAAGCAACAAGAAGAAGATCTACAATGCTTTTGTAATATCAACGTTGCTTTACCCCGCCTACACCCTCTCTTGTGTCTCAAGAACATAAAAGAGGCGACTTCAAGTAGTGCAAAATAAATGCATGTACCTAATCACGGGTACACGCAGGCATGAAAGAAGACGGCAAGAAGACCTGCACAGAGAGGCGGGGATAATTCCTATTAACAAAGTCATAGAAGAACGGACCCGGAAAATGCAGGATCTGGTTAATCGGGAACTGAGTGAAGATATCACTCAGATGATTAACCAGAACAGAAGAGCTGAATGTCGCGCCAGATTTCCCCGCTTCGCCAACCGAGTGGCTGGCGGGGACGAAGTACCGTTCTACGCATAATGAGATGTGAAACCTGAAACCAAAAAAGAAAACAACCGAACAAGATCAAAAATTCACAACTACGACAATAAATCACCGATGAAGACAACTTTAAACCAAGATTGAGAAAAAACCCCGATTACGACAAGGACCCTAGTAAATATGAAGAGACAAAAAAACTGAAACACACACGCATACAAATGATACCAAGAACAATAAGCACACACTTAAAAGTATTAAAAAAACATAAACAAATAAGCAATGTATAACATACACCAAACTAAACTAAAGATATTAGGACAAATGACTTGAACGCCATAAATAATTATTATAATCAACAGAAACAACATAGAATACACGCTACAAAAAAATAATAAAAGTGATAGGTCTGATCACCAGGCTCTAGCATCTCTTTGCACCCTACCACACTTCTTTCTCTCTTCTCCGCTTGTCTATTTTCTCTGTCTATCTACACACCCTCTCGTCCGCCCCTACATGCACCCACTTTAACTTAATCATAATCATAATTTCCCGTACAAGAGGCAAGTAAAGGAGAGGAAACAAATCAATCTCAAGAAAGCTCAGACGAAGATGAAATCCTAAAGTATCCGGGATTTCCACTCACGGAGAAAAGGGATATCATTCTGCGGGGCTGTTTCTTCGACGCCATGGACGTGGACTTTCAAGTCCATGATCCCTCTTAATGCCGACCCCCAAAGGGACACAATGAAAAACTGCTCGACGGAATCAACAAAGGCAAATATAAATGGACATACGAAGGACCATGGTCTCCGAAGGAAATAGGTGGACTATTGATGGAGCGCGCGATTTACATCCCGGACTCGTGCTTACACACCATCGATTCAGCTGTCTTTAAGGTAATGGAGAATGGCCACAAGACTTCGGAGTATTACTTAACCTCCAAAATAGCAAATATGTGTTAGCAAGAAGTGAACAAATCAAAGTGATTAAAACAAGTTGTCAAAAGTGGGAATAATTGATCAAATTAAAGCGTCTAAAATAAGCAATCTAAAGTGAGAAAAGTGAATGAATCGAGTGAATAACAATTAAAATGGTCTAATAGTGTAAAATATAGAATAATAAGAGAATGAATCAAGTAAATAATAATGAAAATGGTCTAATAGTGTAAAACATAGAAAAATAAACTAACGATTAAGCTAAACGAGAATAATAATATAAGTACAACTATTTAACAAATTAGATAATAACTTAACTCGTGTGTAAATAGTAATATCATAAAGTGCTACCAAAATAAAGTTTTAAACGAAACAAGAGAAAATAGTAAAACCAGAACCCTTAATTTATCTAAATAAGACTAAAAGAACAACTCAATTAAAAATAAGCGCTAAAATAAATAAAATCAAACATAAAATGATTATATTAAAAATTTACTTCAAACATTTTTTTATAAATTTGACTTAAAAAATTATCTATAAAAATTATACTAAGTTTAAATAACATTTAAATAACAAAAATGAAAAACATTTCATGTATTCTTTCAAAACAATATATAATGCTAATAAGTTGACCTCCCCGTTGATTTTGGGAGGATCTGTTTTCCGACTCATACTTACAGTTTAGTCTTAGTCTTCTCCGCTAAATTTTCAAAAAATAAAACTTCACCACTACACCTATCTATTGTTTCATTTTACATATATGTATTTAATTTGTATTTTATTTTAATATTTGTAAAAATGGAAAAACTTATTGTATATTTATTGCTTTAATACATCATCATCATAATTTCCGAATTATCCGAATTCCTCAATATTCAATACGCCGATGATTTCAGCCAGATAATCGTATCTCCATGGAGGAATGCACCGTGGCAAGCTCGCATGACAGCGATGGAAATCGCGAACCTGAACAACTACGAGGCTCAGTGGAAGATAAGAACAAACCAAGAGAAATTCAAGGTGGTCCCCATTGGACGCACTAGAAGAGCAGACGTGTGGGGGGGGGGGGGGGGATACGCGATATCTCTACACCAACGAATGCAATGTACTCGGTATGAAAATCACCTCCACCGGGTACAAGAAGCACGTCGAAGAAAGAATTTCTCGAGCCTCGGCCGCTGTCAGAACTCTATATACATTTAGAAATCTACGTAAAAGCAACAAGAAGAAGATCTACAATGCTCTTGTAAGATCTACGTTGCTTTACCCCGCCTCCACCCTCTCATGTGTCTCAAAAACACAAAAGAGGCGACTTCAAGTAGTGCAAAATAAATGCATGTACCTAATCACGGGTACACGCAGGCATGAAAGAAGACGGCAAGAAGATCTGCACGGAGAGGCGGGGATAATTCCTATTAACAAAGTCATAGAAGAACAGACCCGGAAAATGCAGGATCTGGTTAATCGGGAACTGAGTGAAGATATCACTCAGATGATTAACCAGAACAGAAGAGCTGAATGTCGCGCCAGATTTCCCCGCTTCGCCAACCGAGTGGCTGGCGGGGACGAAGTACCGTTCTACGCATAATGAGATGTGAAACTTGAAACCAAAAAAGAAAACAACCGAACAAGATCAAAAATTCACAACTACGACAATAAATCACCGATGAAGACAACTTTAAACCAAGATTGAGAAAAAACCCCGATTACGACAAGGACCCTAGTAAATATGAAGAGACAAAAAAACTGAAACACACACGCATACAAATGATACCAAGAACAATAAGCACACACTTAAAAGTATTAAAAAAACATAAACAAATAAGCAATGTATAACATACACCAAACTAAACTAAAGATATTAGGACAAATGACTTGAACGCCATAAATAATTATTATAATCAACAGAAACAACATAGAATACACGCTACAAAAAAATAATAAAAGTGATAGGTCTGATCACCAGGCTCTAGCATCTCTTTGCACCCTACCACACTTCTTTCTCTCTTCTCCGCTTGTCTATTTTCTCTGTCTATCTACACACCCTCTCGTCCGCCCCTACATGCACCCACTTTAACTTAATCATAATCATAATTTCCCGTACAAGAGGCAAGTAAAGGAGAGGAAACAAATCAATCTCAAGAAAGCTCAGACGAAGATGAAATCCTAAAGTATCCGGGATTTCCACTCACGGAGAAAAGGGATATCATTCTGCGGGGCTTTTTCTTCGACGCCATGGACGTGGACTTTCAAGTCCATGATCCCTCTTAATGCCGACCCCCAAAGGGACACAATGAAAAACTGCTCGACGGAATCAACAAAGGCAAATATAAATGGACATACGAAGGACCATGGTCTCCGAAGGAAATAGGTGGACTATTGATGGAGCGCGTGATTTACATCCCGGACTCGTTCTTACACACCATCGATTCAGCTGTCTTTAAGGTAATGGAGAATGGCCACAAGACTTCGGAGTATTACTTAACCCCCAAAATAGCAACGAGTGTTAGCAAGAAGTGAACAAATCAAAGTGATTAAAACAAGTTGTCAAAAGTGGGAATAATTGATCAAATTAAAGCGTCTAAAATAAGCAATCTAAAGTGAGAAAAGTGAATGAATCGAGTGAATAACAATTAAAATGGTCTAATAGTGTAAAATATAGAATAATAAGAGAATGAATCAAGTAAATAATAATGAAAATGGTCTAATAGTGTAAAACATAGAAAAATAAACTAACGATTAAGCTAAACGAGAATAATAATATAAGTACAACTATTTAACAAATTAGATAATAACTTAACTCGTGTGTAAATAGTAATATCATAAAGTGCTACCAAAATAAAGTTTTAAACGAAACAAGAGAAAATAGTAAAACCAGAACCCTTAATTTATCTAAATAAGACTAAAAGAACAACTCAATTAAAAATAAGCGCTAAAATAAATAAAATCAAACATAAAATGATTATATTAAAAATTTACTTCAAGCATTTTTTTATAAATTTGACTTAAAAAATTATCTCTAAAAATTATACTAAGTTTAAATAACATTTAAATAACAAAAATGAAAAACATTTCATGTATTCTTTCAAAACAATATATAATGCTAATAAGTTGACCTCCCCGTTGATTTTGGGAGGATCTGTTTTCCGACTCATACTTACAGTTTAGTCTTAGTCTTCTCCGCTAAATTTTCAAAAAATAAAACTTCACCACTACACCTATCTATTGTTTCATTTTACATATATGTATTTAATTTGTATTTTATTTTAATATTTGTAAAAATGGAAAAACTTATTGTATATTTATTGCTTTAATACATCATCATCATAATTTCCGAATTATCCGAATTCCTCAATATTCAATACGCCGATGATTTCAGCCAGATAATCGTATCTCCATGGAGGAATGCACCGTGGCAAGCTCGCATGACAGCGATGGAAATCGCGAACCTGAACAACTACGAGGCTCAGTGGAAGATAAGAACAAACCAAGAGAAATTCAAGGTGGTCCCCATTGGACGCACTAGAAGAGCAGACGTGTGGGGGGGGGGGGATACGCGATATCTCTACACCAACGAATGCAATGTACTCGGTATGAAAATCACCTCCACCGGGTACAAGAAGCACGTCGAAGAAAGAATTTCTCGAGCCTCGGCCGCTGTCAGAACTCTATATATGTACATTTAGAAATCTACGTAAAAGCAACAAGAAGAAGATCTACAATGCTCTTGTAAGATCTACGTTGCTTTACCCCGCCTCCACCCTCTCATGTGTCTCAAAAACACAAAAGAGGCGACTTCAAGTAGTGCAAAATAAATGCATGTACCTAATCACGGGTACACGCAGGCATGAAAGAAGACGGCAAGAAGATCTGCACGGAGAGGCGGGGATAATTCCTATTAACAAAGTCATAGAAGAACAGACCCGGAAAATGCAGGATCTGGTTAATCGGGAACTGAGTGAAGATATCACTCAGATGATTAACCAGAACAGAAGAGCTGAATGTCGCGCCAGATTTCCCCGCTTCGCCAACCGAGTGGCTGGCGGGGACGAAGTACCGTTCTACGCATAATGAGATGTGAAACTTGAAACCAAAAAAGAAAACAACCGAACAAGATCAAAAATTCACAACTACGACAATAAATCACCGATGAAGACAAACGTAAAACCAAGAAAGAAGAAAACTACCGAATATGACGAGAACTCTACCGACTAAGAAAAAACAAAAATACTAAAACACACACACATACAAAGAATACAAAACAATTAAGCAGGCACTTAAAAGTTTGAAAAAACATAAACAAACAAGCAATGCATATTACACAACAAAGCTAAACTAAAGTTAGCAAGACAAATGGCTTGAACGCCATAAAAATGAAAAAAAACAACGAAAAAACATAGCATAGACGCTACAAAGAAATAATGAAAGTGATAGGCCTGATCACCAGGCTCTAGAATCTCTTTGCACCCTACCACACTTCTTTTTCTTTTCACCGCTTGTCTATTTTCTCTATCTATCCACACACCCTATCGTACTTCCCTACACGCACCCACACTTTAACTTAATTGGAATTGGAATTTCCGAATTTTAGACTTGGAAGAAATCTACAAGAAAACTGAGCTCACCGAAAAGTTCACAGCCGTCAAAGGAGGAAAAACATCAATGGCAAGTCACTTCAAGAAAACGCTATCGATTTTTACCTTTTCTCCACGGGGACTTCAAGGACAAGATTTATTTTGTACGGAGCCACCTATGGCCGACCCATGATATCGCACTCCATAATGGGGAGTTTAGCTTCCTGTTTACGAAGGAGAAATACTACAAAGCGGGAAGTTTATCTTCCAAATTACAAAAAAGAGATACTAAAGCGGGAAGTTTATCTTCCTATTTATAAGGTTCAATGTGTGAACCGTTTAAAATGTTGAAACAAATGTTTACTAGGTTCGACCCTCACAATCCAACACTAAATTTGCATTCACGCTTATTACATCGCCAACGGCAACGCGAAGATGCAAATGAAAGTTTCATTTGTTCATTATTGCAAAGTCGCTGGCCTAACCTAACTTAACCTAACCTACAGACTCTACTCACACTACTAGCCTCGAACGCTATAGCCTAACCTCAACCTCACGATAGCCTCGAACACCTAATTCGCTGCCCGGCCTGTTCCGAAAAAGACCCCAACTCTAATTACTGTTAGAGCGATTAAATACAGGAGTACAATATGAGCACAACTGTTTAATCAATTATAGGGAAGGTTGTGATAGCGGAGTCACTTCATTCAAAAGATTTTATGAGTCATGCTTGAGTCGTTACTCGTAAGTTGAGACCTGGATGGAGCCCAGCCACGACCTTATCCCTAACACAATATTTTATAAACGTGATTTTGGGGGGATGGGTTTGTAGCGCCCAATTGCAAGGTGGAGTAGAGCCAACAAGGAACCTCACAAATGAGCACCCCGTTGGCCCTATTGAATTCTTGAAATTTGGCACACAAATCGAACATTGAAATAATATACCATCCTGTAATAATGATTAATGTAAGACGAAACAAATACTTATAAAATAATGTAAAATTACACTTTAATATGTATCAATGTAAAGCAGAGTATTTTGTAAGAAGGCAAGTAAAATCGTTAGAGTCCCACGCAAACGTACAAACACACATATATTAGGAAACAGATGAGAGCCGAAGGTCTGGCCCCAGAGATAACAAAGTCGGGGGAAACAGCTGTGTACACATAAAAAGGAATCTCATCTGACCCGCCATAGTTTACATTGACCCGCGAAAGGCAAAATCAATCTTACTATAAATGTTAGTTGATAAAGCACGGTTAGGTTCCTAAAGTTAGATACTGTCTTGATGCACACACATCCTTTGACCAAGCAGGCTCCGCCCAGCAGTCTTAGTAGAGAACACACGCACATACCCTTTGATAGATAAGCTCCGCCCCGTGTTCACATTAGAGAAGCGAAGCCACGCCCACTTAATTAGCGTTAGTATAAATAAGCGGGCAGAAACATACAACAGTCTCACTATTATTATTATTAATAGTATCACCAGTCAGTACCTCGTTCTGAATATGTTCGTCCATAGTCCCAGCAATATGATGCAGAAAGAGACTTGCAAGAAACACTAAGTATTAACACCGATAGTCAGCCTAAGACGTGAGCCGGCAAACGAGCCACGGAAAACACAACGATTTCACTTGCCCGAACTAAGGTTTCTCTAAGCCAAGATTAAAGCCTACAAAACTACCATAATTCTTCCGAGTCCTTCCTTCTGCCAAGCAACAACCCAGCTTACAGCGGATTACCCAAAACAACACTTTGGAGTGAGACCAAACTCGACTGTAAGGCCGCCTTAGGCCATCATCTATTAATTGGTGACGCCGTCAACAACACACAAACGCTCTCCAATTGGTTGAATAATAATAAATAGTTTTTCCCTAGACTTTGGCTAAACCATTTCAGATACTGAGTCAGGGCCGCTTTAAGGAGCTGCGGGGCCCGTTGCACAAGGAACAGCGGAACTTCCACCCGTATATATATATATATATATATATATATATATATATATATATATATATATATATATATATATATATATATATATATATATATATATATATATTGTATCTGACCCCCATCTCGTTTTTCCTTGGCAGAGAGGCAAAAAATGATGTGAGGAATTTAAAAGAATTGCTCCTGTGTCTGGGAGGACTCAACTGAAAAAGGAGGGTTTATTTTTGTACACTTTATATTCCTTTTTAAAGAACATCACCCTGTACTATCATAACATTACGCCACACTTATTATACTATGAAGTGAAGTTTTCTATATTTTTTATTATATATAGTAATATCATAGATAATAATAATATAGAAAATCAGGAAAATGAATAATTATTTTGTCTCAGCCTTTTGTGCCTAAGGGCAAATACTTAATTACTCAATTTTTACATCCCCCGGGGCCCCCTGAAGCGCGGGGCCCGTAGCACGTGTTAAATGTGCCACTAGGTTAAACCGACACTGTACTGAGGAAATCATTTTAGCCATTACAGAAAAATAGAGGCCAATATCCCGGATTGGCTGTTATCCCGGATTGGCTGTTATCCCAGCCGCGAATCGCGTGATGTGATTTGAATACAAATAATGACTGTAACTTTTCCTTCAATTAAACAAATGTACACTTTGTGTACTTTTGTATTTAATACCCATAGTAATAATGTATCCGTTTCCAGAGACAATTTCCTTACGAAATAATAGGAAGGAAAATTATAAAAATTTCTAAAATTGGAAAGAGGCTCCAGCACTTAAAGTCTGCCGAAATGTGACAGGAGGGAAATGAAAACACTTCCACCTGGACATGATAATGACTACCTTTATTCGCTCCAACTGTCGAAAAGCGGAAAAAGGGGGCACCTTCCTTCGTACAAATGTATTCTCAGAGGGTTCAATTCTATCGAGGAAATTGATTATTTAATGAATAATTAAGCGATTCTCGATTTACCCTTTAATCACATTTAAAAGATCCTACGTTGCGTTTCTTATTCCCGCAGGTGAGTTGCGAGAAACATATTAGTTAATATAACTCTACTTCTTATTTTAGTCTATTCAGAAATCGATTATCGATGCGTCATTTTCGTCTATAAAACAACAACAAACAAACGCAAGTTTGTTTTTTTTCTTTTATTGGCCTAAAATTTTTATTCTTGGCCTTTCTTGGGGCGCTGCGCGATGTGTATGATTTGGGGGCGCAGTAATATGATTTAGGGGCGCTGTAATATGATTTTGGGGCACTGCGCAATATGATTTGGGGGCGCTGTAATATGATTTAGGGGCGCTGCGCAATATGATTTGGGAGCGCTGCGCAATATGATTTGGGGGCGTAGCATAATATTTTGATTTCTAACCAACTCCCATTTATAATAAACTGCTATGACTTTGCTGAGAACACTACACCAATTACTACAATCTCCTTCAAAGGTTGAATTTTGGGATGCAGCATATTTTGGGGCGCGCCAATATTTTGAGGCGCACAATAATTTGAGGGCGCGTCATACATAATTTTAGGGAGCAACACAATTTGGGGGCGCTGCAATTTTTGAGTGCAGTATAATTTTGGGTGCAGCATAATTTGGAGGTGAGGCACAATTTTTGAGTGCAACATAATTTGGGGGTGCAGCACAATACACCCCGTCCCACACTATTAGCTTCCAGAAACTTTTCGAAGTTTCTGGAACTTATGTGGTCGACGTCTCTTCATATGGCAACATTTCCACCCTAACTTCATTCGAGTCCATCGCGTCTTTGAAGGGTTATAGCACGTAACGTGATCTTCAGGTGAGCCACGCTAGGCGCTCCTGAACGATTTTTTGAGAATGGGAAAGGCTAAGAGTCTCTCTGAGCCTGAAAAAACTACGATAGTCAAAGAAATGGCTAAAGGAACTCCTCCTAAAGTTATAGCCAACTCCATCGCCCGCCATGTTGCCACTGTGAAACGTTTTTTAGCCGACCCATCGCCAAGGAAGACGCGGTCGGACTCTGGTATCCTGAAGACCGTATCTACCCGGGACCTTCGTAATGTGAAGAGGCAGCCGTTGAAGAAGCCACGACAAACATAGAAGGCCATTTTTGCTGAAGAAAATTTGCCAGAAGTGTCAAAAATCAACGAGATGCCGGTTGCTGAGAGACGGGGAAAAGCATTACGCTTGAAAAACGACCTCTGACCCCCAGACACAAGGAATTGCGGATGGAATGGGCGCAAAAGCACATGAAGACAGACACGAAGATGGTAATATTCATTGTTGAAATTAGAGCAACTCTGGACGGGTCTGACGGATGGGGGAAAGGTTCGGTTGGAAAAGGCCAAGAGCGTCACGTCCGTTTGCGTCGCCAACAGAGTGGAGGAGGTGTAATGATATGGGCAAGAATAGTTGGAAATGAACTTATTGGTCCTGTTGGAGGGGCTGATGGAGTAAAAATAACTTCTGCGTCCTATTGCCAGCTTCTTGAGTCAGCTTGGCTCCCATGGCTGCAAGACGTACCAATGCAGAGGCGTCGAAGGTTGATATTTCAGCACGACAATGTCCCGTTTCACTTTGCAAAGGCAACACAAGCATGCTTGTCATCGATGGGTCTCAAAGGTAACCATTTGATGGCCGCCTTCCTCTCCCGATTTGAGCCCTATTGAAAACATATGGGGAATTCTGAAGGAGGCTATTTACAAGGATAGGAAGCAGTACAATTCGAAAGAAGATTTGTGGAAAGCAATTGAGACATCTGCACACACAATTCCTCATTCCGATCTAAAAAAAATGACCGAATCTGTTAACAAGAGAATTGTAAGTGTTTTACAGAAGAAATGATCTTATATAAAGTATAAAGTATTTATTTAAGGTTTTGATTTTGTGATATGACTTTTTTTGCAGAAATAAACATTGTATAATGATATTCTAATATCATAAACCTCTTACGATGCTAAATATTGGTCGGCATATTGTCTTTCTATAATAAACTAATAGGTACTGTGGCACGCTTGAAAAGTGGTTAAAATCTTTAAACATTGCTGAAATGAAAGTCACTACAAAATGTGCTAAAATGTAGGACACGGTCGCACTCATTCACTTAAAGATACCATAGAAGTATAAGCTCAGTTCTACCGATAATTACTGTTTTATCATGAGCAACGACTTTAAGGTAATAGCGTGGCACGGTGTGTATTTGAGTGCACTATAATCTGGGGGAGGGGGGCAGGGCAGCACAATATTTCAGTGCACTGTAATTTATGGATGTAGCACAATTTTGAGTGCACTATAATTTTGGAGTGCAGCACAATATTCGAGTGCACTATAATTTCTGGATGTAGCACAATTTTGAGAGTAACAATTTGGGGTGCAGCACAATATTTGAGTGCACTATAATTTCTGGGTGTAGCACAATATTTGAGCGCACTATAATTTCTGGGTGCAGCACAATATTTGAGTGCACTATAATTTCTGGGTGTAGCACAATATTTGAGCGCACTATAATTTCTTAATGTAGCACATTTTTGAGTGCAACATAATTGTTGGGTGCAGCCCAATATTTGAGTGCACTATAATTTTGAGGTGCAGCACAATATTTGAGTGCACTATAATTTTGGAGTGCAGCACAATATTCGAGTGCACTATAATTTCTGGATGTAGCACAATTTTGAGAGCAACAATTTGGGGTGCAGCACAATATTTGAGTGCACTATAATTTCTGGGTGCAGCACAATATTTGAGTGCACTATAATTTTTGGGTGCAGCACAATATTTGAGTGCATTATAATTTTTGGAGTGCAGCACAATTTTGAGTGCGACATAGTTTTGGGGTGCAGCTTAATTTGCAGACGCAGCGCATTATTTTTTTTTCAAATGAGACAAAATTGTGTCACTTTTGAATGGCCTTTTGCCGGTTTGGCGATCCCAACCAATCGTCGTAGATCGACAGACCACAACCATGAGACCGGACGGCGCGGGTCATGAATAAGATTTCGGAAGACCTCTGGTCCTCGTCGGTATTCGAGTATAACCATGTCTTCCTTTGTGTTTCCTAATCTTCCTCTGTCTGTTCTGGTGTTTGGTCTTCCTTCATCTTTTTGTCTCTGTCATAATGACTTTGGTCTTCCCCTATTTTCCTTGGTCGCCCTGATTTTCCCTAGTGTTTCCTGGTTTTCCTTACTCTTCCTTGCTGTCTTTGGTCTTCCTTCATAGATATTTGTCTTCCGTAATGTATGTTGTCTTCCTTTATATTTCTTGCTCTCCGTTATGGCACCTGGTTATTACTTGGTTTTCCTAAGTGTTTCTGGTCTTCCTTCATCTTACCTTGTATGTTTAGTCTACCTTTAGTTTCTTTGTCTTCCCTAGTGTATTTGTTCTTCCCCTATCTTCCTTGGCTCCTCTGGGGTCACTAGGTCTTCCTTATTTTACTAGTGTTTCCTTGTCTTCCTTCCTCTTTATCGCTGTTTTTGGTCTTCCTTCATCTTCCTCTGTCTTCACCAGTACCTTCGATCTTCTCCTATCTTCCTTGGCTCCTCTGGTGTTACTAAATCTTCCCTCTTTTTCTTGTGTTTCCTGGTTTTCTTTCTTCTTTCTTGCTGTCTTTGGTCTTCCTTTGTCTTTCCTAGTATCTTCAATCTTCCTCTATCTTCCTTGGCTCCACTGATGACCCTAGATTTACCATTTTTACTTGTCTCCTAGTCTTCCTTCTTCTTTCTTACTGCCTTTGGTATTCCTTCGTCTTCCCTAGTATCTTCGCTCTACCCCTATCTTCCTTGTCTTCCTTGATTTCCCTAGATCTTCCTTCTTTTTCTTGTGTTTCTTGTTCTTCCTTCCTGCATTTGTTCTTCCTTTGTCTTTCCTAGTGTCTTTTATCTTCCTCTATCTTCCTTGGTATATCATATTTCTAGCTCTTCAGTATTCCTTAGTGTTTCCTGTTCTTTCTTTATCTTTCCTTGTATATTTGCGCTTTTTTCATATTATCTTGTCTTCCCTAGTGCCATTGATATTTACCTAGCTTCCTTGGCATTCTCTGATATTCCTTATTATTTCTCGGTTTTCTTTCATTTTCTTTTGTCTTCCTTTGTATTCTTGGTTTTCCTTCCTCTTCATTCGCCTTCCCTCTATCTTCCTTGGTCTCACCTGGAGTCCGAAGGTCTTTTCCCTGTTTTTCCTTAGTGTTTTCTGGCATTCTTTCATCTTATTTCTATTCCCTAGTTTCTTTCAGTTTTCCTCCATCTCCTTAGGTCTCCTAAGATATTCCTCAATCAGAGCTACATATCCAACTTCACGTAATTCCCCCTGCCCCACATGGAACACACACCCATAGCTAACTCACCTCCCCCAGCACTCACATAACTACATATCCACGCCGAGATTTAAGAACGTCTAAAAAAATCAGAATGACCGAAAAATGTCAGCGTGGAGCCGTTGTTTACATCATTCTATGTCAGCTTTATGTAATCATCTGAACACTTACACGCGGTATTCGTTCCGATACACATAGGCGTATATAAAGCACATAATATGAGGCTTACCCTTCATATGTGGCATCATTCTGCCATTCGTGAAATGGTCTTTGTCAGTCTTGGTCACTTAATACGAGACAAATCGGGATTTGGAGCCGACTGAATCCACCTCGATTTGCTCCATATAATCTCCAATAATGGATCCCCGGCAACGAAAGAGCGGGCCAATTCAAATGCACGAAACTTGGGGGGGGGGGGGATATTGAGGTCAGCGCTGTGCGGGGGATTGTGGAAGCTTGAGTAGCGCTGTGTAGGGGAGAATGCAAGGTTATGAGTAGCGTTGTGCGGGGGAGGATAAGATGTCTTAATTAGCGTTGTGCGGGGGAGGATAAGATGTCTTAATTAGCGTTGTGCGGGGGATTGCGGGGTCTTGAATAGCGCTGTACGTGGAGATTGTGGGATCTTGAGTAGCACTTTGGTGGTGGTCTGGGGTGGGGGGGGGGAATTAAGAGGGTCTTGAGTAGTGCTGTGCGAGGGATTGTTTGGTCTTGAGTAGCGTTGTGCGGGGGATTGCGGGGTCTTGAATAGCGCTGTACGGGGGTATACGGTATCAGGAGTAGCGCTTTGAGGAGGATTGCCGGATGCTGAGTAGCGCTGGGGGAGAGATCGATCCCTTGCCCTTATAGGGTCACCGTCGCTAAGATCGTATTAGGTAAAGGTCATTGGGGGTCTTCTTCCCCAGGGCCCCCCTCTTTCACTTACATCATCCGAACATTCTCCCCTTTGTGGCACTGGCACTCGCAGAAGTGCCACCGTCGTTTAGTTCCTTTTATTTGGTGGGGTGGGAAAAAGGAAATTGGGGGCGTCACCCCGTCGCCATTAATTATCGGACAAATTTTAATTAATTCTTTCCATCGGCGTTTAATTGGCTCCTTCGAAATTCCCGGGCCAGAGGACTTCCTAGGCCGTCCTCAAAAGAGGGACCCCCTAAGAAATAATTTATAACTCTTTAATTAAAAAAGATAGAAGTAAAAATTATGACAAAAAATAACAAGGGAAGATGGAATTTTTTTTTATTGCATGCATTTATTATTAATAATAAAAGCGTTAGTTTAAAATGTTAGAAATATCTTTGATTAAAAGTTATTAATATTTCTCTCTTGGTATCATTCTTTCGGGGACACCGATGGATGGATGGATAGGTAGATAGATAGATAGATCTAAACGGTGTTCGGGCTAAATTTGACGTCTTTTATGTGTCCTTTTTCAGGAACAATTTGATGTATTGGCGAACAGTCAACGGTTCTGGAGACCATACAAAGTAGAGTTTTGTTGAGAAAATGTTACCTGACATGGATGACTAGAAGGTACCTAAATATTGGAGAAGGTTTACCTGCATCATGTTGATTTGCGGTGATTTATCCAAAGGCCGACATCATGACAGATGCTTAATGTTATGTTGACGCTGTAAAGGCTGAAAATCGTGACAAGGAAAGCTTAAACGGAGACTACGAAGCGGTGGTCAGCCGAAAGGAACACAGCGGGACTTCTGACTGCGTCCTCGCGTCGGAATTCATCCAACAACTGAAGACGCGAGACGAGGAATCTGGGCCTTGGCGAGAGAGAGGGGGTGTTGGAGTCACCTACACACGAAGTTCCCCTAAACTGTGATAGTCTGTGTATTCAATCAGTGTAACAGCATGCTTCCACACATCTTTGAACAGGATCTTAGGCTCAATTCAGATGTCTATGTGGAGCTACTGGAGATTGTGGTCAAATTATGGCTGCAGAAGGTTTCTGCTGAAAGGTCATACCTCCGGAGAGAGTCGGAAGTGGTTGTAGCAGAATTTCTACGACTTCACTACCCCACTTTCTGGCATCCCCCAATTTTATTAACATGAATTACTATGTGTAATGCGCGGTTGAGAAATATACCAACCACTCGTCCTGCAACCCGAAGGCCGAGCTGGTGGCCATGATCAAAGAGGTGTTTGAAGATCATCCCAGGGACACAGTGAGAAGAGTCTGCGCCAAGTTCCGGGACCATCTTGACGCCTTGGTTGAAGCCGATGGAACCATAATCTAGTCAATAGTTGTGAAATTTTAAAATACATTTAATTTGAGCTGAGATATTGTCGGTTTTTATTTTATTCAAACAGTAAAATTCGTCCGAACACCCTGTGTATATGGTAAGAAGTCACATTGCTCGCCTGAGACCAGAGATGAGAATTATCATGTGGAAATGGAAAATAAGGTTCCGAGCGCTTCGCCCGTATGGAACAGGAGTCATTGAGGTAAAGAACAGAGAAGTGAAAATGTTCGTCTTCCTCAATCTCTCCTCAATTCCATTAATTTCGTTTAAGTCTATGGATGCCATTCTTTGCTTTCGCTCGCATAATTTAATATTAATTCATTTATAGCGAAAAGAAAGTTCTTTCCATTAAATTTACGTAAGAATAGAAAAGAACTGCAAGCTTCGAATTCTTCTATTCCCGATGCCGGAGATTGCTTCCTAATTTTTGAGTTTTTCCAATATTTATCATTGTTATTTTTTCATAATTTATTTTAAAGTAGCCTAGAACTAGGCTGTCGTATTTCCGGCGACTTATGCCCAAGTAGGCAGTCGCCAGATGGGCTCTAAAGGAAAAAAAATAAAAATTCTATTCACTATCATATGTTCGAGTTCTTGTATTCACTATTACATTTTTTAATTCTTCTATTCGCTATCATATGTTGAGATATTTGTATTCTCGATTATATGTTCAAATTTTTCTATTCACTATTCGATCTAGGAAGAGTTGAGTAGATTATGGGCGGATGCAGATCCGGATTATGAATAACTTATTCGCTTTCGCTGCCATATTTGGGATATGGCATTTTGTGCCATGTTTGCTAATATCATAAAAAAATATTGGTCTGATCAAGTGGCAATACTCATGGATGGATAATCTATGACAATCAAACAACCAACAAAATTTGATTCGGATCCGTTTTCTGATCTATGAAATCAAATTATATATTTGGAAAGGTCATATTTACATAGTCCTGTAGAGTACTGGAGAGTGGTGGAAATATCAGGTGGGTACTAATATGTGATTTACATAATGTACATTTAGTACATTTTTAAACAGATTATGTCTATGGAAGATAAAAATATGATATCTGAATGAATACGAGATAGGAAGCTGCCATATACGGACGAATAAGATATCACTCTCTGCCATAGCTAGACGAATACGAGATCAGACACTGGTATATCTGGACGAATATGAGTTCCGGAACATTCTCTCCTTCATTAACTCCTCCATTTCTCTCTCTCTCTCTCTCCTTCACTCCCCATCTCTTTCTCTCCCCCTTTCACTCGTCCATTTCTCTCTCTCCCTCCTTCACTCCCCATCTCTTTCTCTCCTTCTTTCACTCGTCCATTTCTCTCTCTCCCTCCTTCACTCCCCATCTCTTTCTTTTCCCCTTGCACTCGTCTATTTCTCTCTCTCCCTCCTTCACTCCCCATCTCTTTCTCTCCCCATTTCTCTCTCTCCCTCCTTCACTCCCCATCTCTTTCTTTCCCCCTTGCACTCGTCCATTTCTCTCTCTCCCTCCTTCACTCCCCATCTCTTTTTCTCCCCCTTTCACTCGTCCATTTCTCTCTCTCTCCCTCCTTCACTCCCCATCTCTTTCTTTTCCCCTTGCACTCGTCTATTTCTCTCTCTCCCTCCTTCACTCCCCATCTCTTTATCTCCCCATTTCTCTCTCTCCCTCCTTCACTCCCCATCTCTTTCTTTCCCCCTTGCACTCGTCCATTTCTCTCTCTCCCTCCTTCACTCCCCATCTCTTTTTCTCCCCCTTTCACTCGTCCATTTCTCTCTCTCCCTCCATCACTCCCCATCTCTTTCTCTCCCCCTTTCACTAGTCCATTTCTCTCTCTCCCTCCTTCACTCCCCATCTCTTTCTTTCCCCCTTGCACTCGTCCATTTCTCTCTCTCCCTCCTTCACTCCCCATCTCTTTCTCTCCCCCTTTCACTCGTCCATTTCTCTCTCTCCCTCCTTCACTCCCCATCTCTTTCTTTCCCCCTTGCACTCGTCCATTTCTCTCTCTCCCTCCTTCACTCCCCATCTCTTTCTCTCCCCCTTTCACTCGTCCATTTCTCTCTCTCCCTCCTTCACTCCCCATCTCTTTCTTTCCCCCTTGCACTCGTCCATTTCTCTCTCTCCCTCCTTCACTCCCCATCTCTTTCTCTCCCCCTTTCACTCGTCCATTTCTCTCTCTCCCTCCTTCACTCCCCATCTCTTTCTCTCCCCCTTTCACTAGTCGATTTCTCTCTCTCCCTCCTTCACTCCCCATCTCTTTCTTTTCCCCTTGCACTCGTCCATTTCTCTCTCTCCCTCCTTCACTCCCCATCTCTTTCTTTCCCCCTTGCACTCGTCCATTTCTCTCTCTCCCTCCTTCACTCCCCATCTCTTTCTCTCCCCCTTTCACTCGTCCATTTCTCTCTCTCCCTCCTTCACTCCCCATCTCTTTCTCTCCCCCTTTCACTCGTCCATTTCTCTCTCTCCCTCCTTCACTCCCCATCTCTTTCTTTCCCCCTTGCACTCGTCCATTTCTCTCTCTCCCTCCTTCACTCCCCATCTCTTTCTCTCCCCATTTCTCTCTCTCCCTCCTTCACTCCCCATCTCTTTCTCTCCCCCTTTCACTCGTCCATTTCTCTCTCTCCCTCCTTCACTCCTCATCTCTTTCTCTCCCCCTTTCACTCGTCCATTTCTCTCTCTCCCTCCTTCACTCCCCATCTCTTTCTCTCCTTCTTTCACTCGTCCATTTCTCTCTCTCCCTCCTTCACTCCCCATCTCTTTCTCTCCCCCTTTCACTCGTCCATTTCTCTCTCTCCCTCCTTCACTCCCCATCTCTTTCTCTCCCCCTTTCACTCGTCCATTTCTCTCTCTCCCTCCTTCACTCTTCATCTCTTTCTCTCGCCCTTTCTCTCCCTCCTGCACTCCCCCATCTCTCTTCCCCCTTACTTCTTTACCTTACTCTCTTCCTCCCTCCATCTACTGTATGAGTGTGTGTATGTCTCTTTCTTTCTCTTTCTCTTTCTCACTGTCACAAAGACCTATTCACTCTCACTGCTTCTCTATCACCCGCAAACTCTCGTTCTCGCTTACTCTTCCAATGTCTCTCACTCTCGCACAATAGCTCTCACTCACCCTCACAATAAAAGTCACACTTTCTCACTTTCACTGTCTCTCTAACGTTCACACACTGACATTATCTCTCTCTCTCTCTATTTCACTTGATTTATCTATCTCTCTTCCACAGTCAAACACTCTTTCCTGCCGGGCTAGAGACAGACACCAATATCACGATTGTATCAGCGAAAAATATAGTAATTTGTACCTCTTGTCTGGTAGGAACCAACCTGCAACCTTCTACAAACTGCGACCGTCAACCTAACATCGAATCAGTTGAACCTATCGTTAAAGAGAGACATTCTTGTCATTTAATGTATTTTCGAAAGTGTGGTAATTTGCTCCTCCTGGTCAATAGCAACCACTCTACAACCTTCTACTACACTGAACCACAACCTGACATGGCAACTGTCTTCTCCCACAGATGTAGAGAGAAACCCCCTAAAATATATTAAGTAGAGAGAAGTTATGGTAGTCCTTATACATGTCTGGTAGCAACCACTCTGCAACCCTCTACTACACTGTAACCACCCCTGACAACAAAACTGGCTCCCCCCCATGGGTGTGAAGAGAAACCCCATTCCATATATTAGATAGGGCAAAGTTATAGTAGTTCTTATGCATGTCTGGTAGAAACCACTCTGTAACCTTCTACTACACTGTTACCACAAACTGACATCGAAACTTTCTCCCCCATTCCTGTAGAGAGAAATCCCCTCTAATACGAGTATATTAGTTTGACAGAAGTTATGGTATTTCTTATGAATTTCTAGTAGCAACCAGTCTGAAACCTTATGCTACACAGTAAACAGACCCTAAATATCGAACCTGGTTTCCCCATGGCTGTAGAGAGAAACCCCCACTCATATATCAGATGGAGCAAAGTTATGGTAGTTGTTATGCATGTCGGGTAGCAACCACTATGAAACCTTCTACTAAACTATAACCACAACCTGACATTGAAACAGTCTCGCCCATGGCTGTAGTGAGAAACCCCCTCTCATATATTAGATAGGCAGAAGTTATGGTAGTTTTTATGCAGGTTTTATAGCAACTACTCTGCAACCTTCTACTACACCCGTTGACGGGTGCCTCTGGTAGCATCGGTCCGAGGTGACGGCCCTTTGTTCCCAGGTTGGTTGCCAGGCTAATAAAAAGCCTTAGGTTGAGTCTCTTGGTGTGGCGGGATATCCATTGAACGCTGCCTTGAGATCTTGGCCGTCGTGAAGGGAACTAGTAGGAGTTTAGTACGGGGTGTGCTCCGTTGTTCACCTGGTGAGAAATCGATGGCCCCTTCGGGGACCGTAAGTGCTGCTTGGTTGGGAGCCACGGCACGCCGAGGTTTGACGACTCGGTCGGACGAACAGCAGCACAAGGAGCGTTCCTTCTGAAAGATCCAAAACCTCTCCGATCAATAGGCGGGAGCGACTCACGCGGGGCGAACTCACCACCCCCTTTCTTTTTTATTGAGTGGTCACAAAGTATTCAGAGATATAAAGTGTTCAGCATGACTGGAAAGAAAGGACCTGGTGCGTTAAAGTACACCTGCTCGACATGCCAAAAGGACAAGTGGTGCGTAGATTTTCCGGAGGGGTGTTTCTCAAAATGCCACCCTGGAAGTATCTGCACGGACTGCGTCCTAAGGGCAGAACTTCAGGAGCTTAAGGAACTTTTTAAATCTTCTGAAGAAAAAACGCGACGGCTAGGAGAAAAGGTGAAAATCCTCGAATCTGAGCATGTGACTCAAATCCGTCATCTCGAAGCCATCATTGCAGAGATTAAAGCCACCAAGGTAGAACAATAGCAACAAAAAACTCCCAACGACGCGGATGGCTCATCTGTTGGGCCCTCATTCACTGCGTTGATACAGATAGGCCAACCATCCGACGTCCCAGAGCCAGCAGCTGCTGGGGTTACTCAGGGCGTCAAAAAGAAGAAAAGGAAGAGTAAGAAAGGAAAAACAGTATATAAAACAGAAGAGAAAGTAGAAACGGAAGAAAAAACGAAGAAGAAAAAAACAAAAAAAGTGGGGAAGAAAGAGGAATCGAAAGAGCCCATAATGAAAGGGAAGCCTCTGTCCTCTGAACCCAAATGCGTGAGGGTCATCGTGATCGGTGACTCCCAAGCGCGAGTTCTACAACCCTTGCTAGCGGCCCGCCTTCGCACCAGTGTGAAGGTAAGCTGCCTTCCAGGAAAGGGGAACGGAGAAATCTCAGATCTCTGAGAACTCAGTAGTTGCCCTCATGGCAAGTGGCAACGATCTCTACCTACGGGGAGGTAAAGTAGGCACCAGCGGGAAGATCCTGACCACGGTCATGGGAGGAGTTGACGAGTGTGGGCTAAAACCCGCAGACGTGTTGTGGTCGGGATACTCCCAAGACGAGGTCCATCCCGCAATGTTCACGCAAGGAACGTCTCCATAAACCAACGCCTGGAAGATCTTTGTACGGCGGAAGGAGTCTTTTTGTAGACCCCTACCGCCCCTTTTACGGGAGAAATGACCTGTACAAAAGGGACGGAGTGCATCTTTCCTTTAAAGGAAAAGCTGCACTCGCGAACATGATCCAGGATGTTGTGGAGCGGACTCAAAGAAGTGTCAGACCCCGAGTAAAGGACGTACGCCAGTACACCCGTGTTACTCCAGGAACGACCTTTTCTGAAGTCACAAAGAGGGCAGTGACCCCACCACAGTGAAAGAAAGCGGGAAACGGAAGAGCGTAGGGAGTCCTACAGTCGGGGACTCCTTCAAAGTTCTTCTGTTTAATGCGAGGTCTCAGAAACAAGTTTCTAGAACTTCGTGGCCTCGTAGCAACAGAAGAACCGGAGATGGTGGCCATAACGGAGTCGTGGATAAAAACCTCAAGCCGAGATTTTGAAGGTGAATTCACGATTCCCGGTTACCAGCTCTTCCTGAAAGATAGGCCAGACAGAGAGGGTGGCCGTGTGATGTTGTATGTCAAGGATACTCTAAACTCGACGGATTGCAACATCGTATCTTACCATGAACTACTAGGTGTTGACCTAGAGATAGGTCCTGCCAAATACAGGACCCTGGTGCTTTATAGACCTCCCGCCCAACTCGTTGAAAAGGACAGAGATCTGTACCAGTTACTAGAACTTGTCTAAGACAGGGTGTGTATCGTCATGGGTGATTTCAACACACAAGTTGACTGGGAAACCAGAGAACTCTGTGGCGAGAACGCACTACTCCTGGAGTTCACTTCACGAACAACGAGTTCCTCACTCAATGGGTGAGAGAGCCAACGAGAGGAGACAATATCCTCGACTTGGTTTTCACCTCTGAGGATGACATCGTTGAGGACCTCTCTGTTGGCAAAGAGCTCGGTGGCAGTGACCACCGACTAATTAGATTTGTAGTCAAAGTCCCGAAGGCAGAGCCTGCAACTAGTAAATCGAGGAAACTCGATTTGAAAAGAGCAGACTTTGCAGGTCCGTGCTGGACTGACTGACGCGAGGCTAGAAGTGTGCGATGTTGTTGAAGACTCGTGGAACAATTTCAAAACCATATTCATGAGTCTTCAATCGTGTTTCATCCCTCTGAAATGACCCCGTCAGTCTTCTGTTAAACCAAAGTAGTTTAATCGAGAAATCGGCCAACTGCTTAGGGAGAAGAGAAATGTGTACCGGCAATCAAAGATCTCGGGTGACTTTGACGAATACCGGAGGCTAGTCAGGAGAGTGAAGTCCAGCATAAGGACGGCTAAGCGGTCTGAGGAACTACAAGTGGCGAGACTCTGTAAAGAGAATCCAAAGGAGTTTTTTTGGATATGTGAACAGCCGTAAACCAATCCGTCCAACGTTTAGCCCTTTGAGGAATGAGGAGGGGGCATTAAAGCATTCAGATGCAGAAAATGCTAACCTCCTCAACGACTACTTCTCTTCAGTGTTTACAACAAGGAGTAACAACAAGGAAAGGAGGTACCCTAAGAGACCTTACGGTCCATTCAAGGAGGGTACCTTTGGACTAGCAATCGAGTGGGCACATGGCTGCTCAATTGTTTTGCGTCCCTAAACGGCCACTTTTCAAGACCTTGTCTAGTCTTGACTTGAACTGGTCAACAGATTCACTGTTGACAACTTCCACTGGAAGTGCGTTCCACATATCGCAGATACTGTAAGTGAAAAAATTTCCACACATATTGCGGTTGTAACGCTTCAGTTCAAGTTTTAAGCCGTGATTGCGCGTTCTGTTCTCACTCAGTGTGAAAGTATCCCGGTAGTCAACATTGTCGAACCCTCGAAGTATTTTGAAAACTACGATGAGCTGACCACGCAGTCTACGGGTTTCCAGCGAGAACAGATCTAATTCCCTTAGTCTATCCTCATAACTTCTATGTCGGATAGAGGGAATCAGCTTGGTTGCCCTGGCTTGTACGCGTTCCAATCTCGCGATGTCCTTTCAAAACGAAGGACTCCAAAATTGTACGGCATACTCCAGGTGCGGTCGGACAAGTGAGTTGTACAAGCACAGTACAATCTCCTTGTTCCGATATCCAAACTAGCGCCTTATATAGCCTAGCATCCTTTGGGCCTTTTTCTCCGCCTCAATGCACTGTTTCGAGAACTTGAGGTCACTAGTGATTGTTACAGCCAAGTCCTTCTCAGTGTCGGGGGATTCAATAGCAGTGCCCTTAAAGATATACTGAGATTGAGGGGGTTTGTGGCCGATATGTATCACTTTGCATTTCCCCACGTTAAAAGGCATTTGCCACGTGTCCGACCACTCCACAATCTTCCCAAGATCTTCCTGCAGGCGGGCAGTATTTCCATCCTTTGCAACGTTCATACCAAGCTTGGTATCGTCGGCAAATTTGGAAATCTTGGCAACCATGTCACCGTCCATGTCGTTGACGCAGATGATGAATAGTAGTGGTCCCAGGGGAGAACCTTGAGGCACCCTGCTAGTAACGGGCCCGCACTCAGAAGCCTGTTCATTCACCACCACCCGTTGCCGTCTGCCACTAAGCCAGTTCTCGATCCAGCCGGCTACTTTTCCATCTATGCCCAGCGCTCGCACTTTTCGGAGAAGGCGGCGGTGTGGTACCTTATCAAAGGCTTTCTGAAAGTCTTGGTAGACCACATTCACCACCTTGTCGCGATCGTGCTCACTAAAAACGAAGTGGAAGAATTCCACAAGGTTCGTCAGGCATGACCGTTGCCTTCGGAAGCCGTGCTGGGAACTCCTCAGTAGCAGGTTTGACTCTAAATACGACGTCACTTTGTCCACCATCATGCTTTCCATGAGTTTACCGACTATCGAAGTCAGACTGATAGGTCGGTAGTTCGACGGTTGGTTACGGTCTCCTTTCTTGAAGATAGGAGTCACCTCCGCTTCACTCCAGTCTCTAGGAACGCATTTGGTCCGGATTGATATGTTAAAGATTGCGCTCAGGTGTCGTGACACTTGATCGCGCACTTCTTTCAACACTTCTTTTCAAAATACTTCGAGGGTTCGACAATGTTGACTACCGGGATATTTTCACACTGAGGGAGAACAGAACGCGCAATCACGGCTTCAAACTTGAACTGAAACGATACAACCGTGATCTGTGTGGAAATTTGTTCACGTACAGTATCTGCGGTAGTTGGAGCGGACTTGCAGTGGAAGTTGTCAACAGTGAATCTGTTAACCAGTTCAAGTCAAGACTAGACAGGGTCTTCAAAAATGGCCGTGAGAGGACGTAAAACATTTGAGCAGAGATGTGCCCGCTTGACTGCTAGTCTGAAGGTACCCTCATTGAATGGACCGTAAGGTCTTCTAGGGTACCTTATTTCCTTGTTGTTACTCCTTGTTGTTAAACTGTATTCTCAATCTGACATCGAAACGGTCTTCACCATGGCTGTAGAGAGAACAGCAGTTATGGTAGTTCTTATGCATGTTTGTTAGAAACCACTTTGCCACCTTCTACTACACTGTAACCTCAACCTGAAATCCAAACTGTGTCCCCCATGGCTGTAGAGAGAATCCCCCTTCTTTATATTAGATTGGCAGATGTTATGGCAGTTCTTATGCATGCCTGGTAGCAACCACTCTGCAAACTTCTACTACAGTGTAACACTAACCTGACATCGAACCTGGTTTCCTGATCGCTGTAGAGTGAAACCCCATCTTATATATTAGATAGACAGAAGTTATGGTAGTCCCTATGCACGTCTAGTAGCAACCACTTTGCAACCTTCTACTAAACTGTAACCAGAAACTGACATCAAAACTGTCTCCCTCCAGGGCTGTAGAGAGAAATACCATCTCATATATTAGTTAGACAGAAAATATGGTAGTTTTTATGCATCTCTGGTAGAAACCACTCTGCAACCTTCTACTACACTGTAAAAACAACCTGACATCGAAACTGTCTCCACGATGGCTTTAAAGAGAAACCACGTCTCATTTATTAGATAGACAGAAGCTATGGTAGTTCATATGCATGTCTGGTAGCACCCAGGATGCAAGCTCCTCCTACACTGTAACCATAACCTGACATTGAAACTGTCTCCCACATGGCTGGAAAGAGAAACCCATTCTATTATATCAGATTTGCAGAAGTTATGGTAGTTGTTATGCATGGCTGGTAGCAACCACTCTGCAACATTCTACTACACCTTAACCATAATCTGACATCGAACCTGTGTTCCCCAAGACTGTAGAGAGAAACCTTCTCTCATATATTAGATAGACAGAAGTTATGGTAGTCCTTATGCACGTTTAAGAGCAACCACTCTTCAACCTACTACTAAACTATAACAAGAAACTAACATCGAAACTGTCTCTCCTTATGACTGTAGAGAGAAACCCCCTCTCATATATTGGTTTGACAGAAGTTATGGCAGTTCTTGTGCATGTCTATTATCAACCTCTCTGTAAACTTCTACTACACTGTAACCACAACCTGACCTCGAAACTGTCTCCCCCTATAGCTGTAGAGGTAACGTCCCCCCTCCTCATATACGAGGGGCGGTCAATAAGTTTTGCGAATCGGTGTCGCAAAATAGAGGAAGGGGGGTGGCTGTTTGTGGGGGTGTTAGGGCAAGTTATGACAAGTCAGGACCTGCAGCCGCACGCTCCTGCCTCGTCTATTTAAGAAGCAGTAGCTGATCGCAGATCGTCAGTCACAAATTTTTCAACAATGGAGAAGGTTGAGCACCGCGCAGTGATCAAATTTTTGACCAAGGAAGGCAAGAATGCAAAAGAGATCCATGAACGCATGGTTGCAGTGTACACCGACACCGCCCCTTCCTATGCAACCATTGCTCGCTGGAATAGGGAGTTCCGCCATATTCGTGAGTCCCTTGAAGATGACCCCCGTCCAGGACGCCCGTCAGACGTGACCAACGAGGACAATGTGGCTCGTGTGGAGAGGAGGATCCTCGAAAATCGACGGGTGAAGGTCGAAGAAATTGACCGACAACTTGGAAGATCACATGGAAGTGTTATGAACATCATCCACGACAATTTGGCCATGACCAAAGTCTCTGCCCGTTGGGTCCCTATAAACCTCACGCCCCATGATCGACTTCAGCGTCGTCAAAGTCCATAAGGCCATAGTTGCACAAGCTGCCCTGCGCTAGTGCGGATTCGATGAGCTCAACGATCCCCCCTACAGTCCAGATCTGTCCCCTAGCGACTACTTTTTATTCCGCCAGCTCAAGGCTGCACTGCGTGGACACCGGTTTGGGGACGATGAAGATGTCAATCTTGGTGTCCAGGAGTGAATTGAACAGCAGTCGGGAGATTTCTGGTTGTCGAGAATTCGAAGCCTCAGGGACAAGTGGTGCAAGTGCATTGAAGTCGAGGGTAGTTATATTGAAAAATAATAAAACACTTTTCCTCATTTCTCGTTTCCTTATATCCGAATTGCAAAAATTATTGACCGCCCCTCGTATTAGATAGACAGAAGTTATAGGAGTTCTTATGCAAGTCTGTTAGAAACCACTCTGCCACCTTCTACTACACTGTAACCTCAACCTGAAAATGAAACTGTGTCCTCCATAGCTCGAAAGAGAAAAACTTCTCATATATTAGATTGACAGATGTAATAGTAGTTCTTATGCATGTCTGGTAGCAACTACTCTGCAACCTTCTACTACACTGTAACAATAACCTGACATCAAACCTGGTTTCCCAATGGCTTTAGAGTGATTCCCCCTCTCATATATTAGATAGACAGAAGTTATGGTAGTCCCTATGCACGTCTGGTAACAACCACTCTGCAACCTTCTACTAAACTGTAACCAGAAACTGATATCTAAACTGTCTTCCCCCATGGCTGTAGAGAGGAACCCCCTCTCATATATTATATAGGCAGAAGTTATGGTAGTTCTTATGCATGTCTGGTAGGAACCAATCTGCAACCTGCTACTACAGTGTAACCACAACCTGATATCGAAACTGTCTCCCTTCATGGCTGTAGAGAGAAATACCATCTCATATATTAGTTAGACAAGAGTTATGGATGTTCTTATGCATGTCTGGTAGCAACCACTTTGCAACCTTCTACTACACTGTAACCACAACCTGACATCGAAACTATCCCCCGCATAGCTGGAGAGAGAAACCCATTCTATTATATTAGATTTGCAGAAGTTATGGTAGTTGTTATGCATGTCTGGTAGCAACCACTCTGCAACATTATACTACACTTTAACCATAATCTGACATCGAACCTGTTTTCCATATGACTGTAGAGAGAAACCCCCTCTCATAAATTAGATAGACAGAAGTTATGGTAGTCCTTATTGCAGTTTAATAGCAACCACTCTGCTACCTACTACTAAACTGTAACAAGAAACTGACATCGAAACTGTCTCCCCCCATGGCTGTAGAGAGAAACCTCCTCTCATATATTAGATAGGCAGAAGTTATGGTAGTTCTTACGAATGTATGGTAGGAACCACTCTGCAACCTGCTACTACAGTGAAACCACAACCTGACATCGATACTGTCTCTCCGATGCCTGAAGAGAGAAACCCCGTCTCATATATTAGATAAGCAGAAGTTATGATAGTTCTATGCATGTCTGGTAGAAATCACCCTGAAACCTTCTACTGCATTGTAACCACAACCTTATATTGAAACTGTCTCTCTCAATAGCTGTAGAGTGAAATGCCATCTCATATATTAGTTTGACAGAAGTTATGGGAGTTCTTGTGCATGGCTGGTAGCAGCCACTCTGCAACCTTCTACTACACTGTGACCACAAACTGACAAAGAACCTGGATTCCCCATGGCTGTAGAGAGAAACCCCATCTCATATATTAGATAGGCAGAAGTTATGGTAGTTCTTACGAATGTCTGGTAGGAACCACTCTGCAACCTGCTACTACAGTGAAACCACAAACTGACATCGATACTGTCTCTCCGATGCCTGTAGAGAGAAACCCCGTCTCATATATTAGATAAACAGAAGTTATGGTAGTTCTTAAGAATATCTGGTAGCACCCATTATGTAAGCCCCTCCTACACTGTAACTACAACCTGACATCGAAACTGTCCTTCCCATGGCTGTAGAGAGAAACCACCTTTCATATATTAGATAGGCAGAAGTTATGGTAGTTGTTATGCATGTCTGGTCTCAACTACTAGGTAAACTTCTACTACACTGTAACCACAACCTGAGATCGAAACTGTCTCTCTTTATGGCTGTAGAGAGACTCCCAACCTCAGATATTAGTTAGACAGAAGTTATGGTAGTTCTTATGTATGTCTGTTAGCAACCACTAGGCCACCTTCTACTACACTGCAACCTCAACCTGATATCCAGACTGCGTCCTCCATAGCTATAGAGAGAAAACCCTCTCATATATTAGATTTGCAGTTGTTATGGTAGTTCTTATGCATGTCTGGTAGCAACCACTTTGCAACCTTCTATTACACTGTAACCATATCCTGACATCGCACCTGTTTTCCCACTGGCTGTAGAAAGAAACCCCTCTCATATATTAGATAGACAAAAGTTATGGTTGTTCTTATGCATGTCTGATTGAAACCGCTCTGCAACCTTCTACTCCACTTTAACCACAACCTGACATAGAATCTGGTTTTCCCATGGCTGTAGAGAAACCCCCCTCCCCTCTCATATATTAGTTAGACAGACGTTATGTTAGTTCATATGCGTGTCTGGTAGCAACCACGCTGTAACCACAACTTGACATCGATACTGGTTTTCCAATGGCTGGAGAGAGAACCCCACCCTCACCTATTACATAGATGGAAGTTATGGTACTTTATTCCACCTCTTTCCTGGAGGTTAATGAGCCGCGCATGCGCAGCGTTGCGACTCTGTGTGGAAGATGACGTCAGACCGCGCAACGCAATGGGCCAAACTTGGCCTCGGTATGTCACCAGGCGTCAATCTAGGCCAATATTTGGCCGCTAATTTTGGACCCATTTTTGGCCACTTTGGAACCCAAGGCCATAAATAAAGAGAACGGACCGCCATCGTTGTTTGGGATGGGGGTGGGGGAGTATTCATCAGAAGAGAGAAATGGGGGGGGGGAGAGGAACAGATTGCCTTGACTATGAAAGACAACGGCATAAAGGCAACACGAAAGAGCCCTAAATTGCCTCTACCCTGATATGAGGAGCCCCCTACCGGTAGGACCCCAATCTCGCCAAACCCAACCTAACCTAACTCAATATAATCTATTTTAAGGTAGGTCAATTAAATATAACCAAATCTACCGTAACCAACACTGGGATAATCTAACCAACAAACGTAACCCAACCTAATTTAATATAATCTATTTTAATCTAAACAACCCCACTCCCCCCCCCCCCATAAAAATATCCAGATTATTATAAATTGCAACTATTAAAGTTATTTTCTCTATGCGAATAAAATATTAAATATTAAAACGACTATTAAAAAATACTCAAAAAGTATTTCTTCTATTTTATTATTTATGGCAAGAAGTAAGCCACGAAATAGTTGTAACTCCACCAAAGATTCCAAGAACTTTCCTTAATTTCACGAGAGTAGAATGGCGAGCATTGAGAGCGAACAACCAAGCAACCGACGGTGTTCTTTCACACAGCGCGTGCGATTCCCGCGCCCGCACTTATACGCGGGCCCGCTCAAACTAGTGAATGATGTTTAAAATCCAACCTTTCACGTGATGCAAATGTCGTTCTCACGAACGTGTGACATAGACCTTACTAACAACACATTAGTGATTGTTATTTACTCTCCACATCATTGTCTGCTTTCTGGTTCTTTCTTAACAATCTTTATTCTTTTCTCTTCCCAACGGGTGTTCTTCCAGTCCTTCATACAGGAGAAATCCTTTTCGGGTATTCTTCCTTTCTCATATACACGAGGAGACCACACGGGTGTTCTTCCTGACCCACATACCAAAGCAGACCGCACTAGTATTCTTTCTCTCCCACATGGAGAGGAAACCACACGGGTGTTCTTCCTGTCCCACATATAGGAGGAGACCCTTTGGGATATTCTTCCTCACACACATACAGTAGGAGACCCTTTCGTTTTTCCTGTCCCACATACAGGAGACCACACGAGTATTCTTTCTGTCCCACATACAAAAGACTTCTCAAGTATTCATCATTGGTGCTTTACAAAGCACCAATTTGGGGGTAAAGAAATGATAATTTCGGTGGAATTTCTCATCCCCTTTCGAGTGTTCTGGAGCCGCGTTTAATCTATTCAACGAGACGAGAATCAATCGCTTCGGAACGGCCGAGTTTCAGACTTGTGCACGGAAATGGCAACATTGCCCTGAAATCTCGTTTTCTTTCTGATTTTTTCCCGCGAAAAAAAATTCTCTTGGAAAATGATATTAAAATCTTTCTTCGAGAGGTTTCGGGGTTTAAGGAAATGCCTTCGATTTTCATCGAACGTAAAAATAAAACAGCATTTTAGTGTTTATATTAAGTAACAACTTATGGTGGGAAAAAGGGACTGAATTCAGAAGAGAAAATCCAAGGGGTTTTTGTTGTGGGAGGTTAAAGCATTCGGTTTCTGGGAAATTATTGGATTATTTTCTAAATTAATTTTTAAGATGGGATTGGACATTTAATTTAGAAGTTTCCTACTATAATAGAAAGTATAGATCTATTTTATGCTTAGACCCATTCGCCTTATGATCACTGATAAACAATCAGAACACTTTGGTCTTAACCAGAGATTGATCAATCAAAAAAAGTTTATCTGTACCTATAATTGTTCGCTCAGAGCATGATGATCTTGACCAATAATTGACCAATCAGAGGAAGTTGATCTTGAACAATAATTGATCAATCAGAGGAAGCTATTTTTGAACAATAATAGGAAGTTGATCTTGACCATTCAGAAGAAGTTGCTCTTGATTAATAAGTGACCAATCAGTTGAAGTTAATCTTGACCAATAATAGGAAGTTGATCTTGACCAATAATATGAAGTTGATCTTGACCAACAATTGACCAATCAAAGTAAGTTGATATTGACCAATAATTGACCAATCAGAGGAAGTTAATCTTGACCAATAATAGAAAGTTGATCTTGACAAATAATATGGAGTTGATCATGACCAATAATTTACCAATCAGAGGAAGTTGATCTTGACTAATAATTGGCCAATCAGAAGAAGTTAATCAAACAATAATAGGAAGTTGATATTGAACAATCAGAGGAAGTTGATCTTAACCAATAATTGACCGATCAGAGCACCTTGATCTTGATCAATCAGAACCTTTTGATATTGACCAATAATTGACCATTGAACAACCACCACCTGTCTAATCGAACTCTCGCTAGCCTTTGGTTCGGGCTTAGATTTCTGACATCAAGGCGCGGGTTCGAGGACCTTGGTAATTATATCATTCGAAAGAGAATGTAAAACAACAATAAGGGTTGCAAAGTATTGAAAAGTAAAAAAGTTACCATCCGACCGACTGACCTACACATAGTAACTTATAGAGTTGCGTGCACGCGACTAAAAATCTCATATATATATATATATATATATATATATATATATATATATATATATATATATTAGCTGCCATAAGATAAGGGTCATTAAGAACAAGTGTGTTTAAATATTTATTATAGAAGTTTAACAAAACGTTGAGACTATATACTATACGCATATTTAGATATATCTAATATCTATCTTTCAGGAAAATTTCAAGTGAATGGACTAAATATTTCTTAAGTTATGAGGAAATAAATAAACTATCTTCCAAATTGCAGCTGCCAAAAGTTAAGTGTGACTTAGAAAAACAATGTAAAATGGAACAAGAACAAAACAGAAACTCTTACTATTAATATTTTGCAAACACACCTTTACTATCAAATGAGCTCCCCACATCTGTTAGCGTAGGACTGAAATATTTTTTTGCCAAATTGATGGGGTAATATTGTTCCATTCGTCTTTCAATAATTTCCACAGTTCATCTTGGTTCTTCGGGTTTCTCCTTCACGCCCCATCTCCAACAACCTTCCAAACGTTTTCTATAGGGTTGAGAGTGGAACTTTGAGGTGGTTAGTCCATGAGATCACCCCCATCATCACTCAAAAAATCTTTGACACTCTTCGCACGAAGATAGGAGGTTGAACTGACGAGGATAGGAGATGTGGAAACGCGTGGTGTCTAAGACTCTGCTTGTAGATTTAAGCATTGACAGTCCCTTGTAGGCGAATAAGTGGACCCAGGTCCAGTAGCAGAGATCACTCCACATACCATTACACTCCCTTCTCCATATTTCATTGTCTTCTTCACACATGAACGAGATAACCTTTCGCCACATCTTCGCCGGACATACATCCCGCCAATGACATTAAACTTCGATTCATCGCTAAGATAAACCTGCTCACACTGTTCTTCTCTACACACGACATGTTCGTGAGCGTAACGAAGACGAGCTCTTTGATTCTTCTTGGTGATCGGAGGTTTCTTTGCCAGTGCCAGAGCAAGCAACCCAGAACCTCGTAACCTCCAGGAAACTGTTTTGCGCGATACGTTGACATGGGAGGTGGAGCTGAACTCGCGGGATATCTCAGCAGCACTCTTAAACCTATCCTTCAGTGACATTCTAACCATAATACGATCCTGTCTTGGTGACGTTTTACGAGGTCTACCGGTTTTGGGTTTAGCATCTGTCGATCTTGATGACTTAAAACGAGCTACAATTCGTTGCACAACACTTCTAGACCTTCCTACAGTAGTTACTATCACATAATATGACCTGCCCTCTTGGTGAAGGCACACAATCCTTTGTTTTTCGTCACAGGACACGGGTCGTCTCTCACAAGCTGCCATGTTAACAGTTGAATGTTCCAATAATGTATGATCATAAGAAGTTAGCCCATCAACAGTCTCCTAAACACAAATAACTCTGTTGGTAGTTAATTCTTTCAGAGTGACCCATAAATTTTGGCCGTTGCAATTTGGAAGATAGTTTGTTTATTTCCTCATAACTTACGAAATATGGAATCCATTCCCTTGAACTTCTCACTAAAGATAGATATTAGATATATCTAAATATGTGTATAGTATATAGTCTCAACGTTTTGTTAAACTTCTATAAAAAATATTTAAACACACTTGTTCTTAATGACCCTTATCTTATGGCGGTTACTGTATACTCGTATATCTTTATAAAGTCTTTATATCAAGTAGAAGTTTTCCCAAAGTAAAATATAATTTCAGTAACGTCTAATAAAAGTAAATTTGTATGGATAACTATTTCAAATTTTCTTTTCAGTAGTGAATTAGAATCGATTGCTTGTGTGTACAGAAATTTGTGTATTTGTAATGGCTGTTTCTCACTCCAAACTTCTAACAAGTAGTATAATTTCCTCCTGAAAGCAGCCTAACTCCTTAGAACAGTGTGACTGTCGATGTGTATGAATGTACGTGCCTGTGTTTACATGAAATCCTTAGTCCAATTCTTGAGGCTATTGTGAAGGGCCTTGATATGTAATTCAACGCTTAACCGCCGCTGCGACTGAACGTCTCTCGGGTGTTGTTCAACCACAAAACTTCTGCTAAACTTGGCTTCTTTTTCTTGTAGTTTAGGAAGAGACATTCAAAATTCCCCAGTGGAGGGGTCGGTCATCGAGTTGCCAACTAGGAAATTTACGTTGATGCTTATGTTTATGTGTTCGCCTCTCATCGCTTTGTTGTTTCTGTTTATTTCTACATTGGGTGTGATAATCGCTTGTCATTAATTCTATTAGTGATTTTAACCGAGTCAATGGGTTACCTAAGTAGAAATATTTTAATTCAGTTACCCCATAGGAAAGTTGATAAGTTGTTTTTTTTACTGTTGGTTCCAAATATTATTTTCAATCCCATTTTGGGGGGACTCTTAAATAATTTTAGTAATTAAATATGTTTTTTTCCGTTTCTTTTTATTTTTGTATATGATCTGACGGGATAATGAAGACAAATTCACACAGCGGTCAACTCATCATCACACTGAAAAGTGCATCCAAGCAGCTGACGAGTCATCACCACTTCCACGAGAGTTAATCGCCCAAGAATGTTACCATTTGGTAACTATTAACCTTGAGAGTAGAGCAAGAAGGTTGCCTCGTTTGTCTCATAAGGGCAGCTACGGTCTGATTGGAGATTCCTCCTGTTTCCGTAGCTCTCAAAAGAGACAGAAGCAAGCGTGGACGGGTTGATTGGAGATACCTCCTGTTCCTGTCCTGCTTGTAAAGAGGGCATTTGTCTCTTCTACCCTTTGCACGCGTGGCGCTGATGGGCAAACAAGAGTGACGCCACGATGCAAGGGGCGGCGTCCATAGCCACCACGCCGAAGTCTGCCAAGCGGACGCGGAATGGGTTAAGTCCACCCACACCGAACGAGACTTCCACGCCGAAGAGGACCGCCCGAACACTGGAGCCGGAGTTCTCATAGGCAGAAGAGGCCCCCAGCGATGAAAGCGGTCGCCTCGTCATCGACGAGAGCCCCCAGACCGAGGAGGCCCAGCAGGAGAATGAGGCAGGCTGGGTAACAGTGTCTCATTCCCGACGAGGACCTCGGCACAAGTTTAAACTGGTGCTCCAGAGCAACACTAGCAGTGCCTACCAGGCTGTGACTGAGCTGGAGAGAGCACACCCTGGCCTGCGGATAGTCATTCGCCCTACTCTCAACGGTGAATACGTCCTCACCCCGAAAGACGATGGGTCGGAGGCCATGCTGCGCCGCCTTGCCGAGGAGGGGGATCGAGTGATCCTTCTCGACCCCAGAGTGAAGAGGCACAAGTTGGTGCTTCAACGGTATCCGACCACTCTGCCACTCCAGGCCGTCGAGGCTCACCCCCACGTGCTCTCGGCAACACGGCTCCTCGCACACAGAGACAAGGTCCCAACCAGGCAGATCCTTGTAGTGTACGAGGGGCCGCCACCACCCAAGCTGGACCTGGGCAGCTGGGGCCGCTACGCCCTGCGCCCCTACCAAGGTGAGCCTGTGAGATGCTACAAGTGCCAGCGCTTCGGGCATCTCCAGGTTATGTGCCAAAACTCCGTCAAGTGCGGCGTGTGCAGCCAAGCGCACCCGACGGAGGAGTGTATCGGTCGCCTCAAGGCCAGCGAGTCCACCACGGCACGGTGCCCCAACTGCACCAAGGGGCACCACGCTTGGAACACGAAGTGCCCCGAGCGACAGAGAAGGATGCCACGGGGTCACCGGCGGCAGCAGCAGCAGATGGAACCACGTGCCCCCCCAACCCAAAGAAGAGAGCGTCGGTTCATTGCCGCGCCACCCCCAATCGGGTCGGCGTGGGTTAGCCATCAACCCGCGACTCTCGGCCTGCCCGGCACACGTCTGGTGGGTACACAGGAGGGGGAGCGGCAAAGGCAGGGGGAACCACGTGGGCCTTCCCAGCAACAAGGCAACCGACGCCTTGTTCCAGCGCCACCACCAAACAGGCCGGCGTGGACCTCCCACCCACCCCTTACCCCTCAACAGCCTGGCACAAGTCAGGTCGAGACAGGGGAAGAGGACAGGCAGGGAGCGAGAGAGGGTACCAGTAGCTGCACAGCCAGCAACTCCGCTCACACCTCCACCCAGCAACCCACCCCCTCTGTCCCCAAGCCACAGAGGAGGAAGGGACACAGGCGTCGGGCCCACCGCGCCCGCCCAGACGAGGAGCAGTCCACGGTGCTACACAATGCCCAACCAGCGACAGGGTCTCAACGTGGACCCCCGGGTTATTGCGAGGGACTCAATGAGGAGGGCAGAGCCATCGTGGACGTCATCCTCGCGTGTGTCGTACAGCTGGTGAAGAAGCTGCTCGACCGCCGGCAGGGCACCGCAGCCCCCACCGAGCAGGACCTCGACGCACTCCTCCGCGAAGAGGTGTTAACCGCCGTCACAGAGGGAGCCCTCCAGCCCCAACCATCATCTACCACGCCGAGAGGTCCCATCCAACACCCTCTGCACCCACCGCACGCCCACAACCAAGATGGAGGCACGGATTGACAGCCCAGCCCACGCACCGGCGCCCACGCTGAGGGTGCTGCAGTGGAATGTTCAGGAGCTCCGCCCCAAGAAACATGAGCTGCTGCAAGCCGTCTTCCAAGAAGACCTGGACCTGGTTCTCCTACAGGAAACTCTCACGCCCGCCAGCTTTGAATGGCGAGTCGCAGGCTACACCCTCCACTCGCTTCCGGCTGGTGACGGAAATGGGCGTGGCTGTGCAGCCCTCATACGAAACACCATCCCGCACAAGAGGATCACCGCACCCGTGTACTGTGGGGACGGCGTGGAGGTCCTGGCACTGGAGCTACAGCTGGGGCCGCTCACTCTCACTGTATACAATATATACAGGAGCCAGCGGTTCCCGCTGGATGTTGGGGAGCTGCTCTCCCTCGCATCCCACTCCAGCCTCCTTGTAGCGGGCGACTTCAACGCCCACCACCCCGTGCTGCAGTCTGTGTCACCCACTAACGTGACCGGGTGCCACCTGGCCGACCTGCTCGAAGAAGTTCCTGCCGTTCGACTACTGAACACAGGGGAGGCCACGCACGTCCATGGGGGGCGGCTCGACCTCACGCTGGTGTCGGGCGACCTACAGCCCGGTGCCACCTGGCAGGTCCACCCTACCCTCACCAGCGACCATTACGGGACCCTCACCACCCTCACTGTGGCCCCACCAGCTCCTCCTCTCCCGCCGCCCCAGTGGAACGTCAGGAGGGCGGATTGGGCAAAGTTCCAAGCCTCCCTGGCCGAATGGTGGTCCACGTATGTGCCTCCGGCGGACCTGCACCTGCAGGAGAGGGACCTTACTGCGGCCATAGAGAGTGCAGCTTACGCGGCCATGCCCAGGACAGCCTCAAATCGCCGCCGGCGCCCGGACTGGTGGTTTTATAACGAGGAAGTCCGGGAGCACAATCACCGCGTCAACGTCCACAGGAGGTTGTACGAGAAGCGCCCAACGGCCATCAACCTGCAGCTCCTGCAGGACGTGGTAGCCCGCGCGCGACAGGTTTCCCTAAGCGCCAGGGAGGCAAAGTGGCTGGAGTGGTGCGCCTCTTTCAGCCAACACACCTCCCTCGGCCAGCTGTGGGGGAGTTTCAGGAAGGCCTCAGGCGCCGCCCCGACCCGCCAAGCTGCCCACCCACGCCCACAGCAAGAGGCAGATCGGCTGGCGAACTGCTTTACAGCGAGGGGTTCTAGCGAGCAGCTTCCTCCCCACACCAGCTACCTCCAGCAGCAGCTACGCCCACAGCGCGACGAAGAAGCAGGGAGGCGCGGGGCCAGCCGCACGCGACGGACCAGCCTTTTACGCTCGAGGAGCTGGCCAGGGCGAAACGTCGACGTGACACAGCGGCGGGAGCCGACGGAGTGCGGTACTCTATGCTGGCGCACGCTGGGCCCGCCGGGGACGCCGCGCTGCTAGCCCTTCTGAACGCGTCGTGGTTGGCAGGCCGTCTGCCGCCCTCCTGGAAGGACGCCGACATCCAGCCCATCCCCAAGCCGAAGGATCGCACCACCTTAGGGGCCAATCTCCCTCCTGAGCTGCACCGGAAAAACGGCGGAGAAGATGGTGCTGACTCGCCTACAGTGGAGCGTGGGAAGCCTTCATCACCACGTGTTCGGCTACACCAGGGGGGTGAGCACTGCGGACTGCCTCATCACCCTCCTGGCTCACGCCAACAACCAGCCCACCATCGTAGTCTTCCTTGACCTCGAGAAGGCTTTCGAGCTGGCTAGCCCCCGCGCCATTCTGGCCGCCCTTGTGAGGAAGGGCATCCGAGGGAGACTGCTGGGCTGGCTCCAGGACTACCTTCACCAGCGCCGAGCCCGCGTGAAGTTCCAGGGTCACAAGTCTTCCTACCTTAACTTCGAGAACGGGACACCCCAGGGCGGCATCCTCAGCCCGTTCCTTTTCAACGTGCTGATGGAACAGCTGGTCGCCCTCCCCTATCGGGAAGGAACCATCCTCCTCAGCTACGCCGACGACCTGGCACTCGTCGTCACCGGGCGCGGCGACAAGCTCGCGCGGGCCCAAGAAGCGCTGCACCTCATCACTGCCAAGTGCGAAGAGCTGGGGCTCAAGATCTCGGCAGAGAAGTCCCAGGCCATGGCCATCAAGACTTGCACACCTGCTGGCCAGCAGCTTCGCTTCCAAGGAGTCGGCCTGGCCTGGACCGACTCCTACCAGTACCTCGGAGTGTGGGTGGACAGACGGCTGTCCTTCACGCAGCATGTCACGCACCTGAGGGAGCGGACGCAGGCCCGGCTGAATGTGATGAGGGCCATGACGCGGCCGAGCGCTGGTGCAACCTTCCCCGTCCTCCGCCTCTACTACCTCCAGGCAGTGCGCTCCCTAGTGGACTACAGTGCACCGGTCTTTGTAGCGCTGCCCCGGCAGCAGCAACAGCGCCTGGAGGTAATACAAAACACCGCCATGAGGACCATGTTAGGGGCACCCAGGTAGTGCACTGCCTGTGTCATGCAAAGTGAGGCCAACCTGGTGCCCCTCACCGCCAGGGTGGATGGCATTGTGGCCTGTCGGGTGGCCAGAGTGCTCCAGCGCGACGTGGAAGGTGTTGCGCAGAGGAGACTCCGAATGGCCGTGGCGCAGGGCATCGAGTGCCTGCGTAACAACAGGTGGCTCGTAAACGTCAGCCTAGCAACCAACTCCCCGGGCAGGGAACTGGCTGTGGCGCGACCCCGACACCCCCAACCCCGCCTACGTTCCACCACCACCATGGGACCCCCCCGCCGCACACTTCACCGCCACACAGTTGCCCGACAGCAAAGCGAACTGCCTCACCGAGGAGCTGCGCCAGCACGCCCTCATGGCCATGTCTGAGGTCACGGAGCCAGGCAGCGCAGTGTACTTCACCGACGGTTCCGTCGACCCCGACAGCGGGAGGTCCGGCGCCGCCTTCGTCACGAGCGGCTTGACGCAAGCGTGGATGACATCAGACCACTGCTCCACCCTCCAGACGGAGCTGGTAGCAATCCTGCACGCCCTCCAGCACGCTCTGCTCCGCCGGGAGGCCACTGTGGTGATACACACTGACTCTCGGTCGGGACTACAGGCGCTGCAGCACGCTCACGCCCACGCTTACACCCGGGACAACATCCACCTCACCACCACCATCCTGTGCACCCTGCAGGACCTGGCAGCTCAGGGCAGGCGTGTCCGGCTCCACTGGATTCCCAGCCACGTTGGCGTGCGCGGCAACGATGCTGCCGACGAGGCTGCCAAGCGAGCCGCCCACGGCCCCATCATCACCTGGACCGTGCGCCCCAGCCTGCAGCAGCTCAAGGTGCAGGTTAAACGCAGGGCCGCCCACAACGCCCACCAGCAGCACCAAGAATGGGAAGCAATCAAGAGGCAAGCGGCGTGGTATGCTGCAGTCACAGCCTATCGCCCACTGAACCCATCCTTCCAGCAGCCCAGAGCGAACGGCGTGCTGCTACAGCGTGTGAGGCTGGGCTACTCCACGCGGGAAGAGCTGCACGCCGACTTTGTGGCAGGGAGGTGCGAACACTGCGGCGGCCGCTCCCGGCGCCCACTGGTGCACTACCTCCTCTCCTGCCCAGCCACCGCCCGCCTCAGGCCAGAGCGAGCGCCAGCCCCTCCCCCTGTAAGAGGCGCCCTACTCAGGGCGCGAGAGGCAAGAGCCGCCCAGGTGGTCCTCTACACCCCCAACAAACGAGCTGCTGGAGGTGCTGAGAACAGCACCCCCTCCGCGCTGATCGCCGCTCGCGCCCAGCCGGGCGACAGGTGATGAAGACCGACGCCACCCACTTGCAGCAGATAAGAAACGCGTGGGACGCTCCACCACGTCTTACTGCACGCCAACACTGACGGGCTGCCAGCTTTGTGTAATGTGTGCATTTATACATGTATTTATATTATTGTATCATATTATTAGTGTATTTGTCTTTTTTGTTTGTTTTTTTGTTGTTTGTTTGTTTTGTTTTTATTTTATTATTATTTGTATTATGATTATGTATAAATGTACGCTATTGCACAATAAACCTATACAATCAATCAAATCAAGAAGACAAATTAATTTTATTATTTGTTTTACGCGATTTAATGAGGGTAACTAAATGAAATATTTTAATTTAGTTACCCCATAAAAAAGTTAATAGGTTTTCTTTTCACTGTTGGTTCCAAATATTATTTTCAATCCAATTTGGGGGGGACTTCTAAATAATTTTAGTGATCAAATAGGTTTTTTGCCGTTTCTTTTTTATTTTTTTTGTATTTCATCTGACGGGATAATGAAGCCAAATTCCACAGGAGGTTGTACGAGAAGCGCCCAACGGCCATCAACCTGCAGCTCCTGCAGGACGTGGTAGCCCGCGCGCGACAGGTGTCACTGGGCGCCAGGGAGGCAAAGTGGCTGGAGTGGTGCGCCTCTTTCAGTCAACACACCTCCCTCGGCCAGCTGTGAGGGAGCTTCAGGAAGGCCTCAGGCGCCGCCCCGACCCGCCCAGCTGCCCACCCACGCCCACAGCAAGAGGCAAATCGGCTGGCGAACTGCTTTACAGCGAGGGGTTCTAGCGAGCAGCTTCCTCCCCACACCAGCTACCTCCAGCAGCAGCTACGCCTACAGCGCGACGAAGAGGTCAGGGAGGCGCGGGGCCAGCCGCACGCGACGGACCAGTCTTTCACGTTCGAGGAGCTGGCCAGGGCGAAACGTCGACGTGACACAGCGGCGGGAGCCGACGGAGTGCGGTACTCCATGCTGGTGCACGCTGGGCCCACCGCGCTGCTAGCCCTTCTGAACGCGTCGTGGTTGGCAGGTCGTCTGCCGCCCTCCTGGAAGGACGCCGACATCCAGCCCATCCCCAAGCCGAAGGATCACACCACCTTCAGGCTAATCTCCCTCCTGAGCTGCACCGAAAAAACGGCGGAGAAGATGGTGCTGACTCGCCTACAGTGGAGCGTGGGAAGCCTTCATCACCACGTGTTCGGCTACACCAGGGGGGTGAGCACTGCGGACTGCCCCATCACCCTCCTGACTCACGCTAACAACCAGCCCACCATCGTAGTCTTCCTTGACCTCGAGAAGGCTTTCGAGCTGGCTAGCCCCCGCGCAATACTAGCCGCCCTTGTGAGGAAGGGCATCCGAGGGAGACTGCTGGGCTGGCTCCAGGACTACCTTCACCAGCGCCGAGCGCGCGTGAAGTTCCAGGGTCACAAGTCTTCCTACCTTTCCTTCGAGAACGGGACACCACAGGGCGGCATCCTCAGCCCGTTCCTTTTCAACGTGCTGATGGAACAGCTGGTCGCCCTCTCCTATCGGGAAGGAACCATCCTCCTCAGCTACGCCTACGACCTGGCGCTCGTCGTCACCGGGCACGGCGACAAGCTCGCGCGGGCCCAAGAAGCGCTGCACCTCATCACTGCCAAGTGCGAAGAGCTGGGGCTCAAGATCTCGGCAGAGAAGTCCCAGGCCATGGCCATCAAGACTTGCACACCTGCTGGCCAGCAGCTTCGCGTCCAAGGAGTCGGCCTGGCCTGGACCGACTCCTACCAGTACCTCGGAGTGTGGGTGGACAGACGGCTGTCCTTCACGCAGCATTTCACGCACCTGAGGAAGCGGACGCATGCCCGGCTGAATGTGATGAGGGCCATGACGCGGCCGAGCGCTGGTGCAACCTTCCCCGTCCTCCGCCTCTACTACCTCAAGGCAGTGCGCTCCCTAGTTTTCTACAGTGCACCGGTCCTTGTAGCGCTGCCCCGGCAGCAACAACAGCGCCTAGAGGTAATACAAAACACCCCCATGAGGACCATGTTAGGGGCACCCAGGTGGTGCACTGCCTGTGTCATGCAGAGTTAGGCCAACCTGGTGCCCCTAACCGCCAGAGTGGATTGCATTGTGGCCTGTCGGGTGGCCAGAGTGCTCCAGCGCGACGTGGAAGGTGTTCCGCAGAGGAGACTCCGAATGGCCGTGGCGCAGGGCATCGAGTGCCTGCGTAACAACAGGTGGCTCGTAAACGTCAGCCTAGCAACCAACTCCCTCAACCGGGCAGGGAACTGGCTGTGGCGCGACCCCGACACCCCCAACCCCGCCTACGTTCCACCACCACCATGTGACCCCCCCGCCGCACACTTCACCATCACACAGCTGCCCGACAGCAAAGCGAACTGCCTCACCGGGGAGCTGCGCCAGCACGCCCTCATGGCTATGTCTGAGGTCACGGAGCCAGGCAGCGCCGTGTACTTCACCGACGGCTCCGTCGACCCCGACAGCGGGAGGTCCGGCGCCGCCTTCGTCACGAGCGGCTTGACGCAAGCGTGGAGGACATCAGACCACTGCTCCACCCTCCAGACGGAGCTGGTAGCAATCCTGCACGCCCTCCAGCACGCTCTGCTCCACCGGGACGCCACTGTGGTGATACGCACGTACTCTCGGTTGGGACTACAGGCGCTGCAGCACGCCCACGCCCACAACCACACCCGGGACAACATCCACCTTACCACCACCATCTTGTGCACCCTGCAGAACCTGGCAGCTCAGGGCAGGCGTGTCCGGCTCCCCTAGATTCCCAGCCACGTTGGCGTGCGCGGTAACGATGCTGCCAAGCGAGCCGCCCACGGCCCCACCATCACCTGGATCGTGTGCCCCAGCCTGCAGCAGCTCAAGGTGCAGGTTAAACGCCGGGCCACCCACAACGCCCACCAGCAGCACCAAGAATGGGAAGCAACTAAGAGGCAAGCGGCGTGGTATGCTGCAGCCACAGCCTATCGCCCATTGAACTCATCCTTCCAGCAGCCCAGAGCGAACGGCGTGCTACTACAGCGTGTGAGGCTGGGCTACTCCACGCGGGAAGAGCTGCACGCCGACTTTGTGGCGGGGAGGTGCGAACACTGCGAGGGCTGCTCTCGGCACCCACTGGTACACTACCTCCTCTCCTGCTCAGCCACCGCCCGCCTCAGGCCAGAGCCAGCGCCAGCCCCTCACCCTGAAAGAGGCGCCCTACTGAGGGCGCGAGAGGCAAGAGCCGCCCAGGTGGTCCGCCCCACCCCAACAAACGAGCTGCAGGAGGTGCTGAGAACAGCACCCCCTCCGCGCTGATCGCCGCCCGCGCCCAGCCGGGCGACGGGTGGTGAAGACCGCCGCCACCCACTTGCAGCAAATAAGAAACGCGTGGGACCCTCCACCACGTCTTACTGCACGCCAACACTGACGGGCTGCCCGCTTTGTGTAATGTGTGCACTTATACTACATGTATTTATATTATTGAATCATACTATTACTGTATTTGTATCGGATTATTTTTTTTATTATTATTTGTATTATGATTATGTATAAATGTACGCTATTGCACAATAAACCTATACAATCAGAAGCCAAATTAATTTTATTATTGGTTGTACGCGATTTAATGGGGGTAACTAAATGAAATATTTTAATTTAGTTAACTTATGCAGATGTAAATAGACCTTGTTTCCATTACTAGTTTCGATTGAGACTACCAAGACTGCCATTCTCTATTTGTATCATCCTAATAACATAACAATCATGGATGACAAAGGCCACCAGGGCTTATTTAATGACATCCGAGTCAATCTCCCCATAAACTACATCCAAAGGAGATATTCACCGCAGCCTTCAAGTTATCGCTATTCGAGGCTCGTCAAAAGCTCAACCATTTACCAAAACCACAATAAGCTTCCCTTCCCATATACCGGAACTTCTTGTGGTTAATTATTCCAGAGATCTACCACTCGATTAGTGAGAAAAAAGGTCAACATACCTAAGTCCCTTGCTCCTAATTATTCTGACTTAAGACCTTTAAAACTTTCAATAATTCCCGGACTAACCTTGGTAGGACTTTGGCAATTATATCTTTCGAAAGAGAATGGAAAACAACATAAGAGTTTTAAATTTCGTTAGAATCGACCGAATAGTTACGATGTTATTGCCCCAAAACTAATTGAAAAGTAAAATGGTTCCATGAACCGACCGACCTACGGACCGACAAAGTAACTTTAAGAGTCACGACAACGCGACTAAAAGAATATTTTATAACACTTCAGATTCGGGGCGCACGGTAGGTGGCGCTGTTTATAGGCTACAATTTTGGGCTACAACATATCTCTTATGACGTCAGACGGTATCGTCAGATGTGACAATTACGGCGTTATATTTTTTTTGTATATGAGTATATACTAGGGGGCTGTGCCCTCCAGACCCCCCCCCCCCCCGTCCAATTGATTTAAACTCAAGATCATCGCAGGGTGGTTCCGCCGCAGTGATATATCCCCCACGAGCAGTCCCCTCGAATTTACTGAGTTTTTCTCCCCGACAGCTTCTTACTGGCAGAAAAACCTAACCTAATGACAAACAATACTTACTTTTCTAGGTTTCTTGATTAATTTATGCGCCTCTAAATAATCTAAAAGTTTTCCGCGGTCATGCCAAAAAAAACCCGAATTCGAATAACGAAGAAGCACAACTAGAGCACGAAAAAGCCATAACCAAAGAGAAACAAAAGCTAAACGGCTTTTATTTATAGCTACGACGTTTCCAGTAAGAAGCTGTTATCGTTCACTGCGAAACAAAAAATACGAAAAAAAATAAATAAAAGACATCAAGAAACCTTACCTAACTTAGAAAAAACTATAAACGAGCAGAGGCGCAGATATTTAGTAAATAATACAGACTAAAATTTACAAATCCCCAAAACCACAAGAAAATATTACGCTGTGATTGGGCACACCTGACGCTACCGTCTGACGTCATAAGAGATATGTTGTAGCCCAAAATTGTAGCCGACTAACAGCACCATCTACCGTGCACCCCGAATCTGAAGTATTACCGAATATTTTTTTTTTACATCCATGCCACTACAATAATATCATAATTAATATATATATATATATATATATATAATATATATATATATATATATATATATATATATATATATATATATATACTTCATACCCTAAGACAAAAATCATGATAACCTACCCTCGCCCCTCTATTTATCTATCGTGGGCTTGAAAACATTTAAATTTGGACTGTTTCTTGTCTTCTTGGTAAACCATTTGGACTGTTTCTTGTCTTTCTGGTAAACCATTTGGACTGTTTCTTGTCTTTCTGGTAAACCATTTGGACTGTTTCTTGTCTTCTTGGTAAATCATTTGGACTGTTTATTGTCTTATTCCTAAACCATTTGGACTGTTTCTTGTCTTCTTGGTAAACCATTTGGACTGTTTCTTGTCTTTCTGGTAAACCATTTGGACTGTTTCTTGTCTTCTTGGTAAATCATTTGGACTGTTTATTGTCTTATTCCTAAACCATTTGGACGGTTTCTTGTCTTCTTGGTAAACCATTTGGACTGTTTCTTATCTTTCTGGTAAACCATTTGGACTGTTTCTTGTCTTCCTGGTAAAACATTTGGACTGTTTCTTGTCTTTCTGGTAAACCATTTGAACTGTTTCTTGTTTTCTTGGTAAACCATTTGGACTGTTTATTGTCTTTTTCCTAAACCATTTGGACTGTTTATTGTCTTTTTCCTAAACCATTTGGACTGTTTATTGTCTTCTTCCTAAACCATTTCATTAATCTACCACTCTGTTGGTGGAAGATTCCACTGGTCATCAAATTCTACCCTTTTTTTCTGCTGACTTAGGTTTGATTACTGCTCTTGGGAAATTCGTGGTCAGTGAGTTTAAAAATGGCAATGGTTTTCTTCTATCACGTCAAGTGTTTTCATTTATGGACTGGTCGACATTGGTACCACTTATAGTAGCAGGCTATCTTACCACCTAGTGAACGGAAGTGGAGGCGTTTTGTATTGTTCTTATTTTATTTTATTTACGTATTTATACTTCTCTTTATATACATTTAAATATATAAAGCAATTTTCTATAATATAAGTTTGTCTTTTTTCAGATTTGTTTTATGAAATAACATTCAGTAAAATGGCTTCATTACGAAGGAAATGTTTGAATTTCCCTGACTCGTTTTTTTATATATGTGGTTGTTTTACTGCACTAACTAAAGGAATGAACATTAGTATCTTTGCGAAAAGAGCAGACTTGGCTTACTTTAAGATTAAATTAGGCGATCAGGATAAACCGTGGGTCCCGCACAATGTTTGTAAACCATGTGTCGAAAATCTACGCCAATGGACAAAGGACAGAAGGAAACACCTAGGATTTGGTATTCTATGGCGTGGCGGGAGCCAAAAAACTATTTAAACGATTACTATTTTGTCTCACAAAGATTTTGGTTATAGCAAGAAAACGCGACATAAAATAAGTTACCCAAATCTTGATTCAGCAATTTGTCCAGTGCTTCATTCAAATGAAATTCCAGTACTTGTATTCAAGGATCTTCCTTCACTGGACGATGGAATTGATATACGTGAATCTGATGTAAGCAATGAAATTGACAGTGATCCAGACTTTGTACATACCTGGACATAAGAACGTGGACACTTCAGCCAATTAGAACTGAATGATTTAGTTAGAGACCTAGGGCTGTCAAAAGTGTTAGCAGAAGTGTTAGCTTCTAGACTTAAAGAGAAGAATTTGTCGCAGGAAAAAACAAATGTAACTTTTGGGGGGAACAAGGAGAGAGATCTCTTGGCATTCTTTAAAACTGAAGAAGATTTTATTTACTGTTGTGACGTGGCGGGACTGTTAAACGCGATGGGTGTTTCAGAGTAGGATCCAAGTGAATGGAGACTTTTTATAGATAGTTCAAAGAAGAGTCTAAAATGTGTGTTACTCCATAATGGAAACTTGTTCGGTACGATTCCTATTGGTCACTCTGTGCATTTAAAAATATGATGATCACAAATATGATGAACACAAATGGATCATATGTGTGGATCTGAAAATGGTAAATTTTTTACTTGCCCAACAAGGATGCTATACAAAATATCCGTGTTTCCTGTGTTTATGGGACAGCTGAACCAAGGACAAACATTGGGAACAGAAACTCTGGCCAGTTAGAGAAAGTTTGACTGTTGGGGAGAAGAATATTATACACCGACCACTTGTTGAGCGAGAGAAAATCATCTTCCCACCCCTTCATAATAATTAAACCAGGGCCGAGTAAATAATTTGTGAAAGCTCTTAATGTGGAGGGTGACTGTTTCAAATTCATATGTAAAATATTTCCTGGATTAAGTTATTATAAAATAAAGGCTGGAATTTTTGATGGGCCACAAATCAGAAAGTTAATGGAAAATCAAAACTTTTCGAGTTCGATGACAGAAGAAGGAGCATAGGATTCATTTGTGGCTGTTGTGAAAGGATTTCTTGGAAACAAAAAGGCTGCTAACTACAAGGATTTGGTAAAGACATTATTTGATAGCTTTCAACGTTTAGGCTGCAACATGAGCATAAAGGTTAATTTCGTCAAGAGCCATCATGATGAATTTCCTGCTAATCTTAACAACGTGAGTGATGAACATGGAGAGCATTTTATCAAGATATAAATATTATGGAGGAGAGATATCAAGGCCGATGGAACACAAACATGATTGCAGGCTACTGTTGGAGTTATTCAACGAGACTGTAGACATCAAACACTCCAGACACTCTCGCAAGCGAAAGTTTCTTCCATGAATGTATAGGTATGTGTACGATTGTTGTGTTTTCTCCATTATATTAGAAACATAACCTGCAGGTATTTAGTAATAGGTGATGTTATCTTACAATGCATTTATCCTTTCAAATTCTGTTGACCTTTTAAGCTATGGTTTGAAGCTTTAACACTTAGGAAGCTATCCTTATCGAGTAAATATATGCATTACGTCGTAAAATAGGAATATGATGTAGAATGAAACTTGATGAGTTACAAAAAAGATGGATGCCATATTTGAAATCAGCACGTCAAAATTAGTTAAATACCACCACAAAACATAACTCAGCAAAAGGTATGTTGACCAGTGTAATACTTCCTCACATCCTACCTAGACCTCTGTTTTTTTTTAATTTCCAAGTAGTATCCCCTAGTCTTATTACTATTTTCCAACCCAAAGAACTTTCCCCAAATCCATCTTATCCATCCCAGAATAAACTTTAAAAAGGTCAATCATATCTCCTCTCACACATCTTTCAAATAAGAACTTAAATTTTCGTGTAATTATGAAAATGTAATTAACATACCCTTCCCGCGTTAAAATTATTAGCCCTTCCCCTCCCTCCCCACTTAAGCAGACAGAATCCTAAAGCTTGGTAGCCACAATCCGAGTCGCTGGTATTGTAATAAATTCTCCTCTGGGGCACTTGGCGAATATGGAATCATCGCCCTCCCTTGGTGGTTTGAAGACTCATCGCTTCCCTCTAATTTTCCTTAATCGATAGGTGGGGGCTTTATGAAGGTCCCTGGCTTTGAGGAACAACATACAAAATACTCATATTATTAGTTGCCAACATAATGACTTCTCATTTACTTTATTATTGGCTTTATACGATTTAATATGGACAAAATGTACTATTTTAATTATTTCCCTCATGAAAGCTATTAGGCCTTGCTTCGATTGCCGGTTCCAATATTATTTCCATCAATTTTTCCTTCGTTTCTTAAATAGTTTTAGTTCTCTAAAATGTTTTTGTTTCTGCTTTTGGCAAGATAATGACTTCTCATTTATTTTATTGTTAAATTTAGACGATTTAATATGGACAAAACGTACTATTTTAGTTATTCCCCTTATGAAAGTTATTAAGCTTTCCTTCGATCGCTGGTTCCAATATTATTTCCATCAATTTTTCCTTCGTTTCTTAAATAGGTTTAGTTCTCTAAAATGTTATTTTTTGTTGTTGTTTTTTTGCTTTTGGCGAGATAATGACTTCTCATTTATTTCATAATAGGTTTCACACGATTTAATGAGGGAAGGGGCGCAAAATTAAATATTTGAATTATTTCCATTACGAAACTTTGTTTTGCTTTTATTGTTCCAATATTATTAGTGTTTGTTGACTTCGTTCGACGCTAAATTGATTAAGAATTAATTATGACTAAAATTAACGGGGTAAAATTCTTTTAAATTCCCTTATTTCCTAGGGACGATGGAAGTTAGGGCGGTTTGAGGCCGGATGCTTGTGGCCTCTTCGGATAATGATGAATTGACTCAAATTAAGGAAGAGGGGGGGGGGGCATTAATCACACATAATGCAGGGAGAAGATGCGAAGAGGGGGCTTTGTATGTGTGTGTATGTTTTACCACCAATATGATCTAAATTAAGATCCTTTATTTATATTTTGGGGACCTACTGATTAACGTATGATCCGAACCACTGGCATATACAGCGTATAGCAGCCACTGGGAAGAGGACAAGAATCTTGACGGCATTTAGTGACTAACCACACCAGATGTGGCTTAACTTCGCTAATATATATATATATATATATATATATATATATATATATATATATATATATATATATATATATATATATATCCAACTTCATCGCAGGAAAGAGAAAAGGGACTAATTTTTCTTCGGAAATAGTTATTTTCTTACTTCGAAAAAATTTGAGCTGGGGGGGGGGGGGATTCGAACCATGCACATTGAGGCAGCGACCATCCGCTCTGATCTCATTTGGCGAGTGTTTTTTTGTGGGGGCGTCTAAGTCAATTGACTTTGATCGGTGCGAAAAGTAGACAATTATTTATTTTAAATATTTCAATCAAAGATGCGTCAATCACCTTTCTTTAAAACTTCAACCCAACAATCTCGACTATCGACGTACCTTAAGACGTAAAATCATTCGGAGTTAGCCTCAGAGAACCATTAAATTATTGCACTTGAACTCTACCGTTAAACTTTCAAATTCAAACTAATACTAATTTTATTAAAAAATTCTCTCGGAACAAACAAATACTAAACTAAAAAATTCTCTTGGAACAAACAAATACTAAATCAAAGATTTCTCTTGGAATAAACAAATACTAAACTAAAGATTTCTCTTGGAACAAACAAATACTAAACTAAAGATTTCTCTTGGAACAAACAAATACTAAACTAAAGATTTCTCTTGGAACAAACAAATACTAAACTAAAGATTTCTCTTGGAACAAACAAATACTAAACTAAAGATTTCTCTTGGAACAAACAAATACTAAACTAAAGATTTCTCTTGGAACAAACAAATACTAAACTAAAGATTTCTCTTGGAACAAACAAATACTAAACTAAAGATTTCTCTTGGAACAAACAAATACTAAACTAAAGATTTCCCTTGGAACAAACAAATACTAAATTAAAGATTTCTCTCGGAACAAAAATACTAAAATAAAGATTTCTCTTGGAACAAACAAATACTAAACTAAAGATTTTTCTTCGAACAAACAAATACTAAACTAAAGATTTCTCTTGGAACAAACAAATACTAAACTAAAGTTTTCCCTTTGGAATAAACAAATACTAAACTAAAGATTTTTCTTGGAACAAACAAATACTAAACTAAAGATTTCTCTTGGAACAAACAAATACTAAACTAAAACTTTCACTCGGAACAAACTAATACTAAACTAAAACTAATGTAAATTTATCTCGGGACAAAATAGAACTAACATGATTAAATACTTTGCGATTGAGTCATTGATGGACTCGATTCCGACGCTGTCTCGAACCTTTCCTGCTCCACTCAGGTCTAAATTTGCTCTGCTGATTTCCTTCGCCATACTCCCATTAAGACTCAAAAAATTGTCCTATTTATTCTTATTGTCCTTGTTCTAGGTCAATCGTCAATCCTAATTGCTCTAGCTTCTGTAAAACTATTGACACTTATTTTCGTAGTTGACAGTTCATTTGGGGTCCAACTGTAAGAGTGGGGTATGATTCTTCGGGATTAGAGCGAAATAATTAATAATAAGTCAACAACAAAGCGAAATTTATTCCCAATTAATTGTAATTTCCTCCTGTGGCATTCCAAGGTCCTTAAAATTCCCTCCTGTGGCACTCCAAGATCCTTAAAATTCCCTCCTGTGGCACTCCAAGGTCCTTAAAATTCCCTCATGTGGCACTCCAAGGTCCTTAAAATTTCCTCCAGTGGCACTTCAAGGTCCTTAAAATTCCCTTCTGTGGCACTCCAATGTCCTTAAAATTCCCTCATGTGGCACTCCAAGGTCCTTAAAATTCCCTCCTGTGGCACTCCAAGGTCCTTAAAATTCCCTCATGTGGCACTCCGAAGTCCTTAAAATTTCCTCATGTGGCACTCCAATGTCCTTAAAATTCCCTCCTGTGGCACTCCAAGGTCCTTAAAATTCCCTCCTGTGGCACTCCAAGGTCCTTAAAATTCCCTCCTGTGGCACTCCAAGGTCCTTAAAATATCCCTCCTGTGGCACTCCAAGGTCCGTAAAAATTCCCTAAGGTAAACTGTTACGAGTATTAGGGAGATTCCTCCCCGTCTTACACTTGTTTTTTAGTTGTATTTTATTACTGACTGAGTGCATCCTATGGGACGATGTTGTATGAATATATAAGATAGAGAGTAAACAGTTTGGGAGAGATGCGGTCTCTCCTTGTCTTACTTCCCCTTTTCATTTGTATTTTATTACTGACTGAGTTCAGTCTAGGTGACGATGATATATGAATATATAAGAGAGAGAATAGAGAGTTTGGGAGAGGTGCGGTCTCCCCTTTTCATTTGTATTTTATTACTGACTGAGTGCAACCTAAGTGACGATGTTGCATGAATATATAAGCAAGCGAGTAAGTCAAAGTGCGTCCCGTTCAAATGCAGGCACATAAATAACCTATCTTTGCAATAATTCAAAAGCATTGCAGTTAAATTGTATAATTATTGACTATATTTTTCATTGCGTCATCACCCTGTACAATTTCCACTCTGTAGGGGTGTGATTGTGCACTACATCCTCAGATACTGAGCCAAGGATTGTAACAAAAATCGCTACACCGTGAACCTTTGCTCAACCATTACAATCGAACCTATGCCAAGTATTTAAAAAGCTGCCACAGGTGTCTCGCTACTTATCAAATCGAACCCACACGAGCGAAAAATCAACAAGAGAGCAAAGGACCTACAAATACTAGAACCCATACACAATCGAATAAACATTAAATGGAGGCCTTGTGAGATTAGAACCTACATATAACAAAATGCAGTTGTAATCGAAAATGGAAGAAACCACATAAACAGATAATCGAACAGACTAATGGAATAACCAACAGAATTCCATGATATGGAATCAAACCCACATAAAATTAAAGAAACGGGGAAATGAACCCACATAGAATTAAACGTATTCAGGTATTAAACCCATATGAAATCTATTCTACAGAGAATTAAAGGCAGCGCAGAATTAAAACCATAAGAAATTGAACCCACTGGTAGGAGAACCTACATAATTGACAGATAAGGAAAGAAACCCACAGTAAACTGAAGCAACGATGAAATTAACCCACATAGAATCAAACGTAGTCAGGAATTAAACCCATATGAAATAGATCCTACAGAGAAGTAGAAGCAGAGGAGAATTAAGCCCATAGGAAAATGAACTCACAAAGAAGAAAAATACACATAATCGAATCTACAGATAAAAAAAAAACGCCGTGAAGAAATGAGCCACATCGAATCGAACCTACAGAGTATAACAGGCTGTGATGAATTGCTCCCATGAGAAATCGAACCCACAAATGACCGAACGCCGTAAGAAATGGGCCTAGACTGAATCAAACCCACACATAAAAATGCAGTGAACAAATGAGACACAAAGAATCGAACCTACAGATAATAACGAGCAGTGATGAATTGCTGCCATGAGAAATCGAACCCACAAATGACCGAACGCCGTAAGAAATGGGCCTAGACTGAATCAAACCCACACCTAAAAAATGCAGTGAAGAAATGAGCCACATCGAATCGAACCTACATAGAATAACAAGCAGTGATGAATTGATGCCATGAGAAATCGAACCCACAAATGACCGAACGCCGTAAGAAATGGGCCTAGACTGAATCAAACCCACACCTAAAAAATGCAGTGAAGAAATGAGCCACATTGAATCGAACCTACATAGAATAACAAGCAGTGATGAATTGATCCCATGAAAAATAGAACCGACAAATGACCGAACGACGTAAGAAATGGGCCTAGACTGAATCAAACCCACACCAAAAAAATGCAGTGAAGAAATGAGCCACATTGAATCGAACCTACATAGAATAACAAGCAGTGATGAATTGATCCCATGAAAAATAGAACCGACAAATGACCGAACGCCGTAAGAAATGGGCCTAGACTGAATCGAACCCACACATAAAAAATGCAGTGAACAAATGAGCCACATCGAATCGAACCTACAGATAATAATGAGCAGTGATGAATTGCTGCCATGAGAAATCGAACCCACAAATGATCGAACGCTGTAAGAAATGGGGCTAGACTGAATCGAACCGACACCTAAAAAATGCAGTGAACAAATGAGCCACATCGAATCGAACCTACAGATAATAATGAGCAGTGATGAATTGATCCCATGAAAAATCGAACCCACAAATGACTTAGCACCGTGGGAAATGAAGCTATAGGGAATCAATCCGCACGTGAATCAGAGGTTGGAGGAAATCGAACCAATAGAAAAACAAATTTATTAGAGGAAGAAACTACCCCTGAATCGAACCCATATGGAATAGAATAATTTGTCAATTGAACCCACATGAAGTCAAACGTACAGAGAGAATGAACCCTGTTGGGGTATTGAACTAACTGAGAGTCGAATACAGAGGGAATCGATCCCAGATTATTCAAACAAGGTGAGGAATTGAACACCAGCAAACCAAACCCACGATAATCGAACCTAGTGGCGAACAACGAATCGAACCAAATGTGGGGTTAAAACCGTAGGGAATATAAACCTCTCTGATTCGAAGCGATGGTGATTCGAACCCACAATAAATAGAACGGAGAATGAATTGAACCCACTGGAAATTAAATACTAGAACCTACAGTGAGTCAAACCAACGAGAAACGTAGAGAAAGAAACCTAAAACCATAGACTAGGATCCAAAGCGAGGGGAACCCACGAAATATTAACCAATAAAGACTAGAATACATAGAGAATAGAACCCACGTGAGCAATAACACATTGATACTACTATCCACAGCGAGTAGAATTCACGTGAGATCAAACCCATAAAGTAGAATGCACTGCGAGTAGAAACCTTGTTAACTTGAACCCATAGAGACTAGAATCCGCAGCAAAGAGAACCCACGTTAGCTTAAACCTATAGAACCTAGAATCCACAACGAATAGAACCCACATTAGCTTAAACCCATAGATAATAGAATACATAGCGAATAGAACCCAGGTGAGCGTCAACTCAGAGATACTAGAATACATAGCGAATAGAACCCAGGTGAGCGTCAACTCAGAGATACTAGAATACATAGCGAATAGAACCCACACGAGCCTAAACCCACAGCGAATACAACCAAGGTGAGCTTAAACCCATAGAGACTAGAATCCATAGTGATTCGAACTCACTCGCATCGAAACCCATAGACACCTAATCTACAATTATCAAACCCACTGCAACCTAACCCATAAAGACTCGAACTCTCAGTGAATTGAGCCCAGGTAGGTGATGTGAGTTCTGGTCAAAGCTGATTAAGTCCGTCTCAGGAAATGGACTTGAATTGTAAACAAAAAAATAGTTTTTGTTGTAAACATTTTTTGGTAAACAACTATTTTTCTTTCTTTTTGGTAAACAAAAAAATCAGCAAAATAATCAATAGAAAACATCGTTGAGAATGAAAAAATAGTGAATTTATTTATACTTCAGAATTGTCTTAATTGTTTTCAACACAAATAACGATGGAATTATTGTCAACAAGAGCCTCCCAAAAATTATTGTCAACCAAATGTTCGATAAAATTGTCATTCGAAAGCTCAATAAAATTCCGTAAAAATAAAATCTCGAAATTTTGGGCAAATTTAGTTTTTGTTGTAAACAAATTGTATTTTATTATAAACATTTTTTTGCTTGTCAATCCAAAATTTGGTCCTAATATTTTGTAAATAAAAGATTTGGGTAATCTTGTTTGGGCCATTGTTACTCTAGAATATTGAAAATCCAACCAATGGTTGTTTGTTATTAAATTTGAAGTAAAACCCTAAAAGAAATCCGATATTTTGAGCTTTGCTGGCGTAAATCGGCTGAAAGATAATAGTGCATTGTAGAAATGTCTGATCACATCTTCAACTGATCCGGTGTCTAACTATGGTTACCCCCCCTCCCCCCGCCCTCCACAATTCAAAATCAGGACATGTCTTCTTCTGGCGACATCCCTGCCTCTCCCCAGATGCAACCTCACTCATCTATTTTTTGTAAACGGCAACTCAATCTAATGCCAAAAAAAAGGCACCGAAATCCTCCCCTTTCTAGATCTTTTGCCACTTGTCCGTGACTTGACATCCATACTCTCGTGTTTGCGCCCGTGGTAACTTGAATGAAACATATCCCTTACTAAAAATGCCACTCACCTTTTCCTCGAGAGCCCCTATGAGTCATTGTGCGTTCTTCCCTCCTAAAGCGAATTTCGGGCGAAGGATATCCGGTGGCCATGCACTTGAGCTGAGCCGAAGAATCCTCATTCACCTCTACGTCTCCACTTAGTTTATCGTCTACAATATTCGGTGGAACTGCAAATCAATACAGTTTTTAAAAGTATAATAATTTTTACTATAAAAAATACAACATTCAACAAGTTTCCATCATTATTGGCGATGCTTTCCCATCCTTTAACCAAGCAGGGGATACTACCTTTCTTGAAGAATTCATTGTTTGGATGAAATATATTAGCTGTCCTATTCCATCTCTTTCATATCATAGTAAACTTTGCTTTTTAGATGATGTCGTAATGACTTAAATAAATAATAACAAAAATGGTGGAGGATCCAGTGCGGATGTTCAAAGTTTAGATGAGTAGAAAAACTAGAGTTACTATTAAAAATAAAGAATTTTTATTTTTTTTTACCAATAGAATAACGATAGCTGTTTAAAATGGAGGTCGATATTAGGTTCTTGGAATCACTACTTTATTTTAAATAATTTGGATGCTGATATCTATTCGAAAGGATATTTATTTAGCTCGTTCTTTATCCTGTTCGGCAGTAGGGGGGGGGGGAGAGGGTAGCTTTTGTTGGCGCAGTGGTTACCTTAAAAGTATTAACTCTTATTGAACTTTTCATTGTGTGACCTAAGGTGAAAATATGAAACCCTATTGTATGAATTTTAAAACCAGAACATTCTTCAACTTTCATAAGAACAAAAGTATTTAGTTGTCAAGAAAGGAATGTTTTTAAAAGTGTAATAATTTTTACTATAAAAAATACAACATTCAACAAGTTTCCATCATTATTGGCGATGCTTTCCCATCATTTAACCAAGCAGGGGATACTACCTTTCTTGAAGAATTCATTGTTTGGATGAAATATATTAGCTGTCCTATTCCATCTCTTTCATATCATAGTAAACTTTGCTTTTTAGATGATGTCGTAATGACTTAAATAAATAATAACAAAAATGGTGGAGGATCCAGTGAATATGACAGGTGAGGAAGAGGTTCACAACCTAAAGTATTATTTTTTTTTATATGTTCAAAGGTGACACATGCGTTGTCGTGGAGGAGGACACCTCTTTGCTCTAGAGTAACTGTTCTCTTATTAATGAGGGACCGATAACAGATTAGCTCATTTCACATACCATGAAATCCAAAACATAGTCTTACTGCTGTTGGAAACCATCTCTGGATGAGAGATTTGTTTTTTGGTTGCGATTAAGCCAATGTTTTGTGATTAATATTGTAGTAAAGAAACCTCTTTTCATCTAATTTAACAATTTTGTCCAGAAATATCTCACGTTGTATAAGTTGTGGTTCAGACAGATCACGTGCCACTCAAACACAATTTTTGTGGCCTTTTTTTTTAGCTATTACTAACTTGAAAGACCTTTCTATTACTAACTTAAAATATGCACAGTCATTGATAGAGTTATCTTTAAACACCAAATATGGAACTATTTAAAATATCTAAGAAGCATTTTTTGATGGCTCCCTGAAACAAATATAATTTCTTGACAACCTAATATTGAGTAGTTAATGCACAAACACGATGATCCCTGAATAGCATTGCTCCCAAGAGAAGGCTCTTAGAAATAATTTATTCATTCCCAAACATTACAAAGTAAGAGTTACATCAGGTGGAAAAAATAATGTAAAAAAGACAAATAGAACATCTTCATTAGCTAATCGAGGACCAATATTGAAGTGTTCACCGATTCCAAAACTTTCCACCCTCGGCCTAATGGTGTAGTTGAAGGCTTACTTAAGTTTATGAGCTATGTCTTTTGTGACAAGTGTAAACCTCCCACCCTCAGCCAAATGGTGTAGTTGAAGACTTACTTAGGTTGTTGAGTTGTGTGTCTTTTGTGACATGTGTAAGCGTTAAGCTGAACCCTCCTCATTCATCTTACCAACAACTTCCAGGTAGCCTTGTCGGGTGAGAGGTGGTACCGTGTTGATCTGACACATGTAGTAGCCTCCATCGGACATCATAGCTTCACCAATGTGGAGGAACCATGTGGTATCATCGCTGTGAGTTACCCTAAGTCGGTAATTTCGGGTAATCATTGTTTTCTGGATGCTCAGAAGAGTTTGGGAGTCACTTTTGATCCAAGCGATCTGCAGATCATGGACAGAAAATTAAAACCCCAAGACTTACAGGGATCCTTAGCAAATATTTTTGGTTATCAATAAATATAGGCTAAAGAATTGACGAAGGAGAGCATAAATACCGAACTGTTTAGTTTGCTATGATTTTAACCACGGCTTGAATGTTTGAGTTTCATCCGAGTGGAGCCCCATAGGTTTAAGGAGATTCAAACAACCCCACCGTAACATACTTATCTCTATCACTAATTCATATATATTGTAGAAGTCTAAATACCGCGTACATAAGTGTACACAGGAACACTCCGACACAAGGATGCGCGCCTTCTCGTATCCCTAAACGCACCTCTCACTTCGAAATTCTCCGTCGCCCTTTTTCGCACCACCGTAAAATCCGAGATGGTTCGAAGCCGTGAATGACATATCGTCAGCCCAAGGATGAAAAAAGGTCTTTCGCGCGATGAAACGTATTTTATAAGAATGTGATTCTCTCTCTCGATTCTGCTCGTGAGAGAAATAAAAGGAAGACTTCCCCCTGGAATCAGCCAGAAACCCTTGAACCTACGTCGAGTTGGTGTGAAACTCGATCCACATAAGAACCTGTTCGCCAGCTGCAAGAAACTTCTCGGGGAATTGGTTGTTGCCGTCACCGTACTTGTAGGTGCCAAACTTCTCGCAGCTTCCCCCCCCCCCTTCAGAGTCTGAGGTTACACAGGACCTTCCTCTGCGGATTACCCTAGACGTAGCTAGGTAATCGGTTTTGACCACCCACTCCAGGAGCCGAATAATCGGACAGGTACTTCGAGGAAGAAGTCCGATTGAGTCACCGTTTGGCTCACTTTCGTGATCCGGAATAGGATCAGCATATCACCGGTCTAGGATTACCCTGCCATTCGGTAACCTCGGACGGCCGGACTAGTTGCGATCATCGTCACCAGAAGAAGATCTTCACCGTCCCCTTCAAAAATACTTACGAACTCAAAGGTATCGTTAATTGAATTATCCCCTTCCCTAACTTCACCAGTTTATTTGTGAACTAGAATTCTCATCCCGATCCCATACCCTCGAATATTAGAAGTGCTTACTTAATTCAGTGTTTAATTCAATAATACTATTCCATTCATGTTGTTCGGGTGTCATTAAGACGCAAACATCCCAGTGAGTAATCTGCAAGCAATCCCCACGAAATTTTGTAGACTTATTTATTCAGTGCAAGATTAATCCTATTTATATTTATATACGCTGTTGCTTATTTCAAATTCATGTACATTAAATAATATTTTTGTTAATGTGTGTTTAACTAATTTGGACGATCTCTTGGCCATTATTAAGCAATCCACTCTGCTTAAAACTCATTATTCCACCGACCCACTCATGGTTGGCTTTTACTGAGTGGGGACACACTCAGGGGATCATCATCTGCCGAGGTTATTCTTATTCACCAGAAGTGGCTAAGGTAGGTGTATTGGATACGCTTCACCTCCGCTTCACCTCGGTGCGGTAATAAAATATATGTCTAGGAAGTGGAACTAGTATTACCTACTCACTCAAACCTCGACATATATATTTAGCCAATAATATGGAAAACCCACAAAGGAGGCGGAAAAGATGAAAAAATGACCCCCAAAAATAGGAAAAAAGAAACACGAATTCCATATCTTTATTCTTAGTTTTTCTTGAGAATGTTCTGAATGAAGTTCTAATTCGCGTTTCTTCATTCTTGTGGGACACCTTTTCATTTTATTTATCTATTTTTTTATTTTCCTCCCTCCCTCTCTCCATTCTTTCATCTCTCTCTCTCTCTCTCTCCCTTTCTCTCTCTCTCTCTCTCTCTTTCTCTCTCTCTCTCTTTCTCACTTTATCTTCATTGAGGTAAATGCATTGGTTGGTTCCCCTTTTTTTCCAAAGAGGTAAAGAATTCGACGTCTTCAATAATTCAACTCTCAGCATCTTCTTGCCTTTTGTTTACACACACACACAGATCGAAGCATTTAGGCATCAAAGTGGCAGCAGGAGGATACTGGTTCCATCACCTATTTATGCTCCTCGGTTTACATGCATCATTTTTATGCTACTAACTTTACCTGCATCTTTTTTATGGTGCTAGCGCTACCTGTATTATCTGTAAAACTACTAGTTCTACCAGCATTTTTATGCTACTAGCACTTGTAGTGTTCACATTGTAATATGGAATAAGAGAAACAGAGAAACCTAAAAAAAATGAGCACTTTGATGTGTTTTTCTGAATATAATAATGGGGTCACGTCAAACCAAAATAACATTTGACTTAAGGACTCCGAATGGATAATAGTACTCTAAAAAGAGCGTTATTCCCGAAATCGTAGTACCACTCTTTTGGAAGAGCTCGAATGGACAGTGGTCAAATGACCGGGTATTTTTTGTTGTTCACTATGCTGATGCGATTTGTGCAAGCGGTGCAAACTACGATCAGTAAACATACAAAACTCTAAAATACTAACAAGTATCTATAAAATACTGCCAGACCCCATAAAGAAATAAGAGCTCGTGCTGGATCTTAAGAGCAATAAGCTCTGAAATATGATCACAGCTCTCCTGCAGTTTCTTTTTCGCTTTATTGGATAAGAGAGGTGTGGGAGGAGAGAGAGAGAGAAAGATTGCCAGTCCCCTCCCCTCCCACTCCATCATCCTGAGATGACAAAAGTGGGGAAGGGAACCCGGTCCCCCAGGATGCAAAGGTTGAAATAGCGTAGTAGACTTGAAAGTTGACCTAGTTGTTCGGTGGACCTACAGCTTTACGTGGGGTCAGAACCACGGTGTATAATATATCCTTTTACTATCCATGCTTACAATATTACCCCTGTCCCTCGTATATAGTGTTTAGCCCGTTAGGTGTGAAGGATAGAAGAAATGTGTAGGAAGAATTAGAAATAAGTGGTAGGGGTGCAATTGAATGCTAATCTCTTTCATTTTAGAATGTTTTAATTTTGAAATTCGATAGTTTGAGTTGGTAGATGCCTGAGCCTCAAGCTTATCATTCTTTGTTATTTTGTGATTTGCTATATTGTTGTTCTGTTATGAGGCGTTCGAACCGTTATTGTTGTTGTTCTTTATTTTTACTACTGTTAAAATTAGTCCTTGTTTTACTTAAAAATTTTACTGAGTTTGATAAAAAAATAATTAATTTGCAATTTACTCTCTCTTAACTTCCAAGTTAATACGTCAAAATTTCGTCCTCTTCTAGGTTGATCCTTGTTGTATATGTGAGGAAGAAGCTGTATGCTCCCCTGTACTCTCTTTGGGTTATCGAATTCTTGATTTCCTCTGTTATTTCATGTTGCGTTTTCTCAATCAGTTTCTTGGCTCTTTCCTCTATTATCTTATTATTTGGTTTCATCTTCACTTCTCTATGTAAGTCTCTTTGTCTTCTTCTGTCTTTCCTTCTCGTGCCAGTGATTTCTGTCTTTCCTTCTCGTGCCAGTGATTTCTGTCTTTCCTTCTCGTGCCAGTGATTTCTGTCTTTCCTTCTCGTGCCAGTGATTTCTGTCTTTCCTTCTCGTGCCAGTGATTTCTGATACTGCCTTGTTTTGAATTCGCTGTAATTCAATAATTCTACTCTTTGAAATGGTGTAAAACACTAATTATTAACCCATTTTATCATAGAAATACCATGAAAACTTCCTTAGTAAATATTTATGTGCATAAATAAATAACAATTGTAAGTTTCTATAATAATGTTAAACATTGTGAAGTAAAGTAATTGAGTAGAATGTACACATTTAATGTTATTCGAAACTCATATCGAATGTACAAAAATTAATTCCATGTGTATCTTTTGTATGCCGCGGAGTGTGCGGCGCATTGATATTAAGAGAACAGCACCCCCCTCCGCGCTGATTGCCGCTCGTGCCCAGCCGGGCGACAGGTGATGAAGACCTCCGCCACCCACTTGCAGCAGATAAGAAACGCGTGGGACCCTCCACCACGTCTTACTGCACGCCAACACTGACGGGCTGCCCGCTTTGTGTAATGTGTGCATTTATACATGTATTTATATTATTGTATCATATTATTACTGTATTTGTCTTTTTTTTGTTTTTTTTATTTGTTTGTTGTTGTTTTTTTATTTTATTATTATTTGTATTATGATTATGTATAATTGTACGCTATTGCACAATAAACCTATACAATCAATCAAAGTCTCCATTCCTCACTAACTCTCGGCTACTATCTTTCTTAACGGACTCTACAAATATACGTGGGTGGGTGATACACACCCTGGTATTTTAGATGTAGGATCAAGACCACCTAGGTCATCTGTTTGATCTTATACTTGTTTCTTGCTATACTAGCGCTCCCTTTTCTCTTCCTCTCTCTGTCTTCCTCCTCTTTCGCCTGTTACCTTCTCACCGGTGCCGCAAGGCACAGGGAGTGGAGAAGGGGAATAAGAGAAGTCCGGGCTCTCTCGCCCCTTTTCCTCACTTCTGGCCTCGACAGTGGGCCAGAAGAAAGGAGATGGGGCAGATAGCTCTGGACGCACTAGCATTTTACACTCTAACACCTTTTCTTCTTCTTCTTCCTCAAGATCGAGATAGCAACATCTGAAGACCTTTTAAGTTCCCGCCGAATAAAGAAGACTGTATCCAGTGCCGAAGATTTCTTTACCCTTAAAGAATCCCTGATCACCTTTACCTAGTCTTCAATCAAAATGGAAGAGAACTCGACCACCAGGAGTCACTGCCTCACGGAAAAGGCACTTCCCGAGGAATCGAATCGGTAGCCACCAAGCCGAACCAAGAAACCTATCTGGCTACCCAGGACTGGTACCAAACACTTGGTGACAACTTACCCTTGGTAATCAAACCACTCACAACAAGGCGGCGATACCTAAACACTACGAGCATCCATTTTGATGCTACTAGTTCTATCTACATTCCATTTATGACAATGGCTCTACTTGCATCTCTTCTTATACTGCTAGCTCTACCTAGAATATGTTATAGCCTACCTGCATTAATTTTATATTCTACTGACTCTACCTGCATCACTATTAACGGCAAATGCATCCATTTTATGCTACTAGCTCACTTGCATCCTGTACTTGCAGCCTTTTTATGCTCCTGGCTCCATTTCCACCCTTTTATGCCGTTCCCTGTACTTGCACCCTTTTGTGCCGTTTCCTGTACTTGCACCCTTTTTATGCTACTGGATCCACTTGCATCCTTTTCAGAAATGGAATATCTCATCCGAGGGAAGCCACTTTCACGCCCCGTTCGAATTCCGATTATTCAGGTCGCCTTGTAATGAGTATCTTGGAATCTCCATGACGTTACAGTACGGTCACTGACCCCCATTACTTTAGCACACTGCTACCCCTTAACTTTTGGCAGTTCAGTTTACCTGCATCATACGCTATTATTTCTACCCTCAACCTCTCAATGGTACAACTAGTACTTTGATCATAATTTTGTTCATAATATGTTTAGAAGTTTGAATTGAGCGATTGTTCTTTCAAAATGTACTGCAGCTTTTTGTAATGATTGTTGTTTACATGTGACTGTTTCTATTTGATTCGAAAACACATATGACAGTATTTAATTTTAAAGTGTTTCTGACATTCCTCTTCTAATCTTTTTCACATTGAAATCAAATTTTTTTTCGTATCACTTTTGTGAGAAATAAACACAGTTTTCTCTTTGTAATGCATTTTATTATTCTAAACTTAGTCAATTTACATTATATGACATCGTCAGAGACTGAAATGATTACTTCCCACTCGACTATAAATATATATATATATATATATATATATATATATATATATATATATATATATATATATATATATATATATATATATATATATATGGGACGGAATAAGAGAATAGTGGGGAAGGTATTTTTAAAGTCGCTGATGAAGAGTTATTTTCTTTTGCTTTGGCTTCGTCTGTTCGTCTGGAAACTATTTCATCTTGTGCTTTGCAGATTGGCTTCTTTGACCGCTTATAGTTCTTTTTTCATTTAAATTGTATATTTCTATTTTTCAATTTAATTAAAGTTTTATAAATTTTATTAAAAGTAGAGTGAAATTTATAAGGTAGGGTTATATTGTGTCATTAAGTAAGTAGACATATCCTATAATACATATGTCTATTGGGCGCAATCCTTTGGTATAGTTTATTTACATCAGGAGGTTGCGAGTAGTCCAAATTTCAATGTGTTCAAGGGAAGGCTGGAGGAGTGTATGGGAAGAGAACATTTTAGGTTTTATTGATCGGGCCAAATGTATAGATTTTAATATTCATGTACAAGAAAAACCACTGTATGGGAGCATAAAGTTTCGATATGTAGTTTCCCATATCATTTTCAGCCGTTAGCTAAGAGAAATCGACAAAGAAAAGGGAAATATAATATAACAGGAGACTGCCATTAATCTGGAGGCGTAGCATTAGGTGATTAACAATATCCTTTAGAATGAGGTTTGATATATAGGGGCTACATTTATGGTGCCCTTCTGATAGATTGAAATTTGGACTTTCTTTAATTAATGAGGATTCGATATGTTTTTCTTTTTTATAATTGTTACAATGATTAATTATTTGCGCATTGTAATCATTACTATTGTAAGGATTATCAAAAGGAAAAACATATCGAATCCTCATTAATTAAAGAAATTTCAATTTGTATCAAACCTTATTTTAAAGGATATTGTAAATCACCTAAAGCTACACCTCCAGATTAATGGCAGTCTCCTGTTATATTATATTTCACTTTTCTTGGTCGATTTCTCTTAGCTAACGGCTGAAAATGATATGGGAAACTACATATCGAAACTAGTCCCGTTTTATTAAACTTTATGCTCCCAAACAGTCCTTTTTTTATTGTACATTTATCTTACTCGTTATTGAGTGAAAAATGCTTTTAATATATATATATATATATATATATATATATATATATATATATATATATATATATATATATATATATATATATACAGGTAATGGCTTCGCCACTCCCTCCTACGGGAGGAGCTTGCGCTTCGCTACTAAGATTAAAATTTAAAATCTGAAAAAAAAGCAGAAATGGTTAAATTTTTATAACTTCTCTGAACTTCGCCAATTATAATAATTTTAAAAAAGAACTCGGAACTAAATTTCCTCCCTTTCAAAATACCAAGTTGTTAAAAAATTCACAAAATTTCGATACTTATATTTATTTATTTATTTATGAACTTGACCATTTTGTTTTTTGATATTAAAAAAGAATTATTCGAAATAACTTTGATAAAGAAACAGAAGTCATAACCAAACTAAGATGAAATTATTATTCAAATACTCAAAAAAATCCCCTTCTTAAATTATCGAGTTAGTGAACTGATGATATATATATATATATATATATATATATATATATATATATATATATATATATATATATATATATATATGAGTGTGTGTGTGTGTGGAAAACTCACAAAGTATCGCGTGAGTAAGCAATAAATGCAACAAAGCCCACAGGGAAAATTAATACGAGGATTCCAAGTACTTCGACCTATATTTCGAGTTCTTTATCAAGGAATAACAAAAGTATTGAAAATTGTAATATTTATTTCCTCTCCTCTGTATCATCCTTATAAATATTACAATTTTCAATACTTCTGTTATTCCTAAATAAAGAACTCGAAATATAGTTCGAAAGTACTTGGAATCCTCGTATTAATTTTCCCTGTGGGCTTTGTTGCATATATATATATATATATATATATATATATATATATATATATATATATATATATATATATATATATATATATATATATATATATATATATATATATATATATTGTAGCTGCATGCTTTAATTTTTTTTGACAACCCTTGATTGGTGATGCTTTAGAAAAAGTATTATGGGTGCTGTTTATGGGTGCTTCTAGCAGAGAGGTCCTTTGGTTGATTCGGGTGACGTCTGATAGGCTCTCGTGGATGTAGTTTATGGAGGCTTCTTGCAGAAGCTCTTCGGTTGACTCGGATGAACTCCAATAGGCCTTCGTATATAGAATTTATGGAGGCTTCTTGCAGAACCTCTTTGGTTGACTCGGATGAACTCCAATAGGCCTTCGTATATAGAATTTATGGGTGTTTCTTGCAGAGGCTCTTTGGTTGATTTCGAGTGATGTCTGATAGGCTTTCTTAGATGCAGTTTATAGAGGCTTCTTGCAGAAGCTCTTTTATTTGACTCGGATGATCTCTACTAGGCCCTTTGGGCTTTTCTCGTCCTTTAGAGATAATAGGCTTGGTGGATGTATGCGCTTAATGGCTGTTTCCTAGTTCGACTTGTGTCTGTTTTGATCTGCCCTCTATATACCCAAAGCGAATTCTTCTATATTATAAAAACGATAGATGACGTATGAGGTAGAGTATGTCAGAAGGCAGCTGGTGTAGAGTTTTCAGCCTATCAGCGATAGGGCGACGAAACTACAACCTCGGGATTACAACTAACTTGCCAATTTGCCCAAATAGGTAATTTAACTTTGTCCAATTGATTTTTGGCCAGCAATACTCTTCCCATTTAGCTCAACCCCTATCCCTTGTTTGGGGGGGGGAGGGGGCTCGAACTCATTGGTATACCAAAGGCGAATTTCACGCATAGGCAACATAAATCAGCATAAGGCCGAATACTCTCGGCCCCGTTCATTTAATCGAATCCAAACTCGTGTCTATAAATTAAATGAAACCAATTTAAAAGGCCATTATTAATTGATTGACGGGAATCCAGCGGGGACAGAGTAAATAATAATAAAATATAGATTTGCTAAGTTCGAAAGAGGGGAATCAAATTTAATCTCGACCGATTAACTTCGAATACAAGGGATTAGTTGTTCGGATTTAATTAATAAGAAGTGCCTTCATTTCCTGGTCGGGTGAGAGGACCGCGGCAAATGACGTCACTGGACGCTTTGAAAGAAAGAGTCCGTTATTTAACCGAAATTGGACCATGTTAAGAACCATTTAAACCACTCGTTCTGAATTTGGGAGTGGTCCTACTAACAGGTGCTAATCCTAATCACTGTATGGCCCTTTTGTTAGGATTATATATATATATATATATATATATTGATGGCAAAGATAAGGAAGATCATGTTTATTTTGCTTTATTTTAATTTACATCCAAATCAAGAGAAAAATTATATTTCCCCTCTCTCCTCTCTCTTTTCCCCTCTCCACCGCTCGTACCCAATCTATCCCCCTCTTCCCCTACAAAGGGACATCTAAACCAAGAGTAAAAAAAGCAAAAAAAAAAATGGCGCTCTTAAAATATAGAGTTATAGAATAGATAAGACGCTCGATCTGTTTTTGTGGCCACAACGTCGTTGGCTCATAACTAACAGTCAGGCACGCGTGAGCGTAAACTGCCGAGCGCGCGCGGATGAAACGTATACTCATTTGATGATCATCAAATTGATATTGATAATGCTAAAATAGTTTGTAAATCTCGCAATTATATACATTGACGCTTAATTGAATCGGCACTTATAAAAGAAATTCCCACCTTTAATATTTCCTACGGCTAATTTAATACTAATACCCTTAAAAAGCAAGAAATTCATACTTCCGCTTCTCAAAAATGCCTCTACAGTCCCGCATCATCCACCTTAGCTCCACTGATTTGTGTGTTTGTACGTTAAGTAACTTCTGTATGTATTTCACTTGTCCACCAGCGACTGACGATGGCGGATGTTTCCGCCGAAACCTGGTTTCGCATATAAAATTAATCCTATTACTGTGGTTTATCCATATATATATATATATATATATATATATATATATATATATATATATATATATATATATATATATATATATATACACGATGGTGGCAACGATAAGGAAGATACGGTTCAGTTTCCTTGACAACGTTTCGAGCTTACTCGCTCATCTTCAGGTATTGACATACTATAAGATTAAAATGTAATAAAAATGAATTACAGCCATTTAAAAAACAATATAACACTAAATGAGAGAATAAATATAGTAACTTAAGTAAACGAAAAAAAAGTGAGGCAAGACCCAACGCACAAAAAATATATAATAGGACTAATGAAATGCTAATTAAAATTGGTTTTAAAAATAAAGGAACATATGTGGGCTGGATAAAAGGTTCATTTGGTAAAAACAACACCAATGTAGGTTACTTGACCTTGGACACTCAGTAAGATTTATCTTTCATGCGGATAACAGCATCCGCTGATTTATATGAGAATGGCAGCTGAAATCGAAAGATGGTACGATATACCCGTGGTCCTCCACGCCGAGAGAAACGTGAAGGGGATTGTGAATTGTTAAAACTACACGAGGAGCTCATTTACGAAATGAAACATCTGTAGGAAGAGGCTGAGTGTAAGGAGGAAGTGCTTACAGTTACGCACAACAAATTTACAGCCTCTTGGATGATTCTAAGCGGGGTCAGCAGCGCTGGCCACCCGCCTACTCACATCTTTCCTAGGGCTTTATGGTCAAGTCAAACGTTAACATTAACGTGTTGGAGACTGTGATCAAACCTTGGATGGAGAAATTATATTCCCATATTCTCCCTAAATAATTAATTTTATAAAGCTGGAAGGGGCTAACAACATTAATGTTGCCTTTTAATAAGAAAATTCGATCCGAAGTAGTCCGTCTAAAATTAGACCCACCGATAAAGAACAAGGCGTTTATTATATTCCCTGCAAAATTTGCGATCAAATATTCATTGGCGAAAGCAGCAGATTCTCCAAGAAATGAAGGAACACAAATGCAGCATGCGTCGTGCAAGCCTACCATCTAGCCCGTTCTACACAAGTCAAATGAAAACCATTCAATTGATATGAATAATGTAAAAATAATTTACAATTCCCACAACTGTATACATAGGCAACTAATAGAATCAGCTCTTATAAACGAAATTCCAAACTTTAATACTTTCGATGGGCAACTCAATACTAATCCCTTAATAAGCAGAAGATTCGTCCGGCCTCTGCTCAAAAATGCCGCTGCTCCAAACCGTCCGCCCCTAATTACACTCCGAATTGTAAATGTGCGTGTCCTTAGGCTAAGCATCTCTCTCTATTCATTAGTTTACCAGTGATTGAAGATGACCGATGTCTCCATCAAAACCTGGTTGGGCAATAGATGGTCCTGATACTGTGGTTTCTTTCCTGCATATATATATATATATATATATATATATATATATATATATATATATATATATATATATATATATATATATATATATATATATATATGTATGTAAAAGAACTCAATGGCGAATTATGGTATATGATAGTGAAACCAGTGTATAGGAGCCAAAAGTTTAATTTACGAGACTAGTTTCAGTATGTAGTTTATCATACCCTCTTCAGTCGTATACTGAGAATGCGATTGTTACAAAAGTCTATAAATAGCGTACAGATAAAAAAAAAAGAAAACTCACAAAGGAACACAAAATAGGGGAAAAGGTCATTAATCAGGGGGTTTGAGTCTAAGATCGTTGACTAAGCTATTTACGTTGAGGTTACGAGAATGGGGGCTGCCTTTCAATTGTCCATTTGGCAAATAAAAATTGAGAATTTCTCCTATTACTATAGATTCTACTAGTTTCTTTTACGGAAATCTTTACAGTTATATATGATTTGTGCCTTTGAATAGTCAATTTGGTGGTTGAAATTGCTAATATGGTATAAAATACTGGATGTGGTACTGCCTCGTCTGACACACCTTTATGTTCATAAATTCGTTTTGTTGAGGTTCTTCCGGTCTCTCCTATGTAAAATGAGGGACAGTTTGTAGAGCCGCACGGGATTAAATATACACCTGCTTCATTTGGCTGATCCACGGGCTTGGTGGAAGGAAAGTATTTAAGGATATAAAAAGGGTATTTAAATGTGGTTAGGTCTGGAGAAATAACTTTGTTCACTCTTTTGAGGAGGGGAGAAAAGGGGAGGGACAGATACTTCGTATTACTAAATTTGTTTTTATCCTTGTGACGGTAATGAGTAGATTTTGCTTTAGATAAACTTTCATTGATCACGTGGAAGGGATACTTTATTTGAATGAAACTGCAGGTTATATATGTAATCTCGTCTTCTAGAAAGCAAGGGTCACATATCCTAAGTGCTCTCAAAATAATACCTGATGCAACGGCTCGTTTAATGTTAATACCATGATGAGAAAAGAAATGGACATACAAGTTAGAATGGGTTGGTTTTCGATACACAGTGAAACTAATTTTGTCAATGACTAACAATTTTTACATCAAGAAAGAATATACAATTATCTTTTTCCCACTCTACTTTAAAATGATAGTTAGATGGAGGTTGTTAAGATTTTTAAGGAAATTGTCAAATAAGTTTAGACAATTTATAGGCCAAATCAACATGACATCATCTACATACCTATACCATACAAAATTATGATGGGGAATCACAGAAGGGAGTAATGATACTTCGAAATCTTCCAGAAAAAAGTTCCATAAATATGGGCGATAAAGGATTACCCATGCTAAGACCATATTTTCGACGGAAAAAAACCATCGCTGATAAATACATTGTCAGTAACACAAAGAACAAGATTTATAATTTTATTTTTGCCTTAGAGAGGAGGGCAGGGGGTACTTTTTTATTATCTAATACCTTAGATAGAACATTAAGAGCTTCGTTAACTGGGACATTAGTGAACAGGCTGTCCACATCAACGCTTATTAAGCGGCTTCCTTCTATGTTGATTTTCCTAAATTTTTCAATGAAATCAGAGGAATGGATTATGTGTGAAGGAGAGGTCAATTCAACAGCGTCAGTAAGAAGGGAGGCTAACCACTTCAAGAGGTTGTATCATGAGAGTCGATACACAATATAATAGGTTAGAGTGGCATTCCTCTTTTGTTGGTTTTTGGCAGACCATACATACGGGGAAGTGATGGGTTGGTAGGTTAAAACGATGAAGAAGGTTTGAGTTGGATCGTTTGAGCAATTTTGTGAGAGTTTTGTGGAAGATCTCGGTTTTATTTTTCAATGGGTTGCAAGATAAATTCTCGTAAATGTTCATATCTTTGAGTAAATCCTGTAATTGTTCAGTCTAAGAATTTTTGTCTAACACCACAATTTGGTTAGTTTTGTCCGATTTGGTTAGGAGATATTTTTGTTAGAATTAAGTAATTTGAGGGCAGTCATGAGGCGCCTAGAGAACTCTAAGTATTTTACATTGTCACTATGAGATAAAGCACCAGAGGGTATGATAAACTACAAACTGAAACTAGTCTCGTAAATTAAACTTTTGGATCCTATACAGTGGTTTCACTATATATATATATATATATATATATATATATATATATATATATATATATATATATATATATATATATATATATATATATGTGTGTGTGTGTGTGTGTGTGTGTATGCAGGGAAGCATCTCATGCTGCGTTTACGAGACCCTTGCCTCCTTTACCCATCCATCTTCTCCAGGCACATCGATGTTGATGATATAAACCGTGAAAGGTTATTAGAGGCATAGTAGGGGCAGAGGGGGGCAGAGGGGGGCAGAGAAAGAGGTGAATTAAAAAAGAGATTGCCCTGGTGTTAAGGGGCATCGCTTATATTTTATATTTTAATTCCACCTTTTTATTTATTCTCTTTTGGACACTTGGGACTTGACGAGTCTTTTACTTGGCCTATTTTTATGTTTTTGCCCGTTCCTCTTTCTCCTTTTTTATTTTCATTGCAGGATTCTAAGCCTTTGGTAGGATGCTTTTTTTCATTCTTTTGCATATCACTGTTATTTTTGTTCACTCATACCCATTCATACATTCAAAGCTCTTATATAACTTTGGTAGAGTTGTTTTTTAATATAGTTTTAGTTTTCTGAAATTTTCTTAAGTGTACATCAGTATCTTTGCTTCCTTTACCCAGTTTCTTCCACTAGGGAATCGCGATCTTCATTTTACCTGGTGTCTTGATACCCTGGGTGTTAGCTAAGTCGTTTTCATGGTTGTATTATTTCTCTCGACACTTTTTCCCACTTCTTCTATGCTTGCTTCTGGACCACGATGTTGACTGCTTACATACTCTTCCTCCGATGGAGTGTGACCTGATTTGATATTTGATGAGAGAGAGAGAGAGCTACAAAGACAAGAAGTACCCTAGAAGACCTAACGGTCTATTCAGAGAGGGAGCGTACCTTCGGACTAGCAGTCGAGCAGGCACAGTTCTGCCCAACGGCTTACGTGCCCAAACAACCACTTTTCAAGACCTTGTCTAGTCTTGACTTGAACTGATCAACAGAATTGCTGTTGACAACTTCCACTAGAAGTGCGTTCCAGCTACCACAGATGCTGTATGTGGAAAATCTTCCACACAAATCGCGGTGCTAACGCTTCATTTCAAGTTTGTAGCCGTTATTTCTAGTTCTGCCCTCACTAAGTTGGAAGACATCAGTGTAGTCTACATTATCGAAGCATCGAAGTATTTTAAACACTTCGATAAGTCGACCACGCAGTCTCCGGGTCTCCAACGAGAACAGATCTAATTCCCTTAATCTATCGTCGTAACGTTTGTGTCTGATAAAGGGAATCAGTTTGGTTGCCCTGGCTTGCACACGTTCCAATCTCGCGATATCCTTTCGAGAGATAGAGAGCGAGAGAGAAAGAGAGAGAGAGGGTGACTAGTGGAGAGAGGGAGAGGAGGGAGAAAAGAGGACTTATCGTCCTCCATAATATCCTGCCAATATCTCTAGCTTACTCCTGTTTGAGCTTTTATTTAAGTGTTTATTTTAAAGTTGTTATAATTTAGTATTGTGTTAAGTTCATAATTAACCTGTGTTTCTTTCTTTATTCGGTTTAAATATTAAATAAAAGTATGAAATAGATTTATTGCTATAGGACGATAATGTGTGAAAATGAAGATATTGCAATTACTCTAATAACTGGACTCTTAGGTTTGTGAAATGTACATATGACTATATTTGAGTATGTGCTTATGTGAGTGTGTATTCATTGTCTGCATATGTGTGCCTCTTTGTGTACGCGCTAATGCGTGAATGTGTTTATTATATGTATTATTTTCTTTGTATACTTATGTTCTGTAATTGTTTATTTCAGTGGAATAGACAACGTTCGGAACCTTCTTTCACCTTTGGGCTACTTCAATGGTATTATTCCTTGTATGATTAGATGAAAGAAAAAGAGAGAGAGAAAGAAGGAAGTGAGAGGTAAATGGGAGAGGTTGAAAGAGAAAAAGGAAAGGAATTAAGAGGATTAAAGGGTACTTGGTGAATCAGCCCTTTCCCTTAGGTTTAGTCCTTTGTTGTAATGTTTTTTTCTGGTTTTGGCCCAAAGTGATCTTTTTATTTTATATATATGTTGTTTATCACTTTCCCTTGTCTCACTTGAGATCTTTTATGGTACTATTTAGATGTTAAGGTATGGGGGGATATCTTCTTATTTTCAATTTATTGTATTTATCTAGATTTTTTTATCTTTTATCGAATCTATTTACTTTCTGAATTTCCTTTATCTTTAAGTTAGCCCTTCAAACATTGTCTTCCATTTATCTTCTTGGCTGGGTTAATTCTTGATCTTCGCATCCTTCCTTTCTTGATGCATCTTCATATTCTTTCATTTTATCTTGTTGTTGATGATTCCTTCATGATTCTCGTTGAGTTGATGATTCCTTCTTGCTTCTTGATGAGTGATGAGTTAGCCCTTGAAGTCGTTTTCTTCCCTTTTTCTTTCTTGAGGCGATCCATTTTTATCTTGAGTCTTCTTGAGTTGTCCTTAAAGCGTTTTCCTTGGTTTCCGTTTTCTTCTGGAGATTTCTTCGTAAAAGTTGTGGACTTTGAGTTTCGAACGTGGTACCTTTAGATCTAAACGCCAATGCTCTTAGCCATCACGCTACGGTGGAGTCCGTGTTGAGTTGGTAACTTAATGGGCTATTTATATTATATTATCGCATTGGAAGGAATTTTTTCTCTGATACATCTTCGCAACCCTAAAAAGGTGACTCTTTTGAAATCTTTTGAATACCTTGTTCTTTCGTTTGAATTCGAGCTCTGGTTTCCTCGAGTTTGGTCGGTAACTCTTGAATCTACCTCCATCTACCTCAGGGTCAAATCTTGCCAGCGCCTCCCTGGGGAGAATCTCGTCAAGCTTGGCCCAGATGTCCCGAATTCTTCTGTGAAGGAAAATGTTAATGTATTCAAGACCAGTTTACTGTGCAGGCTTTTAAACGCGCAGAACTCTTACCACCTTGTGTTGGTGATGAACCGGAGTCCTTTATTCTGCCCTTATAGAAATCTGGTCACGTTGAATTTCGAAGTTAAGTTGAGTGGTATGCGAAGTACAATAGCTTAGACTTAACTAAACTTATGTACAGCTTCATTTTGTTATTTTTTTATGACAGGTATCTAAATCGGTTGATTTTGTAAAGTTTTTGTCTGAAGGCTCAGATTATTTGTTGTTTTTCCCTCTTTACGCTCTAGTAAAGTTTTCCCTGATAAAGGAGGTAAAGTTTCGTGAAGTTTGATTACACGAGTTCGCGGTGCATGCAAATCCTATACTTGTACTGAGGTGTCTTTTAATGCCAAGACTGGGTGGTGTAAAGTGTAGGGATCAAATTGTACCGATTTTTCGCTATTGGTAATTACCGATAAGGAATTGTTTGTCAAAGTAGGACAAATAAAATGGAATTAAGATAAACTAATTTATTTAACCTAAGCAAATAAATTTGTTGGAAAAAATATATATAATTGACTTATTTTTCAAAATAAACTGTATTATAAGAAAAATTCAATCTTTAAATAAACGTATAAGGCTGCATACATAAATTGTCTCCCATTGTAACGAAAAAAATGCATTTCTTCAGCACATGTAGGTCAACAAGACATTTTTACTGTCTAGCAAAGTAAGATTTCAAAACATACACCACATATAATGATTTCGGTGATAACCGAAATCCATTTTTTGTAACAAAATTCCCCGCACATGAAAATGCCGTCTCAGATTCAACATTTGTTAATAAACTCTGATAAAGTTTGTCCAAATTCTCAGATAGTTTACTTCTAGCCTCAAAGAGTTCCACTTCATTGTTTAAAGAAGTAGTACGAGAGGGAGTTCGTTTAGAAGTATTATTTCTTGATATTTCTTTGATGTGCCTTTGAAGTATCGGATCGCTATCTACATCTGCTAACTCTATATCGGAAATTTCTTCGGCCATTTCTTCTTCTGCTTCTCTTCAGCTTCATTAAACCAAAAAAGTCTTTGGTATAGTTCTTCAGCAAGTTTAGTAATTATTTTACGATTTAGCAATGTAGGATTTCTTTTTAAATGCCTTATTATTAATGCCTTATTTGTAAATGCCTTATTAATCCAATGACATTCGCCATTCTCCGTGATTAATATCATTCATGAACAACCTTCCTAAACTTTATAATCAGCAGCGATTTGTGAATTTCTAGTTCATTCATGATCAATGCCACAGATCTTTCGTCTTTCAACAATGATGAGGCTTGATAAGAAAGTCCGTTGATAACAATTTGAAAGGGGGCGAAGTACACCTACAAGGTTTTCCAAAATAATCCACTCGTCGTCAGTAATTACTTCATCGCTTCCACAAACTGTTAAAACGTTAGGAATGAATGTTTTAAGTTCTCTAAGTCTGGAAATCATAGCTATGGTACTGTTCCCATCTTGTCCATGTACCCAACACAAGTTTTAGCACTTTTTCCTCCAATGTACTTTCAGCGAATAACTGAAAAGAGAAGCTAAAAGATGTCACTATATTTTAATTCAGCTTAAATTTAGCGATTTAGAAAAAATAATATTTAAATATATTTTAAGTCAAATACTGAGACATTTATAATTCACTAATATTTTAAATGTGTTTTACTCTGAAAATAGTGTGAGATTATAGCTTAAATATGTAGAAAAATGTTAAATGGGGATAAAACAAATTTGCCTTGCGCAAATTTAATGTAGCAATAATAAAAAAAGAAAACGATCGAAAGAAAATTTCATGCAAGGCGAAATTAAATAAAATATATTTTAACTTCGGTAAATGATAATTACCGTCATCGATACCTAACGGTAATTATCGGCATAGGTGGGCGCGATAACGAAAAATGTATCACGATAACCAATAAATCGATAATGATAACCTTATCGGCGATAATCGATAATCGATAACTGGCGATAAATTTATCGCCTGATAAGGTTATCGATAACCGACAAATTAATAAATCCAAAATTATAATACAATATTGATTATTGACTATACAGTATATAGCGTTATTTTATAATATTTGAATACTGTTTCTTAGTTCCTTACCTGGTGAGGCTCTCCTTCATCTCCTCATAAGTTGTGGAGATCCTCCTCCCAGCTCTGACCTACCTACTTCTCCATCCAAGGCTCGCGTGGCTCGACCCTGTGCTAAACTGGAACCCAAAACTGAAATTATCGATTATCGCTAGTTTGGAATCAAAAGTATCGGCGATACCGATGAATCAATAACGCGGGAGTAAAAATATCAGATAACCGATAACCAGATATCGTTATCGCGATACCGCCCACCTATGATTATCGGTAATTACCGGTAGCGATTCATCGAATTTCGAACCCTAGTGTGAAGCCTAGAACTGACACACTTAGCGAATAATAATAATCGTACTAATACTAAAAAAGGGGGAGATGGGGGATGCTTAAGTTTTGTGAGGGGAACATGAAGGGGAATAACAATCATCAACCGCCTTTTCACAAGGTGGGGTTGGCGTACGTCAACGCCAAGCATAACTGAATGAGGTCTGCTACAAAACAAATCATTACCGTCTTTTGACCTCAGAACAGTTGGTGGTGGTAGTTTAAGTTTGTACTTGAAACCCGCCCTTGTTCTACGAACACATTTGTTCGTACCTCGAGTAACCGTGTCCATCGATAAGAACTTTTCTTCCTGGGGGTAAATGATACTCAGGAATGAAGTTTAGCTATATTCCATATATTCCTGTTCCCTGTATTTATTTACCTTTTTTTTATCCTCATCTGTCTGTATATACCCTATTTTGTATTCACTAATTAGATAAATAAATGCAATTGAAAAAAAAAGTTTCCATTATTGTTTAAACCTTTCTATACCGAACCACTCAAAAAGATTAAAATCGGTCACCGTGCTAGCGATACCCGTGGTTCGGAGCCTACGTTAAGTAGTAGGTCCCCTAAGCAGAATTAAAAGGACTCCGAAATGAGTAAAAATCATCACAAATAAGTTAGTCAATATCCCCCAAGGAGAAGCCTTTGATTTATATCCCCCAAGGAGGAGCCTTTTGATTTATATCCCCCAAGGAGGAGCTTTTGATCTATATCCCCGAAGGTTGCGTTACTGTACCTTAGGTTGAATGAGGTTATGTTGGATATGGTTGGATTTGACTGAGCTAGTTTGAGTTAGGTTAGATTAGGGTTAAGTTAGGTTAAACTTCTGTAGGAACTAGCAAGGATGTTAGCTGCTACAAAATATATCATATCCTGTAAATTATATCGACCAAATCTTATATTAAAGATATCCAATATATAATTCCATAATTTCTAACTCAAATTTATATAAATATTTATTCGAATAGAAAATTCACTCTAAACTTATATTAATATTTGATCAAATTCATTATTCTCATTCTGTGTATTTCCCATTTTCTCCTTGCTCTTTGTTTTACTTCTATATCTTTCTCGTTAATTTATAAATAAATATAGAAATATACCCCTCTTAGTTTCCCCTGAAATTGCCGGTTGCCTATTCTCATTCTTCATTCTTATAAAGCATTGGTTGGTGAAGATCTAGGCTTAACATTACCATCAACCAGAGTGTATATATATATATATATATATATATATATATATATATATATATATATATATATATATAGGCCCATAGAAATGGAAATTGGCAACACAACCGGGAATAACGCTAAGGAGAATATTACATGAACCAATGAAAGCTTAAGAAAGAAAATGGGAGATGTAGAAAACTGAAAAATAGGGCAAACTATTTTAACCGTTATATGAAAATAAATAAAGAAGTTGAATTTGAACCTGTGACATTAAGTGCTCATCGCTTATTTGACCACGACGCTGATCGCCAGAGCTACTATTTTCTTTCTTAAGCTTTCGTTGGTTCACGTAATATTCTCCTTAGCGTTATTCCCGGTTGTGTTGCCAATTTCCATTTCTATGGGCCTTTAAATACATCTATATATCACGTGCCATGAGATTTTCAATCATTATTATATATATGCAACCAAGCCCACAGGGAAAATTAATACGAGGATTCCAAGTACTTTCGAACTTTATTTCGAGTTCTTTATCAAGGAATAACAGAAATATTAAAAATTGTAATATTTATAAAGATGATACAGAGGAGGGGAGTTCTCTGGCAAAGGAGCAACAAATAGTCAGATTGATTGATGTAACAAGTGAGGAAAATGTGTTGTATGTGTAGATAGTGGGGAAGAATATTAATTTTTGCCCTGGTGTAGTAGAGGGCATCTCAAGCATTTTACTTTTGTCTATTCCTTTTTTATTCCTCCTTTTTCGATGGTGTCAGTGATTCAGCCCACACTTTTGTTGTTGTTTTCTTATCTTGCCTTTTTATTTGTTTGTTTATTTATTGTTATCTTTTTCTTTTATTATATATATATATATATATATATATATATATATATATATATATATATATATATATATATATATATATATATATAAATATCTCTATAAAAATCTTTGTCCTCCGTCTTTAAGCATTCAAGCCTTTTAATTATGTTTTTGCTAACTCGTTAGCTTCAATTTTTACTTTTATTTTGATTTAGTTTTGTGTAATTAGTCAGACAATCTGAGCCATCCAATTTTATGTTTCTTGTAGCGTTTAGTTTCCCCTTAAAAATTTCCCGCGTTATGATTGACCAATTTTTGTGATACTTATGTTCACGTAGCAAATACTATGAATAATGTAGCAATTTTTGAATAATTCCATTTTTGTTCATCACCTGAAGATGACCTAACACGGTTGAAAGACGTCTGGGAATAAAGAATGTCATTCGCGGATGGTTTTTCTCGCCTCGAAGACCCCGTTAAAGAAACTTGTAATAAATATTAAGAAAAAACAAGTTAAAATTAATAACGCGGCCACAGCTGTGGGACTTCAATAGTACATGCATACAACATGGCCTTTTACCTAATTATATATATATATATATATATATATATATATATATATATATATTAGTGATGGGACGAGTACATAGTATCTGTATCGAATATCGGTAGTATCGGCTGTTTTAGTGTTATCGGAACTCGTATCGGTATCGGGACTTTTTATGTCTCATTTCCGATATCAAAATCCGATACTTGACCATTAATTCCCAAGACTGTATGCAATCATTTTACAACATATATTCATTCTATTTAATGATTATATTCTTGTTATTACGTACGTGAACAAATTCACATAATCTGCACCTAATTTATTTACACAAAATTTAACATTTTACAACCCTTTCAAACCTTTAGTATTTCAGGGAACCAAAAGGAACAAGCACAGGCCAAACTACTAGTTTATCCCTATGTGAAAAATTCACGTAATTGCAATCAATCAAATGACTGCAGTTAGTTTGGTATAAATAATATGATTTTATTTGTGTTTAACTCAATATCCGTAAATTTCGATCATTTTATCCCGTTCAAAAATATTTTGAAAATAGTGTACACGTGACGTCATAAAGAAGGGAAATTTTTACATTATTTTCATCTCCATCATTATTGGGTAAATCTTAAACAAAAGATTAAAATTTCTAAAGAGTCACTTCCGTCACAATTAAAATTATTATTGCACAAAAAAAAACATGCAATTAGCTTGAAATCAAAGCCGTTCCATATAGCCATATTGTATGGATGCTACCAAGCTAATTAATTTCTATTTTTGTTCCATCGTTTTTTCCGACAAATTTTATTTCGTTTAAAACAGCTGAAAGTTAAGCTTTAAATAGACTCTTTTAATCTTTATGTACAACTTTTATCTATAAATGTTATTTTTTTTATATTCCTTTGATGTTCATATTCAATTTTCACCCATTGCAGAATGAATATGAACAGTTACATGAAATAAACGGTAATGTTAGAGAGTAACCATATCGAACATCTTCAAACACTGTTCATGTAAACGAACAAACCCGAAACATATGACTCCAGATTTGTTATTGTATTATTATTCTTTCAATCTATAATTAAATGCGTAGAAATTTCTTTTTAATGCAAAAATTATTTAGAATATTCGGTTTAAAGTACAACATATTCAGGTTTATACCTCTATTGTCTGTTATTTTTATTTGGTTGCTAAAGGAATTGGTTGTATAATTGGATGCCTAAGTATTCTATTTTGGAATAGCTTGAAGAATTAAACAAAGTTCCATTGTTCAGTACTATTATTCTTTAAACAAATGAAGAGAACCTATATAAGTATTTACTAATTAATACACAAACACCTACGTATATATATATATATATATATATATATATATATATATATATATATATATATATATATATATATATATATATCATCACTAACTATAATTTAAGAAGGGGATTTTTTGAGTATTTGAATAATAATTTCATCTTAGTTTGGTTATGACTTATGTTTTTTATCAAAGTTATTTCTGATAATTCTTTTATAAAATCAAAAAACAAAGTTCAGAAATAAATATAATTATCGAAATTTTGTGTAATTTTTAAAACCCAAAGAATTACAAATGGTGAAGTTCAGAAAATTTATTTTTATATATCTTCTTCTATAACTATATTTTAGCAACGTGATATTTTGAAAGGGGGGAAATTGAGTTTAGAGTTCCTTTTTAAAATTATTATAATTGGTGAAGTTCGGAAAATTTATAAAAATTTAACCATGGCTGTTTTTTTTTAGATTTTAATTTTAATCTTAGTAGCGAAGCGCTAGCTCCGCCGGCAGGGGTGAGTGGTGAAACCATTGCCTGGTACATATATATATATATATATATATATATATATATATATATATATATATATATATATATATATATATATATATATATATATATATATATATATAATCCACATATTCACTAAAGAGCTTTTACCCACTTTTTTAGGCAAAGTATTCCAAGTTCGTGCTATTTTATAACAAAAATACTTTTGGGGTATTGTCGTGTTAAATCTTTTGCTTACTAGTTTGAAACTTATTACTAGCTGCAACTCGGTTATCTAGTTTAAATAGTTGGTGATAATTCATGTTATTTAACACGTTTAGTTATTTTTAGTCACGTACACCAGATTCTTATTCGTTATTATGCCAGTTCGTAGGCCGGTCGATCAGATGGTAAGTATTCTACTTTTCAATGAGTTTTTGAAAGTTTTCATTCTATTTCCTTCCTTCTTTCTTCTCATCTCCTCAAGCTAAAACATCGATGATGGTTTATTTCCTGTCACACGACCTTTTGTTTATGGTGATTCGACTCAAGGTCTTTCATATTTTTTTTCAAAATTATTGAAATAATTGAGAGCTCGCGACATAATTCTGTTGACCTTGTTTTGAAAATTTCAGAGGACTGCAGATTAAGACACCTAAATCAGTTTCCATGTTGACTATGTTGAAAATTTGACCACACATATTGTAATCTATCTCTTCGTGTATTAACGTGACATAAGTGCATTATCTTACCTTCGCTCACGTTGAACTGCATCTACTATCTTTCAGACCACTTGGCTACTCTATTCAAGTCTTTTTGCAGGTTTTCGCCTTCATTTTGTTATTTTTCCCCAATTCCTTATTTTCGTGTCATCGGCTAATTTATTTCAAGGCACTCTGGAGTGCTTCCCCATTTTTAAATCCTCCACCCATTCTCACCTATATGTCGGGAAGTCCAACAACAGATATCTATATCTCTCTCTCTCTCTCTCTCTCTCTCTCTCTCTCTCTCTCTCTCTCTCTATCTTTCTCTTTCTCTCTCTCTCTCTCTCTCTCTCTCTCTCTCTCTCTCTCTCTCTCTCTCTCTCTCCATCTCTCTCTCTCTCTCTCTCCATCTCTCTCCATCTCTCTCTCTCTCTCTCTCCATCTCTCTCCATCTCTCTCTCTCTCTCTCTCTCTATATATATATATATATGCAAATCTCGTTGAAGACCATTGTGTATTTCGCCTTAATTAATTTCCTTTGGCAACTTTCTCTTCTTCTATCTTTTTTCTTCCATATTGTAGATGGTGGATCACTTGTCCTCTATTCATTTCTCTTTTAAATGAATTTGTTTGGTAAAAAACAAACTAAATTGCTAAGCTTTCGATCTTATTCGATCATCTTCGGAGCATTTTGAAATGTTCTTGCCTACTTTACCGATGTACTGGGTGGAGTGAAGATCTGGCAGAAAGTGAAAGAAAACGATTTTTAAGAGGTATATATATATATATATATATATATATATGATAGTGAAACCACTGTATATGAGCCAAAAGTTTAATAAGGAACGTCGTCGAAAATCCCTTTAAAATCGGGATGTATTTACATCATTTTCTTGATCAAACTTTGTGATAATTTCGTGAATAAAATCACGAATAAGAGACGTGAGTGTCCGCGTCGAAAACCGTTGTGCGAACCATTTATTAATTCATTTACCTCTAGATGCTCGACGATCCTATCAATAACAATGAAATCTATGAGTTAATTGACGACCGAAGTAAGAGAAATGGGAAGACAGTTACCAGGATCAGTCTTTATGTCTTTTTTTTTGGTAAATTTGTAACCCTATGGTGTAGATTGTTACTGTATCAACCTCGGGTGTCTGAAGGAGCCTGATACAATCTTTAGTTGGTTTAAAATTATTTACATATTTAAAAAATCCTTTGGGCTCATGTTGTGAAAGCGACGGTAGTGCTTTTTCGGAGTAGTAGTTCGCCAACCTGCCTTTATCCAGGCAGATCTCGACTGGATAATAAAATAGACATAAAGGTCAGTATGACAATCACTGGTGAGTCCGAGGGAATCAGGGGTCGGTCTTCTTTGGAAAGAGGTATTATTTTTTGACACAAACAGCGTTCTGGTGGAACCTTTGTCGCCCGGGGACAGGGGCGACATGTTCCCCGTCAGTAGTATGTGGATATAGATACTCATCGGCAGGATTCCTGGGAAGAGAGAGAGTCTTTGTATCCTGTGCTGTGAAGCCGTATCCACTCGGCTACCAAGTGCTATAGTGTTTTTTTCGGGTAGTTTCTTTTAGCTGTTCTGATTACCCGGTTACGGGTAGTTTCTTTTAGCTGTTCTGATTTCCCAGTTACGGGTAGTTTCTTTTAGCTGTTCTGATTGCCCGGTGTCGGGTAGTTTTTTATAGCTGTTCTGATTTCCCGGTTTCGGGTAGTTTCTTTGAGCTGTTCTGATTTCCCGGTTTCGGGTAGTTTCTTTGAGCTGTTCTGATTTCCCGGTTTCGGGTAGTTTCTTTTAGCTGTTCTGATTACCCGGTTACGGGTAGTTTCTTTTAGCTGTTCTGATTACCCGGTTACGGGTAGTTTCTTTTAGCTGTTCTGATTTCCCGGTGTCGGGTAGTTTTTTATAGCTGTTCTGATTTCCCGGTTTCGGGTAGTTTCTTTGAGCTGTTCTGATTTCCCGGTTTCGGGTAGTTTCTTTGAGCTGTTCTGATTTCCCGGTTTCAGGTAGTTTCTTTGAGCTGTTCTGATTTCCCGGTTTCGGGTAGTTTCTTTTAGCTGTTCTGATTACCCGGTTACGGGTAGTTTCTTTTAGCTGTTCTGATTTCCCAGTTACGGGTAGTTTCTTTTAGCTGTTCTGATTGCCCGGTGTCGGGTAGTTTTTTATAGCTGTTCTGATTTCCCGGTTTCGGGTAGTTTCTTTGAGCTGTTCTGATTTCCCGGTTTCGGGTAGTTTCTTTGAGCTGTTCTGATTTCCCGGTTTCGGGTAGTTTCTTTTAGCTGTTCTGATTACCCGGTTACGGGTAGTTTCTTTTAGCTGTTCTGATTTCCCAGTTACGGGTAGTTTCTTTTAGCTGTTCTGATTTCCCGGTTTCGGGTAGTTTCTTTGAGCTGTTCTGATTTCCCGGTTTCAGGTAGTTTCTTTGAGCTGTTCTGATTTCCCGGTTTCGGGTAGTTTCTTTTAGCTGTTCTGATTACCCGGTTACGGGTAGTTTCTTTTAGCTGTTCTGATTTCCCAGTTACGGGTAGTTTCTTTTAGCTGTTCTGATTGCCCGGTGTCGGGTAGTTTTTTATAGCTGTTCTGATTTCCCGGTTTCGGGTAGTTTCTTTGAGCTGTTCTGATTTCCCGGTTTCGGGTAGTTTCTTTGAGCTGTTCTGATTTCCCGGTTTCGGGTAGTTTCTTTTAGCTGTTCTGATTACCCGGTTACGGGTAGTTTCTTTTAGCTGTTCTGATTTCCCAGTTACGGGTAGTTTCTTTTAGCTGTTCTGATTTCCCGGTTTCGGGGAGTTTCTTATAGCTGTTCTGATTTCCCGGTTTCGGGTAGTTTCTTTTAGCTGTTCTGATTTCCCGGTTTCGGGTAGTTTCTTTTAGCTGTTCTGATTTTCCAGTTTTCGGTAGTTTTTTTTAGCTGTTCTGATTTCTGGGTTTCGGGTAGTTTCTTTTAGCTGTTCTGATTTCCCGGTTTCGGGTAGTTTCTTTTAGCTGTTCTGTTTTTCCGGTTTCGGGTAGTTTCTTTTAGCTGTTCTGATTTCCGGGTTTCGGGTAGTTTCTTTTAGCTGTTCTGATTTCCCGGTTTCAGGTAGTTTCTTTTAGCTGTTCTGATTACCCGGTTTCGGGTAGTTTCTTTGAGCTGTTCTGATTTCCCGGTTTCGGGTAGTTTCTTTGAGCTGTTCTGATTACCCGGTTACGGGTAGTTTATTTGAGCTGTTCTGATTTCCCGGTTTCAGGTAGTTTCTTTTAGCTGTTCTGATTTCCCGGTTTCAGGTAGTTTCTTTTAGCTGTTCTGATTAGCCGGTTTCGGGTAGTTTCTTTGAGCTGTTCTGATTTCCCGGTTTCGGGTAGTTTCTTTGAGCTGTTCTGATTACCCGGTTACGGGTAGTTTATTTGAGCTGTTCTGATTTCCCGGTTTCAGGTAGTTTCTTTTAGCTGTTCTTATTTCCCGGTTTCGGGTAGTTTCTTTGAGCTGTTCTGATTTCCCGGTTTCGGGTAGTTTCTTTTAGCTGTTCTGATTTTCCAGTTTTCGGTAGTTTTTTTTAGCTGTTCTGATTTCTGGGTTTCGGGTAGTTTCTTTTAGCTGTTCTGATTTCCCGGTTTCGGGTATTTTCTTTTAGCTGTTTTGATTACCCGGTTTCGGGTAGTTTCTTTTAGCTGTTCTGATTACCCGGTTACGGGTAGTTTCTTTTAGCTGTTCTGATTTCCCGGTTTCGGGTAGTTTCTTTTAGCTGTTCTGATTTCCCGGTTACGGGTAGTTTCTTTTAGCTGTTCTGATTTCCCGGTTTTGGGTAGTTTCTTTGAGCTGTTCTTATTTCCCGGTTTCGGGTAGTTTCTTTTAGCTGTTCTGATTACCCGGTTACGGGTAGTTTATTTGAGCTGTTCTGATTTCCCGGTTTCAGGTAGTTTCTTTTAGCTGTTCTGATTACCCGGTTAGGGGTAGTTTCTTTGAGCTGTTCTGATTTCCCGGTTTCGGGTAGTTTCTTTTAGCTGTTCTGATTTCCCGGTTTCGGTTAGTTTCTTTAAGCTGTTCTGATTTCCCGGTTTCGGGTAGTTTCTTTTAGCTGTTCTGATTTCCCGGTTTCGGGTAGTTTCTTTTAGCTGTTCTGATTTCCGGGTTTCGGGTAGTTTCTTTTAGCTGTTCTGATTTCCCGGTTTCAGGTAGTTTCTTTTAGCTGTTCTGATTACCCGGTTTCGGGTAGTTTCTTTGAGCTGTTCTGATTTCCCGGTTTCGGGTAGTTTCTTTGAGCTGTTCTGATTACCCGGTTACGGGTAGTTTATTTGAGCTGTTCTGATTTCCCGGTTTCAGGTAGTTTCTTTTAGCTGTTCTGATTTCCCGGTTTCAGGTAGTTTCTTTTAGCTGTTCTGATTAGCCGGTTTCGGGTAGTTTCTTTGAGCTGTTCTGATTTCCCGGTTTCGGGTAGTTTCTTTGAGCTGTTCTGATTACCCGGTTACGGGTAGTTTATTTGAGCTGTTCTGATTTCCCGGTTTCAGGTAGTTTCTTTTAGCTGTTCTGATTTCCCGGTTTCGGGTAGTTTCTTTGAGCTGTTCTGATTTCCCGGTTTCGGGTAGTTTCTTTTAGCTGTTCTGATTTCCCGGTTTCGGTTAGTTTCTTTGAGCTGTTCTGATTTCCCGGTTTCGGGTAGTTTCTTTGAGCTGTTCTGATTTCCCGGTTTCGGGTAGTTTCCTTTTAGCTGTTCTGATTTCCTGGTTTCGGGTAGTTTCTTTTAGCTGTTCTGTTTTTCCGGTTTCGGGTAGTTTCTTTTAGCTGTTCTGATTACCCGGTTACGGGTAGTTTATTTGAGCTGTTCTGATTTCCCGGTTTCAGGTAGTTTCTTTTAGCTGTTCTGATTACCCGGTTTCGGGTAGTTTTTTTTAGCTCTTCCGATTTCCCGGTTTCGGGTAGTTTCTTTGAGCTGTTCTGATTTCCCGGTTTCAGGTAGTTTCTTTGAGCTGTTCTGATTTCCCGGTTTCGGGTAGTTTCTTTTAGCTGTTCTGATTACCCGGTTACGGGTAGTTTCTTTTAGCTGTTCTGATTTCCCAGTTACGGGTAGTTTCTTTTAGCTGTTCTGATTGCCCGGTGTCGGGTAGTTTTTTATAGCTGTTCTGATTTCCCGGTTTCGGGTAGTTTCTTTGAGCTGTTCTGATTTCCCGGTTTCGGGTAGTTTCTTTGAGCTGTTCTGATTTCCCGGTTTCGGGTAGTTTCTTTTAGCTGTTCTGATTACCCGGTTACGGGTAGTTTCTTTTAGCTGTTCTGATTTCCCGGTTTCGGGTAGTTTCTTTTAGCTGTTCTGATTTCCCGGTTTCGGGTAGTTTCTTTTAGCTGTTCTGATTTCCGGGTTTCGGGTAGTTTCTTTTAGCTGTTCTGATTTCCCGGTTTCAGGTAGTTTCTTTTAGCTGTTCTGATTACCCGGTTTCGGGTAGTTTCTTTGAGCTGTTCTGATTTCCCGGTTTCGGGTAGTTTCTTTGAGCTGTTCTGATTACCCGGTTACGGGTAGTTTATTTGAGCTGTTCTGATTTCCCGGTTTCAGGTAGTTTCTTTTAGCTGTTCTGATTTCCCGGTTTCAGGTAGTTTCTTTTAGCTGTTCTGATTAGCCGGTTTCGGGTAGTTTCTTTGAGCTGTTCTGATTTCCCGGTTTCGGGTAGTTTCTTTGAGCTGTTCTGATTACCCGGTTACGGGTAGTTTATTTGAGCTGTTCTGATTTCCCGGTTTCAGGTAGTTTCTTTTAGCTGTTCTGATTTCCCGGTTTCGGGTAGTTTCTTTGAGCTGTTCTGATTTCCCGGTTTCGGGTAGTTTCTTTTAGCTGTTCTGATTTCCCGGTTTCGGTTAGTTTCTTTGAGCTGTTCTGATTTCCCGGTTTCGGGTAGTTTCTTTGAGCTGTTCTGATTTCCCGGTTTCGGGTAGTTTCCTTTTAGCTGTTCTGATTTCCTGGTTTCGGGTAGTTTCTTTTAGCTGTTCTGTTTTTCCGGTTTCGGGTAGTTTCTTTTAGCTGTTCTGATTACCCGGTTACGGGTAGTTTATTTGAGCTGTTCTGATTTCCCGGTTTCAGGTAGTTTCTTTTAGCTGTTCTGATTACCCGGTTTCGGGTAGTTTTTTTTAGCTCTTCCGATTTCCCGGTTTCGGGTAGTTTCTTTGAGCTGTTCTGATTTCCCGGTTTCAGGTAGTTTCTTTGAGCTGTTCTGATTTCCCGGTTTCGGGTAGTTTCTTTTAGCTGTTCTGATTACCCGGTTACGGGTAGTTTCTTTTAGCTGTTCTGATTTCCCAGTTACGGGTAGTTTCTTTTAGCTGTTCTGATTGCCCGGTGTCGGGTAGTTTTTTATAGCTGTTCTGATTTCCCGGTTTCGGGTAGTTTCTTTGAGCTGTTCTGATTTCCCGGTTTCGGGTAGTTTCTTTGAGCTGTTCTGATTTCCCGGTTTCGGGTAGTTTCTTTTAGCTGTTCTGATTACCCGGTTACGGGTAGTTTCTTTTAGCTGTTCTGATTTCCCAGTTACGGGTAGTTTCTTTTAGCTGTTCTGATTTCCCGGTTTCGGGGAGTTTCTTATAGCTGTTCTGATTTCCCGGTTTCAGGTAGTTTCTTTTAGCTGTTCAGATTACCCGGTTTCGGGTAGTTTGTTTTAGCTGTTCTGATTTCCCGGTTTTGGGTAGTTTCTTTGAGCTGTTCTGATTTCCCGGTTTCGGGTAGTTTCTTTTAGCTGTTCTTATTTCGCGGTTTCGGGTAGTTTCTTTGAGCTGTTCTGATTTCCCGGTTTCGGGTAGTTTCTTTTAGCTGTTCTGATTTCCCGGTTTCGGGTAGTTTCCTTTTAGCTGTTCTGATTTCCCGGTTTCGGGTAGTTTCTTTTAGCTGTTCTAATTTCCCGGTTTCGGGTAGTTTCTTTTAGCTGTTCTGATTACCCGGTTACGGGTAGTTTATTTGATCTGTTCTGATTTCCCGGTTTCAGGTAGTTTCTTTTAGCTGTTCTGATTACCCGGTTTTGGGTATTTTTTTTTAGCTGTTCTGATTTCCCAGTTTCGGGTAGTTTCTTTGAGCTGTTCTGATTTCCCGGTTTCAGGTAGTTTCTTTTAGCTGTTCTGATTTCCCGGTTTCGGGTAGTTTCTTTTAGCTGTTCTGATTTCCCGGTTTCGGGTAGTTTCTTTTAGCTGTTCTGATTTCCCGGTTACGGGTAGTTTATTTGAGCTGTTCTGATTTCCCGGTTTCAGGTAGTTTCTTTTAGCTGTTCTGATTACCCGGTTTCGGGTAGTTTCTTTTAGCTGTTCTGATTTCCAGGTTACGGGTAGTTTCCTTTAGCTGTTCTGATTTCCCGGTTTCGGGTAGTTTCTTTTAGCTGTTCTGATTTCCCGGTTTCGGGTAGTTTCTTTTAGCTGTTCTGATTTTCCAGTTTTCGGTAATTTTTTTTAGCTGTTCTGATTTCTGGGTTTCGGGTAGTTTCTTTTAGCTGTTCTGATTTCCCGGTTTCGGGTATTTTCTTTTAGCTGTTCTGATTACCCGGTTTCGGGTAGTTTCTTTTAGCTGTTCTGATTACCCGGTTACGGGTAGTTTCTTTTAGCTGTTCTGATTTCCCGGTTTCGGGTAGTTTCTTTTAGCTGTTCTGATTTCCCGGTTACGGGTAGTTTCTTTTAGCTGTTCTGATTTCCCGGTTTTGGGTAGTTTCTTTGAGCTGTTCTTATTTCCCGGTTTCGGGTAGTTTCTTTTAGCTGTTCTGATTACCCGGTTACGGGTAGTTTATTTGAGCTGTTCTGATTTTCCGGTTTCAGGTAGTTTCTTTTAGCTGTTCTGATTACCCGGTTACGGGTAGTTTCTTTGAGCTGTTCTGATTTCCCGGTTTCGGGTAGTTTCTTTTAGCTGTTCTGATTTCCCGGTTTCGGTTAGTTTCTTTAAGCTGTTCTGATTTCCCGGTTTCGGGTAGTTTCTTTTAGCTGTTCTGATTTCCCGGTTTCGGGTAGTTTCTTTTAGCTGTTCTGATTTCCGGGTTTCGGGTAGTTTCTTTTAGCTGTTCTGATTTCCCGGTTTCAGGTAGTTTCTTTTAGCTTTTCTGATTACCCGGTTTCGGGTAGTTTCTTTGAGCTGTTCTGATTTCCCGGTTTCGGGTAGTTTCTTTGAGCTGTTCTGATTACCCGGTTACGGGTAGTTTATTTGAGCTGTTCTGATTTCCCGGTTTCAGGTAGTTTCTTTTAGCTGTTCTGATTTCCCGGTTTCAGGTAGTTTCTTTTAGCTGTTCTGATTAGCCGGTTTCGGGTAGTTTCTTTGAGCTGTTCTGATTTCCCGGTTTCGGGTAGTTTCTTTGAGCTGTTCTGATTACCCGGTTACGGGTAGTTTATTTGAGCTGTTCTGATTTCCCGGTTTCAGGTAGTTTCTTTTAGCTGTTCTGATTTCCCGGTTTCGGGTAGTTTCTTTGAGCTGTTCTGATTTCCCGGTTTCGGGTAGTTTCTTTTAGCTGTTCTGATTTCCCGGTTTCGGTTAGTTTCTTTGAGCTGTTCTGATTTCCCGGTTTCGGGTAGTTTCTTTGAGCTGTTCTGATTTCCCGGTTTCGGGTAGTTTCCTTTTAGCTGTTCTGATTTCCTGGTTTCGGGTAGTTTCTTTTAGCTGTTCTGTTTTTCCGGTTTCGGGTAGTTTCTTTTAGCTGTTCTGATTACCCGGTTACGGGTAGTTTATTTGAGCTGTTCTGATTTCCCGGTTTCAGGTAGTTTCTTTTAGCTGTTCTGATTACCCGGTTTCGGGTAGTTTTTTTTAGCTGTTCCGATTTCCCGGTTTCGGGTAGTTTCTTTGAGCTGTTCTGATTTCCCGGTTTCGGGTAGTTTCTTTTAGCTGTTCTGATTTCTCGGTTTCGGGTAGTTTCTTTGAGCTGTTCTGATTTCCCGGTTTCGGGTAGTTTCTTTTAGCTGTTCTGATTTCCCGGTTTCGGGTAGTTTCCTTTTAGCTGTTCTGATTTCCCGGTTTCGGGTAGTTTCTTTTAGCTGTTCTGATTTCCCGGTTTCGGGTAGTTTCTTTTAGCTGTTCTGATTTCCCGGTTGAAAGATGTCGCTACTGAAAGTATTGGTTCGAATTCTCGATAATATTTCTGTTTGTCGAATTTTTATATAATCGGTTTTATCTTATATACTTTTTAATCTCACTATTTATCCCCCTGCACCTCATTCGACCTATTAGAATTTCAGGTTTATACGTCACTATTTCGTTTTATATATCGAAAAATGAACGCATAAATGCATTATACATTTTCAGCGTGTCTTCAACGTTTAAAATTTCACCCTAATTTAAAATTTTGAAGCGCTTCCTTCATCCCTTCCCCCAAAAGATAAAAAAATTGCAAGACTCAAAGTAAAAGATGAGAGCTTTCGTGGCCATTTGAACGAATATTTAGATTGAAACGAATTATGTTGTGATCGCTGTTACCCTTTGTTTACCTCTACATGTCCACTTCCTACTAACATTTTATCATTAGTCTAGGATATTAAGTTTACGTGTCGGTTCTTCTATTTTTTGATGCAGAAGTTATCGTTTAGAAATCTTAGAAGTGGGTTTCTTTGTCCAATTAAAATTGTGAGCGTTTCTAAAATAATAATATTATACTCATCCGCTTGCTTTGGGGGCCTATAGATAACGAGAAAATGTATTGCTATTTATCGCAAGCTCACGATAGCTATAATTTCAGAGGTGATATCTATATTAATAACATTGATTATCGCCGGTATTTCGTTGTTAATTTGTAAAATAACGCGACCTTTTCCTTTACTCCGATCCCTATTAAAGTTTTGGAGCTAGGTAAACTAAATTCTTCTATATTAACATTCAACCTACCTCTAATTGGGCAAATAAGTGAGGACTCACCTTGTATTTATTCAGATTCTCCACCGAGCACTTGAGGGTTGCCGACCTTCCCACGACCACGGTAACGTTCTGCAAGGTTTCCGTGAATCTCGGCTTGGGGGCGGTGTCATGATGCTTGGAGGCGGACTCTTGATGATTGGGGGCGGAGTCTTGATGATTGGGGGCGGAGTCTCGAGGTTTGGAGGAGGAGTCCCGAGATTTGGGTGCTGAGTTTTGAGGATTGGGGGCGAGGTCTTGGTGCCCGGCCCCCTTGAATACCCCAGGTTGTGACCACCCATTGACCTCGTTCTCACCTACGGGGAAGAAGATTCCCTCATTAGTCAAGAATGAGTATCCGAGTGGGTAAATATCTTGATATCGTTCCTGTCTGGAGGCTTCTGACCGGAGGATGAAATTAACATAAAGATTAGAATGATGGCCATTGGCAAACTATCAGGCCCCAAAGGCCGTTCCCTGGTAGGAGGGCGTGGGGGGGGGCAGGAAGAGCGGCTTTGCCACCAACTATCCAGGGATTTAGGAGAATGCCCTAGTTCAGGGTCAGGGGATGTAGATATGAAACCGCTCGGGAGGGTTGTATGTGAAGACAGGAAGGAGAGACAACGGTGCTGTGATTGTGCGTGATGAAATGCGTGGATGGAGCGAACTACGCGCATGCCTCATTCTCGGCGCACATCCGTGATTTGCGGCAGCTCCCTACAGCGCCGATATTTTGGGGGACATCTGATCTTGCTGAAAATCGAGCCTGGTATGGGGTAGGTCTCGCCCCACCCCCCTCCCTAAACAATGGTCATAGTGGTAATGAACTGAGAGAGTACACTGATGTAACCCCCGGGGGGCATTTTAAGCCCCCAATAAAGAGGCGGAAAAAAGCGAGATTTAAAAGAGTGGCAAAAGACGAGCAGAAAGAGCACACCAATTTCTCTCATGGGACTGGGGTATGAAGGGCACGCCTCTCCTCCAGGTTTCAGTTATAGCACCCTCTTGTGGGGTGCCAAGTAAGAGGAGGGGGGTCGTGGGAAAAAGGTTGATAAACAAATTGATTAACTTTAAAATATATTAGGTTAGGTTAAAATATATTAGGTTAGGTTAGGTTGGGTTAGGTTAGGTTAGGTTAAAATATATTAGGTTAGGTTAGGTTAGGTTAGGTTGGGTTAGGTTAGGTTAGGTTAAAATATATTAGGTTAGGTTAGGTTAGGTTAGGTTGGGTTAGGTTAGGTTAGGTTAAAATATATTAGGTTAGGTTAAAATATATTAGGTTAGGTTAAAATATATTAGGTTAGGTTAGGTTAGGTTAGGTTGGGTTAGGTTAGGTTAGGTTAAAATATATTAGGTTAGGTTAGGTTAGGTTAGGTTAGGTTAGGTTGGGCTAGGTTAGGTTAGGTTAAAATATATTAGGTTAGGTTAGGTTAGGTTAGGTTAAAATATATTAGGTTAGGTTAGTTTAGGTTAGGTTGGGTTAGGTTAGGTTAGGTTAAAATATATTAGGTTAGGTTAGGTTAGGTTAGGTTAGGTTAGGTTAAAATATATTAGGTTAGGTTAAAATATATTAGGTTAGGTTAAATATATTAGGTTAGGTTCAAATATATTAGGTTAGGTTAGGTTAAAATATATTAGGTTGGGTTCAAATATATTCGGTTAGGTTAGGTTAGGTTAGTTTAAAATATATTAGGTTAGGTTAGGTTAAAATATATTAGGTTGAGTTCAAATATATTAGGTTAGGTTAGGTTAGTTTAAAATATATTAGGTTAGGTTAGGTTAAAATATATTAGGTTAGGTTAGGTTAGGTTAGGTTAGATTAGGTTAGGTTGGGTTCAAATATATCAGGTTAGGTTAGGTTAGGTTAGGTTCAAATATATTAGGTTAGGTTAGGTTAGGTTAGGTTAGGTTAAAATATCTTAGGAATGCAAAATAGTGTTGTCATGAAATTCCCAAAAGTGAATAAAAATTATTTGAAAATTAATAAAAGGGTAAACAAATAAATAAATACATAAATCACTCAATAAATAAATAAATACCTAAATAAATAAGTATATTAATTAATAAATTAAAAAAAAAATGAATAAATTAATAAATAAAAAAAATAAATATATATAAATAAAAAAACATTAAATAGAAATAATTAAAGAAATAAAAACAAACAAACAATAAGTAATTATATAAATAAACAAATTAATACGTAAATAAAATATAAACATACATAAATAAGTATATTAATTAATAAATAAATATATAAATAAATAAATTAATAAATAAATTAATTAATATAACAGAAAATTAATTGTAAATTACTTCATTACAATAGCCAACAAATTTTAACTTTGTCTCTGCTACTTGAGTAAATGTTATTGTAACTGACTGTATTTGCTGCGCTGATTCCAAATCTGTGCTCAGATTTGTCATATCACATAAGGTTCCTGAGTTATGCAACTAGGCTCTATGGCTCACTTTGTCACCTTGGATCAATTAATGATATAATTATTACGAGTTTGAGAAGAATGAGACGTTTCTGGACATAAGTTTAGAATCGGGGTACCCTATTAGGGAACACACCATAAGCTGTAAAACTGACATTTCTATTGATAATTTTCAAGTATTAGCCTTTAACAACAACAAACATTGCCTAAGAACCCTCGAATCTTTATATATTAAACACTACAGACCTACACTCAATGAGGATTTAAGTGCAATATCATTATTAATTAACTAATTTTAACTACAGTTTGTTAGTTGGTTTGCTTTTTAACAAACCAAGCGTCACTGTATTAAGAAGTGTTTTTCTAATAGTTGATTAATTCCTTTCTTTTATAATTCCCTTTTTTGTGAATATAAGTTGTTTTTAAAGTGATTTCATTCAATTAATTATATATAAGGTATTGTTAACCGTGTAAATTTTCACATTGGCGCCATATTTCCCCTTGCAGACCCAGACAAGATATGTATTACATATAAAAGAGGAAGTACTCACCTAACTATAAATTTCTTCAAAAATGTTTAAGACTTTTGCTCTTGCGCTTGTACGTGGAAATAGGATCCTCCCATTAAAGGAAACAGCAGTAGTCACCTATCATGTTTTCGTTGAAGCGGGCTTGATACCTGCTTCCCATCATTGCGATATCTCGGTGGAACCTTTCCCCATGATCGTCACTAATATCACCCATATTAAATGGAAAGAAATCTAGATGTGAATGCAAGAAATGCATCTTAAGAGACATCCGATACCCCATTCGTTGATAGACCTTTAACATGTTGTCCACTAGTTCTTCATACTTTTCAGACCTATGATTACCAAGGAAGTTCTGCACTACATGGACAAATGATTTCCATGCTGCCAACTTAAGTGGAGTTAGTTTATTTCTAAACTCCCTCTCACGTATCAATTCTCTGATCTCCGGCCCTACAAAAAGGACAGCTTTAAGTTTAGCATCGTTTTTTTTGGCACCAAATTTCTCTTTGAGATACTGTAATCCATCAGAATCATGGGCCGTTGCTTTAGCAAAATTCGTGATGAGGCCAAGTTTGATATGAAGTGGTGGAAGGTGGATCTTCTGTGGATGTATCAAAGACATGTGCCTCACATTTCATCGGCCAACTATGTGTTCTTCTCTTTCGTGCCACTTTTTGACAATATAATGATTCCTGCCGTCACGGCTGTTCCATAGGCATAAAAAGCACATATTCTTTGTATATCCTAGCTGCAATCCAAGAGGTAAAGAAATTACCTTTAGATCACCGCAGATATTCCACTTATGATGCGAGTAATGAACACCTTTCAAAATCAATTTCATTGAGTCATATGTCTCTATCATCCCAACAATAAGTGCGACAGGAATTGAAGGATTTTTTACCATTGTGTAGAAACACAGCTTTGAGGCTAGCAGTGCTTGAATCGATGAATAGTCTCCATTCATCAGGTAAATGTTCGTTTCTTAGTTGATTCATGAGGCCATTAACAGCAGTACAGAAACAAGCACCATCTTCTTCTTTATAGAAGGCAGCTAAGGCCTCATGGCGTTTACGGAAAGTAGATATTTTTGCACCGTCCTCTTGAAAATTCCATTGCTGTAGTCTGGAGCCCAACCGTTCTGCGTTCTCCTTTGACATTGACAAATCCCTCACCAAATCATTAAATCTTTCTTGATTTATCAACTGGATCTTCTTTTCCTTAGAATCATCCTCATACATTTCATCGTCATTGTTATCTTCCTCTCCTCTTTAGGCGATGAATCACCTTCTTTAACTGCACTAGCTGATGGAGGAACTGGGATTGGCATCTCCATATTATGGGGGACTGGTTTTATAGCTGACTTACAATCTGGATATACAATTTTTGACTTGTTCTTATTTGAGAATTCCGCAATATTTGCCATACAAAAGTAGCAATCAAAAACATGATTTGTTGGCTCACGCCACACCATTGGTACAGCAAAATGCATACTCTTCTGTTTGCCATTTAACCGCTGTGTGAGCCCCGTATAACACACAGTACAAGATTTGTAAGGTGCCCAGGGCTTGTATTGCTCACCAACTTTACAACAAGAGTAATAATTGTATGCAGTTTTCACTCTTTAACCAAAATTTTTACGCTAGTTGCTTGGAGTATATCTTCCACAGATATAAGAAACGTTGTCTGGGCTATTGATACATCTTCGCCGATTCATGTTTTCAACTTAGTTTGTATATATCCTGTTATATACTTTTGTACAATTATATTTCATTTACAAATTAATTGAGAGATAAATCTGAAAGAAAAATGCAATTAATCACTGTATGTAAATACCGTTTCAACACCACTACTATAATGGCTAAATTTGACAACGTGATAAAGGAGGAGTATAAAGCAGGTACCAAACACACACAACACATCCTCTCACTACGGTAGCCGAAGCAACACTGCCCATATGTGTAACTAAAGAGTATGTGTGTAACTCAGGAACCTTACGTGCTAGCACAATTCTGATTACAGATTCGGAATCAGCATACTCGATTTAGTATAAATCAGAAGCTAATACTGAAATAGCAAAATCATTGTTGACTAGTGTTATTTACTGCTTCCATCGTTAATTTTTATTTTAAGAGGTACCAGCATGATGTCAGAATTAAAATACACCCTTTTTATTACACACTTAAATTTGCTATACTTAGAATAATAATAATATAATAATAATATCATATTAATAATATAGCTATACCTAATTTTCAAACAATTCGTACGTTTTGAGGGCCCGTTTACCAATAAGCAAATTAATTTTACCATTCCGAGGTCTTTCAGGGTTAGTGGCAAAACCCGCTGAATAAACGGCAAAAAACTATAAAATAAAGGTAGGTAACAAATTCATAAGTTTTAAACTATATTTAATTTGTCAGGTATTTTATAATCGATCAAGTGGTCGATTATAAAATAGCTTAGAAATGAAAAATAGTTGTGAAATGTTCAAAAGAACATAGGACTTTAGTGTTTATTTTTTTTTTAAATTTATTCTTTATTATTCAACTTTGGGGGGTATTTTGTATTTTATTGATGGTATTGAGGTCAACAAAAAGGCTAAGCACTCTTTGGATGTCGTGTGGTCTTGTAGAACGCATCACACAAACTGAATGTCCTCTTTTAGCGCGATGGACGCATCGATTCGAGATACAAAATCATATCTTTATTTACTTCAAAACAAACAAAATATCATTGACCTCAGATCAGGGAAGATCTCAATCAATTCGTTACTTCGAAACAAACAAAAAATCAATGACGTCGGATGATTGAAGAATTCAATTAATTTGTTACTTCCAAACAAACAAAATATCATTGACCTCAGATCAGGGAAGATCTCAATCAACTCGTTACTTCCAAACAAACAAAAAATCAATGACGTCAGATGAAGGAATAACTCAATAAATTCGATACTTACAAACAAACAAAAAATTAATGACCTCAGATCAGGGAAGATCTCAATCAATTCGTTACTTCTAAACAAACAAAAAATCAATGACGTCAGATGAGGGAATAACTCAATAAATTCGATACTTCCAAACAAACAAAAAATCAATGACGTCAGATGAGGGAATAACTCAATAAATTCGATACTTCCAAACAAACAAAAAATTAATGACCTCAGATCAGGGAAGATCTCAATCAATTCGTTACTTCCAAACAAACAAAAAATCAATGACGTCAGATGAGGGAATAACTCAATAAATTCGATACTTCCAAACAAACAAAAAATCAATGACGTCAGATGAGGGAATAACTCAATAAATTCGATACTTCCAAATAAACAAAAAATTAATGACGTCAGATCAGGGAAGATCTCAATCAATTCGTTACTTCCAAACAAACAAAAAATCAATGACGTCAGATGAGGGAATAACTCAATAAATTCGATACTTCCAAACAAACAAAAAATCAATGACGTCTATTCAGGAAAGATTTCAATCAATTCGTTACTTCCAAACAAACAAAAACTCATTGACGTCGGATGAGGAAAGAACTCAATCAATTCGTTACTTTCACTACGGCGCAAATACGTTATCGAGATACCAACTCGTCTTGCATAAACCTTAGAATTTCCATTTTGTAGGAATGCGAGGTAAATAGACCTAAGTCTCTTGCTCTCAATTTTCTGACTTATGACCTTCTAATCTTTAATCCGGTGGGGGCAATCCGACCCATACGTAGTTTTCTTTTAACATTTCTCGAAATAACCTTGGGAGGACCTTGAAAATTATATTATTCTGAAGAGAATGTAAAAGAACATAAGGGTTTCAAATTTTGTTACAATCGGCCAAATAGTTACGATGTTATTGCCAAAAAAACTATTGAAAAGGAAATGGTTACCATCTACCCTACGACCTACGAACTGACATGGCGTGCATGCAACTTATAACTCATCAAATTCAAGCTAGCAAGGCAATTGTAGATTGACTCCATTATCCAAAATTCTAAATAATTCCCGACCAACCACGACTGTGGTTGGGACCGAATTGGTTAGAACCAAATTGGTTGGAACCAAATCGGTTCTAACTACAAGTGAACTTGAAATACCACGTCAGACAGTCACATTTAGTTGGTTTTCTAATGCGATTTCTTTTGTAGCAATAGATAATATGATAATCTGAGTCTAGGCTGATTAGAGTCCAAAATAATGACATTATTTGTTGTTGGTGCAATTTTCCATTATGTAGAAACTCGTCGGGTCAAAATCTTCTGGGTGAGTACAAGCAATTGCTTCATAAAAGCAGGGTTGGAAAATTTAAAAAAACAGCCTTAAAAAGGTCGGGTTTTACTCTCGGGGTTTGGAGGGATTTTTCAAGTGAAATTTAAAACAAAAACGGGGTTTGGGGGTACTTTTCCATTGAAATTTGAAAAAACCAAGGTTTTATTCCTGGGGGTTTTAGGGGGATTTTTCCAGTGAAATTTGAAAAAACCCGGGTTTTATTCCTGGGGGTTTGAGGGATTTTTCAAGTGAAATTTGAAAAAACCTAGGTTTTATTCCTGGGGGTTTTAGGGGGATTTTTCCAGTGAAATTTGAAAAAACCCGGGTTTTATTCCTGGGGGTTTGAGGGATTTTTCAAGTGAAATTTGAAAAAAACCGGGGTTTGAAGGAATTTTTCAGGTGAAATTTGAAAAAAAAAACAGGTTTGCTTGTTTTTTTTTAAAATTACACTCTTTTTTTCAAGGAATGAATGCTATTTATCATTATTTTATTCAAAATGCATATTTATGTTTATAATTTCAACAAATATGTATCAAATTAAGATCATTTTTCCGATACTGACTCATAATTCCTCTCTCCTTCTCCAGGTTATGGCTATAAGGGGTACCCACACTTCTCGATCAGTGATCTGTTATTACCTTAATATAATTATTAAACTAATTAATTATTAATATATAATAATAAAGATAACTATTCTTTTTCTATGTTATTCTAGTGCTTGTAGCATTTGTTTTTTGAAAACCCCAGAATAAAACCAGGTTGTTTTTTTTAAAAAACATTTAATTTGGTTTCTTCAAAATTTGGGCGAGTTTGCCAACCCTGCATGAAGGTCAATCTTCAGGGTGAGTACAAGAAATTACTTCATAAAGGTCAATTTTCTGAGAGTAGAAGAAATTACTTCATAAAGGTCAATATTCTGGGTGGGTACATGCAATTTATTCATAAAGGTCAATATTCTGGGTGAGTACAAGCAATTACTTTATAAAGGTCAATATTCTTTATGAGTACAAGCAATTAATTCCTAAAGGTCAATATTCTGGATGTGACAAGCACTTACCTCATAAAGCTCAATATTTCGGGTGAGTACAAGCAATTAATTCATAAAGGTCAATATTCTGGGTGAGTATAAGCACTTACCTCATAAAGCTCAATATTTCGGGTGAGTACAAGCAATTATTTCATAAAGGTTAATATTCTGGATGTGACAAGCACTTACCTCATAAAGCTCAATATTCTGGGTGAGTATAAACAATTATATCATAAAAGTCAAAACTGCCGTTGAGGCAATCATTTATCAAAATTGTGGCGGAAGACATTTTGTCAAGATCTTTATTGAGTGCGCTCAAAGTTTTTACAATGGTCAACCCTGTGATTGAGCGCACTCAATTATTTTGCAATGGTCAATACTGTGATTGAATGCACTCAATTGATGTGCATAATTGATAGACAGTCTGAAAAGGAAGCTCTGCGAGTACCACATGCAAGCCACTTCGTATTAAATAATCCAACCTTAAGTTTCACAATAAAGTAAGAGAAACATTTTCCTATATCATGTAGTCAGGCTAAATAACGAAGCGGCACATAAATACTTACACGGCCACTTCACCACAAGCTTTCAATCTGGTGTATTATACGTGGAAGTCTGATGCGACTTCTCAATTCTATTTCACCTGCTCTCTCACTCTCTCTCTCTCTCTCTCTCTCTCTCTCTCTCTCTCTCTCTCTCTCTTTCACACACATACACTAACTCTCTCCTTCCCCGTATAGGCAGACGAAAGGCAGTTAAGTGCAGTTTATTAATATTTTCCGACCAAAATACCCATAACCTTCTTGCCGTATCCAACACACACCCGCAGCTATATTTGTTTCCACCTCGGATGGATGTATGAATAATACATTAAACTCAGCTTTTCTCAGTTACCACCGGTTGGCAGTTGTGTTGGGGTTTTTTCTCCTTTTGACCTTTATACCCTGTTGTTTTTTCTCTTTTTGACCTTTTTATCGTGTTGTTTTTTCTTCTTTTGACCTTTTTATCGTGTTGTTTTTTCTCTTTTTGACCTTTATACCCTGTTGTTTTTTCTCTTTTTGACCTTTTTATCGTGTTGTTTTTTCTTCTTTTGACCTTTTTATCGTGTTGTTTTTTCTCTTTTTGACCTTTTTAGCGTGTTGTTTTTTCTCTTTTTGACCTTTTTAGCGTGTTGTTTTTTCTCTTTTTGACCTTTTTATCGTGTTGTTTTTTCTCTTTTTTGACCTTTTTATCGTGTTGTTTTTTCTCTTGTTAACCTTTTTATCGTGTTGTTTTTTCTCTTTTTGACCTTTTTAGCGTGTTGTTTTTTCTCTTTTTGACCTTTTTATCGTGTTGTTTTTTTTCTCTTTTTGACCTTTTTATAGTGTTGTTTTTTTCTCTTTTTGACCTTTTGATCGTGTTGTTTTTTCTCTTTTTGACCTTTTTAGCGTGTTGTTTTTTCTCTTTTTGACCTTTTTATCGTGTTGTTTTTTCTCTTTTTTGACCTTTTTATCGTGTTGTTTTTTCTCTTGTTAACCTTTTTATCGTGTTGTTTTTTTCTCTTTTTGACCTTTTTAGCGTGTTGTTTTTTCTCTTTTTGACCTTTTTATCGTGTTGTTTTTTTCTCTTTTTGACCTTTTTATAGTGTTGTTTTTTTCTCTTTTTGACCTTTTTATCGTGTTGTTTTTTCTCTTTTTGACCTTTTTATCGTGTGTTTTTTTCTCTTTTTGACCTTTTTAGCGTGTAGTTTTTTCTCTTTTTGACCTTTTTATCGTGTTGTTTTTTTCTCTTTTTGACCTTTTTATAGTGTTGTTTTTTTCTCTTTTTGACCTTTTTATCGTGTTGTTTTTTCTCTTTTTGACCTTTTTATCGTGTGTTTTTTTCTCTTTTTGACCTTTTTAGCGTGTAGTTTTTTCTCTTTTTGACCTTTTTATCGTTAGTTTGATCTTTTTTTACATTGCTTTATAATTTATATCTTTGCACTTGATTAATGCTTACTCAAGATGAAGACGATTTTTCTGGCGCAGAGACCAAATCAGGGATTAGGAAACGAAGTGAATAGGAATTAATATGGAGTATATGTATAGGGGTTTGTATGGAGGGAATATAAAGTTGTGGCGAGTGAATAGGGATTTATATGGAGAGAATAGGGATTTGTATGGAGTGAATAGGGATTTGTATGCAGTAAATAGGGGTTTGTATGAAGTGAATAGGGAATTGTATGGATTGAATAGGGATTTGTATGGAGTGAATAGACATCAGATAGTTGTACCTCTAGGGTTAGTTGCTTAATCTATTAACTATGACAATCCTCGCATAGCCGGGCTAAGTTTCCCCCAAGAAGCCTCCACCTTTATTAGCTAGGGCTGAATTTGGCCCCTTACAAATCCCAATGATCGATTTCCTCTTCCCATCGGCGAGGTCATCTTCTGGGTATCTCTGGGTATATAGGCATTCAAGCTAGGGTTTGTTTCTAGCTTCTAGCACTCGCCTGTCCTTCTTCGCTTCAAAACCTTTATATATTTTTAATATTTCCCTCATGCGAGTTTGTGTTCTTATCTATCCTATCTTATATGACCTATCTTTGAGGGGAGGGCATTTAAGGCCCCTATCTAGCGCCTGCGACCAGGGGCATGAGTCGCTGTAATTAAAAAAAATACAAGGGAAGAAGAAGCAGGAGGCGGCAGGTTTCGGCATCGGGGGAATGCCCGCCTCCCCCACGCGCCGGAGCATGCGCCCCTAATCAGAGTGAGTTGAATAAAATGGAGCAAAACCACCTCCTCCAAAAAGTCAAATAGTTCACAAATCTGCGTGCACGAATTCGTCCCGAGTACAAGGGAGAGAAGTAGCGTTCCCGCTCGTCCGGGTAGCCGGAGTGGTAGTAGGAAAACCACTTCTACTCCTGAAAACCATTAAAGAAGGAGAACGAGAGACTAATTGGAAATTAACTCTTGGTATTCCTCATTGTGTTAAGCGAGTGCTCGGACGTTTCAGCTCTGGACGTTTCAGCTCTGGACGTTTCAGCTCTGGACGTTTCGGCGCTGGACGATTCGGCGCTGGACGTTTCGGCGCTGGACGTTTCAGCTCTGGACGTTTCGGCGCTGGACGTTTCGGCGCTGGACGTTTCGGCGCTGGACGTTTCGGCGCTGGACGTTTCAGCGCTGGACGTTTCGGCGCTGGACGTTTCGGCGCTGGACGTTTCGGCGCTGGACGTTTCAGCTCTGGACGTTTCAGCGCTGGACGTTTCGGCGCTGGACGTTTCAGCGCTGGACGTTTCGGCGCTGGACGTTTCAGCGCTGGACGTTTCGGCGCTGGACGTTTCGGCGCTGGACGTTTCAGCGCTAGACGTTTCAGCGCTGGACGTTTCGGCGCTGGACGTTCCAGTGCTATACGTTTCAGCGCTGGACGTTTCGGCGCTGGACGTTTCAGCGCTAGACGTTTCAGCGCTGGACGTTTCAGCGCTGGAAGTTTTTAGCGCTGGACGTTTCGGCGCTGGACCTCTTGACGCCCCTGACGTTTCCACCTCAGATTTTTAGTTGTCGGATGTTTAGTCGCCGGACGTTTTGGCCCCGGACATTACGACAACCCTGACGTTTCGACGCCGGACGTTTACACCCCAGATTTTTGTTCGTCGGATGTTTCGTCGCCGGACGTTACGACGCTCCTGACGTTTCAGCGCTGGACGTTTCGACGCCCCTGACGTTTCCACCTTAGATTTTTAATTGTTGGATGTTTCGTCGCCGGACGTTTTGGCACCGGACATTACGACAACCCTGACGTTTCGACGCCAGACGTTTCCACCCCAGATTTTTAGTTGTCGGATGTTTCGTCGCCGGACGTTACGACGCCCCTGACGTTTCAACGCCGGACGTTTCGACGATGGACGTTTCAGTCGGTCGTTGCGACACCCTTGACGTTTCGACGCCGGACGTTTCCACCCCAGATTTTTAGTTGTCGGATGTTTCGTCGCCGGACGTTACGACGCCCCTGACGTTTCAACGCCGGACGTTACGTCTCCGGACGTTTCGACGATGGACGTTCCAGTTGGACGTTGCAACACCCTTGACGTTTTGACGCCGGACTTTTTGTCCCTAGATTTTTAATTGTTGGATGTTTCGTTTCCGGACGTTTCGACGATGGACGTTTCGGCGCCGGATGTTACGACGCCCCTGACATTTCGACGTCGGACGTTTCGCCCACAGATTTTTAGTTGTTGGATGTTTCGTTGCCGGACGTTTCGACAATGGACGTTTCGGCACCGGGCGTTACGACGGCCCTGACGTTTCGACGCCGGACGTTTAGTCCCCAGATTTTTAGTTGTTGGATGTTGTCGCATGATCGTTTGCACAATGCATTATTTCAATGAACTCCGGACACTGGCTGGTTGTTTAACCCTCAATTGCACCATTACATTATCTGATATAGGAGGGGTGTAGAAATATGAAATAACTATAATTAGATAAATTTATTCTATTGTTACATGAAATCAGTATAGGGTTTAAGGAAAAAGAGCCCAGATTATGCACTATATTTCAAAAATAAATTCAATAAAGGAAAAACCCGTTTGGCGACGAAATGTCCCGCAACTAAAAGTCAAGGGACGAAACATCATCCTGCGCCCAAACGTCCAGGAACGGTTAAGCGTCCCTGTTTCACTGATATTTACGATCTTTAACACACATTAATGCCCTCGCCTTAATCTTGGCTACTAATCCCAGTCACCAAAATTTGGTCACACCAGTATTTTGGTCGCACCAATCACACCAACATGATTCCTAGGCCGTGGCTAGGACGCGAAATAGCAAGGGCGAGGATCTATTCGAGCGGATTCATAACGAGGATTAGGAAGATTGTGGATGGTTTCAGCTGAGATCGATCGTGTAACTGTAGTTACCACCGACACAGTGGTAAAAATGGTAGAATGAGATCGAATGTGATGGTGCGAATAGGTTTCATAATTTCCCTCGAAGGTGAATTATTGATTGACCTGAACCAACTTAACCTAACCTAAAAAGAAGTCGGGTTGGGTGGTGGAAACGGTAGAAATGAAATTGGTCTTGGTGGTAAAATTGGTAAAGTGAAATGAATTTGTGGCGAAAATTCTAAAAAAGGAAATTGGTTTGGGTAGTGAAAGTAGGAAATACTAAATTGGTTTGGGTGGTAAAAATGAAAATGTTCTGTACCGTAAAAATGGTAAAATAGTGAAAATAAAATCGACAAAATTGTTAAATTGTTAAAAATAAATAAGATTGAATGGTAAAATGTTCAAATGAGATCGGAGGAAGTTGTAAAGGACAGAAATAAAATATTTTCCTATGGTAAAAATGAAATTAAGGTGAGGTGAAATGATAAAATTAAATTAGTGTGAAGTAAAATACAAAAATCGAAATGGTGGGTGAAAATGGTAGAAATGAATTTGCCTGTGGTAGTAAAAATGACTAGAATGATATAAAATGGATGGTACAATTATATAAATGTACCGATTGAGATCGAACAATGGTAAAAAAAATAATATCCTAAAATGATACAAATTTGAATGGTGGTAAGAATGGTAAATTCAAATTGATTAGGGTACAAAGGAGATCAATAATATTGACTGAGTGGTAAAATGTTAAAAATTAAAATACGGTAGTAAAAAATATACACATATTAAAGGTAAAAATTAAATCGTTCGATTGGTAAAATAGGTCAGAAAAAAAGAGAGAGAGAGAGAGAGAGAGAGAGAGAGAGAGAGAGAGAGAGAGAGAGAGAGAGAGAGAGAGAGAGAAGAGAGAACATGGTGAAAATTAAATAGATTTATGGTAAAATGATAGAAGTTAGGGGAGAATGGTAAACATGGCGTTGGTTGAAGTGATAAAATGAAATTATGCTAGTGGTAAAAATTAAACAAGTGGGCGAGGAAAATTGAATTTATGAAAATGGTTTCGGTGGTAAAAATAGGATCAGTTAATTTTTTTGCTTAGCAAATTGTCTAAAATGATAAAAATATAAAAAAATATAAATATATAGGTGGTAAAAATGGAAGTGGATTTGAGTGGCAAAGGTCGAAAACAAAAATCAGTATGGATTTTAAAATTAATATGGGTTGTAAATATGAAAGCGGTTTGGGCGTGGCCCCCAAATGAAGAAAATAAAAGCTAGCTTTGTGGTAAATTAGGAAAATTCTAAACAAAGTATGGTGGTAAGTGGGGTAAAATATATTTCTATTGTAAAAATAACTAAGCGAAATGCAAGGAGTGGTAATTGAAATATATGAAATAATATAGTGTTAAATGTTATATAATTGAACTTTCATGAGTGGTAAATTTATAAAAATAGCGTGGTAAAAAAGGATATTATTGGATGTCATACTAGTGAAAACTATAACGGTAATTTTGGTGGCAATAATGCATGAAAACTAAAATGATTTGGTCGTAAAGTGAAATGCGATTTTAAGGTGAATAATTTGTTGTTTTTTAAGTTAACATGATTTGAGTGGTAAAACTGATACTAATTAAATGTTATATGGTGGTAAAAAACGATAACAAGTAATTTGGTTAGTAAAACGAAATGCGAAAATGTGGTAAAATTGTAACAATTCAAAAAAAATATTTGTTGCAGAAATGGGGTAATAATAAATCAATATCTGTTGGTAATAGTGAGACGTGAATTATGTGAGTGTGGGAGAGAGACTTTAATATAATACTGATTGAGCCACATGTGGTACACGGTTAGGTTCAAATATCAAATTCGGCACAAGTGCACTGGTGGCGATATTTCGGTGTTGTGGAAGAAAACAATCAACAACTTTCGAGCAAAGGTCGAATTCACATTCAACTTCGAACTAAAGGCAAAGAAATGAAATTTGAAAAAAGTTCCCAATTTGCCTCTATGTCTGTCCTTTTTTATATTTTAATGGTTGTCCTTTTTCAATATTTCACTTGCCTTTATGGTTGTCATTTTTTGCTATTTCATGTTCATCTGTGGTATTCATTTTTTTGTATTTTATGTTATTTTATGATGTTCCTTTTTCGTATTCTATGCTCCTTTATCCTTGCCCCTTTCGGTATTGTACTTGCCTTTATGGTTGTCCTTTTTTGTATACGACTTGCCTTAGTGGGTGTCCTTTTTGTATTCGACTTGCCTTAATGGGTTGTCCTCTTCAATATTTTAATTGCCCTTATGGTGGTCCTTTTCCATAATTTACTTGCTTTTATGGTTGTCCTTTTTCGTATTCTACCCTGTTCTATCGTTGTCTTTTTCGTATTCTACGCTCCTTTATTCTTGCCTTTTTCCGTATTATACTTGTCTTTGTGGTTGGCATTTTTCGTATTAGACTTGTCTTTATGGTTAACCTTTTTGCGTATTATACTTGCATTTATGGTCGTCCTTTTTTTTGTAATCTACTTGCTATTATCTATCCCTATTTCCCCTTCCTTCCGGTTTTACCAGGAAAAAGCAGAAAAAAATCAACCAACGTAATTGAACCGAAAAACGGTTGAAACTTTGATTAAAAAAATAGTTAATACTGGAGAGAGACGGAATATTTGATACAGGGTGGCCCAAAAGTCGTGATACACAGGGAATAGTTTGAACGAGAGTAAGAGCAGGTTTTCTGGTAGTTGGAGTGGTCAATGTAGTGGTCAATATGATAGTCAAAGATTGCTGATCATTTATTTTTTGCGTGTTGAGGTTACATTGGAGTCAAGAGGGCTTTTAAATGATTTCTGATTTGGGGGAGGGGTACTTTTTGGCTCCATATATATATATATATATATATATATATATATATATCAGGCACGTTCCGTGAGTAAGATAGAAAGAGACCTTAAAGCTGCCGTAATTCATTTTATGAAGACCCACTTATATAGTAAATTGTGGGCAAAAAGTAGGAATTGTTAAAATTAATTGCAGCAGCTTCACAGCTTCACAGGTTTTGCCTACCTCGAATTTACACACGGTAAGTGACTGATATATATATATATATATATATATATATATATATATATATATATATATATATATATATATATATATATATATATATATATATGAGGAATTAAACCACATTCTCCGAAGACAATTTAATTTAGAACAGTTTCGGTGTATCTCACACCCTTTTTCAACTGAAACTGGATAGAAAAATGAGAAAAGCATAACACAAGATCCCCTCTTTTTCCCCCAATCCCCTACTTGTGGCTAATCTGGGAGGGGGGGGGGAAGGCCTAAACATATTAAAGGGCTGACATTTTACTATTTTGTTTATTTGCGATCTTATTACAGGATTAAAAGAAAATTGACCCTCAGATAGATTTAAATTAGGAACTGACGATATCAATTGGTTTAAGGAATTATGTTATTTAAGGAATTATTATATTTAAAGGACATATTTGGAAAAGCGGGTATTAATCTAGCCTTTAAATATAATAATTCCTTAAACCAATTGATGATGGCCAGGAAACCCAAAGAACATCATAACATAGGAGTATATGCAATACCATGCAACGATTGCCATAAAGTTTATATAGGGGAAACGGGGAGAAATCTAGACAAGAGATTGTATGAACACAAAAGAGATATTAGAGTGGGCAGCGAAAGCAGTGGAATATTTTGCCATGTAAGAGACAAGAATCATACGATTGATTTCAATGGAAGTAAAATGGTATTTAAATAGGCTAACTATGTTAAGAGAAGAATCGTAGAATCGAGCTTGATATCGTCAGTTCCTAATTTAAATCTATCTGAGGGTCAATTTTTTTTTAATCCTGTAATAAGAAAGCAAATAAACAAAATAGTAAAATGTCAGCCCTGTAATATGTTTAGGCCTCCCCCCCTCCCAGATTAGCCACAAGTAGGGGATTGGGGGAAAAAAAGAGGGGATCTTGTGTTATGCTTATATGCATTTCTCTTATATTTTCTATCCAGTGTCAGTTGAAAAAGGGTGTGAAACTGTTCTGAATTAAATTGTCTTCGGAGAATGTGGTTTAATTCCTCATATATATATATATATATATATATATATATATATATATATATATATATATATATATATATATATATGTATATCATCAGCATTACTAACTCTATAATTTAAGAAGGGGATTTTTTTCAGTATTTGAATAATAATTTCATCTTAGTTTGGTTATGACTTATGTTTTTATATCAAAGTTATTTCTGATAATTCTTTTGTAATATAAAAAAACAAAATGGTAAAGTTCAGAAAATATATATATATATATATATATATATATATATATATATATATATATATATATATATATATATATATATATATAAAGAAACTCTAAACAAAATTTCCACCTCTCAAAATATCACGTTGCTAGATATATAAAGAAAATACGAGTCAGTAAAATTAAATTTTCTGAATTTCACCATTTTTAATTCTTTGGGTTTAAAAAAAATTCACAAAATTTTGATACTTATATTTATTTGTGAACTTCACCATTTTGTTTTTCATATTATAGAAAAAATTATAAGAAATAACTTTGCTAAAAAAAACATAAGTCATAACCAAACTAAGATGAAATTATATTTCAAATACTAAAAAAATCCCCTTCTTAAATTATAGAGTTAGTGAATGATGATGATGATGATGATGATGATGATGATGATGATGATGATGATGATGATGATATTAGAAAGAGGTCATTTTTTTATGCCGGATTCCTTAAAGTCGACAGCAACGGCTGCATTGTTTACTTTGGGCTGCAGCTTTCTTATAGCTTTGACTATAGTCTTGACAGATGGCTCTAGGCGAGGAAAATTGCCCTGAAGAGGCATAATTTTATTTGCCTAGACATCTTCTTTCGACCTAACAGTAGGTCATCTTCGGGGCAGAATTGTGAACGTGATGTTACAGTATAATATATTGAATATGTCTGAACATTACCGTAAGAAAACGGACCAAATAAGAAAAATACATAAATTTGTTTAAAAATATTCTCGAAAAGTGATGCTGGATATTATATATATATATATATATAGTGTTCCACGAAAAAGCGATAAGGGAACCGAACTTTAGTAATGGCGATTATCTGTACGAAGCCTATCTTAGATACAGTTCAAAGAATCTGAAGTGGAGCACGAATCCCCCAAGGTTAGTTGTCATTAGCACCCTTCACCCATAAATCCTGGTGGGTCCCAAGCCCAGCTGAAAAAGGAGGAGGGTTGGCTGTGGGCTGCTGATAAACATCCATAAACCAAGAACGGGTCAAAATAATCATTAATGGTCGCTCACTACCAAACTGAATTAAAACAAGGTCAACAAACCTAATTCGCGTGCTTTCAGTTATTCGAACTTCTGATCTTACAACCTTCAAAAGTTTCAATAATTCCTAGGCTAACCTTGGGAGGACTTTGGCAATTACACATTCGAAAGTGAATGTTAAACAACATAAGGGTTTCAAATTCTGTTAGAATCAGCCATACACTTACAATGTTATTTCTAAATAATTCACGGACTAACCTTGAGAGGACCTTGGCAATTTTATCATTCGGAAGAGAATGTAAAGCAAAATAAGGGTTTCAAATTTCATTAGCATCAGTCGAATAGTTACAATTTTATTACCAAATAATTCCCGGACTAACCTTAAGAGGACCTTGGTAATTATATCATTTGTAAGAGAATGGAAAAGAACATAATGGTTTCAAATTTCATTCGCATCAGCCGAATAGTTACAATGTTACTGCCAAATATTTTCTGGACTAACCTTGAGAGGACTTTGGCAATTATATCATTCGAAAGAGAATGTAAAACAACATAAAAGATTCAAATTTGGTTAGAATCGGCCTAATAGTTACGATGTTATTGCCAAAAGACTTATTGAAAAGTAAAATGGTTACCATCCGACCGACATAATACTTATAGAGTCGCTTCTTTGCGGCTAAAATTCGACGCTCTAAAGATGTCATAAGACACAGACGAAAACTTAAAATAAAATAAAAGTAAGTAAATAATATAAAATAATAATATAAAAAGCAAACAACTTTTCTTGAACACATGTATTTACGACGTTAAATTAACGGCTATATAAAAAATATGAATAATTTAAATATTGTTTAAATGTGAATTTATTTAGTAAATACCTTTTTTATAAATGGGAACATTTTCATTAATTTGCCCTCTAATTAAAGCAAACCATGAAAATTTTAACATTTATAAAAATGTATTTTACCAGATAAATTCAAGTTTACACGTCGTAATTTATAAATAGAAACAATAAAATCATTAAAATCCAAAAATACAGAAATTTCATTGCACGAAACAACCCCCAAATTATTCCTCAACACCAGTTTCCCTCCGCAGAGCTTCCATTCCTCTCCGAGCACAGTTCAGTTTTAATCTCATCTCTCGCACAACTTTTTTGATTAAATGTTGATTTTTTCCTTGCACAAGTTGGCTTCTCGCGTTATGCTTTCACTCAATTGGTTTACTTTTCGCGGGGGGGTAGGGGGTGGCAGGGGGGGGGATTAACCTTACTCTCGAAATGGTACCACAACAAGAAATCGCTAGAGGCTAAATCTAGTGCTCTTATTGTGTTTGTCATTGAAATAATTCAGTCAAACTATTTTTTGTTTTTTATCTTTCGAGAGGTTTGATAGAGAAAAAGTTTCGTCGAACAAACTTAAAGTTCTACTTTTATAGCACGTACTATTAAAACTTCCTTTCTATTTTGTGTAGGTGTGTCGGGATGGAAGTGAAAAGAATCGAGATCTCTGCTCTCCTGAACGCGGGCTACAAATCCAACATTGCCAAGCGGCTCAACGTCAGACGGATAACCACCCACAGTGTCACGTAGGGGCTCAAGAGCGGGAAGACCTCGAAGATCGACCTCGTTGAAGCAGACCTTAAGTTGTCAACCGTTTGGATGTGAGAGATGCCTTCGAAAGTACACTGAAGCTCAAAATGACTGCACTCGCGAAGAACAGGTCGGTCGCCACGGTGTCCAGGGACGTCATGAAGGCGGGTAGGGAGTGCTTGAGGTGCTTGGAAAGTCCTCTGCTCACCAATCGTAGGCGAGAACAACGTCGCGAGAGCTGTCTTTGCCTTTTCAACCACTTGAAGCAGTCATGGAAATCGGAGGCTCAGTTCTTCTGATGAAAAAACTCTTCACAGTCGATCCGGCCAAGACATCATGGAGGTCCACTACGTGTTCACGACCAAGCACACTGACCTCCGTGATGATGCTAGGAAGGACTTCGGTCGTTACGTGTCCGAGGCTTTGAGGTATTGACTGTGACGAGTGGTAGCCACCGAGGGCGGCCACATTGATTAATATTACAATTTAAATCCATATTTATTTGGTAAAACAATAAAGATGTGTCTAACTGCATCAAAACTATCAGTGTGTCCTTTGTTGAGAGGGTCGTAACGAGTCTAACAAGACTCTTGTAATACCCGGAATGGGATTGTTGAAAATATGTCAATCTTTTTCTCACCGCAAGGTGTCTATGGGCTGGAGTACAAGCCTGAATATTTTCTCACCGCAAGTTGTCTATGGGCTGGAGTACATACAAGCCTGAACCTTTTCTCCCCGCAAGGTGTCTATGGGCTGGAGTACATACAAGCCTAAACCTTTTCTCAACGTAAGGTGTCTATGGGCTGGAGTACAAGCCTGAATCTTTTGTCACCGCAAGGTGTCTATGGGCTGGAGTACAAGCCTGAATCTTTTCACACTGCAAGGTGTCTATGAGCTAGAGTAAAAGTCTGAATCCACCAAAGTTTAATGAATCTATTTTCGAAAATTGCAGCTAAGTTCCGGGATTATTTGTGCGATGATCAAGTTCAACGACAGCCATTTCCTGCATATCCACAGAGACAGCTCCTCCTTGCAAATAGTGCTGTCAAAGTTGAATTCCAAAGGGTTGTTCCGTGGTGCACATTGTCGAAATTTATGGTTCTTCAATTTTCCATCCATAAATAAACTGCCTCCTCACCAATTACAACATTCTCACTAAAACTAGTATAATGGAGAAATCATTCGCCAATTTTTCTTCTTCTCCACAATCCATCTCGAGGAGCTGATGTCAGAGATGCATCTCATAAAGCTACCATTTCAAATTAAGTTAAATAATACGATTAAATGATGATTTTAACATTTGCATTCCATTTTATTCTGGCAGATACGAGGGGCGGTCAATAGGGTTTGAAATTCGGATATAAGGAAACGAGATATGAGGAAAAGTGTTTTATTATTTTTCAATAAAACTACCCTCGACTTCAATGCACTTGCGCCACTTGTCCCTGAGGCTTCGAATTCTCGACAAGAAGAAATCTGCCGACTGCTGTTCAATCCACTCCTGGACGGCGAGCTGGACATCATCATCGTCCCCAAATCGGCGTCCACGCAGTGCAACCTTGAGCTGACGGAATAAATAGTCGCTAGGGGCCAACAGGCAGAAGAGACCTTGGTCATAGCCAAATTGTCGTGGATGATGTTGATAACTTTTCCATGTGATATTCCAAGTTGTCGCTCGATTTCTTCGACCTTTACCCGTCGATTTTCGAGGATCCTCCTCTCCACACGGGTCACATTGTCCTCGTTGGTCACGTCTGACGGTTGTTCTGGACGGGGATCATCTTCAAGGGACTCACGACCATAAGGAACTCCCTATTCCAGCGAGCAATGGTTGCATAGGAAGGGGCGGTGTCGGTGTACACTGTAACCATGCGTTCATGGATCTCTTTTGCATTCTTGCCTTCCTTGGTCAAAAGTTTGATCACTGCGCGGTGCTCAACCTTCTCCATTGTTGAAAGATTTGTGAGTGACGATCTGCGATCAGCTACTGCTTCTTAAATAAACGAGGCAGGAGCGTGCGGCTGCAGGTCCTGACTTGTCATAACTTGTCTTAACACCCCCACAAACAGCCATCTCCCTTCCTCTGTTTTGCCGTACCGATTCGCAAAACTCATTGACCGTCCCTCGTACATTTGGCTTTTCAACATCTTTTAACATTTTCAATAATTTCTTCGGTTCTTACTGTCTTGCGCGACCATAATGACTTCTGTTCAAATTCCGACGTACTTTATTCTGTATTTCTCAACATTGTTACAAATGGTGGATTAAGTTGAAGACTGCCTATTGTGAAAACGCAATCTAAACAAATCTTGACCTAAAATAAAAATGATGACAAACTAACCAGAGGTAGACACGATATACATCACAAGTGATAACAACCAGACTGAAATGGTAGACAAATATGTCTATTGGGGTCAACAGATTACAATGTCACTGAAAAAGATCAAGAAACCCAAGGCAGAATCACTCTAGGAAAACAGAGCATAAACCCAGCTATGGCTTATAGAGCAGAAACTTGGAACCTGCCCCCAAAACTTACATTTAAACCATTCCTTTAGTCGATAGACAGCCGTTATATGAATACCCATTGTTTTGAAGAGCACCATACAAAAATTACTTATTAATATCAATGCAATAAACCACAATTTAAACTAACCTAACCCTACTTAACTTCTTAAATTCTATTGTATATTCCTTCTCCATGCAATTCACCTAACCTAACCTAATCGCTAATCTAAATTCACCTAACGTAACCTCAAATCTAACCCCTAACCTAACAAAACCCCCTAACCTTACAAAATCTAACCTAACTCCTAACTTAATCCATAACCTAACCTAAACCTTAGCTTAACTTCTAACCTAACCTAACCCCTAATTTAACTTAACCCCTAAGCTAACCCAACCTAACCCTCAAGTCAAAACCTAAGGTAACCTAACCTAATCACTTCAGGAATTGTTTGGCTGCAATTTGCTTATCAGGATATAGACCTAACTTCGACATTAATAAAAGTGTCGAGAGAGTTGCGTACCCATTCCACTTCACGGGCTATGTATCTTTCACACATCTCTGCTTATACACCCCAACTCCACTCCCTTCCTCGCGCTCCTCTTTTTATCGAGTCAAAATCAATTAAAGTCACAACAAACAGTCCCTCTATTTCCACTATGAGGGGTGCTTGTTTTCCCTTTGTCTCTGTCCCCCCCCCCTCCCTCAAAGCGATTGGGTCTAAATGTGGGGAAGAGCATCTGCACATTCACCCATTTCATTCTTGGTGGCGAGGAATTTTTAGCAGCTCTTAATTCGCCGAATTTTTTGGGATTAAATCCGATGTAATTTGGTGTAGTGTGAAATTGTGTGGCAAGAGACTCTCTCACACTCAATCGCCACCACAACAAACAGGGTTTCATTTTACCTCACATTCCAACTTTGATCTCTTTTGCGTATGTACACTTGAGACTTCCTTCTCTCTGCCCCCACACTGCAAAAAGTTGGAGATGGATAAAGTGAGGTGGATAATGGAATTATAGTGGGTGGCGTACACTCACCACTTCATTTTCCCTCACACACAGCAAGAAGTTGGACAGAAGGGTGATTCGGAAGCGTGGAAGCACCGTGATGCTCTTTATGGCGTCTTTTATTCACAACATTCAACCTTTGGATGCGGGGAAGTAAATGAAATTTCTCCTGTGTTATGGTAGATCCTGGTAAATCCTAGGGATAAATTTGCAACTCAACCTAATTCGATTTTTGGCGGCAGATGGCGCTCAACGAACAGACGACTTGTTGAGCGGAGCACGCGGTTTTCGACCTCACGTACGGGAAATGTAAAAGCTACAATCCAGTGTCGAATAGATTTCCAGCTTACTGGTCATCTATTCGTTTAGGCCAATTATATTATTATGAGATAAGTCATACTCTAAATCTAATAGATGTGGCTGTTGGATTAGGATCTGCGCGTTCTGGTTATTGTGGCGATGTGTGAGGACGCCATTTCACTGCGGGTTACGGGAGTGAATGTCTATCCGAGATTTTTTTTAGTAGCGTTTTATCATTTAGTTGCACGTTTATTTATGAGGTTATGTCACTTTTAAATAATTTATGGGAATAATTCAGTGTGGTCACTTATATATATATATATATATATATATATATATATATATATATATATATATATATATATATATATATATATATATGGTAAAAAATTTGGAAATTGGGTAGGAGTATGAATAATTATATATACTTGTTATACAAACTACCCATATCCATATCTGACACCGCAGTTTTTCGCCGTAGTTCATAAACCGTTTATTGCAGAGTAACGAAATTTCGGAAGCATTGCCAAGAATATATTAATAAACACTCACAATAAGTTTGACGGACAAATAAAGGAATAATAAAACTTTTTACTGAAATTTGCAATCGAATAGTATTTACATCGATACAATTTGCTAACTAATAGTCAATAGTAGGAGCATTTTGCTTAATGAGACCTCTAATATTATTATTATTATAGTTTTTGACTAGTCTCTGCCAAACTATTCCAATTCATCGATGTCTAATTAGGGAGGGAGGGGGGTGGGGTGCATAGACGAGGGCCTTCAATTCACGCCATAAAATTTCTATGAGGTTGAGGTCAGTGAGTGTGATGGTGATTCCAAATCACCAATTTCAGTTTCCTGCAATCAGGAAGGAACCAATTTCTATGTACTTGGGGTCGTTGTGTCCAAAACCCCATCTTGCCTTTGGGCCAACGTTGCAATATTCTTCAAGAATATTTCTGTAGTTATTCTTTGCTCCTCGTCCCCTTGAAACGATGAATTGTACAAAGACCTTTTGGAAAGAAACTGCCCATAACATAATAGAGCCTCCCCTCTATGTTTTAGTGTGGGGCCAGTGTTCAAAAGAGACCAACCTCATTACTTTGCCGCCAAATATACCTGACTTCATTTGTGCGGAAGAACTCAAACTTCATTTCATCTGACCAGGGCACAATGGCTCCAGAAGTTGCAATCTTGCTGCAGATGATCGTTGGTGAACTTCAGGTCCTTTCCACGGATAACGTCCATGAAATTCCGCTTTAAGCAACATATTGGACAACGTCAATACAATTCCGTTTTACGAAACACAATTGACAACGTCCATACAATTCCATTTCAAGAAACATAATGGAAAACGTCCATACAATTCCGTCTTAAGAAACACAATTGGCAACTTTCATACAATTCCACTTTAAGAAACATAATGAGCAACGTCAATACAATTCCGTTTTGAGGAACACAATGGACAACGTGCATACAATTGCATTTCAAGAAACGCAATGGACAACCTCCCACGTAATTGCGCTTTAAACAACATATTGGATAGCGTCCATGCAATTCTATTTTAATAAACACAATCGACAACGTCCATATAATTCGGTTTTAAGAAACATAATCTACAACGTCCATACAATTTCGTTTTAAAAAACACAATGGACAACGTCCATAAAATTTCGTTTTCCAAAATATAATGGAAAACCTCCAACCAATTCCGTTTGAAGAAACATAATGGAAAACGTCCATACAATTCTATTTTAAGCAACATAATGGAAAACGTCCATACAATTCTATTTTAGGCAACATATTGGAGAACGTCCATACCATTTAATTTTAAGAAACACAATGGAAAACCTCAATACAATTTCGTTTTAAGAAACCTAATGGACAACGTCCATACAATTCCGCCTAAAGAAACATAATGGACAAAGCCCATTCAATTGCGTTTTAAGGAACACAATGGACAACGTCCATGCAATTCCGTTTTAAGAAACTTATTGGATAACGCCCATGCAATTCCGTTCGTGCAACATATTGGATTGCGGGTAAACGTGTTGTGAGTTGTGGATTTTTAGTGAATGTGTTGTAAATCGTGGAAAAATGTGTTGGGAGTTGTAGATTGTGAGAGAATGTGTTAAGATTTAACGATTGTGATTGAATGGGTTGGACGTTGTGTATTATGTGTGAATGTTTTGTGTTGGTTGTGGATTGTGGGTGAACCTGTTCGTGAGTAGTGGATTGTAGCTGAAAGTGTTGGAACTTGTGGATAATAGATCTAATTTGCTGTGGAGTTATGGATTGTGAGTGAATGTGTTGGTAGTTAAGGGATTATGTGTAAATGAGTTGGATTTCTGTTTTGTGAGTGAATGTCAAATAGGTCATACATCCATTGATTCCAAAATACGAAGATAAAACCATGTTTTTAGTGAGTAGCCCTCGCCCCTTCTCATCTCACATCCACACAATTATGTCACCTACACCAATAAGGTTTTTTGTGTACTTATTGGAAACCTAACCTAACCTAACCTAACCAAACCGATCAAACTTTCAAAAGTATTTAAATTTACTAAACAACTATTCTAACTAGCCAAACAAACTACCTTCCCTATCCTACCATAAAATCTAACCTAACCCAACAAAGAACTTTAGTCCACCAGACAACATAACCTAACCGACCAAACAACTTTAGTCTACCTGCCGCAATGCCTAACTCACAAACATGCTTCGTCTACCAGACAACATAACCTAACCCACCAAACAACCTTAGTCTACCAGACAACCTAACCTAACCAATCAAACAACCTTAGTCTAACAGACAACCATGTCTAACCCATCAAACAACCTTTGTTTACCAGACAACCATGCCTAACCCACCAAACAACCTTAGTCTACCAAACAACATAACCTAGCTCACAAAACAACCTTAGTCTACCAGACAACATAACCTAGCTCACAAAACAACCTTAGTCTACCTGACAACAAACCAAACCAAACAACCTTAGTCTATCAGACAACAAACCTAACCAAACAACCTTAGTCTACCAGACAACATAACCTAGCTTACAAAACAACCTTAGTCTACCAGACAATATAACCTAGCTCACAAAACAACCTTAGTCTACCTGACCACAAACATAACCAAACAACCTTAGTCTACCAGACAACATATCTTAGCTCACACAACAACCTTAGTCTACCTGACAACAAACCTAACCAAACAACCTTAGTCTATCAGACAACAAACCTAACCAAACAACCTTAGTCTACCAGACAACATAACCTAGCTTACAAAACAACCTTAGTCTACCAGACAATATAACCTAGCTCACAAAACAACCTTAGTCTACCTGACCACAAACCTAACCAAACAACCTTAGTCTATCATACAACAAACCTAACCAAACAACCTTAGTCTACCAGACAACATAACCTAGCTTACAAAACAACCTTAATCTACCAGACAATATAACCTAGCTCACAAAACAACCTTAGTCTACCTGACAACAAACCTAACCAAACAACCTTAGTCTATCAGACAACAAACCTAACCAAACAACCTTAGTCTACCAGACAACATAACCTAGCTTACAAAACAACCTTAATCTACCAGACAATATAACCTAGCTCACAAAACAACCTTAGTCTACCTGACCACAAACCTAACCAAACAACCTAAGTCTACCAGACAACAAACCTAACCAAACAACCTTAGTCTACCAGACAACATAACCTAACTCACAAAACAACCTTAGTCTACCAGACAACCTAACCGCACCTCTATCTATCTCGTCGAGCACCGTGCCGTATACTTTCAGCACATTCTCTCAGCGCTACAACTCGTTCCAGTTCCGAGTTCTCTGCCAAGAATCTTTCGAACCGGCCACGCATTCAACCGTGAAATGGCTTCTCCACTTACCAGCACCGTTTTCTCTCCTTCACTGAACTCCGACATCCTTTTTTCGCAGCACAATTAAAATATCTAAATTGATTTCTGCTTTAATTTTCTCATTAAATTGAGGCGACCAAACGAAATAAGCCGATTCCGCAATTCGTATATGTGGCGCTAATGCACCGAAGTCTTGAAAATAGTCTTTAAAGTCTCTCGCAAATACCCAAGCATGTCCTTAACATACTCAACGAGGTCTTGAAAATACGGATCTAAGTCTTTAAAATAATAAATGGTTTCATCGAAGTATTAAATATACTCATCAGTCTCGCAAATAATAAAGTCTTTACAATACCCCGCAAGGTTTTGAAAATACTCATGGAAGTCCTTAATAAAATACTTAATGGTTTCATCAAAGTCTTGAAAATACTCTTTAAAGTCTCGCAAATAAAGAAGTCTTTAAAATACTCACCGAAATCTTGAAAATACTCATCTAAGTCTTTAAAATATTTAATGGTTTCCCCAACGTATTGAAAATACTCGTCAGTCTCGCAAATAACGAAGTATTGTAAATACTCACCAAGGTCTTGAAAATACTCATCAAAGTCTCGTAAATAACAGTTTTTAAACTACTCACTAAGGTATTAAAATACTCAGCTAGGTCTTTAAAATATTAAATAAAATGGTTTTACCGAACTATTGAAAATACTCCTCAGCCTCGCAGAAAACGAAGTCTTTAAAGTACTAAATGGTTTCACCGAGGTATTAAAAATACTCCTCTCAGAAAACGAAGTCTTTAAAGTACTAAATGGTTTCACCGAGGTATTAAAAATACTCCTCTCAGAAAACGAAGTCTTTAAAGTACTAAATGGTTTCACCGAGGTATTAAAAATACTCCTCTCAGAAAACGAAGTCTTTAAAGTACTAAATGGTTTCACCGAGGTATTTAAAATACTCCTCGCAGAAAAAGAAGTCTTTAAAATACTCATTAAGGTTTTCAGAATACTCATGGAAGTCTTTAATAGATAAGCCCAAGAGTTGTCCTCTAGAATGAGCGACTTGAAGCTCATTAATGAAGATGGTCCGGCTTTTTCTTCTCGCCTTCAAGTCAATATTATTGCGATAATTCACTTCTCGACCCAAGAATTGAGGTCATAACGTGGTTTTTGCTCACCGGCTGGAAATGCCCTCGTTATTCACTCCAATCTCATTTCTTGCCTTAATTACCATCCCATTTCAAGTTTCTTGAAGACCTGGGATAAAAAAACAATACCCATGGAAGCGGGTAGTAATAATGATAGTAATAATATTAATGATTAATTTTAGTTCCATTCCAGAAGGTGATCTCGAAACCGTTAAAGGAAAGGTAGACAAAGTAACACTGCGAATTGTGCTGTTAAATTAGCTTCTTGTTCTTCTCCTTCTTCTTCTTTATTGGTCTTTGCTTCTGTAGTTGTCTAGTTATTTAGTTCTTCTTCCTTTTTCTATTCCTTATCTTTCTTATTCATTTTCTATTCCTTCTTCTTTTTTTCTATTCCTTCTTCTTCTTCATTTACCGTTCCTTCTTCTTCTTCTTATTTTTTCAGTTTATATTCCTTCTTCTTATTCTTTACTGGTCCTTGCTTCTGTAGTTCTTCTTCTTTTCTATTCCTTCTTCTTCTTCATTTTCTATTCTTCTTCTTATTTTTTTATTCCTGCTTCTTCTTCTTCATTTTCCATTCCTTCTTCTTCTTATTTTTCATTTTCTATTCCATCTTCTTCTTCTCTTTTCTATTCCTTTTTCATTTACCATTCCTTCTTCTTCTTATTTTTCATTTTCTATTCCTTATTCTTCTTCATTTTCTATTCCTTCATCTTCTCCTGCTTCAATTGTTTTGTTTCCTTCTTATTCTTTTCTTATTATCTACGTTCTTCATCCTCTCCCTCCTTCTCTTTTATTCTTTCCTTCTCCTTCTCCTTATTGACATCCTTCTCCCATTCCTTCCTCTTTTTCTTCTCGTCTTTTTTGCTTCTTCTACTCCTCCCCTTCTCCTTTATCTTCAAATCCTCCTCCTCCTCTTCCCTCTCCTTCCTTGTTTTATAATCATCATTATAATAATAGTAGCAATAATAATCGAGGCGTTGGCAGTTATTTTCGGGGGTCACTTCGCATTTGCTTCGACGTAAAATATACTTCACATCCACCTCCAATTAATTTCCTCGTAAGATTTCAATAGTTTTCCCACAACCTTTCGATCAGACGCCGCAGTCATTCTGTTAATTGAACGTCATTTTAGCGATATCTAAATTAGGACTGGATGCGTCAATGAGGAATTTACTGTGCAAAATTCCCCTAAAGAAACGTCAATGTAGAAGAGTTAATTACCTAAGTTTTTCATCACTAACTCTATAATTTAAGAAGGGGATTTTTTTTAGTATTTGAATAATAATTTCATCTTAGTTTGGTTATGACTTATGGTTTTTTTAGCAAAGTTATTTCTAATAATTCTTTTATAATATCAAAAAATAAAATGGTGAAGTTTAGAAATAAATATAAGTATCGAAATTTTGTGAAATTTGAAAACTCAAAGAATTACAAATGGTGAAGTTCAGAAAATTTATTATTAAACATCTTCTTTTCACTAACTTTATAATTTAAGAAGAGGATTTTTTTTTAGTATTTGGGATGTCGACTGTTCGTATATATGACGTCGACTGTTCGTAGATAGGATGTCGGCTGTTCGTATATAGGATGTGGACTATTCGGATTTGGGATGTCGACTGTTCGTATATAGGATGTAGACTATTTGTATATAGGATGTTGAATGTTCGTATATAAGATGTGGACTATTCGGATTTGGGATGTCGACTGTTCGTATATAGGACGTCGACTGTTCGTAGATAGGATGTCAGCTGTTCGTATATAGGATGTGGACGATTCGGATTTGGGATGTCGACTGTTCGTATATAGGATGTTGAATGTTCGTATATAGGATGTAAACTGTTCGTATATAGGATGTCGACCGTTGGAATTGGGATGTCGACTGTGCGTATATAGGATGTAGACTGTTCGTATATATGATGTCGATTTTCGGATTTGGGAAGTCGACTGCTCGTATATAGGATGTCGAGTGTTCGGATTTGGGATGTCGACTGTTCGTATATAGGATGTCGACTGTTCAGATTAGCCATGTCGATATTCGTATGTAAGATGTCGACTGTTCGTATATAGAATGTTGAATGTTCGTATATAAGATTTCGACTGTTCGTATATAGGATGTGGACGGTTCGTATATAGGATATCAATTTTCAGATTTGGGATGTCGACTGTTCGTATATATGATGTCGACTGTTCCTATATAGGATGTCGACTGTTCGGATTTGAGATGTCGACTGTTCGTATATAGGATGTAGACTGTTTGTAGATAGGATGTTGACTGTTTGTATATAGGAAGTCGACTGTTCGTATATAGGATGATGACAGTACGTATATATGATATCGAGAGTACGTATATATGATGTCGACTGTTCGTATATAGGATATAGACTGTTCGTATATAGGATGTTGACTGTTCGCATATAGGATGTCGATTTTCGGCTTTGGAATGTCGACTGTTCATATATAGGATGTCGACTGTTCGGATTTGGGATGTCGACTGTTCGTATATAGGATCTCGATTTTCGGATATTAGATGTCGACTGTTCGTATATAGGATGTCGTCTGTTCAGATTTGTGATGTCGATATACATATATAGGATGTCAACTGTTCGTATATAGGATGTTGAATGTCTGTATATAGGATGTCAAATGTTCGTATATAGGATGGAGACTGTTCGCATATACGATATCGATTTTCGGATTTGGGATGTCGACTGTTCGTATATAAACAGTCGACTGTTCCTATATAGGATGTCGACTGTTCGGATTTGGGATGTCGACTGTTGCTATATAGCATGTAGATTGTTCGTATATAGGATGTTGGCTGTTCGTATATAGGATGTCGACTATTCGGATTTGGGATGTCCACTGTTCGTATATAGGATGTCAACTGTTTGTAGGTAGGATGTCGACTGTTCGTATAAAGTATGTCGACTTTTCGGATTTGAGATGTCGACTGTTCGTATATAGGATGTCGACTGTTCGTATATAGGATGTCGACTGTTCGTATACGGGATGTTGACTGTTCCTATATAGGATATCGACTGGTCTTATATAGGATGTCTACCATTGATATATAGGATTTCGATTGTTCGTATATAAGATGTCGACTGTTCGTATATAGGATGTTTACTGTTCGTATATAGGATATCACTGTTCGGATTGGGGATGTCAACTGTTCATATATAGGATGTCGACTATTCGTATATACGATGTTGACTGTTCGTATATAGAATGTCGGCTGTTTGTATAAAGGATATCGACTCTTCGTATTTGGGATGTTGACTGTTCGTATATAGGATGTCGACTGTTCGTATATAGGAATATAGGATTTCGACTGTTTGTATATAGGATGTTGACTGTTCGCATATTAGATGTTCATGTATAGGATATCGATTGTTCATATATAGGATGTTCGTATATAAGATGTCGACTGTTCGTATATAGGATGTGGACTCTTCGTATATAGGATATCGATTTTCGGATTTGGGATGTCAGCTGTTCGTATATATGATGTCAACTGTTCCTATATAGGATGTCAACTGTTCAGATTTGTGCTGTCGACTGTTCGTATATAGGATGTAGACTTTTGTATATAGGATGTTAAATGTTCGTATATAGGATGTCGACTGTTCGTATATAGGATGTCGATTGTCGGATTTGAGATGTCGACTGTTCCTATATAGGATGTCGACTGTTCGTATAAAGGCAATCAACTGTTCGTATATAGCATGAGGAATGTTCGTATATAAGATGTCGACTGCTCGTATATAGGATGTCAACTGTTCGTATATAAGATGATGACTGTTCGTGTATCGGATGTCGACTGTTCGTATATAGGATGTCAACTGTTCGTATATAGGATGTCGACTCTTTGTATGTAGGATGTAGACTGTTCGCATATCGTATGTCGACTGTTCGGATTTGGCATGTCCACTGTTGGTATATAGGATATCGACTGTTCGTGTATAGGATGTTGACTGTTCGTATAGAGGATGTTGACTGTTCGTATATAGGATGTCTACCCTTGGTATATAGGATGTTGATTGTTCGTATATAGGATGTCTACTGTTCGTATATAGGATGTCTACTGTTCGTATATAGGATGTTGACTGTTTGTATATAGGATATCGACTGTTCGAATTTGGGATTTCGACTGTTCGTATATAGGATGTCGACTGTTCGTACATAGGATGTCTATTGTTTGTATATAGGATATCGACTGTTCGAATTTGGGATGTCGACTGTTTGTATATATGATGTCGACTGTTCGTACATAGGATGTCGCTTGTTTGTATATAGGATTTTGATTGTTCGAATTTGGGATGTCGACTGTTCGTATATATGATGTCGACTTTTCGTATATAGGATGTCGATTGTTCGTATTTAGGATAGCAACTGTTCGTATATAGGGTTTCGACTGTTTGTATATATGATGTTGACTGTTCGTATATTGGATGTTCGTGTATAGGATGTCGACTGTTCGTATATAGGATGTCGACTGTTCGTATATAGGATGTCGGCTGTCCGTATATAGGATGTTATCTGTTCGTATATGGATGTCGACTGTTCGTATATAGGAATGTCAGAGATCACAGAGAGTGAGAAAGATAGGCGCCGCCTCGCCTTAAAAAGAGAGAGACAACAGACACCTGAGCGACTCTTTTTGTCTGTGTTAATGGAGGTATGAAATTATGAGACGCCGTGAGACTGCGATGACCTGAAATGTGGCCATCACAGAAAGCTGCCACAAGTGCAAGAGCCCAGAAGGTCCCATCTGAAGTCGGACATTGTTCGCCTCGCCGGTTTAAGAACCTTCTCGCGTTCGCACTAAAAGGCCGAGTCTATTCTTGTCTTCCGATGCATCTGATCCTAGAACCCTCCCCTTCGGACGGAGGGGGAAAAACTCCATTCCACCCCTATAAATCCTCCAGCGCCAGAGTTGAAAGAGAGTATTTGCCGGCCTCCTTGACCCGTCAGTATCCTCCGTCCGCCCCCGTCGGGACGCTATTCGCGTCCCGTTGGACTCTGCACAATTCTCGCAGAATCCCTAACGTTTCCAGTATTCTCGTTAATTCATGTGAGTCTCCCTCGCCCCGTTTCGCCCGCTCCTCGGACGCTGCGCGCTCAATCTCGATTCGTGTTACTCGAAACCAAGATTTAAGTCCCCCCCTTCCCCGTAAGAGTCATTATCCAGAGACTATTGTTGAACTTTGCGCCAAGGCAAGGATTGCTCCCTCGAACCAAATCTTCGAGGTAACAGCAACGCGCAACTCTCCTGTGCAAGTACCCCCCCTTCCCCCCACTGTGTAAGCCTCATCATCGGATTAGTTACGCTCATGGTCGTTTGAACTTACCTTGGTCAATATTGTCCGTTTGTTTATAGGGTGACCGTCCTCATCACGTCTCCCCCCCTCCCCCTTAGCTGCTGAAGACCCGTGTAAATCTACTATGTGTATAGATCATTCTAAAACTCCTTTTAACCTCGTCCAATAATATTGATTTGCATATTAGTAAAGTTATTTTTGTATCCGTTTTTCTGTTATCCCGGAAATCCAAGATAATCGACTATTGGCCGACCTACTTTCAGTTAATTTGCATTCTGCTTATATTGTAAACTTCCCACGCACTCGGAAAGCAAAAAGGGTCAACTTGACCCTATTCTACGACATCTTTATTAAACTGGTGTAAGGTGTGTAGAGTTAACCTACGACAAGGATATTCACTATTCGTATATAGGATGACTATTTTTCGTATATGGAAAGTCCACTATTGGTAGTATAACGGATGTCCCCTGTTCGTATATATGATGTGGACTGGTCGCATATAGGATGGTCACTGTTCGTATATAAGATGTCGACTGTTCGTGTCTATATAGGATGTCGACTGTTCGTATATAGGATGTTGACTGTTCGTATATAGGATGTCGACTGTTTAAATATTGGATATCGATTGTTCGTATATAGGATGTTCACTGTTCGCATATAGGGTGACCATCTTTCGTATATAGGAAGTCCACTGTTGGTATAACGGATGTCCGCTGTTCGAATATATGATGTGGACTGTTCGTATATAGGATGACCACTGTTCGTATATAGGATGTTGACTGTTCGTATATAGGATAGCCACTGTTCGTATATAGGATATCCGGTGCTCAGAGATCATGGGATAGGATAAGAGAAGATAGGTGATACTTCGTTTATTGTTCTTCAGTCATGGTCCAAAGTTTTCAGACCTCTATAAGTATATTTTTTTTATCATTAGTTTGTACAAATTACAGGATAAGAATACTTATTTTCATATCTAAATTATTGCAGGTTCATTAAAAAGTCAGAATTTAAAAAAATAATAATAAAAAAATGCGTTCCTGCGCTGAATCCAAAGTAGCGCTTTGGACTTGTTCCTGCAGGAGATGAGTTTCAGTCTCTGGAGATTTGCCATGCGATCAAAAGGGTAAAATAATAATAATAAGTATTTATAATACGCTCTTCAGGGTTTTTAGCCCTCCCAGAGCGCTGGTTGTGTAGCGAGTGCAGAGAAAGTTTACAGGGAAGAGAAGGCAATTCTGAAGAGATGAGTCTTCAGGAGGCGTTTAAAAGAAGCAAGGGAGGGAGAGGGTCGTACTTCGGCAGGAAGAGCATTCCAGAGTCTAGGAGCACAAACTGAGAAGGAACGGTCACCCATCGAGCAGAGGGCAGAACGAGGAGTGTTTAGGATCGAAGCGAGGTTAGACCGCAGTGCCCGAGGAGTTTGACGAAGGAGTTAAATGAAGGATGTTGTGTAATTATAATGTATTTCGTAATATTTTTTGTAAAAATAAATGTTTGTATCTTTTTCAATACCAAAAATGGTTCTTTCAAAATAAAACCGTACAACCATTGTTCTTCTGCACCAAAGTGACCTGAAAGACAAGCAGATAGTTGTCAATTGTATTGCATCAAGGAGCAACCATCTTTAGGACCATTAATCACAGACTGGTACACTCCTATGAAGTCTTCTGGACGACCAAGAGCTTCAAATGAACGCCTCGATTGCCTCTTGGTAAGATCCAGGCTCAAGGATCGGGTTGCCTCGAATTCAAGCTTGCTCACGATTGGAAAGGAGTAGGTGTGAACGCTTCAGCAACCAGAGTGAGGTGGAGACTTTTCGACCAAGATCTCAAATCAAAAAGGGCTGCGAAGAAGCCTCATCTCGCCAAGAAGAGCCTTACTGATAGGCTTTTCCTCTATAGGAAATATAATGAATGTACTTCTGAAGACTGAGTTAAAGGGATATTGTCTGATGAAACTTCCTTCCGCTTGTTTGGAGCTTCTGGAAGATCCCTGGTGAGTAGGGGGAAAAATAGGAGCGTTTCTAAGAGTCCTGTATCATCCCTTCGGTGAAGAATCCCGAGACTCTCTTTGTTCGGGTCTTTCTTATGTAAGGGAACTGGAGTACTATTAATTTTTCCCATGAACACCTGACCTGAACTCAAAATGGCAGCAAAACGTGCTTCAGATGCAGCTTTTTCCAAACAGTTAAGGACCAAATTTGGATAATAACTGTACTTTTCAGCATGATGACGCACCTTGTCATAAAGCAAAAGCAATAACGAAGTTTTCGGCTGAATATAACATCGAGCTTTGGGGGCTTTGGCCCGGGAATTGGCCAGATTTGAACCCTAAAGGAAATTTGTGGGGGATAATCAAATTGGTTACAAGGAGTTACAAGGAAAGAGGGTACCCTAGGAGGAATTGCGGGTGCTTATTCAACAAAAAATGGAGGAGTACCAGTCAAGATACCATTGCAAATTTGCTCTCCAGGATGCCAAAACGAATTAAGGCAATTCTCAAAAACAACGCCGATCATTGTAAAAAAATATTGACTACGCCCATCAATTGACTGTATTTATTAATAAAATGGGTTTGAGCTCTAAAATCTTTTATATTTTCCTTCAAATTATGATAAAAACATTAAAATAAAACATGATGTTGGATTAGTTCTATTAATTTTCTTATAGGAAAAAATATAGTAGTTTAAAGACCTTTTGGCCATGATTGCAGAGAAGGCCTACGCATGTGTACAGAGTGCTATTTGTAAGTTCTGAGAATGTATAGGAGCGGATGGTAAGCTGTTCTGGTGGTAGCATGTAGAAGGTGGTTTATCCTTTGTAAAACTCGTCCAATATGGCGTGTAAAGTATGGTAAAAGGTTTTATGCTTGTATTTAATGAGATTGATATGCACCAACCACTCTGTGCGAAAGCAGTTTATCCATGCCTCCTCTACCAGGTCTTTTACAGATGGCCTATTTAGTTATGTCACATTTCGCTGAATTTCGTTCAGTGACAAATTAATAAACTTTTATTTGATGATATATTGAGAGTTTTAGATATATTTTGCTTTTTTCCCTTTATGTAATATCATTGTAACTATTCGGCCGATTCTAACGAAATTTGAAACTCTTATGTTGTTTTACATTCTCTTTCGAATGCTATAATTGTCAAGGTCCTCTCAAGGTTAGCTTGGGAATTAATTTGTTTTGGCAATAACATCATAACCCTTCGGCCGATACTCTGCTAGATTACATTAGACTTTAATATGCTATACTCTGCTAGGCAAGCCTAGAATAGGCTATGCTATGCTAGATTATTATAGACTAGGCTATACTATCCTAAGCTATGCTAAGATATAATGTACAAGGATAAGATATACTATGCTAATTTAGGTTAATATGGTATGCTATGATAGTATATAGTATGTTAGGCTAGACATAAATGAGCTATGCTTCATTTAGTATAGTATAGGCTATACATGTCTAGGATAGTTAATGCTAGGCTAGGCTATGCTATGCTAGGTTAAGATATACTAGGCTATACTTGGCTAGGCTACGCTATGGCATGCTAGGTTAGGCTATGATATACTAAGCTATGCTACACTCGGCTAGTCTTCGCTATACTAGGCTAAGATAAGCGAGGCTTTACTAGGGTAGGCTAGGCTTTGTTATGCATGCTATGCAAGCCTAGGCTTATATCTAATAGTCTAGTCTAAACTGTTATGTAAAGTTCTGCCTGCTATCCTCCCAACGCTTCTTCACCTGTTCAACACTTCACTTGCAACTGGTCTTGTTCCCTCTTCCTTTAAACGTGCCCACATCCGTCCAATTCTTAAAAAGCCTCAACTGAACCTCACTGACCCTTCCAATTATCGCCCGATTTCGCAACTTCCTTTCCTCTCTAAGGTTCTGGAAAGAGTGGGTGCTTCACGCATCAACAGTCACATGGTGGCCTGTAACATTGATGAAACCTATCAATCTGGTTTCAAGTCAGGTCACTCCACAGAAACTGCCCTTCTCAATGTGTCCGATAGCTTACGAAGAGCCGCGGACAGGGGTTGTGTCTCCATCCTCGTTCTACTCGACCTATCCTCTGCTTTCGATACTATTGACCATACCGTCCTACTTACTGGTTCGGCTCTTACCTCTCGTCTCGTACCCAATCCGTTGTGATTAACGACGTTTCATCCGACTCTACCCCCATTCGGTTTGGAGTGCCACAAGGCTCTGTCCTTGGTCCTCTACTATTTCGTATCTACCTTCTCCCTCTTAGTTCCCTTCTCCGTAATCTCGGTCTATCCTTCTACCTCTATGCTGATGACACTCAAATTTTCGTTTCCTCATCTCTCACGTCTCTTGCCTACTCTATCACTGACCTCTTGGCTGCCTACTCCTCCATTTCTGACTGGCTCTCTACCAACTTCCTCAGGCTTAATCACTCCAAAACTGAGGTCCTCCTCGTCGGCACCCCTGCTCTTGTCAAAAAATCTAAATCTCTCTTTCCCTCGCTTACTCTGGGCGGTAATACTATCATTTTCTCTGACTGCGTTAGGAATCTGGGTGTTGTTTTTGATGAGCATCTCTCCTTTAAGCCTCATATCCACAATGTCAGCAAATCCTCTCTATGTTTCCTTCGTAACTTCTCTCGCATTCGCTCTCACTTTGATCGCCAAAGTCTTGAGACTGCTACTCATGCCTTCATCACCTCACGCCTTGACTACTGTAACTCTCTGCTTGTGAATCTGCCATCCTCCTCTCTCCGCCCCCTTCAACTTGTACAGAACTATGCCGCCCGGCTTCTCCTCCGTCGCCCTCGCTTCTCCCCCTCGAAACCCTTGCTGCATGACCTGCACTGGCTCCGTGTCAGATCCCGTACTCACTTCAAGATACTTCTCTTCACATTTAAGGCCCTAAACAACAAAGCCCCGTCTTACCTCTCTTCTGCCCTCTCGCCACGCCATGTCCCTCGGGCCTTTCGGTCATCACATGCACCTCTTTTGAATATTCCTCGTTCATCCCTCTACTCAATGGGGGACTGCTCCTTCTCAACCTGCGCCCCTAAGTTGTGGAATGCTTTTCCTGCTGAAATCAGGTCTTCTCCCTCTCTTACCACATTTAAGCGTCTCCTGAAAACGCATCTTCTCAGTATTGCCTTCTCCCCCATCTTGAATTTCCATTGAATTTCCATTCTCATCTCAGCACAACGTGCGCTCTGGGAAGGCCTCAGGCCTTGAAGAGCGCATTACAAAAGACTTATTATTATTATTAGTCTAGGCTAGGCAATACTATGATATACTATACAATACTAACTAGGCTAAGGTAGGCTATGATATACTATACTAGGCTATGCTAGTCTAGGCTAGAATATGTTAACTGGGCTAGGATAGTATAGAATATATTAGGCTAGGATAGTATATAATATATTAGGCTAGGCTCCATTGAACTAGGCTAAGTTAGGCTATACTAAGATAGGCTATACTAGACTAGGGTAAGGTAAGCTAGGCTAGACTAAGTATTAATATACAATTGTAGGTGCGCTAAGCTAGGCTAGGTTATACTCTGCTAGGCAGGCTGGGCTATACTTTGATAAGCTAGGCTAAGCTAGGATACCCTGTGATAGGCTCAGGTATACTATAGTAAGCTAGGTTATTCTAATATATAACATGCAAGGCTATATATGCAAGTCTATATTAGGCTAGGCTAGGGTATACTAGGCTACTCTAGGGTATACTATGCTATTCTAGGCCATTCTATGCTATGATATACTAGGCTGGGCTATACAAGGGTATGCTATGCTATGCTGGACTATACTACGCTAGACTAGGCTAGATTATAGTGTACTATGCTAAGCTAGGCTAGAATATGGTTAGGTGTGCTATGCCAAGTTATACCATGCTAGAATAGGATAGAATATACTATGCTAAGGTAGGCTATACCATGCTAGATTAGTTTGTGCTATGCTAGGCTGGGTTATACTATGCTTATACTATATTATGCTAAGCTAGATTAGAGTAAGGTAGGCTATGGTAGATAGGCTATAATATGCTAGGCTTTGCAAGGCTAGCCTAGGCTATACGAGGAAAGGCTAGGCAATACAATGTTAAACTATTCTAAACTATACCATGTTAGTCTATGCTATATTATACTATTCTAGGCTAGGCTATACTATACTATGCTATACTATGGTAAGCTTAACGAAATTTGAAACCCTTATGTTGTTTTAAATTCTCTTTCGAATGATATAATTGCCAAAGTCCTCCGGAGGTTAGCCAGGGAATTACTTTTTTTTGTCAATAACATCATAACTATTCGACTGATTCTAACGAAATTTGAAACCCTTATGTTGTTTTAAATTCTCTTTCAAATAATATAATTGCCAAAGTCCTCCCGAGGTTAGCCAGCGAATTAGTTTTAGGGGCAATAACAATCAGTATTGGGCAGATTGTAACGAAATTTGAAACCCTTAAAGTGTTTACATTGTCTTTCGAATGATAGAATTGCCAAGGCCCTCCCAAGGTTACTACGGGAATGAGTAAGGTTAACCTAAATTAATGTAGTCGAATGAGTAATGCTGACCTAACCTAATGTAGTCGAATGGGTAAGGCTAATCTAACCTAATGTTAGTGTTACTCTAGTATGTAATCTGATGGGGTCTTGCTCCGAATTAGTGGTAGGGGCTTGTTTTGTATTATTATTAAGTCCAAGATGTGGACACATAAGAGCAGATAAATATGCCGTGTCATTCCAAGATAGCCATCGGATTCACATCCCGTGAAGTTGTCCATAACCCTCTATTTTAAGAACGAGATTTTTTGAAGGTTTGAATAAGATTTTTTCTTTTAGTTCGGTTGTCACCGAAGTAGATTTCAATTTGGTATCAAAGTTATTTCTAATCATTCCTTTAGAAGAAGAAGAAGAAGAAGAAGAAGAAGAAGAAGAAGAAGAAGAAGAAGAAGAAGAAGAAGAAGAAGAAGAAGAAGAAGAAGATGCTGAAGATGAAGATGAAAATGAAGAAGAAGATTAAGATTAAGATTAAGATCAAGAAGAAGAAGAAGAAGAAGAAGAAGAAGAAGAAGAAGAAGAAGAAGAAGAAGAAGAAGAAGAGGGTGTTCAGGGTGTTAAAATAAAGAGTCTATAAAGGGGATTAAAAAGGGCGGTTAAGATTAGCAAATAATGCCGTAGACTTTCTGTTAAGGAAGAGAACAGCGGCTTGTACTTATAAATAAACATTTTCAATAAAAACTTTCCCATGATAAACATTCTCGAACAAGTTACGTTTAAATTGGAGATAATTAACATGTTTGTACTTTTCCTCGCATACTGTAGCTAAAATGTGTTGCCAGTGTTTTTGGGAATCTTTTTTTTAGAATTTGTTTGGCCAAAGTAAATTGGTTCAGGTAAAAAATATCTAAATTGATTCTTGGAAATAAGTTATTTTTGTTAGATCAACATGCAACATGCTCTTGTTGCATGCAAGCGATTTTTTTTTCATTGTTAATGATATTTTTATCTTAATAAATTTTGATAATATGTAAATGATATTTTTTTTAGAATTTTATGATATTCTTCTATTACATTTTGAAAAGTTGTGGCTGGCAACGAAAACTTTGTTTGTAATTTGAAATAAAAATGAGCCAAACTGCTTAATTATCATCATTCCATACTTGTTTATATGATAATTATACCTATTATGAGATAAATTGACAATTTCAGCTTGTGATTCAAATGCGGAATGAAAAATATGATAAACATAACAATTTTTTTTGTGCATTCGACACAAAAAAATTCCTCGTTACACTCCATGGATGAGTGTTCTATTTTCATCCCATCCTCGATATGGCATTGTAAATTGATAAAAGGGAATTAAATCTCTACACATAAACGAACATAGCTCAACATTGCGAATCAAAGCTGAAGCTAAGTTTTAAAAATATGTACCTAACATTTTCAGATTTCTTATGTTCACTATGTTTTAAGTATATATGCGATATGATGGCCCTAAAAGTTAAAAATGAACGGTTCCAATCTGGCGGACAACGTTAAAAAGTGAAATTTGGTACATTTTCTGTTAAATGTGCAAATTGAATCTCCTACGTGTATTATTAAGGAAGGCACATCGACTACAAATATTTAGAAATATTCACTATATGAAATGAATATAATGTATTAGTGACTGGTTTTGAAGTATAGTAATGTATTGAATTGAAATAGGCTAATATTATAGAATTTACTAATAAGAAAAATTAAATATACAAATCACAACGATAGAATTTAGCGGATAATAGAGAGGTATCTCCAATCCTTCTATTCTAAGGGGTAAGTTCTAAGAGAATTGATTTAAGGAAAAATTAAATGATGGAGAATTTAACTGAGTTTCTTAACAAAGTATTTATGATTTTTAACCACTTTATAATTGACTATAATCCATCTTGACCACTGTATTTTTAACATTTCAAGAGAGCAGAGGGGTTGCGCGTTGCCAGGAGTATAAGTATTTTTAGGATAAATAAGCAGGCTAAATTTAGGAAGTTCATTATTATATTAACTTCTTGGTACCGACGTTTCGGGTAGGAACCCATTCTCAAGGATATGGCATTATAAATATATACAAACCTAATCATCATCACTTCACTAACTCTATAATTTAAGAAGGGGATTTTTTTGAGTATTCGAATAATAATTTCATCTTAGTTTGGTTATGACTTATATTTTTATCAAAGTTATTTCTAATAATTCTTTTATAATATCAAAAAACAAAATGGTGAAGTTCAGAAATTAAATATAAGTATCGAAATTTTGTGATTTTTTTTAAACCCAAAGAATTATAAATGGTGAAGTTTGGAAAATTTATTTTGTATATCTTCTTCTATAACTATATTTTAGCAACGCAAATTTTTGAAAGGGGAAAATTATTATAATTGGCGAAGTTCAGAAAATTCATAAAAATTTAACCATGGCTGCTTTTTTAAAGATTTTAATCTTTTAATGTTAAAAACATTTTTGGTTTTACCTTTCTCTGTTTGTTTCATTGACCTTCCCCGTCTTTTAAAAAACTTTAACATTTTAGCTGTTTTCAAATACGAGTCACCTAGAAAAAAAAATTCTAGTTCACAAAAATTGTAATAATATTTGGGGGAGTCTATTCGGTCGAATGTTCTGTTTGACCAAGTAAATATTTTGGACAGGCAGAAAAGAAATTATCTGTCCGTATTAATCAGCATAAATACAATGTTAGGAGAGCTGTAAATAATAGCGCCGTCTTTTTGTGTATATGTCCCAAAATAACCATTTAATTAATTGGAATTCAGCAAAATTTATTTTTCACTCAAATGACTCAATTAAAATAAATCTTGTTGAATATTCCTGTATAAGCCAATTTAATAACTTTAACATTTCCCCTGGCCTTTTTAAAATTAATGTTGTTTTGAAAAAACTCACTCTTAAAGAAACTAGCTTTCACTTATGTTCCTAATTTTTTTTTTGCAATTTTAATTTTTAGAGGAACCCGAATTGTCAATTTAATTATTGCATTGATTTTGCATTGACGTTATTTTATCGTTTTAACCCTTTTGGCTCTGTTCTTGACTCTTTCTTGCCTCTCGGTTTGACCTTGCTACCTTTTATAGCTAAATCTTAATGTGAATTTACCCATCACTCTCCTATTTCCTCATTGGTGATTTCTTGTCTTAGAGGCGGTCCTTTATCTTTTAATAGCTTATATATACCCTTATTATATTATTTTCTCCTGTAGTTATCCTTGAGAATGAACTGAATAAAGTTCGAAAGGACTTGGAAGCTCCTTTTCATTTTTCCTGCGGGACATTGCATTCATTGCGAACCTCACGTCATACTTTATGAGTTATTCATTTCATATATATATATATATATATATATATATATATATATATATATATATATATATATATATATATATACATATATATGTTCCATTAAGACGGATCAAAGTTATCAGTAAATAAAAGTGTAATTGATGAAAATTTATTGATTTCACTATTAGATCATGTTATTTGAGTCATGGCAATTATGTGGGAAAAATAATATCGCCTAAATGTCCGACAAGGCTTCGGCGGCTCACCTCCACTCGATGGTCAAAATTTTTTTGGACGTCTCTGCATAGTTGCTCCTCGATCTCACCAATATGCCTTATTATCTCATCCTTCAGTTGTTGAATTGTTGTTGGCGTGTTGGGATAGACCTTACTTTTGAGATGATCCCAAAGGACAAAATCTAAAGGCGTCAAGTCACACGATCGTGGTGGCCAATTGACCTCGCTTTTTCGAGAGATGATGCGACCTGGGAACTTCTCATTCAATAAAGCCATTGTTGCATTGGCTGTGTGGCGTGTGGCGCCGTCCTGTTGAAACCACAAATCTTCGACATCCATAGAATTCAATTCAGGGTATAAAAAGTTGGTTATCATGGCACGGTATCGCTCGCCTGTCACCGTAACAGAATTCCCGGCATCATTTTCGAATAAATACGGCCCAATGATTCCGCTAGCAAAAAAAATGCACACCAAACACTAACCTTTTGTGGATGCAGTGGCTTTTCAACAATCTTCCTGGGATTTTCATCAGCCCAAATGCGACAATTCTGCTTATTAACGAATCCACCAAGATGAAAATGGGCTCCATCACTAAAGATGATTTTTTGCGAAAAATCATCATCGGTTGCCTTTGCTCATGCACCCAAATGACGAATGTACGGCGCTTCAAATGGTCAGCAGTCTTCAGTTCTTGTGCCAATTGAATTTTATAAGCGTGTAGAGACAATTCTTTTGTTAAAATTCGATGTAACGTTGTTGTGGAGAGGCTTAATTCCTGCGCGCGATGACGAATAGAGGTGTCTGGATCTTCGGCCACATTCTGGCGCACTGCAGCAATGTTTTCAGCTGAACGGGGTAAACGAGCACGCAATGGCGTTTTCATATCTGCCACCGACCCCATTTTTTTTTAATTTGCGAACAATTTTCCCGATTGCACTGTCGATTGGACGATTATGTTGACCAAAAAAATCACGAAGTGCCCGAAATGTGTTTCTGTTTGAACGTCCATTTTCGTAATAGGCTTCGATAACTTTAACACATTATTTGATTGTTAATCTTTCCATGGTTAAAATTGCCAAAGAATGAAGTTGTTAACTCTAAAAGAAAAAGAAAAAAATCATTAGACGCTTAAACTTAACTCAAATTTAAAATCGGTCCAAGTTATTGGAACACCCATTATATACGATGGGCGGTCAATAAGTTTTGTGAATCGGTAGGGCAAAACAGAGGAAGGGGGGTGGCTGTTTGTGAAGGTGTTAGGACAAGTTATGACAAGTCAAGATCTGCAGCCGCACGCTCCTACCTCATCTATTTAAGAAGCAGTAGCTGATCGCGGATCGTCAGTCACAAATTTTTTAACAATGGAGAAGGTTGAGCACCGCGCAGTGATCAAATTTTTGACCAAGGAAGGCAAGAATGCAAAAGAGATCCATGAACGCATGGTTACAGTGTACACCGACACCGCCCCTTCCTATGCAACCATTGCTCGCTGGAATAGGGAGTTCCTTATGGTCGTGAGTCCCTTGAAGATGATCCCCGTCCAGAACACCCGTCAGACGTGACCAACGAGGACAATGTGACCCGTGTGGAGAGGAGGATCCTCGAAAATCGACGGGTGAAGGTCGAAGAAATTTAGCGAGAACTTGGAATATTACATGGAAGTGTCATCAACATCATCCACGACAATTTGGCCATGACCAAGGTCTCTGCCCTTTGGGTCACTAGGAACCTCACGAAACCTCACGCCCAATGATCGACTTCAACGTCGTCAAAGTTCGGAGGAGCTGCTGCTCCTGTACAACCAAGACCCGGAGGGATTCGAGTCACGCATAGTGACAGGTGATGAAACGTGGGTCCATCACTGGGATCCCGAGACCAAGCTCGAAAGCATGGCCTGGAAGCACAGGGGCTCTCCGACCCCCATCAAGTTCTGGACCCAACCCTCAGCCGGGGTGATCATGGCCACCATCTTCTGGGATTTTGAGGGAGTGTTAAAGGTGGACTATGCGCCTCGTGGAAAGACCATCACAGGCCAATATTACGCCGAGGAACTGGCTGGGTTGAAGAAATGCATCCGTCAGAAGCCGCGCGGCAAGTTACAAGGAGTTACAAGGAAAGAAAGTACCCTAGGAGACCTTAGGGTCCATTCAAAGAGGGTACCTTTGGACTAGCAATCGAGCAGGCACATGACTGCTCAATTGTTTTGCGTCCCTAAATGGCCACTTTTCAAGACTTTGTCTAGTCTTGACTTGAACTGGTCAACAGATTCACTGTTGACAACTTCCACTGGAAGTGCGTTCCACTTACCGCAGATACTGTAGGTGAAAAAATTTCCACACATATTGCGGTTGTAACGCTTCAGTTCAAGTTTGAAGCCGTGATTGCGCGTTCTGTTCTCAGTCAGTGTGAAAATATCCCTGTAGTCAACATTGTTGAACCCTCGAAGTATTTTGAAAACTTCGATGAGCTGACCACGAAGTCTACGGGTTTCCAGCGAGAACAGATCTAATTCCCTTAGTCTATCCTCATAACTTTTATGTCGGATAGAGGAAATCAGCTTGGTTGCCCTGGCTTGTACGCGTTCCAATCTCGCGATGTCCTTTTGCAATGAATGACTCCAAAATTGTACGGCATACTCCAGGTTCGGTCGGACAAGTGAGTTGTACAGGCACAGTACAATCTCCTGGTTCCGATAACCAAACTGGCGCTTTATATAGCCTAGCATCCTTTGGGCCCTTTTCTCCGACTCAATGCACTGTTTCAAGAACTTGAGGTCCCTAGTGATTGTTACACCCAAGTCCTTTTCAGTGTCGGTGGATTCAATAGCAGTGCCCTTAAGGATATAATGAGATTGGGGGTTTCTGTGGCCGATATGCATTACTTTGCATTTGTTCACGTTAAAAGGCATTTGCCACGTGTCCGCCCACTCCCCAATCTTCCCAAGATCTTCCTGCAGGCGGGCAGTATTTCCATACTTTGCAACGTTCATACCAAGCTTGGTATCGTCGGCAAATTTGGAAATCTTGAGTGGGTGCCGCTAGTAACGGGCACCCACTCAGAAGACTGTCCATTCACCACCACCCGTTGCCGTCTGCCACTTAGCCAGTTCTCGATCCAGTCGGCTACTTTTCCGTCTATGCCCAGCGCTCGCACTTTCCGGAGAAGGCGGCGGTGTGGTACCTTATCAAAGGTTTTCTGAAAGTCTAAGTACACCACATCCACCGCCTTGTCCCGATCGTGCTCACTGAAGACGAAGTGGAAGAATTCTACAAGGTTCGTCAGGCATGACCGTTGCCTTCGGAAGCCGTGCTGGGAACTCCTGAGTAGCAGCTTTGACTCTAAATACGACGTCACTTTGTCCACCATGATGCTTTCCATGAGTTTACCGACTATCGGAGTCAGACTGATAGGTCGGTAGTTTGACGGTTGGCTACGGTCTCCTTTCTTGAAGATAGGAGTCACCTCCGCCTCACGCCAGTCTCTAGGAACGCATTTGGTCCGGATTGACATGTTGAAGATTGCGCTCAGGTGTCGTGACACTTAATCGCTTACTTCTTTCAACACTTTAGGTAGAAACCCATCCGGGCCAGGTGACTTATTCGTCTTTAGGTCACTGATCTTCTTTTTTATTTTCCCTTCGGTGAAGTCCATATCCTCCAGCTTTTCCCCCGAGTAGGAATCCATTGGCTGGGGAATGGGACCACACTCTTCAGTAAACACTGAAGAGAAGTAGTCGTTGAGGAGGTTAGCATTTTCTGCATCTGAATGCTTTAATGCCCCCTCATCATTTCTCAAAGGGCCAATCGTTCGACGGATTGGTTTACGGCTGTTCACATATCCCCAAAACTCCTTGGGATTCTCTTTACAGTCTCGCCACTCGGAGTTCCTCAGACCACTTAGTCGCCCTTATGCTGGACTTCACTCTCCTGGCTAGCCTCCGGTATTCGTCAAAGTCGCCCAAGATCTTCGATTGCCGGTGGACAGTTCTCTTCTCCCTAAGCAGTTAACCGATTTCTCGATTAAACTACTTTGGTTGAACAGAAGACCGACGGGTGTCCTGCTCGTCCACGGAAATGCCCCTGTCCACAAGGCCAGAGTTGCACAAGCTGCCCTGAGCGAGTGCGGCTTCGACTAGCTCAACCATCCCCCCTACAGCCCAGTTCTGAACCCTAGCGACTACTTTTTATTTCGCCAGTTCAAGGCTGCACTGCGTCGACGCCGGTTTGGGGACGATGAAGATGTCCAGCTCGCCGTCCAGGAGTGGATTGAACAGCAGTCAGGAGATTTCTGGTTGTGGGGAATTCAAAGCCTCAGGGACAAGTGGCGCAAGTGAATTGAAGTCAAGGGTAGTTATATTGAAGAATAATAAATCACTTTTCCTCATATTTTGTTTCCTTATATCCGAATTGCAAAACTTATTAACGGCCCCCCCGTATATATATATATATATATATATATATATATATATATATATATATATATATATATATATATATATATATATATATATATATAATGAGCATGAAAACGTACGTTATGGTACAAATCATAATTTATTATTCCAGACGTTTCGGAACTAACCCTGTTCCATCTTTAGTGGCTACAGAGAATAAATAAAAAGTTATAACCATTGTATTGTATCAGATACATTTAACACCCTATTAGCCTTTATCCCCTGAAATTTAAACTCTCTGCCCTCAAATCCAGTATCCATCGGACCTTCCGTATCTGCTCTGATTAGTACTCTTTCAACCAAGAAATTGGTTATTTGAAGTACTTTTCCCATTCCAATTACGATACCATCAATATTTTCAATAAACTAGTGTCCAATTTTCTGAATAAAATTTTCATTCCGAAACCAACTATTCAAACTTGTTCAAAACAGAACGTGTACATAAAATTACCTTTTTTTTAACCACTTCACCTCTCAACTCAACAAAGATATCAGATCGCTTCTCTCTAGACATTTTCCCCAATCTAATTTTAGCATTATTAATGACAATCCCTTCGGTTTATCATCCTTCTTCAATTACAAGGATCCCATCCTCCTAAAGTTATGCGTTCCTCGGTTGTTTACTTATATACACACGCGATCTGCAACAGTCGCTACATTGGCTTAACAACTTTTCAGTTACAATTGAGGATCTCTAAGCACTTTGGGGTTTCATATAAAAGTGGTTAACTCATTTTCAATCCTGAGCAGCCTCATATTCGTTCATATATCACCAGTTGTGGTCATTCCAGTGATACAGATAATTTTTCTGTAATTCATACTGCACCAAACTCAATAGATTTAAAAACTCTTGACTCCTTGTGTATAAAAAAAATTTGAGCCCCGAATTCAATGACTATGCATAATCAATCAAATTAATAACCCAGTAAATATACCCCAACCAACCAATTCTATCGTATTTCACTAAACACAACTCACTCCGTCATCGTTCTTTTCCATACAATTAGTTGTCCCCTACAACCTCGAGAGTCAACGTTAGTTATTGTGATGTTGCTTTTAATTCAGATCTTTCTTAATCACATAAATTGTAGTCAATGTTAATAATTTTATTTAATTTTATGAGCGTACGTGATTTTAGTATTTTTTCATGCTGGCTTACTATTTCTCATTTTCAATTAGTCAAACAAAGTTTTATTTTCACATATTATCTATATTTGTCTAGTTTTAATATCTTACCATTGTAAGTTAAATTGATTTGTGTCCTTTGGTTTAAGCTTTATTCTTATTGTTTCCCTTTCAGTCGTATTATTTTACTTTGAAGCTATTTGCAATCCCAATTTGAGCTCTTTTTTCGGCTAGTAAGTTGTTACATTTATCTGATACACTTGTTATAACATTTTATTTATTCTCTGTAGCCACTGAAGATGGAATAGGGTCTATTCCGAAACGTCTGGAATAATAAATTATGATTTCATTTCTACCATCGCGTACGTCATCTTTCTGCTCAGAATAAGATTCCCAAGAAGGTCCTCGTTGGTTATCGAGAAGGTCCTCGTTGGTTATCGAGGGTAATTTGACAATTGGAAATAATTCATAACAGTAATCGAGCAACGGCAATTACCTGCACTAAGATAGCCAGACACTGATATATGTAGATAATTCGTACAAATTATGAATTGTTTGAAACATGTACGCAACTACATTGGCTTATTTTTTACTTTAACAAAATTTGTTGAGCAGAAAATTTAAGTGCAAGAAATGGTTCGTCACCGAGAGTAAAATGAATCACAGAGCCTAACTGAGTGTGTCCAATTACACAAAAGTGTTAGCGAAATGTTTGCTGTATAATATAAATTGTTACTTCATAAAAAAAAACCCGATAAGAAACTTTGTTAAAATGAAAACATTAAAATTTTATGTGTTTCGCACATCAATTCTACCATATTATGGCTTAGGGGGAAAATTACCAGCATCCAAAATTCTCGAAAAAACTCTCACGAAAACAAAGAATTTTACAATAACTTACAGCAAAAAACTCATCAGTAATTTACTGTAAAAAATTACAGTGCGGTACTATCAATTTTATATCAAGATTTTACAGCGAATCTGTCTTCAAGCATCTCTTTAAAAGTGCACACTTCAACCTCCACACACTGTATGGGGTCTAAACCCTCCGTGTTCATACCTTATTTTATTATCCTTCTTACACGTCCAATACTCAACATTTAGGGTTACGTACCTTTTCGTCCCCGACACACTCGGTTAAATTCATAGTTATTTAGGTTCCCTACATTTGCGCTAACACTACAACAACAAAAATTCCTGTTCGAACTACTGTTTATGATATTCCTTGATTTTCAAAACGTGGTACCCACCTTAACCAAGACATACATTCTCCCGTTTCTTTCAGAACACACTCGCGGGACGCACCGACATTTTGATGGAGCGTTCGCCCTCACTGTGTTGTCCCTCGGACTGTTCGGCACATTCTTGTTGAATGTCCCGGTTTGGGTGATCTCCCACGTTACCTGTCCCGGTACGGTACCGGGACGAGCGGACTCGCTACCGTTTGTCTCTTGTACTCGGGACGTGTTCGTGTGCACCGACTTGTTGACTCTATGACTTTTTGGAGGAGGCTGGCCTCCTTTATTTTATGTGACTTTGTTATAGGTCGCACGTTCCTGCGTCGGAGGAGGGGGCCCCTCCCCCGGAGCGTGTTTTCTTTTTGCTTTTTATTATCTTGTTGTTTTTTTTGTCTTGTTTCTTAGCCTTTATTTGTTGTTTTTTTATCTTTGATATTTGTTATATATTTGTTTTCTATTCTAGCCTAGTATTAGACTGTATCGTGATTAAGGCGACTTTTGCCCTAGTAAGTAGTCGCCAGATGGGCTCCTAAAATAAAAAAAAACTCCCTTTTCTTTCTTTGTCGCATTTTAACACTTCACTCCATTCCACTACCCGACAGACCTTTGGATTTAATCAAAACCCGCAAATTAAGTATGGAAAAACCTTTAGAAAATCTTTGACTAGATATTACCACTATAAGGTCCCTCATAGCCCCCATCTCTTCCCTTTTATATGGGAGTTTTAAGGGACTCGACTCCCTATCTTATATAAGCCCCACACGCCATAAACATCCCAATTTGTCGCGTCACGAAATAAATTGCCGCACCTTCTCTGACCCCAATTTTTTCTCCTCTATTGGAATTTGTGTTCCCATTTTATTTGAATGGGGGCAAGGGGAGGGGGGGGAGGGGTAGCTCGGAATTGAATAGCAGAAATGAATCAATTTCGATCGCTTTTCAAAGTCAGGATTTGTACAATAAAGTGGCAAAATTGTGGTGGAATCTTGCGGGGCGGAAAAGCGATATTTACGAATTGTATTAGAGCCATGTTGGATATTGTGAGGGAAAGTGGATTGAAGTGGTTGTTTAGGGCAGTGGTGGGGGATATGTGTGGGGAAATTCGCCTAAAGTGGGTGGTGAGATTAGAAGTTTGGGTCAGAATAGGTCACATACTGTAAGTTAGGTTAGGTAGGTTTAGGTTCTTGGATATCCATTTACAACAACCAAACGTCAAAGACCCCCCACTACGCAAGAAAATCGCTTGTTATTTGTACACAAAGGAAGGGGGATAGAGAAAAGGGATAAAATCAAGGCAGCCAATAATTTTTTTCTTAATTAACATTCAGATGACAAGCAAAAAATAAAGGACTTACCGATCTCTTTGCCAATCTGATAGAATTCTCAAATTTCAATTATGGAATGGACCTTAAAAATTACAAGAAACGACTCATCTACATCGTGTGTCTAGGTTTGTTAAATATAACTTAAGTCCTCAGAAACTGAAGGGAACTATAAGAACAATACATGCTAGAAAGAACCCAGAGGAACCATAGAATAAATGTTTGGATAAGAAGATAAACATGAGTGATAGATATAATAAAATGAATGAAGGTTCGGGAAGGAAGATGGACAAGAAACAGTGCTAGAAGAAACGACACATAAATAACGAAAGAAATCTTTGACTGGGCGTATTAATGAGGAAAGATACCCAGAAAACAACTCGTCGATGGTTAGGAGATGAAATTCCCTCAACTGGCACTAGCAGGAGCAACATAGAAAACTCAGGCGTTGGATATATATACAGGGTGTTTTCCCTCAAAATGTACTCACCCTTTTACGTTAAGTCAGTTGGTATCCGCCTAAAATGTACTCCCCCTTTGACAGTAAATCCATCTGTGTCTCCCTCAAATGTACTCTGCCGATACCTAATTATATAATTTATAATGGTAGAATTAAGAATAAGTTAAGAAGAAAGAAAATTTGTTCTAAATTGCTTCTCTAGAAGAACGAAAAAGTGATGGAATTGCAAAGAAAATTTCCCAGAGATTCCTAGACGCGACGCGCCATTGCTCACATCTGACATAAGTTTGCAGCCGATCGAACTGTTCACGACGTCCATAAACAACGTTGTCGAAGATCGCAAGAGAGGAACATGCGCTGGAATCCCTCTCACAAAGGCCTCATGAAACCTGACCCCCCCCCCCAATAAATCCAGCGTCCACCTCGTTTTGAAGCGATCCTTTTGGTAAAGTTCCATTCCGACATTAATCCACGCTCTCATGAATGGCACATAGACAAATGCGCGAAAAATGCAATATTGCCATACAAAATTGTCTGGAGTGATGAGGCCACCTTTAATATAAATGGCTTAATTCATTGACACAATTGCACCTACTAGACTCCTCATATTGGGATAGTACTATGGAATACCATTTTATGTTACCAAAGATTATGGGTGTAGGGTATCATCATTGGGGCCCCGCATGACCCTTTTTTTTACCAAACCCTCATTAGTGAGCCAGTGTCTCGTGGCTCACAGGATACAGGATCTTGTTATTCTAGCGTTAAACATTTAAACATGAACCTCATAAAAATTTGTCCCAAACTTTCTCCCGACTTTATTATCAATCCTTTTTTAGCATTTATCTCTACAGACATAAATTCGTTCGATTAAGAATTTCTGCTCTCTCTCTCTCTCTCTCTCTCTCTCTCTCTCTCTCTCTCCATCGAACACACATCAACGAACATTCACTTCAGACAAAGCTCCTCCCCTAGAAACCCAATTGGTAATCAAAACAAGTCACGCCCACTTTATTAACACATAAATAATTGGACATTATAGAACATTACACGCAGTCAGTCACATCACCTCAGGAAACACAACTCTCTTCCATTCGTCTTCACGTTGTGGTCCAGCCACCGAGAAAGGACTTTTAACTCACCTAAAGTCCACCCAATGGCTTCCTCAAGCAGTCATCAGTGCATAGCATTCACAAGTCTTTCCATCCACATTCACATTTACTCCTTGCATCGAAATAGGGATTTAAATTTCCCGACTCCAGTCATTCATCTTATTAAAGGTCAAGAGCAGAAAAAAAGGTTTTTTTATCAAGTTGTTTAAGAATCCAAATACGAACTTATTTGGTGAACACCTTCATAAAAGAACTTGAATTTCGAACTTGGATTCATAAGCAGAGAATAAATATTTGTTTCAACGAGGAATTGTGTCACCTAAATAAAAATTCCTTGTTGTTTACCAAATAAACAAGGCAAGATGGCGATAATGCAGAAGTGTTTGCGGTGTAGTTTACCTACCGGGTTTGGATACTGGCATTCGCTCGATAAAGTCAAGAAGACAAACGGTAACTCATATCAGATCTCCTTAGAGAGAAAGAGAGAGAGAGAGAGAGAGAGAGAGAGAGAGAGAGAGAGAGAGAGAGAGAGAGAGATATTAAAACATACGCAGACAGTTGTGGAGCGAAAGAAAGAAGAGTGAAATAAACAGACAGATAAAGGTTCAAAAGATGATAGAAAAAGAGAAAAAGAACAGAGAAAGAGATAAAAGTATATAGAGTGAAAAGACTGATAGAAACCCTGAGAGAGAGATAAAAGGAGATAGAGAAACAATGATAAAGAACCAGAGAGAAAAAATAATAAAGAACAAGATAGAGGGAGAGATACCCTGATAAAGAGTAAAAGAGAGGGGGAGAGACAGTAATAAAGAACCAGAAAGAGAGAGAGGGATAATGATAAAGAACATGATAGAGAAAAAAGAGAGAGAATAATTAAGAACCAGAGACAGGGAGAGAGATAATAATAAATAGAAAGAGATAGGGAGAGAGATAATAATAAAGAACAAGAGAAATGATAAAAAACAGAAAGGGGGAGACGATAAAGAACCATGAAAAAGCAGATACAGTGATAAAGAACCAGAGAGAGATAGATAGACATTCATGCAGAAGAATGAGATGAGCGGAGAGAGAGAGAGAGAGAGAAAGAGAAAGAGAGAGGTAGAGAAATAAAGAAAGATAACGAGAAAGGAAGAGTTGGAGAGGTGAGAGATAGAAAGAGAGAGAAATTTACATACAAAGAGAGAGAGATAGGGAGAGATTGAGTGAGTGACTCAGAGATAGAAAGAGAAAGAGAATAAGAGAGAGAGGGAAACGGAGAGTGAGATAGCACGAAGAAGAGAGAGAGAGGGAAACGGAGAGTGAGATAGCACGAAGAAGAGAGAGAGAGGGAAACGGAGAGTGAGATAGCACGAAGAAGAGAGAGAGAGAGTCCACATGTACAACTTGTTACCACAATTGCCTTCATTACCACTCCATCGCCAGGTAGAGATCAAAGCGCCTCTGAAAAAGGCAGTTCTTGACTCAATCTAATTAAATAGAAACTCATTTTGCCGATTCCAATCTGTACAAAAAGACGCCTCATTTTTTCATTCTTTTGATACTCTTTCTTTCGATTTTCTACACACATTTTAACTCTTTTTTAACTCATTTTTCCTTTGATTTTTTGTTCCTCTTTTTTTTTGTTCCCTTTGTTTAATCATCGCCAGCATTTGTAGTTTGCGATTAATTGCTTCGTTGTTTTAAAAGGGAGATTAACGATTTACTCTGTATTCTTGAGATATTACTTCATCACTAAGTATATAATTTAAGAAGGGGATTTTTTTTTAATATTTGAATAATAGTTTCATCTTAGTTTGGTTATGACTTATGTTTTTTTATCTATTTCTAATAATTCATTTATAATATCAAAAAACAAAATGGTGAAGTTCAGAAATAAATATAAGTATCGCAATTTTGTGAATTTTTTAAAACCCAAAGAATTACAAATGGTGAAGTTCAGAAAATTTATTTTTATACCTCTTCTATAACTAAATATTTTAGCAACGTGATATTTTGAAAGGGGGGAAATTTAGTTTAGAGTTCCTTTATAAAATTATTATAATTGGCGAAGTTCAGAAAATTTATAAAAATTTAACCATGGCTGCTTTTTTATTTTAATCTTAGTAGCGAAGCGCAAGCTCCCCACGTAGGGGGAATGGCGAAGGAAGCGATTGTCTGGTTTATAAATTAGGATTCTCTTCATTCGTTTAAAGAGGCATTTAAATGTATACTCCTGTTCATGGAAGGTATGTTTCTATATGTCTTGTTTTTGATAAAGTTTGATTTCAAAGATTTTTATTTATTTATTATTTCTTTATGCTTCCCTCTAAAGAAAAGAAGAAAAAGCAGAAGAAAACAAAAAGAATAGATGAGAGAAATAGAGATAAAGAAAGACGTTGAACAAAGAGAGGAAGAGGAAGAAAAAAAGTATAAAATAATAAAAAAGAAGACAAGAAAGAATAAAGAAAGAAGAAATGATGAGGGTGAAGAAGACGCTGAAAAAATCAAGATTAAGACATCCCGACAAACAAGATGTTGAGAACATACGAAATAAATGATTTGGGTCGTAATCTCTAAAGCCAAATCCCGAAAATTCAATATCCCGAAAAGCCAAAATTAACGTGTTTGTATATTAATTAACCCTGGAACACTAACCATCAGTTCACTACACACCACTACTAACCATGGGTATATCATACCCGATTTGAAAAAAATATATATATTAAATGTAAAACTTTAATGGAAACGATTTACATGAAGACACTTGAACTTTGAACTTTGACTTAACCATAAGAAAACGTGACAATGACGCCGTTGCTCTGGGTACCTCCTACCCATGGTTAGCGTTCTAGGGTAATGAAGTGGCAGATATCCTTCTCATTTATAGCTGATTAAAACGAATCTAACCAACCAGACAACTAGTAAACTTCAACCCAAGAGGACATTAGTTCTAACTATACTTTATAATGATATTCCTTTCGTGTACCCTGTAAGAATATGGAGGATATTTGCGAAATTTTTACTTCTCAAAAAAGAACTGATAATTGTACGCACGGAGGTGAAAGATAATCTCTGAAGTTGCGTTATTATAGGTGCAGGGAAGGTCGAAAATCGCTTAATTGCAAAGAAAGAGCGATAACTCTATATTTAAATGGATAACATATGCTAGAAAAATTAATTGACGTAACATGTCATAAGCTATACTGCTGAAAGCTGATGCACAGGTCTGTATTTGCATGTATGATGTATTTGTAGGGCAGGTGAAATATTTGTATGTATGACTAATTTTTTTAATTGAAATTAATGCAATTTCTTTCCTTTTAAAATTTTAGACCCCAGTCTTTGTAACGGAGTTCGAAACGTTCGAAATAGGAAGGCATCAAATCGAAATTTTGGCTATCGTGATTTTGGATTTTCGTGATTTCGGCTTTCGGTGTTTTTGTATTTTGAGGATTTCGGCTTTCGTGATTTTGGATTTCCGTGATTTTGACCTTCGTGATTTTTGATTTTCGAGATTTCGGCTTTCGTGATTTTGATTTTCGGGATTTCGACTTTCGAGATTTTTTTACCCTTGTGATTTCGGGTTTTGTGATTTTGTATTTTGGGGATTTCGACTTTCGTGTTTTTGTATTTTCATAATTGCAGCTTTTTGATTTCGGATTTTCGAGATTTCGGCTCTTGTCATTTTGGATTTTCAGGATTTCGGCTTTCGTGATTTTTGAGTTTCGTGACTTCGACCTTCGTATTTTTTTTATTTGGGGGATTTCGGCTTTCGTGATTTTTTTTATTTCCGAAATTTCGGTTTTCAGTTATTTGATTTTCGTGATTTTGTATTTTCCGGATTTAGGCTTTCGTGTTTTTGTATTTTAGTGATTGTGGCTTTTTGATTTCGGATTTTCGAGATTTTGGCTTTCACGATTTGGGATTTTGGTGATTTTGACTTTCGTGTTTTTGGATTTTCTTAATTTCGGCTCTCGTGATTTTGAATTTTCATGATTTCGGTTTTCGTGTTTTGCCATTTCAATGATTTCGGCTTCGTATTTTAGGTGGATTTTCGAAATTTAGGCTTTCCTGTTTTGGGATTTCGGTGATTTTATATTTTCGTGATTTCGACTTTAGGGATTTTAGCTTTTGTGTTTTGGTATTTTCGTGATTTCAGCTTTTGTGATTCTGGATTTTAGTGATTTCGGCTTTCGTGATTTTGACTTTCGTGTTCGAGGATTTTCGTGATTTCGGCTTTCGTGTTTTTGGTTTTCTTAATATGGCTTTCGCGTTTTTGTCTTTTCGTGTTTTTTGGATTTTCGTGATTTCATACTTTGTGTTTTGGGATTTTCTTAATTTTGGATTTCGTGATTTTGAATTTTCTGGATTTAGGCCTTCGTGATTTCAGCTTTCCCGTTTTTGTCTTTTCGTGATTCCGGCTTTCGTGTTTTTTTTGTCTTTTCGTGATTTCGGCTTTCGTGTTTTGGGGATTTTCGTGATTTCGACTTTCGTGTTTTGAGGATTTTCGAAATTTCGACTTTCGTGTTTTGGGGACTTTCAAAATTTAGGCTTTCGTGGTTTGGGATTTTAGGAATTTTAGTTTTCGTGATTTGGGTTTTCGTGTGCCTCGGAAAAGAAGTGGGCAGATGAATAAAAGGAAGAGGAAGAGAAGAAAGATGAAGTAGAAAAGCAAATAAAAAATAGAAGAAAAGAGACACTACGCCTAAATCGATTCTTGTCCTGTCACCCTACGACTATGGGGGCTAAGTCTCGTTCAAAGAGCGATCACTTCTTTCATCGAGAGTTACCGTCATCTAGAGAGAATAATTGGAACTTTGCTGCACTCTGTATTCTTTACATAGAGATTTACATAATTATTATCGGATATATAAAAATAATAAGTGGTGTCAGCTCGACGTCGCAGAAAAAGATTTGAGGAAACCGCGACCACACAACCTAAAAAGACACGTTGGGGGAACGGGGGAGAGGGGTATGCGTTATGTGGGACAAACAAGAAGAGAAATGATGATAATAATAACGAATAAACGATAAAGCTAGCAGATGCTTGCTTTATGTGAGAGAAAGAAGAAGGGACATGATGATTATAATAATGAATAAAGGAGAAATTCAGCAGATGTTTGCGTTATGTGAGAGAAAAAAGAAGGGGAATGATGATAATAATAATGAATAAAGGAGAAATTTAGCAGATGTTTGCGTTATGCGAGAGAAAGAAGAGGGGAATGATGATAATGATAACGAATGAAGGAGAAAGGTAGCAGATGCTTGCGTTATGCAAGAGAAAAAAAGGGAAATGATGATTATAATAACGAATAAAGGAGAAAGCTAGCAGATGCTTGCGTTATGTTAGAGAAAAAAGAAGGGGAATGATGAAAATAATAACGAATAAAGGTGAAGCTAGCAGCTGCTTAAATTACGAGAAACAAACAAGCAGAGTAATAATAATAATAGTTAATAAAAGCGACAAACCAGCAGGGGAATGATAATAACAGTGAATAAAATAGAGAGTACATATGAGAGACATGAGAAATAATAATAATGCATAAAGGATAGAATACAGATGCTTGCGTTATTAGAGACGACACAAGAATGGGAATGATAATAATAATGCACGAGACATTGTTTTTTTACCCCTCTGCTAATTCGTGTTGCCAATTTTGGGGTCCTCGAAAGGTAATATCTGCATTTTTGTAATTCAACGCTCGTATTTTCACCACAAGGTGAAACTCTGCTAGCGAAGACAGAACAGGGAAATTACTAGCAAAAAAATGTTGCTTCTGAATTTGAGTCATGCGTGTTGTCTGGCGCCGGTTCTCTCAACTTCTTATCTTAGTAGACTCAGTTGTGCACCGCCCGAGAAGGAAGCAATACCATGGATAGATTCAATCCTACAAAAATTTGTAAAAGGGAAACTATCTTACTTGGGATTTACGCCGGAAACTCCAATGCGAAGATTTCCGAGTGTTTGGCTGTCAATTTGAGGACTGTGCAGAAGATCCAGAAAGAGATGGATGAGTCAGGTTGTGATTACGAGGGTACTGCGGCTTGCAAACTTCACTTTAACCATTCTTGCAAACTTCACTCTGACCATTCTTGCTAACTTCACTCTAACCATTCTTGCAAACTTCACTCTAACTATTCTTGCAAACTTCACTCTGACTATTCTTGCAAACTTCACTCTAACCATTCTTGCAAACTTCACTCTAACCATTCTTGCAAACTTCACTCTAACCATTCTTGCAAACTTCACTCTGACCATTCTTGAAAACTTCACTCTAACCATTCTTGCAAACTTCACTCTAACTATTCTTGCAAACTTCACTCTAACCATTCTTGCAAACTTCACTCTAACCATTCTTGCAAACTTTACTCTAACCATTCTTGCAAACTTCACTCTAACCATTCTTGCAAACTTCACTCTGACCATTCTTGCTAACTTCACTCTAACCATTCTTGCAAACTTCACTCTAACTATTCTTGCAAACTTCACTCTAACCATTCTTGCAAACTTCACTCTAACCATTCTTGCAAACTTCACTCTAACCATTCTTGCAAACTTCACTCTAACCATTCTTGCAAACTTCACTCTGACCATTCTTGAAAACTTCACTCTAACCATTCTGATATGAACAGAGCCCCCGAATTTGTTGCGGAGATCTAGGCCATCATTGACAATGATACCAGCAAGTCAATGAGATCCATAACCAGGGACAAGGGACTGTCACTCTGTCTCGCCAGACAGGTAGTGCATAAGGACATCCGCTCCTTCTCAATCAAGACGAGAAAGGGTCAGCTCTCTGTCGCAGAAGATGAAGGACAAGCGAAAGGAAGGTGCTGCGAAGCTCGTGAACAACCTGCAGGATCCCCTCAAGCCTGGCATTCCCTGGTTCTTCTCAGACGAGAAGTTTTTCTGCCAGTACTTAGTGGTGAAAACTCGCAAAACAAGTGCTAGCTTGCTGTGTCCCCCAAAGATGTACCGAAAGTCATGAAGAGCAAGTTGACAATCTACAACATGTTGTCTGGAGTGGCCACCTTATCTTCTTAAAGAGCTACATCAAGAGGATGGAGGAGTTGGTGTTGCCCAGGAGGTGGTCACTGGAAGGCCTTACGTCTGGGTAGCAGCACCTTGCACCATGTCACACAAGCAGGAGAACCAAGTCTGGCCTGTCAGACAATTTCTTTGACCACATCTCTCCGCCGAACATCCAACTTCCTAGGCTTAAACCCCCTGGTCTATTATGTGCGTGGAGGGGGGTGGGGGGAGTTAAAAGAGAGACCAAATGTACAACACCAAATGGAGCTTAATTCGTGGATCACCACATTTTTCGCCCAGTTGTAAAGGAGGACCATTGAGAAGGCCTGCAGCAGGTTCCGATAACGCCAGTAGGCCGTGATTGAGCCCGTGCCGAGGCAATTGAATAAGATAAATAATGCAACAATCCTTCAAGTCTTTAACAGGTAACTTTGGTACCCATAGCACCTGATAGAATCCTTTATTATTAGATGTGAAATGTTTATTAAATGTGGCAACGTGCGATTACGGTTGATAATAATAATTAAAGGATATTATATTATAATAAGGACGTCTCAAGTAGCATTCAATTTTACGCTAATTACTCGCTTCCAATTTGATTTATTTTGACCTCAATTTTCCGTCAATGTCATAACAAGACTCTCCTATTTCATCCGTGTAGACTCCAATAAGCCGTCTAAATAGGCTTCCTAAATATGGTCCACTGCGTTATTCCTGACTTTGAATATATATTTTAATGGGATTTTTTTAATTGTTATCTTTATTTTAGTTAGATTATTCAGTTAAATTACATGTTATTAGTGAATTTAGGGTTAAAATAGAGCCTTAGCGACTGTATTCTAGAGTCATCCCCTTATTAGCGAGTTCGAAGAAAACAGAGGCAAAAAAAATAGACGTGGAGAAATATGTTTAGCAAAAGTGAAAGCTTTTGTTAACAAAGTAGATAGGATGAAGATGTTTTTAAATAATGGAAAGGAGAGTAGATCCATTATTAATAGAAAAGTGAAGATGGAATAAGGAGGGTAATAAAAATGTTTAGATTGGATTGCTAACAATATTGGAATGATACATAAGAACATAAGAACATAAGAAAAGAAGGAGACTGCAAAAGACCATTCATGGCCTACACTTGGTAGCTCCTGTTCCAGTTAACACACAAAAGATTTCTTACCAGAGAAAAATCATCAACATTGTCACCCTTTACAGGAGTTCGTCAGATCTAATCTACAATATACGAGTGTCTCATATACAGCAAAATTTGCGCTATTTACAGGGGAGCTTTTGGTTAGGCTGGGAAAAAAATGGGGAAGGGAACCGAAATAGGTGATAGAATATTTGTCGAGGGTTAGTGAGTGGGTAATCCAAGTCCCACTTCCTTGGTATCTATTTTAATTCCGCACCAAGGTAAAGTGGGGGTGAAGTGTAGCCAATACACCTACCATAGCCACTTTCGGTGAATAAGAATAACCCCGGTGCTTCACTTTTGATCAAAATTAAGATAATGATCTCCTGAGTGTGTCCTCACTCAGTAAAAAGCCAGTCATGGGTGCACTTATGTAATATTGAGAATTGAGCCGAGGGGATTGCTTATCAATTGCCAAAGGATAGTCCAAAATAGTTAAAACACACAGATACAAAACTAAACCTTCATATACATAAATTGGAAATATGAAATAGCATATATATGTATAAATAGGATTAATCTTCGCACTGAATTGGTAAGCCTATATAATGTGGTGTGGATTACACTTGAAATCTACTTACTAGGGTGTTTGCGTCTTAATTGCCCCCGACAGAATGAATTGAATAATATCACGGAATTAAGCACTGAATTAATCGCCTGTAATACTCGAGGTTATGAGCTCGGGATGGAAATTCTAGTTAACGATTAAATTGGTGAAGTTAGGGGAAGGGATAATTCACTTTAACGATACCTTTGAGTTCGTAAGTATTTGGAGAATGACGGTGAATGTCTTCTTCTTCTGCCGATGTTCGCACTTATCCCGGTCGTCCGAGGTTACCGAATGTGGGGGTAATCCTAGACCGGTGCCCTGATCTAATGATCCTAGGCTGGATCGCGAAGGCGAGTTAAACTGTGACTCAAATTGGAGTTCTTCTCCACGAAGTGTCCGTTCCGATTATTGGCACCTTGAGTGGGTAATCCGCAGAGGGAGGTCCTGTGTAACCTTTGACTCTGAAGGGAAGAGTCTGCGAGAAGTTTAGCACCCCCGCAAGTACCGTGACGGCAACAACAAATTCCCCGAAGCTTCTTTCTTGCAACGGGCGAACTATTTCCTTTGTGGGACTAGCTTCACACACAACGTAGATCCAAAATCTTCTGCCCAACTCCATGGAGAATTTTCCTTTTTATTTCCCTCAAGAGCTAAAATCGAAAGAGAGCACCGGATTTTCATAAAATTCTTATCATCGCGCGAAAATACCTTTCGTCTGCCGCCAGGACATGCCAAACATTCACACCTCGGCGCCATCCGAGCTTTCTTCGTCTTAAGTCGCAGGTTAATGACGGCACAAAGAAACTCGGGCCTTCGTCGGCTGGCAGATGTCTTCTGAGGCAGACATTTTCCTGTGTGGCCGGCCGCGAATTTGGTTATCTTAAAGGCGCGAAAAGGGGTGAAGGGGATTCGATGCGAAAAGACGAATTTGCAATAAGGGGGGAATACACGCAGTTGTGTCGGCGTATTTATGTATGTACTAATGCATGGAGGTATTTATACTTCTACATATTATATGTATTAAACCTCGCTGATATTTGTGTGGTGGTGATGTTTTTCAATCTAACGTAAGATGGAAAGAAATGGAATGAGAGATTCAGTAAAGAGGATCGGAAGAATGAAGCAGGGGTATTTGTGATTGGAGCGTTAGGGGATTACTCTTAAATAGCATTACACATCTTGTTCGTCTCACATAATGCAAACATATCCGTTTCTTTGGCATGGCAAGATGCAATAGGACATTTGGGAAAAAGGCAAAAGAAAAAGGAATTCAGATTGATAGAGAAGGCAGGATACAAAGGTATACTAAGTCACCAAGTTTAATTAAATAAGTTTAAAGTTGTAAGTATCTAGGATGCGTTGTAGGTGAAAGTGGTGCAAATGAAGCAGATTGCAACCACAAGGTTATAAATGGTAGTGTAGCAGATTAAGGTCGAAGGGCGACCACGTGCCCTCCTGTACCCATGTGGCCCTGAGATCACCGTATAAAGCTTAGAAAGCATGGCTGAACCAGGGTGAGGGTGCAGCCTACGCCGTTATCACGCCTGAGCTGTATTTGTTTAGGGACTGATTTCATCGTCTCCCATGGCCACCTTTCAGCCAACATTCCTGCCTTCCGTCATATGATCGAAGTTTGTTGGAGAATCCATGCCAACGTTATCACAATTCCCCCCCCCCCCTCCCGAAGGTCGCCAACTTTTCCCTAAAATCGCACGTGTGTGTGGAGGCGGCCGCCAAAGCCACCTCACCAGGCGTTTATATAATCTTTCGACTCAGTTTAGTAAGGAGCACTAATAGACTTTCCACCTACTACGGCGAACGAGCTGAAGGACTCTCGCCTCCCACTATCGCCGATTTCGATTCGAGAACGAAGGTAAAATCGACATCCGTGAAGTCAGCCATAGTCAATCGGCGAGTATCTGATGAGGATTCCTATCTCCGAAGGCCATCTATGAGTGCTCCCTCATCTGAAGCGGGAGGTAACCCAACTTTCCCCTTCGCAGTCATCGTATCCCAACTGGCCCCTTTTCTGCAACGAGCACGTAAGCAATCGTAACCGTTGCCGCCTGCAAATTGATCTAGAATCTGGCTTACCCAATCCATCCATTCATTGTGTGTGCGCCCCGGTTTAAAATACTCCTTTAAATCACCAACCTGAATCCGACCTCCTTAATCCCCTAATTAACCCACCTGTATCTCACGTAGACTTTAACTCCGTCTGTACGACCATTCCCTTTAAACCCAATATTTCTGTACATTTAAATATTATTTTGTTCCTAGTAAAGATATATTTTCGTCATTGTCTTTCTTTTGCAATCCCAACGCGTACCAGATACCTGCTAATCTTTGGGAAACTTGCACTCTGAAATATTTGTTTTAAAAGGACCCCGCAAAGTTAATAATAAACCATCCCCACTGGACTCATAACAATTTCCCTATTCACTAACGATCTTCAACCAACTTCGGCCCAAAGCCGCAAAAGTACCTAAGTATATATATATATATATATATATATATATATATATATATATATATATATATATATATATATATATATATATATATATATATATATATATATATATATATATATATATATAAATATATATATATATATATATATATATATATATATATATATATATATATATATATATATATATATATATAGAGAGAGAGAGAGAGAGAGAGAGAGAGAGAGAGAGAGAGAGAGAGTGTCTGGACATTCCACGACAGGTAGGAAAGTGTAGGGCGTTTAGAGTGAATGGTATGGGAGTGAGTGTGAAATGTACTAGGAAGGTGTATGAGAGACGGCTGGTGGCAACAGTGATCAGGAAACTGAAAGGAAGGAGAAAGAAAGACTTACAAGTGTGAACAGTGCAAATGGGTGCGCCTTGCAGGCAGTGTCCATTTGGGCTCTCAAAGAAGGGGGCGTGGTTCGCGATGCTGGAAGTTGCTGCATGCGGGTGAAGAGACGTAGGGTGGGTTCCGCCCTACGGAGGTCCAGTGGTATCTCTCCCGTCTCGCAAATGTAGGCTCGGATTGGTGAGGACCGAAAGGGCTTATTAGTTATGCGAAAGCTTTCATTGCCTACTGTGTTGATAAGGGTAAGGTTTCTCTCAGATGCAGAGGAGTAGAGTTTGTACCCACAGTCCAATTTGGGGTGAATTAAGAAGCGGTAGATTAGGAGAAGGGTTCCTTGATCACCTCCCTGGTTGTTTCGGGAGCTGTGCACAGGATGTTCATCACCCATTTTGCAATCCTCCTTCTGGTATAAGTAGAGATCGGGCTCCCATTTCACCCTCTACTGCGGCAAAAATGAACCACTTTTGTCTTCTCGGTTGTCGTATGCATAGGTGCATCTGGTGATGTTGTTGATGGCGAGTTGGAGGCGACTCTTTATCGTTGCCATTTCCGAACCTACTAAGGAGATTGAGAAGTCGCCTACGTAGAAGTTGGCTGCAACCTCTTGGTGAAGGCTTTCTGAGATTCCGTTGATCCTTATAACAAACCGTGGCACACTCAAAATACTGCCAAGGGGAACACCTTCCTCCTGTGTGAATAAGTTTGATTTTACTCTTTCCATTCTTACGGAAAAGATACGGATGGTTAGCAAATTTTGAATAAATTTGTGCAATTATTCACGCAGGCCTAGGTCATGATGGGTTTTCAAAATGACGTACCGTGATGACGTGTCGTACGCTATTTTGAAGCCGAAGAAGACAGCCCCTAATTGTTGACTCCTGGCAAACGCATCACATACCGCGGATTTCAGACGGATGAGGAGGTCCGCAGTTGAATATAATTTTCGTAATCCACACTGTGATGGGAATATGTAGGATTGTATTTCAAGAAACCCCGTCAGCCGCACATTCACGATGTTCTCGATAAGTTTGCACAAACAAGAAGTTAAGGCGACCGGGCACCAGTTAGGGGGACTCGTTGGGTATTTACTTGACGCGAAAAGCAAGAACGGAGTCGTTCCCAGATATCTTGTTGAAGATGTCTAAGAGGAAGCGCTTTCCTCTTTCACCCAGATGACGTAGCATTGAGTATGGTATGTTGTCTTGGCCTGGAGCCGTTTCGTTGAAAGATAAGAGAGCTGTATCAAACTTTTTTTTTTTGGGGGGGGGGGACTCCCTTGATGAGAAATTCAAAGGAGTAGATTCCCTCATCAACCGAAGTCGGGCGAGTTCGGGTGTTGAATTCGTTCTACTTGAGCCTTTAGCGAAGTCGGGCGAGTTCGGGTGTTGAATTCACTCTACTTGAGCCTTTAGCGAAGTCGGGCGAGTTCGGGTGTTGAATTCGCTCTACTTGAGCCTTTAGCGAAGTTTCCCCCTAACGTGTTTACTACGTCAATTGGATTCAATATGTTGTTTAGGTGGAGTACAGGAAGAGGATGATGGGATCTTGGCTCAACTTACCTATTAAGCCTCGAATTTTGCTCCACGTGCGGTGGAGAGGAGTCTTTGTATTTATTGTGGAGATGTAAGCTCTTCATGATGGTCGACCTTTTTTTTAAGGAGATTTCTATATTTTTCTCGTTTTTTAATTAAACTACATTTTCGTGGCCGGACTCGGGCGGTGTTTGTATGATTGCCTTTGCGGAGGAGCATTCCAGGTTCCACCAGGGACCCAGTCGGCGGCGGGGTGGTCTTGAACTGACTGGAATGGATTCCTCGCCTGTTTGTTGGGATGTCGTTCACTCAGAGGCCTTCGAAGATGGTGAGGTTGGCCACTTTTGGCCAATTTAAATTTTGGACACTTCGGAATAATTTGAAATTGAATTAGGGCGAAATTTTGACACTTTGAATTTGAATTTGAATTTTTGCTTATTTGGATTTCAATTTTGATCAATTTTGGCCAATGTGGATTCGAGTTTTTGCATTTGAATTTAAATTTTGGTCAATTTTGACAATTTGGATTTTAAATTTGGCCAATTTGAATTTAAATTTTTGCCAATTTTTGCTACTTTGAATTTTGACAAATTTAAATATTAGCCAATTGGAAGAGATTATCAGGGTGTGAATGGAGGTGGAAGAGAGTGGTGGTGAGGTGTGAATGGGGTTGAAAGAGAGTGTCAGGGTGTGAATGGAGGTGGAAGAGAGTGGTGTGGTGTGAATGGGGTTGGAAGAGAGTATCAGGGTGTGAATGGGTTGAAAGAGAGTATCAGGGTGTGAATGGGTTGGAAGAGAGTGGTGTGGTGTGAATGGGGTTGGAAGAGAGTATCAGGGTGTGAATGGGTTGAAAGAGAGTATCAGGGTGTGAATGGGTTGGAAGAGAGTGTCAGGGTGTGAATGGGGTTGGAAGAGAGTATCAGGGTGTGAATGAGTTGGTGGGGTGTGAATGGGGTTGGAAGACAGTGTCAGGTTATGAATGTGTAACGGGTAGTGATGAAGATTGTGAAGATGTTAGACAGAAGTCAACTCGTGATTGACCCGTGGATGATTTCCCCACGAAAATCTTTCAAAGGGGGGAGGGGGGCATTATCACCCCCTTGACAAACGCCGGTTCGAGTCCCCCCACATCCAGGTGATATCAGAGGGGGAGGAACCGGACTCGGGCGAAGAGGCCCAAAATACCAGGGACTGAAATCAGGGCGGACAGCTGCATCTTACCAGGGTAGGCCAGCGACAGATTGGGTCTTAATTAGGATATTTAATATCATCATCATCGTCATCATCATTATCATCATCATCATCAGTGCTTAAAATATCAATAATTCCCAATAGTCCGGCAGATCCGTGGCAAAATTTGGCTGAATCGTGCACTTTGTTCCTAACTAGTCCAGATATGGAGCCATTTTGAAAAACATGTTTCGGCCACCATTTTAAAGATGGCCACTAAGTATGCCGCCATCTTGAAAACATGTTTTGACCAACATTTTAAAGATGGCCACCAAGTATGCCACCACCTTGAAATACATGTTTTGGCCACCATGTATGCCGCCATTTTGAAAAACATGTTTCGGCCACCATTTTAAAGATGGCCACTAAATATGCCGCCATCTTGAAAAACATGTTTTGGCCACCATTTTAAAGATGGCCACCAAGTATGCCACCATCTTGAAATACATGTTTTAGCCACCATGTATGCCGCCATTTTGAAAACATGTTTCGGCCACCATTTTAAAGATGGCTACTAAGTATGCCGCCATCTTGAAAAACATGTTTTGGTCACCATTTTAAAGATGGACACCAAGTATGCCGCCATCTTGAAAAACATGTTTTGGCCACCACGTATGCCGCCATCTTGAAAAACATGTTTTGGCCACCATTTTAAAGATGCCACTAAGTATGCCGCCATCTTTAAAACATGTTTTGTCCATTATTTTAAAGATGGCTACTAAGTATGCCGCCATCTTGAAAAACATGTTTTGGCCACCATGTATGCCGCCATTTTGAAAAACATGTTTTGGCCACCATTTTAAAGATGGCCAATAAGTATGCCGCCATCTTGAAAAACATGTTTTGTCCACCATTTTGAAGATGGCCACCAAGTATGCCGCCATCTTGAAAAACTGTTTTGGCCACCATGTATGCCGCCATTTTGAAAAACATGTTTTTGCCACCATTTTAAAGATGGCCACTAAGTATGCCGCCATCTTGAAAAACATGTTTTGTCTACTATTTTAAAGATGGCCACCAAGTATGCCACCATCTTGAAAAACATATTTTGGCCACCATGTATGCCGCCTTTTTGAAAAACATGTTTTGGCCACTATTTTAAAGATGGCCATTAAGTATGCCACCATCTTGAAAAACATGTTTTGTCCTCCATTTTAAAGATGGCCACCAAGTATGCCACCATCTTGAAAACATGTTTTGGCCACCATTTTAAAGATGGCCACCAAGTATGCCGCCATCTTGAAAATATGTTTTGGCCACCATTTTAAAGATGGCCACTAAGTATGCCACCATCTTGAAAATCATTTTCGCCACCATTTTCAAGATCGCCACCAAGTATGCCGCCATCTTGAAAAAAATGTTTTGGCCACCACTTTAAAGATGGCTGCCATCTTGAAAAAAACATGTTTTGACCGCTATTTTAAAGATGGCCTCTAAGTATGGCGCCATCTTGAAAAACATTTTTTGGCCACTATTTTCAAGATGGCCACCAAATATGCAGCCATATTGAAAAAAACATGTTTTGGCCACCATTTTAAAGATGGCCGCCATCTTGAAAAACATGTTCTGGCCACCATTTTAAAGATGGCCACCATGTATGCCGCCATCTTGAAAAACATGTTTTGGCCACCATTTTAAAGATGGTCACCAAGTATGCCAGTGACGACAAATTATGAAAACTATCCTTTTCAACATTCGGCTTCTCTTTTAATGATTGTGAACTAACCTCTGCCATTGCTGTCGTTACCTTATGGTACATTTCAATGGAAATCAGCAAATGGGGTCCTAAGTAATCTTTATATAACCCTGTCCTTAATGTCGATTCTGAAGCAGTATAAGAAGTGTACATTTTCATGAACAACACGATGACTGCACCACAGGACATAATGTAGGGGTTAAAATCTGACCATTGTGTCTAATAATGCGACTCCTGTTGACCATATGGACATTGTGTACATGTTCAACTTAATTGGATGCCGCAAAAATAAACATTGAGCACCATGAAGTGACATAATGAATTATTGTAACATTAGTTAACATGTAATACTATTGACTTTTTCCATGCATTCGTTCTTTCAGATGTTCATTGGTTTGTACTTCAATACAACTATGTGCATGCATCATTTGCATAAACCTAGTATAATGTTTTCTATTTTCAGATTCCATATCCTGAAGGCATTTGTGGATCGTGTTGCACAACTAGTCAGTAAACAGTAGTTTAGATAATAGTTTTGGTGGTGTTTTTTAACAATAACTGAGAGACCGTATATGCTTGTCTGCAAAGACTCTGTAAAGGAATCATCCTCATTTCCAACTGATTTGGACCAGTGTATCCTCTACCAGGAGGACAAGCCTGGGTTTCTGTAGTGTCCCAGTAACACTAGAAGACACGACTATGGTGTTGGATATAAATCAGTTGGTGAAAAGTTGCAAATGGAACGTATTTGTCACATGAACTCATTTGAATATTTCACATCATAACTTAAGCATATTTTTTTCAGAATTTGTGAAAACACAAAATAAATGTTGGAAGATTTCACTGGAAATTGATGTCTTATTTGTTAGAATTAGATAATTACAGCTAGAATGGCTCTAGTTTAAAGTTATACACACCTGGTACCTGTTGAACCGAATTGGCCTTATTAAGCAGATATATTAACCAACAACACATAGAGGGTTAAAATATAATATAAACAAGCCGCTGTTCTCTTCCTTAAAAGGAAGAGCTTGGTTACACAGGCACCCCTGCGGGTGTGTGGCCTACGGCCTTATTTGCTAATCTTAACCGCTTTTTTTTAATCCCCTTTATAGACTCTTTATTTTAACACCCTGAACACCCTCTTCTTCTTCTTCTTCTTCTTCTTCTTCTATATCTTCTTCTTCTTCTATCCTATAAATAGTCTTACTATCCTAAAACTAGATTTTCACCACTAGCAGTCGAGGGCTGCGGAAGTTGAGAAGAAAAACTTTCTATCACCCCCCCTAGGTTGAAGTAGTTAATATGCATGACATTGTACACATGTAGATAAGTGTGTACAGTAGATTATATATTTAAAAAAAAATAATAATAATAAAAAATATAGCATGTTAGAGATACACTCATAGATAAGTGTGTATCGTAGTTTCGGATGTAGTGTAGCGGACTAGCCTCGAGCGGACCTTAGGGTCTTTGCTGGTCCTAGATTCTGTAGTTCTGTAGTTCTGTAGTTGTTGTTGTTGTTGTTGTTGTTGTTGTTCTTCTTCTTCTTCTTCTTAACTATTTCAATCCTTTGGATTTCCAAAACACCCGAAGTCATTCGTCAACTAAGCAAAAAAAACACTTATAAATTTTCCCAAAATCCCCATCTTAAATTATAGAGTTATGGATGAAAATAAATGATTGTTATTACATCTGCCCATCATGATTAAGATTGCACATATAAACTGTTTCCAATTTTAGTGAGATGGAAGTAGAAGATATCCTAAAAAACAAGATTTTATGGTTGAAGTTATGGATTACTGAGCTTAAAATTAGTCTGTATTGTTACAAAATAGTGTGTTATGATGTGTTAATGTGGCAACATTAAGCTATAATGATATTTGTTGCTTTACACTCATTTTATTTAGCTTAGTTGAGATTTATGCATCAAACATTGGGGTTAATGATGAAAATGCCCGATTGGTGGCGGCCATCTTGGAAAATGGTGAAAATCAAATAATTCAAGGTGGCTCCATAGCCATATTTGTTAAGAATGGTCTAAACAGTCATCATACCATATTTGATGCTTTTACCATAAGATGAACAATACTTTCACAGGTCTGCCGGACTACAACAACCATCTTCGGACGACGAACTTTGTAATTCGGCATCCATCGCCTTAACAACCAGCTTTTATATCTAAGTTTCCATCGCCTTGACTACCAGCTTTTGTATCTAGGCCCCCATCGCCTTGACGATCAACCTTTGTATATAGGCTTCCATCGCCTTGAAGGCTAGCCTTTATATTTAGGCCTCCATCGCCTTGATGGCCTGCTTTTGTATCTAGGCTTCCATCGCCTTGAGGACCAGACCAGCCTTTCTAACTAGGCCTCCATCGCCTTGAGGACCAGGTTTTGTATCTACGCCCCCATCGCCTTGACGACCAATCTTTATATTTATGCCTCCATCACTTTGACTACCAGCCTTTGTATCTAGGCCTCCATTACGGGACGAGCATCTTATATATCTAGGCCTCCATCGCCTTGACGACCCTCCTTTGTATTTAGGGCCCATCGCCATGACGACCATTTTTGTATGTAGACCTCCATCACTTTGACTACCAGCATTTGTATCTAGGCCCGCTTCGCCTTGACGACTATCCTTTGTATCTAGACACCACCGCATTGACGACACGCCTTTGTATCTAGGCCTGCATCACCTTGACGAACAGCCTTTTCATCTAAGCCTCCATCGCTTAGATGACCAGGCTTTGTATCCAGGCCTCTATCACCTTACCGACTAACCTTTGTATCTATGCCTCCTCCGCCTTTACGACAAACTTCGTATCTATGCCTCCATCGCCTTGACGACAAGCTTTTGTATCTAGGCTTCCATCGCTTTGACGATCATCTTTTGTATCTAGACCTCCTTTGTCTTGACGACCAGCCTTTGTATTTAGGCTTCCATCGCCTTGACGACCAGCTTTTGTAGCTAGGCCCCCATCGCCTAAAAGACCAGCTTTTGTATCTAGGCTTCCATCGCATTGACGACCAGCCTCTGTATTTAGGGCACCATTGCCATGACGACAAACTTTTTTATCTAGGCCTCCATCGCTTTGAAGACCAATCTTTGTATCTAGGCTTCCATCGCCCAGACGACTAGCTTTTTGCATTTAGGCCTCCATTGCCTTGACGACCAGCCTTTGTATCTAGGAATTCATCGCCTTGATGACCAGGCTTTGTATTTAGGCACCCATCGCTTTGATGACCAGCTGTTGTATCTAGCCCTCCATCGCCTTGACGACCAGCTTTTGTATTTAAGCCTCTATCGCCTTGAAGAGCAGCCTTTGTATTAAGGTCAACATCGCAAAGACAACCAGCTTTTGTATCTAGGCCTCCATCGCCTTGCCGACCAGCCTTTGTATTTAGGTCCCCATCGCCTTGACGACCAACTTTTGTATCTAGGCCTGCATCGCTTTGAAGACCAATATTCGAATCTAGGCTTCCATCTCCCATGCGACTAGCTTTTTGCATTTAGGCCTCCATTGCATTGACGACCAGCCTTTGTATCTAGGACTGCATCGCCTTGACGACCAGGTTTGGTATTTAGGCAGCCATCACTTTGACGACCATCTTGTGTATCAAGGCCTCCATCGTCTTGACGACCAGCCTTTGTCTTTAGGCTTCCATCGCCTTGCCGACCAGGTTTTGTATCTAGGCTTCTATCGCCTTGACGACCAGCATTTGTATCTAGGCCTGCGTCGCCTGTACGACCAGCCTTTGTATCTAGGCCTCCATCGCATTGGCGGAGGGCTTTTGTATCTAGGTTTCCATCGCCAGGACGACCAGCCTTTATATTTAGGCCTCCATCTCCGGGACGACCAGCTTTTGTATCTAGGCGTCCATCGCCTTGACGAACTGGACTTTGTATTTGGCCTCCATCGCCTTGACGGCCTGCTTTTGCATCTAGTCTTCTAACGCCTTGACGACCAGCCTTTGTATCTAGGCGTCCATCGCCTTGAGGACCAGAACAGCCTTTCTAACTAGGCCTTCATCGCTTTGACGACCAGTTTTCGTATCTACGCCCCCATCGCCTTGACCACCAATCTTTATACTTATGCCTCCATCGCTTTGACTACCAGCCTTTGTATCTAGGCCTCCATGTACGGGACGAGCATCTTTTATATCTAGGCCTCCATCGCCTTGACCACCAGCCGTGGTATTTAGGGCCCATCGCCATGACGACCATTTTTTATATGTAGACCTCCATCGCCTTGACGACCAGCCTTTGCATATAGGCTTCCATCGCCTAGACGACCAGCTTTTGTATCTAGTTTCCCTTGCCGTGACGAATAACCTTTGTATCTACGCCTCCATTGCCTTGACGACCAGCTTTTGTATCTAGGTTTCCATCATCAGGACGACCAGCCTTTGCATTTAGGCCTCCATCTCCGGGACTACCAGCTTTTGTATCTAGGCCTGACACTCCTTGATGATCCACCTTTGTATATAGGCTTCCATCGCCTTGAAGGCTAACCTTTATATTTAGGCCTCCATCGCCTTGATGGTTTGCTTTTGTATCTAGTCTTCCATCGCCTTGAGGACCAGACCAGCCTTTCTAACTAGGCCTCCATCGCCTTGACGACCAGGTTTTGTATCTACGCCCCCATCGCCTTGACGACCAATCTTTATATTTATGCCTCCATCACTTTGACTACCAGCCTTTGTATCTAGGCCTCCATTACGGGACGAGCATCTTATATATCTAGGCCTCCATCGCCCTGACGACCCTCCTTTGTATTTATGGCGCATCGCCATGACGACCATTTTTGTATGTAGACCTCCATCACTTTGACTACCAGCATTTGTATCTAGGCCCGCTTCGCCTTGACGACTATACTTTGTATCTAGACACCACCGCCTTGACGACACGCCTTTCTATCTAGGCCTGCATCACCTTGACGAACAGCCTTTTCATCTAAGCCTCCATCGCTTAGATGACCAGGCTTTGTATCCAGGCCTCTATCGCCTTACCGACTAACCTTTATATCTATGCCTCCTCCGCCTTTACGACAAACTTCGTATCTATGCTTCCATCGCCTTGACGACAAGCTTTTGTATCTAGGCTTCCATCACCTTGACGATCATCTTTTGTATCTAGGCCTCCTTTGTCTTGACGACCAGCCTTTGTATTTAGGCTTCCATCGCCTTGACGACCAGGTTTTGTATCTAGGCTTCTATCGCTTTGGCGACCAGCTTTTGTAGCTAGGCCTCCATCGCCTAAAAGACCAGCTTTTGTATCTAGGCTTCCATCGCCTTGAAGACCAGCATTTGTATCTAGGCCCACGTCGCCTGGACGACCAGCCTTTGTATCTAGGCCTCCATTGCATTGACGGCATGCTTTTGTATCTAGGTTTCTATCGCCAGGATGACCAGCCTTTATATTTAGGCCTCCATCTCCGGGACGACCAGCTTTTGTATCTAGGCCTCCATCGCCTTGAGGACCAGAACAGCCTTTCTAACTAGGCCTTCATCGCCTTGACGACCAGTTTTTGTATTTATGCCCCCATCGCCTTGACGACCAATCTTTATATTAATGCCTCCATCGCTTTGACTACCAGCCTTTGTATCTAGGCCTCCATGAACGGGGCGAGCATCTTTTATATCTAGGCCTCCATCGCCTTGACCACCAGCCTTTGTATTTAGGGCCCATCGCCATGACGACCATTTTTTGTATGTAGACCTCCATCGCTTTGACTACCAGCATTTGCATCTAGGCCCGCGTCGCCTTGACGACTATCCTTTGTATCTAGACACCACCGCATTGACGACACGCCTTTGTATCTAGGCCTTCATCACCTTGACGAACAGCTTTTGCATCTAAGCCTCCATCGCTTTGACGACCAGGCTTTGTCTCCAGGCCTCTATCGCCTTGCTGACTAACCTTTGTATCTATGCCTCCACCGCCTTTACAACAAACTTCGTATCTATGCCTCCATCGCCTTGAGGACCAGGTTTTGTATCTACGCCCCCATCGCCTTGACGACCAATCTTTATATTTATGCCTCCATCACTTTGACTACCAGCCTTTGTATCTAGGCCTCCATTACGGGACGAGCATCTTATATATCTAGGCCTCCATCGCCTTGACGACCCTCCTTTGTATTTAGGGCCCATCGCCATGACGACCATTTTTGTATGTAGACCTCCATCACTTTGACTACCAGCATTTGTATCTAGGCCCGCTTCGCCTTGACGACTATCCTTTGTATCTAGACACCACCGCATTGACGACACGCCTTTGTATCTAGGCCTGCATCACCTTGACGAACAGCCTTTTCATCTAAGCCTCCATCGCTTAGATGACCAGGCTTTGTATCCAGGCCTCTATCACCTTACCGACTAACCTTTGTATCTATGCCTCCTCCGCCTTTACGACAAACTTCGTATCTATGCCTCCATCGCCTTGACGACAAGCTTTTGTATCTAGGCTTCCATCGCTTTGACGATCATCTTTTGTATCTAGACCTCCTTTGTCTTGACGACCAGCCTTTGTATTTAGGCTTCCATCGCCTTGACGACCAGCTTTTGTAGCTAGGCCCCCATCGCCTAAAAGACCAGCTTTTGTATCTAGGCTTCCATCGCATTGACGACCAGCCTCTGTATTTAGGGCACCATTGCCATGACGACAAACTTTTTTATCTAGGCCTCCATCGCTTTGAAGACCAATCTTTGTATCTAGGCTTCCATCGCCCAGACGACTAGCTTTTTGCATTTAGGCCTCCATTGCCTTGACGACCAGCCTTTGTATCTAGGAATTCATCGCCTTGATGACCAGGCTTTGTATTTAGGCACCCATCGCTTTGATGACCAGCTGTTGTATCTAGCCCTCCATCGCCTTGACGACCAGCTTTTGTATTTAAGCCTCTATCGCCTTGAAGAGCAGCCTTTGTATTAAGGTCAACATCGCAAAGACAACCAGCTTTTGTATCTAGGCCTCCATCGCCTTGCCGACCAGCCTTTGTATTTAGGTCCCCATCGCCTTGACGACCAACTTTTGTATCTAGGCCTGCATCGCTTTGAAGACCAATATTCGAATCTAGGCTTCCATCTCCCATGCGACTAGCTTTTTGCATTTAGGCCTCCATTGCATTGACGACCAGCCTTTGTATCTAGGACTGCATCGCCTTGACGACCAGGTTTGGTATTTAGGCAGCCATCACTTTGACGACCATCTTGTGTATCAAGGCCTCCATCGTCTTGACGACCAGCCTTTGTCTTTAGGCTTCCATCGCCTTGCCGACCAGGTTTTGTATCTAGGCTTCTATCGCCTTGACGACCAGCATTTGTATCTAGGCCTGCGTCGCCTGTACGACCAGCCTTTGTATCTAGGCCTCCATCGCATTGGCGGAGGGCTTTTGTATCTAGGTTTCCATCGCCAGGACGACCAGCCTTTATATTTAGGCCTCCATCTCCGGGACGACCAGCTTTTGTATCTAGGCGTCCATCGCCTTGACGAACTGGACTTTGTATTTGGCCTCCATCGCCTTGACGGCCTGCTTTTGCATCTAGTCTTCTAACGCCTTGACGACCAGCCTTTGTATCTAGGCGTCCATCGCCTTGAGGACCAGAACAGCCTTTCTAACTAGGCCTTCATCGCTTTGACGACCAGTTTTCGTATCTACGCCCCCATCGCCTTGACCACCAATCTTTATACTTATGCCTCCATCGCTTTGACTACCAGCCTTTGTATCTAGGCCGCCATGTACGGGACGAGCATCTTTTATATCTAGGCCTCCATCGCCTTGACCACCAGCCGTGGTATTTAGGGCCCATCGCCATGACGACCATTTTTTATATGTAGACCTCCATCGCCTTGACGACCAGCCTTTGCATATAGGCTTCCATCGCCTAGACGACCAGCTTTTGTATCTAGTTTCCCTTGCCGTGACGAATAACCTTTGTATCTACGCCTCCATTGCCTTGACGACCAGCTTTTGTATCTAGGTTTCCATCATCAGGACGACCAGCCTTTGCATTTAGGCCTCCATCTCCGGGACTACCAGCTTTTGTATCTAGGCCTGACACTCCTTGATGATCAACCTTTGCATATAGGCTTCCATCGCCTTGAAGGCTAACCTTTATATTTAGGCCTCCATCGCCTTGATGGTTTGCTTTTGTATCTAGTCTTCCATCGCCTTGAGGACCAGACCAGCCTTTCTAACTAGGCCTCCATCGCCTTGACGACCAGGTTTTGTATCTACGCCCCCATCGCCTTGACGACCAATCTTTATATTTATGCCTCCATCACTTTGACTACCAGCCTTTGTATCTAGGCCTCCATTACGGGACGAGCATCTTATATATCTAGGCCTCCATCGCCCTGACGACCCTCCTTTGTATTTATGGCGCATCGCCATGACGACCATTTTTGTATGTAGACCTCCATCACTTTGACTACCAGCATTTGTATCTAGGCCCGCTTCGCCTTGACGACTATACTTTGTATCTAGACACCACCGCCTTGACGACACGCCTTTCTATCTAGGCCTGCATCACCTTGACGAACAGCCTTTTCATCTAAGCCTCCATCGCTTAGATGACCAGGCTTTGTATCCAGGCCTCTATCGCCTTACCGACTAACCTTTATATCTATGCCTCCTCCGCCTTTACGACAAACTTCGTATCTATGCTTCCATCGCCTTGACGACAAGCTTTTGTATCTAGGCTTCCATCACCTTGACGATCATCTTTTGTATCTAGGCCTCCTTTGTCTTGACGACCAGCCTTTGTATTTAGGCTTCCATCGCCTTGACGACCAGGTTTTGTATCTAGGCTTCTATCGCTTTGGCGACCAGCTTTTGTAGCTAGGCCTCCATCGCCTAAAAGACCAGCTTTTGTATCTAGGCTTCCATCGCCTTGAAGACCAGCATTTGTATCTAGGCCCACGTCGCCTGGACGACCAGCCTTTGTATCTAGGCCTCCATTGCATTGACGGCATGCTTTTGTATCTAGGTTTCTATCGCCAGGATGACCAGCCTTTATATTTAGGCCTCCATCTCCGGGACGACCAGCTTTTGTATCTAGGCCTCCATCGCCTTGAGGACCAGAACAGCCTTTCTAACTAGGCCTTCATCGCCTTGACGACCAGTTTTTGTATTTATGCCCCCATCGCCTTGACGACCAATCTTTATATTAATGCCTCCATCGCTTTGACTACCAGCCTTTGTATCTAGGCCTCCTTGAACGGGGCGAGCATCTTTTATATCTAGGCCTCCATCGCCTTGACCACCAGCCTTTGTATTTAGGGCCCATCGCCATGACGACCATTTTTTGTATGTAGACCTCCATCGCTTTGACTACCAGCATTTGCATCTAGGCCCGCGTCGCCTTGACGACTATCCTTTGTATCTAGACACCACCGCATTGACGACACGCCTTTGTATCTAGGCCTTCATCACCTTGACGAACAGCTTTTGCATCTAAGCCTCCATCGCTTTGACGACCAGGCTTTGTCTCCAGGCCTCTATCGCCTTGCTGACTAACCTTTGTATCTATGCCTCCACCGCCTTTACAACAAACTTCGTATCTATGCCTCCATCGCCTTGACGACAAGCTTTTGTATCTAGGCTTCCATCGCTTTGACGATCATCTTTTGTATCTAGGCCTCCTTTGTCTTGACGACCAGCCTTTGTATTTAGGCTTCCATCGCCTTGACGACCAGGTTTTGTATCTAGGCTTCTATCGCTTTGGAGACCAGCTTTTGTAGCTAGGCCTCCATCGCCTAAAAGACTAGCTTTTGTATCTAGGCATCCATCGCCTTGACGACCAGCCTTTGTATTTAGGTCACCATTACCATGACGACCAACTTTTTAATCTACGCCTCCATCGCTTTGAAGACCAATCTTTGTATCTAGGCTTCCATCTCGCAGACGACTAGCTTTTTGCATCTAGGCCTCCATTGCCTTGACAACCAGCCTTTGTATCTAGGAATTCATCGCCTTGACGACCAGGCTTTGTGTTTAGGCACCCATCGCTTTGATCACCAGCTTTTGTATCTAGCCCTCCATCACCTTGACGACCAGCTTTTGTATCTAAGCCTCCATCGCCTTGACGACCAGCTTTTGTATTTAGGCCTCTATCGCCTTGAAGACCAGCCTTTGTATTTAGGTCACCATCGCCTTGACGACCATTTTTGTATGTAGACCTCCATCACTTTGACTACCAGCATTTGTATCTAGGCACGCGTAGTATTGACGAATATTCTTTGTATCTAGACACCACCACCTTGACGACACGCCTTTGTATCTAGGCCTTCATCACCTTGAAGAACAGCCTTTTCATCTAAGCCTCCATCGCTTTGACCACCAGGCTTTGTATCCCTGCCTCTATCGCCTTGCCGACTAACCTTTGTATATATGCCTCCACCGCCTTTACGACAAACTTCGTATCTATGCCTCCATCGCCTTGACGACAAGCTTTTGTATCTAGGCTTCCATCGCTTTGACGATCATCTTTTGTATCTAGACCTCCTTTGTCTTGACGACTAGCCTTTGTATTTAGGCTTCCATCGCCTTGACAACCAGGTTTTGTATCTAGGCTTCCATCGCTTTGGCGACCAGCTTTTGTATCTAGCCTTCCATCGCCTTGACGACCAGCTTTTATATCTAGGCCACCATCGCCTTGACGACCAACTTTTGTATCCAGGCCTCTATCGCTTTGAAGACCAATCTTTGTATCTAGACTTCCATCGCCCAGACGACTAGCTTTTTGCTTCTAGGCCTCTATTGCTTTGATGACCAGCCTTTGTATCTAGGACTGCATCGCCTTGACCCCCAGGCTTTGTATTTAGGCACCCATCGCCTTCACGACCAGCCCTTGTATCTAGCCCTCCATCGCCTGGATGACCAGCTTTTGTATTTAGGCCTTTATCGCCTTGACGACCAGCCTTTGTATTTTGGTCAACATCGCCTTGATTACCAGCTTTTGTATCTAGGCCTCCATCGCCTTAACGACTAGCCTTTTTATTTAGGTCACCATCGCTTTGACGACTAACTTTTGTATCTAGGTCTCGATCGCTTTTAAGGCCAATCTTTGTATCTAGGCTTCCATCTCTCAGACGACTAGCTTTTTGCATCTAGCCCTCCCTTGCCTTGACGACAAGCTACCGTATCTACGGCCGGCATCGACTTGACGACTAGGCTTTGTATTTAGGCACCCATCTCTTTGATGACCAGCTTTTGTATCTAGCCTTCCATCGCCTTCACGACCAGCCCTTGTATCTAGGCCTCCATCACCTTGATGACAAGCTTTTGTATTTAGGCCTCTATCGTCTTGACGACCAGCTTTGTATCTAGGCTCGCGTCGCTTTGACGACCATCTTTTGTAACTAGGCCTCCATCGTCTTGACGACCAGGCTTAGTATTTAGGCCTCCATCGCCTTGACGACTAGCCTTTGTATCTAGCCCTCCATCGCCTTAACGACCAGCTTTGTATATTGGCAATAACGAGACATCGCCTCCCCCCCCTTCCCTCTGTATGAGGTGCGTGACCCACAAATAAACTTCAACCCCCCATGGATCCGTAATTTCTTAACAAGAGAACGAGACTGAGTCTCTATTCTTGCATCGGCAGGAATTAGAGACCAGTTTCTGCCGCTCTTTTATCTACTCATCCACTTCACTTTCGAGGAGACTGGTGTCAGGGGAGACCCAATATGAAGAATTGATAGGAGGGGAACGGACCCGACAGCAACAAGGAAAAGCCTAATTTTTGTGGAATGACAGCGAGAAAGAGGGGCTGCGGGCGAGCTCCCCGACCCTCGAGTCTCATTCTGTTTCCGCTTCAATCCTATTAGAGTCACCATATGTTTGCATAGCCACATTTAAAGTGACCTGGGGTTATTTAACGACCCCGTAGTCATAATTATAACTTCTCTTAACATCTGAGCAAAGATTGACTTTGGAAAATTGACTTAAATTTAACCATTAAGTTGACTTAATGGCTGATTTTTAAAAATAATGACTATTAACTTTTAAAAAAGACATAATTCGCGATTACTTTTAAAAAATTGAGTTAACTTTGAATTTCGACTTAAATTGACCATTAAGTTTAACATTTGACTTAAAAATTACCCTAAACTATAAAAAATGACCTAAAGGGAACACTAAGTTTAACATTTGAATATTAACTTTAATAAACACTAAAACTAACCTTGGACTTGAAAATTTGACTTAAAATGACGATTAACTTAAAAAAAATTTACAATGGCTATTGACTTTAAGAAATGAATATAATTTTACCATTAACTTGACTTAAAAATTTACCAATAAAATTGTCCAGTAAGTCACAAAGTCGACTGAAAATTTGACTATTAACTTCTTTGTTTACTTAAAAATTGACTATTAATTCTATAATTGACTTTAAAATGGAAGATTAACTTTAAAATTGACTTTGAAATGGAAGATTAACTTTAAAATTTACTTTAAAATTCACTATAAACACTAAAATTGACTTTAAATTTAACCATTAACTTTAAAATTGACTTTTAAAAATGACCATTAAGTTTACAATTGACTTAAAATTGCACCATTAACTTTAAGTTGGACTTTGAAAATTGACCATTAACTTTAAAATTTACTTTAAAAATTGACCATTAACATTAAAATTGAATACAAATTGACGATTTACTTGAAAATTGACTTTAAAATTTGACCATTAACTTTAAAATTGACTACAAATTGATCATTAACTTTAAAATTGACTTCAAATTTTGACTATTAACTTTTAAATTGACTTTAAATTGACAACGTTAAAATGGACTTTTAAAATTGACAATTAACTTTAAAGTTGACTTTAAAATTTGACTATAAACTTAAAAATTGACTTTAACTTGACCATTGACTATAAGAAAAAAAGAGCGCCGGGATGGTGGGTGATCACCATTGCCTTAACTGCCCCCTTTATGGTCTCTTGAGGTAAAAAAAAGCCACAGGTGAGGTCATCTAAGCCAGTCAGAGGTCATCCTCGGTGTGATGAAGCCCCCCCAACACGCCCCCCCAACCCCCATGTATATCTATCGTACTCAATATTTTCGACTCCCTCCTCGGTCAGCGCCTTCTCTCTCTCACACATTCAAACAATTACTAAGGAGGCTTCAAACCAGCTCTCGCACCCTGACACGTACTCTCTCACCTCCTTATTCACCCTATAATCGCATCTTACCCACTCCTTCCTCACTCTCACAACTTCATGCTTTATATTCTTTCGCACAAGTCTCTCCGAGGTGGAATATGCTTCACGCTTATTCCACTTTGCAACACTCTCTCACCCTATTCACACCCCTTGTCCATACAACAATCACGTTTTACTCCCCCAACCCTCCCTGTTATTCACTCTTACACCCCGACACTCACCCTCGTATACCATCTCCACCATTCTTCTTACGCCCCCCCCCCCACATCGCCCCCAAACACACTCATTCACAACCTTCTTGGCATTGTAAATATTGCCTCACCCTGTCCTTCCTCACACTAACCATCCCTCTCAAGTTGTTCAGTTGCCTTATTCTCACTCAAGATCTTTCCTTCTGCTTCTCTATCTCAATCTCACTTTCCTACACCACTGTAGCTACCAGCAAACTCTCATGCAGCTTCTTGACGCATTCCACACTCAAACCCTTACCATTCACTGAGGCTCTGATCGTCCCACAATTTTCTACCATTCCAATTCATGGGATTGCCATCAACTTCACACCCACAACGTGACCATGTCACTTCAAAGACACTGAAAAACTTAGAAACTAAATCTATCTAAACATAAAATGGAATGTTACTGAATGTTCAGTTGCCCAAATTAATCATGTCGCAATTTTGACAAAGGTTATAAATACTCGAATAGTTTTGTATAACTGTCACTAGGTTTTGCTGTGCTAGGTTGCCAACTAATATTTTTTTCCTCACGCGTTAGATAGAAAAATTAATTAGAGCAATAAAAAAGCCAAATGTTTCTAATACGAATATTTTTTTTTAGAATATTGATTATATTATTAAATATTAAATAAATATATAAAGTTAATTAAGCTGGAAGAAGGAGAATTGGGGGGAAATTTGGCAACACTGTTTTGAAATAAACCTGTGTCAAAATGTCTCAACACTGTTTCAAATACCGCATAACGCAAAAAATCGCTAAATTCCATTTATTTTGTCGGTAAATGTCCTATCTAGTTAATTTATAATTAAATCCCTCCCCCCTCCCTCATAAAAACCCTCTCTGATCAAATATAATAACATATTAAATCGTCACTGAACGAAATTCAACGTAAATGGGGGCATGACTAATTGGGGAAATTGTAATATTTGAATGTGTATCCGATGTGATGACAAGACAGACAAGTGTTTAAGATGGAATGTTGCCCAGATGTAATACTTGAATGTTCATCATACACGATATACAGGAGAGGAAAAAGGTTAAAATAGAATCATTAAGAGCGAGCAATCCAAGGAAGGGGTTTGAATTATCGATCCAGGATTGGTTTTAGATATTTATGAGGCAAGAAGAATTTGACAGCCAGCAAGCACGAACCATTAACAATCCCGTTTAGTAGGACGATTCTGAAACACGAATGTTCCTAGTTATTCAAATAAGAAGCAAGGGAGAGGAGAAACATATATACAAACAGGCTAGAAATCCTTCTTTTAAATACATTTTCCCTAAGGCTAAGAAACGACGACACATATAATCATCGTAACGGCCAGGCCGGCAAACAAGCGTGCCAAGAATTTTGAACACTACCGGTGGAGCATCGTACATCTTAGTTTGTTTTCGCTTGGTTATAAGTAATATTCATAATGGTAGGGTTTCTTGGTGGGTGTTGGGACCGGTTAACTGGTGTAGCGGTCTGGTTGGGTAAATTAATCAATTTGCCCAGTAACGCCAATTAGGAACATGGCTAAAATCATCCCCCCCCCCTCCCTCAAACCGCGTTTGCCCCATACTCACTTTTAAGCTTTTATTTTTTATACTATATCCGTAACCTGTTTGTGCTCTTATCCAAGGGATCATTTTACGGTTCATTCTTATTATTTTTAACGTTATTTTTTTCTTTTTGTAAAATATGGGTTTAAAAAAACTTCTAAAAGGCGAACCTAGTAACAAACTCCGATTATTTTTATTATATTTTATAGCATAAAGACATACAACAACGGAAGTGTCAATAGCCTTACCTAGCCTAAGGAGATACAACAGCGCACTTGTTCACAGCCTTGCCTAGCCTAAGGAGATACAACAGCGCACTTGTTAACAGCCTTGCCTAGCCTAAGGAGATACAACAGCGCACTTGTTAACAACATTGCCTAGCCTAAGGAGATACAACAGCGCACTTGTTAACAACATTGCCTAGCCTAAGGAGATACAACAGCGTACTTGTTCACAGCCTTGCCTAGCCTAAGGAGATACAACAGCGTACTTGTTCACAGCCTTGCCTAGCCTAAGGAGATACAACAGCGCACTTGTTCACAGCCTTGCCTAGCCTAAGGAGATACAACAGCGCACTTGTTCACAGCCTTGCCTAGCCTAAGGAGATACAACAGCGTACTTGTTCACAGCCTTGCCTAGCCTAAGGAGATACAACAGCGCACTTGTTCACAGCCTTGCCTAGCCTAAGGAGATACAACAGCGCACTTGTTCACAGCCTTGCCTAGCCTAAGGAGATACAACAGCGTACTTGTTCACAGCCTTGCCTAGCCTAAGGAGATACAACAGCGCACTTGTTCACAGCCTTACCTAGCCTAAGGAGATACAACAGCGCACTTGTTCACAGCCTTGCCTAGCCTAAGGAGATACAACAGCGCACTTGTTCACAGCCTTGCCTAGCCTAAGGAGATACAACAGAGTACTTGTTCACAGCCTTGCCTAGCCTAAGGAGATACAACAGCGCACTTGTTCACAGCCTTGCCTAGCCTAAGGAGATACAACAGCGCACTTGTTCACAGCCTTGCCTAGCCTAAGGAGATACAACAGCGTACTTGTTCACAGCCTTGCCTAGCCTAAGGAGATACAACAGCGCACTTGTTCACAGCCTTACCTAGCCTAAGGAGATACAACAGCGCACTTGTTCACAGCCTTGCCTAGCCTAAGGAGATACAACAGCGCACTTGTTCACAGCCTTGCCTAGCCTAAGGAGATACAACAGCGTACTTGTTCACAGCCTTGCCTAGCCTAAAGAGATACAACAGCGCACTTGTTCACAGCCTTGCCTAGCCTAAGGAGATACAACAGCGTACTTGTTCACAGCCTTGCCTAGCCTAAGGAGATACAACACCGCACTTGTTAATAACATTGCCTAGCCTAAGGAGATACAACAGTGCACTTGTTCACAGCCTTGCCTAGCCTAAGGAGATACAACAGCGTACTTGTTCACAGCCTTGCCTAGCCTAAAGAGATACAACAGCGCACTTGTTCACAGCCTTGCCTAGCCTAAGGAGATACAACAGCGTACTTGTTCACAGCCTTGCCTAGCCTAAAGAGATACAACAGCGCACTTGTTCACAGCCTTGCCTAGCCTAAGGAGATACAACAGCGTACTTGTTCACAGCCTTGCCTAGCCTAAGGAGATACAACAGCGCACTTGTTCACAGCCTTGCCTAGCCTAAGGAGATACAACAGCGCACTTGTTAACAACATTGCCTAGCCTAAGGAGATACAACAGCGCACTTGTTAACAACATTGCCTAGCCTAAGGAGATACAACAGCGTACTTGTTCACAGCCTTGCCTAGCCTAAGGAGATACAACAGCGTACTTGTTCACAGCCTTGCCTAGCCTAAGGAGATACAACAGCGCACTTGTTCACAGCCTTGCCTAGCCTAAGGAGATACAACAGCGCACTTGTTCACAGCCTTGCCTAGCCTAAGGAGATACAACAGCGTACTTGTTCACAGCCTTGCCTAGCCTAAGGAGATACAACAGCGCACTTGTTCACAGCCTTGCCTAGCCTAAGGAGATACAACAGCGCACTTGTTCACAGCCTTGCCTAGCCTAAGGAGATACAACAGCGTACTTGTTCACAGCCTTGCCTAGCCTAAGGAGATACAACAGCGCACTTGTTCACAGCCTTACCTAGCCTAAGGAGATACAACAGCGCACTTGTTCACAGCCTTGCCTAGCCTAAGGAGATACAACAGCGCACTTGTTCACAGCCTTGCCTAGCCTAAGGAGATACAACAGAGTACTTGTTCACAGCCTTGCCTAGCCTAAGGAGATACAACAGCGCACTTGTTCACAGCCTTGCCTAGCCTAAGGAGATACAACAGCGCACTTGTTCACAGCCTTGCCTAGCCTAAGGAGATACAACAGCGTACTTGTTCACAGCCTTGCCTAGCCTAAGGAGATACAACAGCGCACTTGTTCACAGCCTTACATAGCCTAAGGAGATACAACAGCGCACTTGTTCACAGCCTTGCCTAGCCTAAGGAGATACAACAGCGCACTTGTTCACAGCCTTGCCTAGCCTAAGGAGATACAACAGCGTACTTGTTCACAGCCTTGCCTAGCCTAAAGAGATACAACAGCGCACTTGTTCACAGCCTTGCCTAGCCTAAGGAGATACAACAGCGTACTTGTTCACAGCCTTGCCTAGCCTAAAGAGATACAACAGCGCACTTGTTCACAGCCTTGCCTAGCCTAAGGAGATACAACAGCGTACTTGTTCACAGCCTTGCCTAGCCTAAGGAGATACAACAGCGCACTTGTTCACAGCCTTGCCTAGCCTAAGGAGATACAACAGCGCACTTGTTCACAGCCTTGCCTAGCCTAAGGAGATACAACAGCGCACTTGTTCACAGCCTTGCCTAGCCTAAGGAGATACAACAGCGCACTTGTTCACAGCCTTGCCTAGCCTAAGGAGATACAACAGCGTACTTGTTCACAGCCTTGCCTAGCCTAAGGAGATACAACAGCGCACTTGTTCACAGCCTTGCCTAGCCTAAGGAGATACAACAGCGCACTTGTTCACAGCCTTGCCTAGCCTAAGGAGATACAACAGCGCACTTGTTCACAGCCTTGCCTAGCATAAGGAGATACAACAGCGCACTTGTTCACAGCCTTGCCTAGCCTAAGGAGATACAACAGCGCACTTGTTCACAGCCTTGCCTAGCCTAAGGAGATACAACAGCGCACTTGTTCACAGCCTTGCCTAGCCTAAAGAGATACAACAGCGCACTTGTTCACAGCCTTGCCTAGCCTAAGGAGATACAACAGCGTACTTGTTCACAGCCTTGCCTAGCCTAAGGAGATACAACAGCGCACTTGTTCACAGCCTTGCCTAGCCTAAGGAGATACAACAGCGTACTTGTTCACAGCCTTGCCTAGCCTAAGGAGATACAACAGCGCACTTGTTCACAGCCTTGCCTAGCCTAAGGAGATACAATAGCGCACTTGTTCACAGCCTTGCCTAGCCTAAGGAGATACAACAGCGCACTTGTTCACAGCCTTGCCTAGCCTAAGGAGATACAACAGCGCACTTGTTCACAGCCTTGCCTAGCCTAAGGAGATACAACAGCGTACTTGTTCACAGCCTTGCCTAGCCTAAGGAGATACAACAGCGTACTTGTTCACAGCCTTGCCTAGCCTAAGGAGATACAACAGCGCACTTGTTCACAGCCTTGCCTAGCCTAAGGAGATACAACAGCGCACTTGTTCACAGCCTTGCCTAGCCTAAGGAGATACAACAGCGCACTTGTTCACAGCCTTGCCTAGCATAAGGAGATACAACAGCGCACTTGTTCACAGCCTTGCCTAGCCTAAGGAGATACAACAGCGCACTTGTTCACAGCCTTGCCTAGCCTAAGGAGATACAACAGCGCACTTGTTCACAGCCTTGCCTGCCGACAGTAAACATGGAAAATTGAGGTGGGCGCTTATCATTTAAGCAACGAAATTGGTTACTAAGTTCAGATGAGAAGATAAGAAAATATTAAAGATTCAACACTAAATAGAGAGGCAATTTTTTAACTAATCCTCCTAAATGACTTATCATTCCATGCATTTGTGGGAAATTTGAACTATAAGGAACTGTGCATGAAACAAGTAACTGGGCGTTCGAAGACATCAAGATATATTCACACTTTTGATGAAGCGTTACGGATGAAATAGGGAAAAGTAAGTACAAAAGTCGACGCCATTGTGAAGAATGTTAAATGGAATGCTTACCTTCAGAGATTATTAATCGTACATCTCTTGAAGGAGGATAATCGGGGTCGATGTAATCCCCTAACGTATCCCTTGAAGGAGGATAATCCGGTTCGCTGTAATCCCCTAATATATCTCTTGAATGAGGATAATCCGGGTCGATGTAATCCCGTAACGTATCCCTTGAAGGAGGATAATCCGGTTCGCTGTAATCCCCTAGTATATCTCTTGAATGAGGATAATCCGGGTCGCTGTAATCCCTAGTACATCTCTTGAGGGAGGATAATCCAGGTCGATGTAATCCCCTACTATATCTCTCGAGGGAGGATAATCCGGGTCGCTGTAATCCCCTAGAACATCTCTTGAATGAGGATAATCCGGGTCGCTGTAATGCCCTAGTATATCCCTTGAAGGAGGATAATCCGAATCACTGTAATCCACTAGTACATCTCTTGAAGGTGGATAATCCGGTTGGATGTAATCCCCTAGTATATCTATTAGGGAGGATAATCCTGGTCGCTGTAATCCCCTACTATATCTCTCGAGGGAGGATAATCCGGGTCGCTGTAATCCCCTAGTATATGCCTTTAGGAAGGATAATCTGGGTCTCTGTAGTCCTTTAGTACATCTCTTGAGGGAGAATAATCCGGTCGTTGTAATCCCCTACTATATCTTTTGAGGGAGGATAATCTGGTCGCTGTAATCCCCTAGTATATCCCTTGGAGGAGGATAATCCGGGTCGCTGTAATCCTCTCGTACAACTCTTGAAAGAGGATAATCCGGGTCGTTGTAATCCCCTAGTACAACTCTTGAAGGAGGATAATCCGGGTCGCTGTAATCCCCTAGTACATCTCTTGAAGGAGGATAATCCTGACCGCAGCGGTGCATTTATGAATCACAATTATTCTGACTTATGACCTTCAAAACTTTCGATAATTCCCGGACTAACCTTGGGGGGACCTAAAAAGAATGTAAAACAACATAAGGCATTCAAATTTCGTTAGAATCCGCCGAATAGTTATGATGTTATTGCCCCATAAAACCCATGTAAAATTAAAAGGGTTTTCTCAAACCGACCGACCTAAAGACCGACCTAATCCGAATCCATCGTCAATTGTTTATTTTTTAGTAATGTATAAATAATATTTGAATCAATTCCACATCATTTCAAGATACGCGGCGCTATGTCATCTACAAACAGGTATCACCAAGTAGATGATGCACCGCTCATATTCTTTTTACTAATACACAGTGAGTGATATATTTCACCTTGACACACACACACACACACACACACACACAACCACCGTTTAAAATGATTCCCGAACGTCCTATTTTTTCCCTGTAATATTTATTTCCCGGAAACAGGTTATTTATTGTTTAAAGGACGGGATTTTTTAATAACTTGCGGAGCAAATGCATCTTAATTTAGGCGTAATTAAGTCCCGGTTTTACCGATCTAATGGATATTTACTTCTCTTTAAACAAGCTTCCTTTATTTAGGGGGATCCACCATTGGGCGGTTCAATTTTGGCCTTTATTTGATTGTCAACAATCACACGAAGTCTTCTTGTTTGAGCTGCGTTACGTCATAGGTATGGGCGGAGCCTGTTGACAAATTTGACGCTTGAGTAGGATGACGTCACAGGTGTGGTAGAGGTCTGTTGAAAACGCTGTGGGTTCGGTGTCGCCACGTCACCGGTAGCGAGTAGCCTGTTTACAAACTTGACTTTTAAGTAGGATGACTTCACAGGTTAGGTAGGGGTCTGTTCACAACGCTGTGGGTTGAGGGTCACCACGTCACCGGTAGCGAGGAGCTTGTTGACAAATTTGACGCGTGAGTAGGATAACGTCACAGGTGTGGTAGGGTTCTGTTGACAACGCTGTGGGTTGAGTGTCGCCACATCACCGGTAGCGAGGAGCCTCTTGACAAATTTGACGCTTAAGTAGGATGACGTCACAGGTGTGGTAGAGGTCTATTGACAACGCTGTGGGTTAGGTGTCGCGACGTCACCAGGAGAGAGGAGCCTGTTGACAAACTTGACGTTTGAGTAGGATGACTTCACAGGTGTGGTAGGGGTCTGTTGACAACGCTGTGGGTTGAGTGTCGCCACGTCACCGGTAGCGAGGAGCCTCTTGACAAATTTGACGCTTAAGTAGGATGACGTCACAGGTGTGGTAGTGGTCTGTTGACAACGCTGTGGGATGAGTGTCGCGACGTCATCGCTATCGAAGAGCCTGTTGACAAACTCGACGCTTGAATAGGATGACGTCACAGGTGTGGTAGGGGTCTAGTGAAAACGCTGTGGGTGGAGTGTCGCCACGTCACCGGTAGCAAGGAGCCTGTTGACAAACTTGACGTTTGAGTAGGATGACTGCATAGATGTGGTAGAGGTCTGTTGACAACGCTGTGGGTTGAGTGTCGCCACGTCACCGGTAGCGAAGAGCCTCTTGATAAACTTGACGTTTGAGTAGGATGACTTCACAGGTGTGGTAGGGGTCTGTTCACAACGCTGTGGGTTGAGTGTCGCCACGTCACCGGTAGCGAGGAGCCTGTTGACAAACTTGACGTTTGAGTAGGATGACTTCACAGGTGTGGTAGGGGTTTGTTGACAACGCTGTGGGATAAGTGTCGCGACGTCACCGGTAGCGAAGAGCCTGTTGACAAACTTGACGTTTGAGTAGGATGACTTCACAGGTGTGGTAGGGATCTGTTGACAACGCTATGGGTTGAGTGTCGCCACGTCACCGGTAGCGAGGAGCCTGTTGACAAACTTAACTTTTGAGTAGGATGACTTCACATGTGTGTTAGGCGTCTGTTGACAACGCTGTGGGTTGAGTGTCGCCACGTCTCCTGCAGTGAGGAGCCTGTTGACAAATTTCACGCTTGAGTATCGTGACGTCATAGGTGTAGTAGTAGGGGTCTGTTGACAACGTTGTGGGTTGAGTATCGTGACGTCATAGATTTGAGTGCAGTCAATCTAGGGAAGTCTTTGGTCTGTTTTCATTTGTTTCCGATGGCGAAAATTCTTCTATCAATATTTATGTTTAGAAATGTGCTTTTAATTTCTATAGTTGTCCCTACTTCAGGCTTTTACTAGGGCCAGATTGCAGGTCCCTTGGAAATAAGATAATATACAAGTAAATCCTTTTATAAACCTAGGAAGTACGGAAAGTCGTTATGAATAAATAAAATAGAAACAAATACGAATTAAAAGAAATTGCGATAAATAATAGACTTTACATGGTAAAATAAGTAAGATAACTCTTGCACAAGTTGCACAAAGCTTATCTGACGTGTACGACGAGAGATAATACTAAAATAGCACGGAATTTTTCTAATGTAAAATTAATGAAATATGGAATGATCACTTCTCCTGAACAGGTGAAAGTACCTGTCGATATGTTTAGGAATAAATTGATCAAATATTAATTTAACATATAAACCGACTCTAAATAAAATGAAATTTATCATCAAATAAGTAAATTATTAGATAAGATAAAGTTCCCCAAATTATCCGAACCACAGAGGAAACAAATCTCTTTAAAATATAACAATTAAATTATCAGCGTAAATATTAATGCAAGTTATAAGTAATTAATATTTAGTGTGGATACCTTTATTCTTAGTGATGCTTTGACATCTCTTGACACAAGAACAAACACATTGTTGACACTCTTGTGCAGTAGTTTTGTTCCAGTCATCTTGAAGAATTGCCCGGACTTTTTTTCGTCACTTTAGACCTCTCTTCTAAACATGTTTAAGTGGATACAAGCCTGTCTGTGCCGGTAGTTTCATGTGTTCCACTTGCCGTGAGGAGGGGACGTTAACCTGTAATGAAATTGCAGGTTTGGCTTCGGGGGCTCGCAAATGGGGCAAAGCACGCTGTTGCTGCAATTCCATTCACACTTGTGCATTCACTGTGCACCGTAAGTGCACAAGTAGCCCAGTGCCGGACCTTTACACTTCATCCGCCAAACTTCCTTCTTTTCGGTGCTATTGACAGACAATCTTTCGCCAGATCTGCGACGAACGAACCTCTTCCCATCAAACCCGAACAAATTGATCTGAGATTCGTCACTAAACTCGACTTGGCTCCATTAGTCATCCGTCTATGTCACGTGGCGAATTCAAACGAGCACTCGTGTTCTTCAGACTGATCATTCACTTGACCCTGCGTGTGCCTGTGTGAAGATTGTCTTCCTCGTGCCATTGTGACAGTCTGCCTGGATAAATGGATGGCCAAAATCTCACTAGTCTCTCGAGAAACTGATCCAACCTTCTTGAAACGGTCCTATCGTTTGGTTTTCCAGCTTTACAAGAAGCTGTCTTGTCATAGGTTGACAGAATATTATAAATTACATATTTTTAGCGCTTAACAGTCTGGGTAATAGCTCCAATGAAAGACCATCATGGTGGCGCCGTTTTGCAAACAACTACGACAATATGGACACCATCTGGCAAGATAATAACCTAACGCGCACGGAATTGAACTAAATTAAATTACTAGGCAAACAATGCTGGTTTTCTTTACAAAAAACCTAAACGTTTAGGTCATTTAGGGAACTATTTTTTTTCTACTAAATTGCTTATTTGTTGATCATTATCTTTTTATTCAACCATACTTGCATAACTTTTACCATAAGTAGATATTGTACAGTCATTTTGGAAACCTTAAATTTTTTTCTCTGGCAAAGGTTTTGTCAGATGTGATCGAAATACATTTATTCTGATCTTTTTGGACGGCACCAAAGATACTCGTACCTTTTAGCAGGATTCCTTGGAACAGATGAGAAGCATGGTGTTTGTGCGGTGAATGCAGGAGGTAAAAGACAGCGTTGTTTTCATTAGCTATGTTTGCGATGAGGTTTTTAAGATCTACATGACTACACATGGGGAGGTAAGCTTAGCAACGAATGACGTTACTTACCTACCAAAGTAATATCGACAGTTTCTAAAACAAAGTTATAACGAATTTCGAAGATTTCTGTCATAAATACTCCAACATTTCGATGTTACAAGAAGTTATTGGTCAAAAAGGGGGCAAAGATATTGGTTAAGCGGGAAAAAATCCCTTCAAATCCTATTCAATTGCTTAGAAGATAGATTAAACTCTAGCTTAACTCAAACCAACCAACGAGAATGATAAAATTTCAATCTGAACATACTAAATACCACCGTAATCAAAATATCTGTGTTTAAGCGTAGGATCCTGAATTTGTGCGAGATAAATGTAATTGCTGAGGGAAGCGTCGCACGTCCTGTGTCGTTGGTGACTTGGCTTACGTTTTCAAGGGCACGTGCCTCTCTCGGCGAATGTTTTGCTGCGTGGGTACGAAATGCAGCCAGTTTGGCACAACAATCTGTGCGTTCATGGAATTCCGTTCCTTCAACGTATGCTTTATTGCTAAGAATATGCTTAATAGCTCTTTACGGTGCCCTTGACTGCATAACTGAAGTAATCTAAATCTTCCCAAGCTCTTTTTGGGGGTGTCCCAAAAGAGTAGCTTCTGCTACGTTTCCTTTGATTTACTCAGTCCTTTTCTGTAGAGAGGTCCCAGTCTAAAGGGGAGTGATGTCGTCCTTTAGTCCGTGTACGGAAGGTGATAACAGTGATGTCCTCTTCGTTCAGGAAGTTTAGTTACGGGGACGGTGTGACTGGAAACCATGATCGGTATTTCTTAAAATGAGACCTGACTGAATTTTGTTTATTCAAGCCGAGTAAATTGGTTGCCTGCGCGTAATTTATTGATGAATGGGAGAATTGCCAGCGCGCGTGAAGTGCGTGAATTAAATGTTTGCGAGTGAAAGAGTAGGGGTGGGGGTCAGATGCACTGGAGAGTGACGAGCGTAAATTGAGAGAAATTATGCTTTGAAGAAAGTTGAGATGAGAATATTGTCTTTTGTTTTACTTATCATTTACGAATGGCGGTTAGCCAAAAGCCGTTAGTTTAATCAAGCATAGCTCGTTGGTGATGGTCTAAATTGAGTTTGCTCTTGTACTCGTGCACGTCTTTGATGTTCACTAGCCATGATTAATAATAAGCTGGTGTAGTTCGGGATACACCAGGTTTGGTGGCCCCTGGAAGAAGAGGTAGAGGTAGACTCGGATAAAGACTATGAGGTGGAAAGCAGGAGATGATTGTTGGGAAGATCTTGACGCATTAGCTCAAGATAGAGCGTGGTGGCGTGAGTTCATGGAGGCCCTATGCATCCCTGTGGGTGCCACAGGAAGTGATTGATTGTAGTAAATTACAGATAAAACGCAAGTCAAAATTAGAGACAAAGTGTTAAAAATCGTATTGCACTGCAACGTGTTTCTGTTCTACCAATTACAAATATTTAAGTTTTAAAAGAAACATGATAGCATGGAAGCGTTGAAGAAAGAAATATTAAGATATAAAAAAAACATGATAGCATGGAAGCTTGAGGAAAGAAATATTAAGATATAAAAAAACATGATAGCATGGAAGCTTGAGGAAAGAAATATTAAGATATAAAAAAATGATAACATGAAAGCTTTGAAGAAAGAAATATTAAGATATAAAACATGATAGCATAGAAGAGTGAAGAAAGAAATATTAAGATATAAAAAAACATGATAACATGGAAGCTTTTAAGAAAGGAATAATAAGATATAAAGACAGAAACGAATGGAAGCTTTGAAGAAAGAAATATTAAGATATAAAAAAAATTAAATTATAATCTCTTTTCAATGTAAAGATCATTGCAAACTAGCAGAGAATAAAGTCCCCCCCCCTAAAAAACTCCCTATTTAGAAGGAAACCCCTTTACTTTGGTGTTTTTTTTGGGGGGGGAGTGGGGTTGAAACAGAGGGCGCTGTACTGGGTATCTAGAGAATGAATGGCGTTAGAACCAAAAGAGGTTGTTACTATTTTCTGTAGGGATTGTTACTATTTTTGGTTCTTACCTATTTCTGCGAAGGTTCTTACTATTTTCTTGCATATCTTCTTACTATTTCATGAATGCTTTACTTATTTTCTTACTATTTTGCGGAAAGGTTCTTATTTTTGTGCAGAAGTTTGAATCCCCTCTGCATGGGTTCTTACTACTGTCTATGGGAGGTGAATACTATTTTCTGCATTTGTTCTTGTCATTTTCCTCATAGGTTCTCACTATTTTCTGCAGAGGTTCTTACCCCTTTCTGCAGATGTTCTTACTATTTCCTGCATAGGTTCTCACCTTTTTCTGCAGATGTTCTTACTATTTTTTGCAGAGATTCTTATTATTTATTCAGAAGTTCTGACTATTTTCTGCAGAGATTCTTATTATTTATTCAGAAGTTCTGACTATTTTCTGCAGAGATTCTTACGCCTTTCTGCAGATGTTCTGACTATTTTCTGCAGAGATTCTTACTCCTTTCTGCAGATTTTCTTACTATTTTCAGCATAGATTCTTACGCCTTTCTGCAGATGTTCTGACTATTTTCTGCAGAGATTCTTATTATTTATTCAGAAGTTCTGACTATTTTCTGCAGAGATTCTTACGCCTTTCTGCAGATGTTCTGACTATTTTCTGCAGAGATTCTTATTATTTTATTCTTAGGTTCTTACTATTTTCTGTAGAAGTACTTACTATTTTCTACAGATTCTCACTCTTTTCTGCAGAGGTTCTATCTAGTTTCTGCAGAGGCCGTACGATTTCCTAAAATGGCCGATGGCTGAACGAGGACGGGGGGCTCGACCTTGGCACCTCTGTGTACGACTACCAAGGCGCGCCTCTTTTCATCAAGGGGTGCAGAAGGGGGCTAATGGTTTTTCCCTTTGTGGTAACCACTCGTGGTAATCTATCGATAATTTTAGAGTGGCTTTTAATCAAAACAGAGCGTAAAATCGTGGACAATGTTGCTTTTCACTGTTCCTGAGGGAGAGTGTATTTCCGAAGGACCCATTTCCAGTTGAAACCCCACTTACCCCCCCTGAACGCCCTCTATGTTAGGTCTTCCCAAGAATGGGAGTGGGTGGTCGCATGGAAACCAAGTTCCCATGCCCTCCCGCCCCCAATTCACTTATATTCGTATAAACAGAAACACGTTTTAATATTAAAAAAAACCAATATTATTTTATTCCTAAAAACCGCCATTAATTGTCTAATAGAAAAAAAAGTTCACAGTGACTTTTGGATCACCCTGTGTAGCTTCTGCACTCTTTCATTTCGCCGTCCATGCCCTCGTTCGTGGTCGCTTTTGGAGAGAACAAAGTTCTTGTGGCGGTCATTTTTTGGCTTCTTTAAAGTTCCCCTTTTTTCGAAAACGATTACAACCGTTGCCACTCCTCGAAGGCCTTGATCCCTTTGGCCATTGAACGGTCTTTGCCACAAACCCTCAAATTTGAGCCTCAATTTCCCACTTTTACTTAGCTTAGAGGGGAAAAATTCAGGTCAAGTAAAGATAAACTGTCGCTAAAATTGAACTGGTAAAGATGAATCCACTTTAAATTCAACGGGTTAGATAAGCCTTCTTTAAATTCAACGAGTAAAGATAAGCCGTCTTTAAATTGAAATTGTAAGGATAAGATATCTTTAAATTCAACGGGTAAAGATAAGTCGTCTTTAAATTGAACTGGTAAAAATTAGCCATCTATATATTGATCTTTTAAAGATGTGCCATCTTAAAATCAAGTTAATAAAGATAAGCAGTATTTATATTGGGCTAGTAATGATAAGCCATCTTAAAACTTAGCATGCAATGATAAGCCATTTACAAATTGAGCAGGTAGAGGTGAGCCATCTTTAAACTGAATCGTTAAAGAAAAACCATCTCCCAATTGCGCTGATATAGATAAACCATCTTTAAATTAAGTTAATAAAGATAAACCATCTTTAAATTAAGTTAATAAAGATAAACCATCTTAAAAATTAAGTTAATAAAGATAAACCATCTTTAAATTAAGTTAATAAAGATAAACCATCTTTAAATTAAGTTAATAAAGATAAACCATCTTTAAATTAAGTTAATAAAGATAAACCATCTTAAAAATTAAGTTAATAAAGATAAACCATCTTTAAATTAAGTTAATAAAGATAAACCATCTTTAAATTAAGTTAATAAAGATAAACCATCTTTAAATTAAGTTAATAAAGATAAACCATCTTTAAATTAAGTTAATAAAGATAAACCATCTTTAAATTAAGTTAATAAAGATAAACCATCTCCCAATTGCGCTGATATAGATAAACCATCTTTAAATTAAGTTAATAAAGATAAACCATCTTTAAATTAAGTTAATAAAGATAAACCATCTTTGAATTAAGTTAATAAAGATAAACCATATTTAAATTAAGTTAATAAAGATAAACCATGTTTAAATTAAGTTAATAAAGATAAACCATCTTTAAATTAAGTTAATAAAGATAAACCATGTTTAAATTAAGTTAATAAAGATAAACCATGTTTAAATTAAGTTAATAAAGATAAACCATCCTTAAATTAAGTTAATAAAGATAAACCATGTTTAAATTAAGTTAATAAAGATAAACCATCTTTAAATTAAGTTAATAAAGATAAACCATCTTTAAATTAAGTTAATAAAGATAAACCATGTTTAAATTAAGTTAATAAAGATAAACCATCCTTAAATTAAGTTAATAAAGATAAACCATGTTTAAATTAAGTTAATGAAGATAAACCATCTTTAAATTAAGTTAATAAAGATAAACCATCTTTAAATTAAGTTAATAAAGATAAACCATGTTTAAATTAAGTTAATAAAGATAAACCATCTTTAAATTAAGTTAATAAAGATAAACCATCCTTAAATTAAGTTAATAAAGATAAACCATCTTTAACATAAGTTAATAAAGATAAACCATCTTTAAATTAAGTTAATAAAGATAAACCATCTTTAAATTAAGTTAATAAAGATAAACCATCCTTAAATTAAGTTAATAAAGATAAACCATCTTTAAATCAAGTTAATAAAGCTAAACATCCTAAATTAAGTTAATAAAGATAGACCATCTTTAAATTAAGTTAATAAAGATAAACCATCTTTAAATTAAGTTAATAAAGATAAACCATGTTTAAATTAAGTTAATAAAGATAAACCATCTTTGAATTAAGTTAATAAAGATAAACCATCCTTAAATTAAGTTATTAAAGATAAACCATCTTTAACATAAGTTAATAAAGATAAACCATCTTTAAATTAAGTTAATAAAGATAAACCATCTTTAAATTAAGTTAATAAAGATAAACCATGTTTAAATTAAGTTAATAAAGATAAACCATGTTTAAATTAAGTTAATAAAGATAAACCATGTTTAAATTAAGTTAATAAAGATAAACCATCTTTAAATTAAGTTAATAAAGATAAACCATGTTTAAATTAAGTTAATAAAGATAAACCATCTTTAAATTAAGTTAATAAAGATAAACCATCCTTAAATTAAGTTAATAAAGATAAACCATCTTTAACATAAGTTAATAAAGATAAACCATCTTTAAATTAAGTTAATAAAGATAAACCATCTTTAAATTAAGTTAATAAAGATAAACCATCCTTAAATTAAGTTAATAAAGATAAACCATCTTTAAATCAAGTTAATAAAGCTAAACATCCTAAATTAAGTTAATAAAGATAGACCATCTTTAAATTAAGTTAATAAAGATAAACCATATTTAAATTAAGTTAATAAAGATAAACCATCTTTAAATTAAGTTAATAAAGATAAACCATCTTTAAATTAAGTTAATAAAGATAAACCATCTTTAAATTAAGTTAATAAAGATAAACCATCTTTAAATTAAGTTAATAAAGATAAACCATCTTTGAATTAAGTTAATAAAGATAAACCATCCTTAAATTAAGTTAATAAAGATAAACCATCTTTAACATAAGTTAATAAAGATAAACCATCTTTAAATTAAGTTAATAAAGATAAACCATCCTTAAATTAAGTTAATAAAGATAAACCATCTTTAACATAAGTTAATAAAGATAAACCATCTTTAAATTAAGTTAATAAAGATAAACCATCTTTAAATTAAGTTAATAAAGATAAACCATCCTTAAATTAAGTTAATAAAGATAAACCATCTTTGAATTAAGTTAATAAAGATAAACCATCTTTGAATTAAGTTAATAAAGATAAACCATCTTTGAATTAAGTTAATAAAGATAAACCATCTTTAAATTAAGTTAATAAAGATAAACCATCTTTAAATTAAGTTAATAAAGATAAACCATCTTTAAATTAAGTTAATAAAGATAAACCATGTTTAAATTAAGTTAATAAAGATAAACCATGTTTAAATTAAGTTAATAAAGATAAACCATGTTTAAATTAAGTTAATAAAGATAAACCATCTTTAAATTAAGTTAATAAAGATAAACCATGTTTAAATTAAGTTAATAAAGCTAAACATCCTAAATTAAGTTAATAAAGATAAACCATCTTTGAATTAAGTTAATAAAGATAAACCATCTTTAAATTAAGTTAATAAAGATAAACCATGTTTAAATTAAGTTAATAAAGATAAACGAGCTTTAAATTAAGTTAATAAAGATAAACCATCTTTAACATAAGTTAATAAAGATAAACCATCTTTAAATTAAGTTAATAAAGATAAACCATCTTTAAATTAAGTTAATAAAGATAAACCATCCTTAAATTAAGTTAATAAAGATAAACCATCTTTGAATTAAGTTAATAAAGATAAACCATCTTTGAATTAAGTTAATAAAGATAAACCATCTTTGAATTCAGTTAATAAAGATAAACCATCTTTAAATTAAGTTAATAAAGATAAACCATGTTTAAATTAAGTTAATAAAGATAAACCATCTTTAAATTAAGTTAATAAAGATAAACCATCCTTAAATTAAGTTAATAAAGATAAACCATCTTTAACATAAGTTAATAAAGATAAACCATCTTTAAATTAAGTTAATAAAGATAAACCATCTTTAAATTAAGTTAATAAAGATAAACCATCCTTAAATTAAGTTAATAAAGATAAACCATCCTTAAATTAAGTTAATAAAGATAAACCATCCTTAAATTAAGTTAATAAAGATAAACCATCTTTAACAGAAGTTAATAAAGATAAACCATCTTTAAATTAAGTTAATAAAGATAAACCATCCTTAAATTAAGTTAATAAAGATAAACCATCTTTAACATAAGTTAATAAAGATAAACCATCTTTAAATTAAGTTAATAAAGATAAACCATCTTTAAATTAAGTTAATAAAGATAAACCATCCTTAAATTAAGTTAATAAAGATAAACCATCTTTGAATTAAGTTAATAAAGATAAACCATCTTTGAATTAAGTTAATAAAGATAAACCATCTTTGAATTAAGTTAATAAAGATAAACCATCTTTAAATTAAGTTAATAAAGATAAACCATCTTTAAATTAAGTTAATAAAGATAAACCATCTTTGAATTAAGTTAATAAAGATAAACCATCTTTGAATTAAGTTAATAAAGATAAACCATGTTTAAATTAAGTTAATAAAGATAAACCATCTTTAAATTAAGTTAATAAAGATAAACCATCCTTAAATTAAGTTAATAAAGATAAACCATCTTTAACATAAGTTAATAAAGATAAACCATCTTTAAATTAAGTTAATAAAGATAAACCATCTTTAAATTAAGTTAATAAAGATAAACCATCCTTAAATTAAGTTAATAAAGATAAACCATCCTTAAATTAAGTTAATAAAGATAAACCATCCTTAAATTAAGTTAATAAAGATAAACCATCTTTAACAGAAGTTAATAAAGATAAACCATCTTTAAATTAAGTTAATAAAGATAAACCATCCTTAAATTAAGTTAATAAAGATAAACCATCTTTAACATAAGTTAATAAAGATAAACCATCTTTAAATTAAGTTAATAAAGATAAACCATCTTTAAATTAAGTTAATAAAGATAAACCATCCTTAAATTAAGTTAATAAAGATAAACCATCTTTGAATTAAGTTAATAAAGATAAACCATCTTTGAATTAAGTTAATAAAGATAAACCATCTTTGAATTAAGTTAATAAAGATAAACCATCTTTAAATTAAGTTAATAAAGATAAACCATCTTTAAATTAAGTTAATAAAGATAAACCATCTTTGAATTAAGTTAATAAAGATAAACCATCTTTGAATTAAGTTAATAAAGATAAACCATATTTAAATTAAGTTAATAAAGATAAACCATCTTTAAATTAAGTTAATAAAGATAAACCATCTTTAAATTAAGTTAATAAAGATAAACCATCTTTAAATTAAGTTAATAAAGATAAACCATCTTTGAATTAAGTTAATAAAGATAAACCATCTTTAAATTAAGTTAATAAAGATAAACCATATTTAAATTAAGTTAATAAAGATAAACCATCCCTAAGTTAAGTTAATAAAGATAAACCATCCTTAAATTAAGTTAATAAAGATAAACCATCTTTAAATTAAGTTAATAAAGATAAACCATCTTTAAATCAAGTTAATATAGCTAAACATCCTAAATTAAGTTAATAAAGATAGACCATCTTTAAATTAAGTTAATAAAGATAAACCATATTTAAATTAAGTTAATAAAGATAAACCATCTTTAAATTAAGTTAATAAAGATAAACCATCTTTAAATTAAGTTAATAAAGATAAACCATCTTTAAATTAAGTTAATAAAGATAAACCATCTTTAAATTAAGTTAATAAAGATAAACCATCTTTGAATGAAGCTGATAAAGATAAACCATCTTTAACTGAAGCTGATAAAGATAAACCCTTTCTAGGTTGACTTCACTTCTTACCCATCCTTGTCATTACTTCTCATCCAGGGCGAAAAATCGATTAGTTTACTTATTTACGTGTGTCCTATGTTGTCGTGCATACAGGGTGTCCCACATTTGGTAAAATCTTGTAAATAACTAATAATAAATATATTATATATTACCGGTTTATTTATTGGGTAAAAACAAATATATTGATAGATCAAAACATCAGTGGGCAAAACTTGTTAATGTTTCTAAAAAAATCCGGCTAATTTCAGATCTATCCATTTTTTAACATATCTTAAAATTAAAAATGAATTAGAAATAGGTTAAAAAATATGAAAAAAAACCGTATTTTGGCATAATGGATAAACCAGTAGTTATATGATCAATTGATAAGTATTAATTTATCATATGACTACTAGTCTATTTTCTTTTATTTCCTGAAAATATAATATTTAATCTTTTTAACATTTTTAATTAAAAGATTAAAAAATTTCAAGGAAATATCTAACTCGGCCAATACCTTGAATGAAGTCATTTTGCACCAGAACTTTTAAGGGTTAACTCATGTATTGATTTATCTCTGATGCTCACTGCCCCTTCTGACCTCCACCCTTCACCCCCTCCTTCAGTATCTTCGGAACAATTTAAAATTCATGTTTCTCCACCCAGTGATAAATTTGGCCCCGTGAGTTGAATATCTGCCCTAACAAGGGGTAGCGCGCGCTCTAAACTTTACGACCCCAGGGCTTGTATTTTATTAAAGGGTTTTATGTTTTTTACAGTAAAATACCGTATTTTTAGAGGGACCTTTTTTTTTCTTTAACCCGCGACAGAAACTTTGTCCTAAATTTCGCTGCGTTAAATCCCTAAAGTAGCTCAGAGGAAATGGATCAATGTTATCATTGGCTGTAATGCGCGGGCCTGAATTTAAGGTCATCTTTTCTCCCTAATTAATGGGGCGTTGCAATTGTTTATGGATTTATGGTGATTAGAGGAATGATTCTTGGTAATTTCCTATTGGTCAGTTACATTAATTCTGGTCTAATAAAGGGTAAAATAATCGAGGTATTTACTAATTTAACTGCACCTATGTTATCTTCAATACAGGTGTATAAAATTAACAGTGTATTTCGATTACACCCCTCTAGACCCTACCCTCCGCAAACCATTACCCCTCTAGACCCTACCTTCCGCGAAAACCATTACTCCGCTAGACCCTACCTGCCACGCAAACCATTACTCTTCTAGACCCTACCCTTCGCAAACCATTACCCCTCTAGACCCTACCTTCCGCGAAAACCATTACTCTTCTAGACCCTACCTGCCGCGCAAACCATTACCCCTCTAGACCTTACCCTCCGCAAGCCATTACCCCTCTAGACCCTACTCTCCACAAGCCATTACCCCTCTAGACCATACCTTCCGCCAAAACCATTACCCCGTTTAGACCCTACCTTCCGCAAACCATTACTCCGTCTAGACCCTACCTTCCGCAAACCATTACCCCGTATAGACCCTACCTTCCGCAAACCATTACCCCTAAAGACCATACCTTCCGCAAACCATTACCCCCTCTAGACCATACCTTCCGCGCAAACCATTACCACTCTAGACCCTACACTCCGCAAACCATTACCCCCTCTAGACCCTACTTTCCGAAAAACCATTACCCCTACAGACCATACCTTCCGCGAAAACCATTACCCCATCTAGACCCTACCTTCCGCGCAAACCATTACCCCTCTAGACCCTACCTTCCACAAGCCATTACCCCTCTAGACCCTACCTTCCGCAAACCATTACCCATAAAGACCCTACCTTCCGCAAACCATTACCCATAAAGACCATACCCTCCGCAAACCATTACCCCCTCTAGACCCTACCTTCCGCAAACCATTACCCCTCTAGACCATACCTCTCGCGAAAACCATTACTCCATCTAGACCATACCTTCCGCAAACCATTACCCCTCTAGAGCCTACCTTCCACAAACCATTACCCCTCTAGACCCTACCTTCCGCGAAAACCATTAACTCGATAATTACTGAATTGCGGTCGCGTCAAATCTGAGAACAATGCACTTGCGGAAACATTTAACCGTAAGTAAAACAGCTACAAAATCGGCTTAAATTTAACGCACCCACAAACCCGCAAGCAATTGGAAATTCCGTAATAGGTGTAACGGTTTGCGGAACTGATTGCAGAAGTTTTCACCCATTGCCCACCCCGCCCTCCGCCCTCTCCCTTAAACCTTATCCATTTAGTTAATTTTCCTCATTTCCGCAATCAATGTTAGGAAGATTTTCAGTTTGCGGAAGCAACTCGAATAAAACCGCAATTTCCCTTGAGTTCAACGCAACCGGAAAGTCGAAATGAAATGACAATTCCGCAATTGAAGGCACCGGTTTGCGGAACTACTTACCTCTCTGATCAAACCTAACAAAAAATCCCAAACCAAATTTGACGACCCATTTCCGAATTGGGTGAAAAACAAGAGGAAAAATAAGACCAGCGGCTTTTTGTGGTAAGATGATAAATGGTTATTGAATCGACGGTTTCTCATGGCTAAATGAGGCTTCTGCCACTAGAGGGCAAACCCCAGCGCCAAATCTGATGGCAGATTTGAAATCTCCAGGATGAATAACCATATGTCCCGTAGTCATATAGGTCATTTCATGGCTCTAAATGGGTACAAATGAACTTTTATTCCTTTTAAAAAATGAACTTTAGTCCCTTTGAAAAATAAATGAGTCATCTGCCACTAGATTGCGCCACCCTGCGCCAAATTCGAAGGCAAAATTGAAATCTCCAGGGTAAATAACCATATGTCCCATGGTCATATGGGTCATTGCATAGCTCTAAATGGGTACATTTGAACTTTTATTACTTTTGAAAAAAAAGCGACGCCTAGACCTGGCGCTTCGCCACAGGGAAAAAGAGGAACAGATATAAAAAAGTATTTTTAAAAAAAGGGGAAAAAAGTAATTAGGATTGTTAGATGAAGACTAGGAAAACATAAAATATGATGGATTTGTTTTGAATTTTAAATACATTTTATTAATTGAAATATTAATAAATAACATCTTCAATTTGATTTCCACCAATTATGACGCAAAGATTGATGCGCTTGGCCAGATTCACCCGATGAATCCGATGCATAAATTCAAAATTTCCGTTAATTTGAGCACATTTATTTATGATGCAATGTTCCCTCAGGTGTCTTGCTTGGATTAATGAGTACCTACACCTTGTCCTACCCAGAAAAAAGTCAATGGTGATAAGGACTGGTGAAGGAGGAGACCATTGCGATATTTCCTAAGTGTCTAAACTTTAGGAACACCCTGTATAGATGGAAGACAGTGAATTCATAGAGTTGAGAGTAATAAATATTTTTTTCTTCCTCTTTACAGATGAATAATCGAAGGTAGTATCTCGCAATTGGTTCTGAAATTAGTTATCCTATATAATCTGGTCTCTGAATAGCTAAAAAATGATAGTCCTGCTGTTTTTATGACAGGGTAAAGTCAATTTCATCATAGCTCTAATTGGCTTAAACTCTTTTTATTATCATGTTAATATTGGCATAAATTGTTTTCATTCTTAAGCTCTGATTGGCTTATATTCTTTTCATTCTGAATTTCTGATTGGCTTGAAGTGTTTTCATACTGAATCCCTGATCGGCTTAAACTGTTTTCATTCTGAAGCTCTGATTAGCTTAAACTGATTACACTCTAAAGCTCTGATTGCCTTAAACTCTTTTTATTCCGAAGCTCTGATTAGCAAAAACTGCTTTCATTCTGAAGTTTTGATTAGCTTAAACTGTTTTCATTCTGAAGATCTGATTGGCTTAATGTTTTCATTCTGAAGCTCTGATTTGCTTAAATTCTTTTTACTCTGATTTCTGATTGATTAAATTATACCTAGTGTATTTTCTCAGAGGCTAAAGTTTTGTTTTCACTAATTGTCTGAAGTTCTTTCCATTTTGATCTATGAGTGTCAAAGATTATTTTCCCCAGTTTGTATTGTAGCTAAAATTCATTTCTTCTTATCTCTGATTGGCTTAAATTGTTTTCACTCTGATTTCTGATGTGCTAAACTTGTGTTCACTCTGTTAATCATTCAGTTGATCTATTAGACCTATCGTTGAGTGGACCTATGGATCATGATTGAGTTGATCTATCATTGTGTGGTCCAATTGGCCTATCGTTAAGTGAAGCTACTAGACCTATGGATGAGTGAGCCTATTTGATCTCTCCTTAAATTGACATATTTGACTTATCTTTGAAGAGACCTATTGTACCTATCGCTGAGTAGCCTAATTCGACCTATCGTTGAGTGGACCTATTGGAAATAACCTTGTTTGGACCTATTGGGCAAAACCTTGTGTGAACCTATTGGACATAATCTTGTGTGAACCTATTGGACATAGCCTTGTGTGGACCTATTGGACAAAACCTTGTGTAGACATATTCGACATAACCTTGTGTGGACCATTTAGACCTAACCTTGTTAGGACCTTTTGAAGTTAACCTCGTATGAACCTATTCGACATAACCTTGTGTGGAAAAATTGGACATAACCTTGTGTGGACAAATTGGACATAACCTTGTGTGGACCTATTCGAAATAAGCCTGTGTGGACCAATTGGACATAACCTTGTGTGGACCTATTCGACATAAACTTGTGTGGACCTATTGGACAAAACTTTGTGTGGACCTTTTGGACATAAAATTCTGAGGACCTATTGTACATAACCTTGTGTGGACCTATTTGACATTTCGTTGGGTGGACCTATTTAACCTATCCTTATATGGACCTATGGATCAAAGCTTGAGTAGATCTAATGGACTTATCGTACAAGGCTATATTATGGAGTAGACCCCGTTTCCCGACGCTCGCTAAGATTCGCCCGAACGTCAAATAAACAAGTCGAGAACATGTTTGGAGTCGGTTTGCCTCAACATCTCCGTTCCCCGTCGGCCATTACGGTAATTTGGACATAATTACTCGGAATTTTGGTCATCGATTGAGTATGAGTGCGTGCCTCCTCTCCACTCAGCACAGGCGCGTGTGAGGGAGTGAGCGGAGGCCTGACACGGTGGCATTCATCACCCAGAACTTGTTTATCCGGGGTAAATAAATGTTGTCGTTTCTTCTTCCTCAAAGGTTAGAAGTCCCTGAAGGCGATGGATCGGACTCTGAGCCTTTCATATTTTGTACCTCTCCCCCTTCTACAGGGTGTAATTAGGGGAGCAGGGATGGGGTTTTCATGATAGAAGTTGAAGGTCAGGATCCGCCCTCTTCTTGCAATCAGAGGATCCTTTGAAAAGGGATCAAATTCAGGAGTCGTTTTTTGAGAGGAAAAAGCACAAATGATCTTTAAAATTTGAAATTTTTCCCTCACGGTCGCCGCTGTTTTATTATTATTTTCCAAGATATGTCGTGCATATTATGCTACATCTTTCCGAAATATATATGCATATAGTCCTTAAAAATGACTAGTAATAGAAAGAAATAAACCCCACGATCCAAAGAGCGACATTTTTTTTTAGGACGTTTCGTTTTTACTACAAACCTCTTCAGAACCGACCTAAATAAACCCATCAGATTGAAAATTGATCTTAAAATTGAAATATGCTGTAAAAATGATCATGTCAAAGGCAGAGGTTCTGGGATTCGGACTCCCCCCCTACCCTTTTTCATTGCTTCTAACTTTACACCGCCCCCGAGACAACTTCCATCTTCTTTCTTTATGCCAGTGGACGTCAAGTCCGTGCGAGCCTCGAGTCTATTTAAACTCATTCTTTCCGTTTTTAAGAGTTCGTTTTATTCATTATTTAATTATCTCGATGCGTCGGTACATTATAACCGAGCAGCTTGGGTTTAATTACACTGGTTTACGGAGAAATTGAGGCCAGCACAAAAATAGTTGTTCTACCCTAATTTTGGGGTGCTGATTTCAGATAAGAAACCAGTTTTTACTCACCACCTTTAGTTTTTGAGGTAAACATGTATTAGAAATTTTAGGAATTGTGTTCTTTAAAACCTTACACTACCAATGGGACAATGCATCCCAGAAGTTTTTTAAAAATACCTGTGCGCAGAATTCAGCTTAAATTAGTGTATATTTTTATCCCAATGGTAGGTCTAATGTATTAGCATATTATTAAATGTCTGGCAACTCTATATTACTCCTCAGTTGTTTTTGATCACCAGTGAAGTGAAATGTGCTGAAAGGTTAGCATTTGTTTTATTATTTTTTTGAGAACTAATTGTTTAATTAGTTCTCAGGTATATTAGAATATATATATATATATATATATATATATATATATATATATATATATATATATATATATCTTGCACTAACTATATTTATGCTTTTTACTCAATATGATATAGCTACATGGCAAATTCAAGCAAACGGGCTGCCCCAAATTTCAACCCCCTTCTAACTAATCTTTAATGTTTTAAAACCTTTTATAAAATTATTTGGAATAAAAAATATTCTGGTAGTGAAAGAGTTAAAAAAATTAAATGCCTATTGTTAGATTGTAAGGTTAGGGCTGCTCCACAATCATGTTACACAACCATTTTATATGTTGGACTCATGTCTATATTATGATTTTGCAACCATATGTATTTTGTAACTATATATATGATTAATGTTTATTTTGTTTCCCAGATTTTTGTGAGTTGCTACATATATCTACCATGGCTTCAGGCACTTCAAAACAGCGAGGATGCATCAACAAGGCAAATTCATTCTGTTACGTGGGGGGTGGGGGTGTTTATTTTGTTTCCCAGATTTTTGTGAATTGCTACATATATCTACCATGGCTTCAGGCACGTCAAAACAGCGAGGATGCATCAACAAGGCAAATTCATTCTGTTACGTGGGGGGTGGGGGTGTTTATTTTGTTTCCCAGATTTTTGTGAGTTGCTACATATATCTACCATGGCTTCAGGCACGTCAAAACAGCGAGGATGCATCAACAAGGCAAATTCATTCTGTTACGTGGGGGGTGGGGGTGTTTATTTTGTTTCCCAGATTTTTGTGAGTTGCTACATATATCTACCATGGCTTCAGGCACGTCAAAACAGCGAGGATGCATCAACAAGGCAAATTCATTCTGTTACGTGGGGGGTGGGGGTGTTTATTTTGTTTCCCAGATTTTTGTGAGTTGCTACATATATCTACCATGGCTTCAGGCACGTCAAAACAGCGAGGATGCATCAACAAGGCAAATTCATTCTGTTACGTGGGGGGTGGGGGTGTTTATTTTGTTTCCCAGATTTTTGTGAGTTGCTACATATATCTACCATGGCTTCAGGCACGTCAAAACAGCGAGGATGCATCAACAAGGCAAATTCATTCTGTTACGTGGGGGGTGGGGGTGTTTATTTTGTTTCCCAGATTTTTGTGAGTTGCTACATATATCTACCATGGCTTCAGGCACGTCAAAACAGCGAGGATGCATCAACAAGGCAAATTCATTCTGTTACGTGGGGGGTGGGGGTGTTTATTTTGTTTCCCAGATTTTTGTGAGTTGCTACATATATCTACCATGGCTTCAGGCACGTCAAAACAGCGAGGATGCATCAACAAGGCAAATTCATTCTGTTACGTGGGGGGTGGGGGTGTTTATTTTGTTTCCCAGATTTTTGTGAGTTGCTACATATATCTACCATGGCTTCAGGCACGTCAAAACAGCGAGGATGCATCAACAAGGCAAATTCATTCTGTTACGTGGGGGGTGGGGGTGTTTATTTTGTTTCCCAGATTTTTGTGAGTTGCTACATATATCTACCATGGCTTCAGGCACGTCAAAACAGCGAGGATGCATCAACAAGGCAAATTCATTCTGTTACGTGGGGGGTGGGGGTGTTTATTTTGTTTCCCAGATTTTTGTGAGTTGCTACATATATCTACCATGGCTTCAGGCACGTCAAAACAGCGAGGATGCATCAACAAGGCAAATTCATTCTGTTACGTGGGGGGTGGGGGTGTTTATTTTGTTTCCCAGATTTTTGTGAGTTGCTACATATATCTACCATGGCTTCAGGCACGTCAAAACAGCGAGGATGCATCAACAAGGCAAATTCATTCTGTTACGTGGGGGGTGGGGGTGTTTATTTTGTTTCCCAGATTTTTGTGAGTTGCTACATATATCTACCATGGCTTCAGGCACGTCAAAACAGCGAGGATGCATCAACAAGGCAAATTCATTCTGTTACGTGGGGGGTGGGGGTGTTTATTTTGTTTCCCAGATTTTTGTGAGTTGCTACATATATCTACCATGGCTTCAGGCACGTCAAAACAGCGAGGATGCATCAACAAGGCAAATTCATTCTGTTACGTGGGGGGTGGATTTCACGACAGTTGCACAGCACCGAACAATTACTTCCCTCCTGAGAATTGCTTACTCTCATTATTTTTACTGTAAAATTGGAGATCAGACAAATCCTGGGCCCCACACATCTGTTGTAAATCCTGTTACAATGGACTTATTGCATAGTTTAATCGCAAGAAAACAGCCTTCAACTTTGCTTTCCCGATGGTCTGGTGAGAGCCAAAAAGCCATGCAGATGATTGTTATTTTGGTCTGATAAATATAACTGGTTTCAATGGTTCTTCTAGAAAAGAAAAAAACATCCTAACCTTCCCTCAGCTAGGAGACCGGTTCCCCACTCAGATGATCTTCCTGTCCCTACATTCCGAGCAAATAAAGATCTTTTTCCTTCCTCAGATGAAGAAATGCCTTCAGGGACAATGTCTCTGTTAATTCAGGAGCAAGTAGCAATGAGCCCCACTGGGTTACGCAGGAAGACCTGAATCACCTTGCCCGTGATTGGTATCTATCGAAGCAGCAGGCAGAGCTCCTGGCATCCCGGCTTAAGCAGTGGAACCTGGATAAGGCAGATGTAACGATCACCAGTTTCAGGACTTCACTTCATTCCTTGACATGGAAAACAGGTTGTGCTACTGCAAAAATGTGTCTGGCTTGTTCACTTTCCTATGTTTCCCACACAATCCTTAAGATTGGCGTCTTTTCATACTCTTCAAAGCGAGGTCTGAAGGTTGTGAACCTGAACAATGGGAATAAATACCCTAGCATTCCCATTGCCCACTCAGTCCATCTGAAGGAGTCGTATGACAATATGGAGCTCATTTTGGAAGCTGCCAAGTATAACCAGCACCAGTGGAGTCTCTGCGGGGACCTCAAGGTGATTAAGCTTCTTATGGGTATACAAGCGGGCTTCACAAAGTACTGTTGCTTTCTCTGTCTCTGGGACAGTGGGGCTATGTCCAAGCACTATAAGCAGAAGGACTGGGGGGTCTATGAGCACTTTCGTGCCTGGTGGACACATTGTCCAAAAACATCCAATGGTGGACATGAAGAAGGTGCTTCTTCTTCTTCTTCATATCAAGCTTGGGCTAATGAAGAAGTTCGCGAAGGCTATGGACATAAATGGCGCTAAGCTCAAGGAGGGCATCTTCGTCAGATCTCAGATCCGAGAGGTGCTGAAGGATAATGAATTTGAGGAGCTTCTTACCTTAAGGGAACTAAGAGCAAGGGAAGCATTTAGGTCAGTCTTCCATAGCTTCCTTTGGTAACACAAGGGTACTAGATTACCCAGAGTGTATCGATAAGTTGTTACAGTCTTATGAGGATATGAGATGCCGAATGTCACTCAAAGTTCACTTTCTCCACTCCCACCTCAACTTCGTCCCTCCTAACCACGGGGCAGTGAGTGATAAACATAGAGAAAGGTTCCACCAAGACATTTCTAAGATGGAGAGCAACTACTAAGGCAAGTGGAACCCCATCATGATGGGGGACTTCTACTGGATGCTCTTGCATGACATCCGGGAGGCAAAGTACACAAGATCGTCCCAAAAAACTCACTTCTAACTGTCTGCTGTACATTGATTTGTGTGTATTTTATTATCCAAGAAATTTAGTTCCATTAATGTTCTGTATCTATGTTGTTTTTTCTCTATTATACCTTTGTAACATGAAATAAACACATTATATTTTGAATTTATATGCAGTATAATAAAAATGGGGTATGTGAAAGCAAAAAAACTAAAGGTGATAGAGCAAAACGGTTCAGAAATTGAATTCACCACAACAAAATTAGGTAAAAACACTTATTCACATCTTTGCTTCAGAGCAAAAGGTATCTTTGTAAACCAGTGTTTTCAAAGAGAAGCTTTGATTGTACTTTATTCAATAGCAATTACAGGCTGCGAACGATAGTTTACAGTGTAGTTTTACAGTAATTTCCTGGCGCTTCAGCAGCCAGTAACTTATTGTATTTTTACAGTAACACTGAATGCTTATATTTTTAGTGTTATTTTATAATTACAGTAGCACTCTGTATTAAAATACAGTATCATACATGAAACTGTGTTTTTTTTTAAGTGTATTACTGTAATTTTTACAATAACATACTCGACAATTATAGATCAATTAATACACCGGTAGTCTAGCAATAGCCATTACCAAACTCTAAGATTATGTATTATTTAGAATCTAATATAATTGATTTAAATTTCCATACAACAGCCTGTGTCTTTTATTATATACAAGCTAGATAATCAGTTTGGTCAAACACTTAACAAGGTCGGCATCGTTTCTTTGTGCTTTAGGCCACAATTCTTCTTGAGCAATAAAAGCCGATTCATGAATAACTTCGGCGGATCTGGGATGCGTTCGGTCTAAATTACTATCATCCACTTCAATTAAATGAAACATCAAACATTCGTTATTACCAAAAATGCAAGGTTTACATACGAGGGGCGGTCAATAAGTTTTGCAGTTCGGATATAAGGAAACGAGATATGAGGAAAAGTGTTTTATTATTTTTCAATATAACTACCCTCGACTTCATTGCACTTGCGCCACTTGTCCCTGAGGCTTCGAATTCCCGGGAACCAGAAATATCCCGACTGCTGTTCAATCCACTCCTGGGCGGCGAGCTGGACATCTTCATCGTCCCCAAACCGGCGTCCACGCAGTGCAGCCTTGAACTGGCGGAATAAATAGTAGTCGCTAGGGGCCAGATCTGGACTGTAGGGGGAATGGTTGAGCTCCTCGAATCCGCACTCACGCAGGGCAGCTTCTGCAACTCTGGCCTTGTGGACTTTGACGACGTTGAAGTCGATCATGGGGCGTGAGGTTTCTAGGGACCCAACGGGCAGAGACCTTGGTCATGGCCAAATTGTCGTGTAGATGTTATAACCTTCCATCTAATATTCCAAGTTTTCGCTCAATTTCTTCGATCTTCACCGGTCGATTTTCGAGGATCATCCTCCCCACACAGGCCATATTGTCCTCGTTGGTCACGTCTGACGGGCGTCCTGGACGGGGTCATCTTCAAGGGACTCACGACCATAAGGAACTCCCTATTCCAGCGAGCAATGGTTACATAGGAAGGGGCGGTGTCGGTGTACACTGCAACTATGCGTTCATGGATCTCTTTTGCATTCTTGCCTTCCTTGGTCAAAAATTTGATCACTGCGCGGTGCTCAACCTTCTCCATTGTTGAAAAATTTGTGACTGACGATCTGCGATCAGCTACTGCTTCTTAAATAGACGAGGCAGGAGCGTGCGGCTGCAGGTCCTGACTTGTCATAACTTGTCCTAACACCCCACAAACAGCCATCCCCCTTTCCCTGTTTTGCCCTACCGATTCGCAAAACTGTTTGACCGCCCCTCGTATTTTTCTTAATAATTATCAAACAAACACTTCCCTTTAAATTAAACATTTTCATACTTTTGCTTTCAGCTATTTATTAAATTTAAAGATTCGGAGTGTCAAAATTAATTATTTGCATGTATCGAATTCATTAATTCATTGTATGAGTGAACATTAAAACATTTAGTTAAGCTTGAATAATGAGCTTCGCTAAGATTTATGGAGTCAAAGTTATATGAACTTTGGCTGTCGAATATAAATTATTATTTTATAAAAAAAAATAAGACAAAGGCTAAGCATGCCAAATTCCTAGCATCAAATCTTCTAGCCCAAACTCCCAGAAAACTACGAGATTTACAGTAACTTACAGTAAACAGGATAGTAATATTTTACTGTAAAATTTAGATTGTAGTACTACCAATTTTACAGCAATATTTTACGGTATTTTTTTATCATTTTCTTCCTTTGGGAAAAAATAGCCAACCCCAAGAAACCGGCCTTTCGTATACAGAACTTGCTGCCAAAACTAATACACCTACCAGTACCCTACACCAGATCACTAAAACATTCAAGAAGTCACGTTCAAGTACGCTGAAGATGATCTCAGAACGTTTAAAGGGTGTCCATTAAACGCCATGACAGACTTCTTGTGAGAAGTCAACTTTGGAATGGTACAAAAACAAGTAGTAAACTTGTCAAGAATGGCACCGGATAAGGGTAACTGCATCTGCCCAGACGGTGAAACGGACACTTCTGGAAAACGACCCCGTGGCGTGGAAGGCACCAAACAAACCACCACTTCACAAGAAGAACAACCCCCCCAAAATGGGTTGGCATTGTGAAGAAGTTAAAAAGATTGAGAGATAAAAGCATCAAAGTGATATTCTGATGAAGCTCCAACTTCACTGTTTGGAATTTGAGGAGGTCCAACTAGCCGATATGAAGAAGATGGAACAGTAGAATGGGTCACGCATTTATGGCAACAGTGAAGCATGTTGAGAGCATCCATGTATTGGGTTGATTCACATCCAGGTCAATGACCCTCTTTACTCTAAAGACCCCCATAAACAAAGAATGGTATCAAAATCTCATCCATGACCACCTCCTACCTACGATCGAAGATCAGTTTTGTGGTAATCTAGCGCTTCCTAACATGAGAACCGTGACAGAGAGCACAAGTGGTACCAAACTGGTTCCAGCATTGAAAAATAACATGAGAAAAAAAAGTCTTCAAAATGGTAATTGATACCGAAAATGAAGCAGCCCCTGTTTACATCACACAGTTCAGTCCCACTCAGCTTCATCATCTATAAATCTAGCCCCGAGATCAGTACCACCTAGCTTCATCAAGCATAAACCTAGACTGAAGTTCAGTCCCACCTAGCTTCATCAACCATAAATCTAGCCCCAAGTTCAGTCCTACCTACCATCCTCATCCATAAATCTCGTCCCAAGTTCAGTCCTACCTACCAATCCTCATCCATAAATCTATTCTTAAAACTCCGTCGGGAGGACGCGTCTATCATTGAGACTCTTCCATTCACCCACCACTCCATTTGTAAGCTATTTTCTACTAATCTCTTTCCAACCAAAGCTTCTCCCATCCACTTCACTAAAAATAAGAACCCTACCTACGAGTATCTATCCCCTATTCTAACCTTTTATCCACGTGAAGACTTCAATCGGGTTCCTTCGGACTCATCTCATTTCTAATTTATGAAGATTTAGTCTCTTAAGCCTTTCAGCATAAGGTAACTTCCTCAACCCATGAATCAGATCGGTCGTCCTTATTCTCTCCTCAGCCCAGGAATCATCCTGGTCATCCTTCTTTTCTTCTTAACGCATGAATCAGCTCGGTCATCCTTCTTTTTTCTCAGCCCATAAATCATATTGGTCATCCTTTTTTGCACAGACTCACCAAAACCATATCCATCCTATAAAATGGTGACCCAAATTGAACCAGATGAGGCCTAACTAGTGTCGGGTACAGTTTCAGAATGACGTCAGCACTCCCATTACTTACACTCCTCCCAATAAACCTCAACACCTATCAACTCAACAATGAATTATTGGGTTTCTGGCTACGAAACTTTCCTGGTCTTAATCTGATCGAGACTGGGCGATCCTTAAAATTGGGATGACAACCAGACGCTCGGATACCATGACAACCGAGTTACATAAGATGAAAGACAATCACATTAATTTGTGACTAATAAGATTTCCATCCATTTCGATCCTTTGATCAATTAATCACTGCTACTCTGTTAATACTACTATGAACTCCTGTAGATGAGTTAATCTGCCAAAATCTTTCTCCCAATATATATATATATATATATATATATATATATATATATATACACACACATATCTTCCTCTCGTATTGATCAGCGATTGTAAAAAGCGGTTATTTATGAATACGTCGGCTAAAAAGCAGCTCCGCAGGGAGACCAAATAAGCGAAAAGGCCGCCGACAGAAAACAAATTTCACAAATGGATTACAATAATGGCGCTAAAGCTCTCTCGAGACAATGCAGAAGCTCCCATTAACTATTCCACCCTCTTCAGGGGACTAAAGAGAGCGAGAACGTTGAAAGTACGTAGTCTGACGCTATCCATGTCATCAGCTACACCTTTGTCTCCATAGCCCCGATAGTGCTAAGGTAGTAAGGGGGATTCCCCCCCTCCGGCCTTTTTTGAGTGGGGTAAAAGTCTTTGTATCGGCGTAAATATTGGGTAATTAGGGAAAAGTAGTGTTCTCGCCCCATTTCAATATTAGGTCTCTCGGATGCACGGAGGGGGCGGGGTATTCCTGGGGGGGAGGTTATCGTTCCATCGCCGAGCTAAATTCGGGCTTATGAAGGCGAGACCTCGGCAACGTAATTAGAGATTGGCTGTCGTTTTAGAAAAGGGATTGGAGCTTCTGTTTATTGAGAGTGGAGTACATATTTACACGCGGTGTAAGTTCGGGTTGTTTCTTTAGAGAAGGGAATGCTATAGGGGATTACATTCAGTCTAATTGGCTTTGTTTCTATAATATATTTTCAGTGCCGAGATTAAGTAATATATTTCGGGTTTTGTTTAATCCACGTGGATTCTTTGCACGTGGTCTGAATAACTCTTTTCCCTAAGTCAGTGTATTTATAGTCAAAATTGCTTATTTTAAGTTACCCAAGGCGATATGACTTATTGACTATCTCAGAAGAAACTGACTATTTGTTTAAATATATTTATTTTAACTGTAATAATTACACGTGGTCGATCGAAGGTGAATCTGGTCATTTGTGTGGCCTAAATATTGCATAGGCAAATTAACTCAGTTAATGTGTGAAAGAAAAAGAGAATCCAATTAAAAATTAATCTAAGGCTCTAGTCAACATTCCACGTGGATGATTAACAGCAGGTCAAAATAAATTCTAGATCATTCCCTAGGAGAGTAAATTAATATTGTATTTGACTCATTCTAATTTTTTAGGCGTTGATATTATTCCTTTTGTCAATCTAAATTGAATATCCATTAGAATATTATTTATTTAGTTATTCCAAATCGAATATCCATTTCAATATTATTCGTTTTGTCAATCCAAATTGAATATCCATTAGAATATTATTTATTTAGTTATTGAAATTGAATATCCATTTCAATATTATTCGTTTTGTCAATCCAAATTGAATATCCATTAGAATATTATTTATTTAGTTATTGAAATTGAATATCCATTTCAATATTATTCGTTTTGTCAATCCAAATTGAATATCCAATAGAATATTATTTATTTAGTTATTGAAATTGAATATCCATTTCAATATTATTCGTTATGTCAATCCAAATTGAATATCTTAGAATATTATTTATTTAGTTATTCCAAATCGAATATCCATTCAAATATTATTCGTTTTGTCAATCCAAATTGAATATCCATTAGAATATTATTTATTTAGTTATTGAAATTGAATATCCATTTCAATATTATTCGTTTTGTCAATCCAAATTGAATATCCAATAGAATATTATTTATTTAGTTATTGCAAATCGAATATCCATTCAAATATTATTTATTTTTCACCTCAATATTAAAAATCCATTAGAATACAATTTATTTTGTCAGTCCATATTAAAAATCTATTAGAATATTATTCATTTGGGATTGGCATGTGTGGTTTAGTGGAGTAGCCAGTGAAGAAGAGTGGATTGGCCTATGTGTTTTAGTGGAGTGGCCAGGGGAGTATAGTGGATTGGCCTTTGGGGTTTAATAGAGTGGCCAGTGGAGAAGAGTGGATTGGTTTGGGGGGTTTAGTGGAGTGGCCAGTGGAGTTTAGTGGAGTGGCCTGTAGGGTTTAGTAGAGTGGCCAGTGGATTTTAGTGGAGTGGCCAGTGAAGAGGAGTGGATTGGCCCTTGAGGTCTAGTGGAGTAGCCAGTGAAGATGATTGGATTGGCCTTTGTGATTTAGTCGAGTGGTCAGTGGAGTTTAGTGTAGTGGCCAGTGGAGAAAGAGTGTATTGGCCTGTGGGGTTTAGTGGAGTGGCCTGTTTGAGTTGAGATTGGATTACTCTGTTCCATGTAATGATTTCTCTAATTGGTTTATTGAAGGAGGAGATTCGTGTAAAATGTTGTTTGATGGTAATGTGTTTAAGCGACTTTGCCTGATGGTAGTCTGGATGTGTTTGGTGGTTGTGGTGGGGGAGGTTATTACAGAGGTGGTGGAAGTAGTGTGTTGTTGTTGTTTTTCTTGTTTCTGGCTGATGGGGTCTTGGCTGTGAGGTGGTGATTGAGATTCGGACGTGATAATGCTCTACTGAAGTGTTGAGTTCCAATCATGTGTAGGTGTAGTTTGATTGTGAGTATTTTTGTTTCCGTTTGTAGGTGTGGGGTTGATTTGGTGCGTGTGCATCCTGTGATAGTTCTGAGTGCCTTGTTCTGTGTGGTTTGGGAATTTGTTTGGGTGAGGTTTAGTTCGATGCTGGTGCTGATTAGTTGTGGCTGGTGTGGAGGAATTATTTGTACAGAGTTAAGATTATTAACAACCAGCCTAAATTCCAAGTATTTCCACCACACAAATTATTTTTTAGGGAAATTTAGCTAATTACAATTAATAAAGCGACAGCTATTGATTTCCTTCAGAGGGAAATATATTCAGTATTCGTCTTCATCTTCAGCGCCCATTGTATATCTTTGGTATGGGAAGGCACTCAGACAGTGCACAATCTCGGATCACTTGTCATACCATGTATTGCAGGATCTGATTTGTGGATTAGCTGGATCCTCGCTCTGATATTGCTTTCCCAGCACACCCTGTATTCTCCTCAAGTTAAATCTTAGTTGACCCATTACACAATCTCGGATCACTTTTGAAGCAATGTATTGCAGGATCTTATTTATGGCTTAGCTGGATCCTCGCTGTGTTATTGCTTTTCCAGCACACCCTGTATTCCCCTAAAGGTAAATCCTATTTAACCCACTACACAATCTCGGATCACTTTTAATGCCATGTGTTGCAGGATCTTAATTAAGGATTATCTGGATCCTCGCTCTGTTATTGCTTTTCCAGCATTGATACTAGTCTATTCTCGAGGGATCTTGATTCATATCTCATTTGGATCCACTCCATCAAATTGCTATGATTATTCTTATTGATCACAAACTAATAATCTTTCATTTTAATCCCCAAATGCCCCCCCCCCCCTAGACATTTCTAGATCCCTTTTAATCCAGTGAGTGGATTTGATTATAATTATGTCTCATTTATTGATTATAATGGGCTGAGATCTCTAAGATATTGATCCTTCCCCGAAGAAGAGAATCTAATATCTTCTTTTTCAAAAAATACAATATCTTAATAATCTAAGCCCCCCCCCCCTAACTCTTGTCTCATTTTTTGACTTTAGTGAGCAAGGATCAGAAGAACAGAACATCATTGCATTAATAGGGTACGAAGAATAGAACATCAGTGCATTAATAGGGCACGAAGAACAGAATATCAGTGCATTAATAGGGTACGAAGAACAGAACATCAGTGCATTAATAGGGTACGAAGAACAGAACATCAGTGCATTAATAGGGCACGAAGAACAGAACATCAGTGCATTAATAGGGTACGAAGAACAGAACATCAGTGCATTAATAGGGTACGAAGAACAGAACATCAGTGCATTAATAGGGCACGAAGAACAGAACATCAGTGCATTAATAGGGTACGAAGAACAGAACATCAGTGCATTAATAGGGTACGAAGAATAGAACATCAGTGCATTAATAGGGCACGAAGAACAGAACATCAGGGCATTAATAGGGTACGAAGAACAGAACATCAGTGCATTAATAGGGTACGAAGAACAGAACATCATTGCATTAATAGGGTACGAAGAACAGAACATCAGTGCATTAATAGGGTACGAAGAATAGAACATCAGTGCATTAATAGGGCACGAAGAACAGAACATCAGTGCATTAATAGGGTACGAAGAACAGAACATCATTGCATTAATAGGGTACGAAGAACAGAACATCAGTGCATTAATAGGGTACAAAGAATAGAACATCAGTGCATTAATAGGGCACGAAGAACAGAACATCAGTGCATTAATAGGGTACGAAGAACAGAACATCAGTGCCTTAATAGGGTACGAAGAACAGAACATTTATACCCTAAACACATACAAGTATATTAAATAAAATGAATCACACAAAGGGAAGAAGACTGAATAGAATATTGTAACAATTACAACCTATGTACAAAGAGTGTAATGAAAGGACACAGCAACTCACCCAGTGTAATTAGCAACCTAAATTATTTGTTCAGATTTTACACATTAATGAATTTCGATTAATCATTTGGTATTTAAAGGTTAGGAAGATAATTAGCAAATATTATCATTACATTTTTATTACAATTTACTAAAATTCATTAGGGAAGAAATTGAGGCAGTATTGAGCTATAAATAAGGGAATTAATATTGTAAATAAATGATCCAAGTCAGATGCGGATCTTGATATTTTGAAAAAAGAGAAAGTGGGGTGTTTGGTTACCATCAACAACAGGGGGGAAGGGACTTTTTCCCTGTTGAGGGCCCCCACTAAGTTAGCTGTAGGCCACATTCATGAAATTTTAAGTAGATTTAAGCAATTTGATAATTACTTTGTATATGACTAATGATTCTATATCAGCTTAAAATTAAACAAGTCAACAGACCTAATTCGCGTGTTCTCAATTATTATTTCCAATTATTATGACCCTATGACCTTACGACCTGCAAAACTTTCAATAATTCCCGGACTAACCTTGGGAAGACCTAAAGAGAATGGAAAAAAACATAAGGGTTTCAAATTTCATTAGAATCAGCCGAATAGTTACGAAGTTATTGCCAAATAATTCTAGGACTAACCTTGAGAGGACCTTGACAATTAGATCATATGAAAGGCAATGTAAAACAACATAAGGGTTTCAAACTTCGTTACAATCGACCGAATAGTTACGATGTTATTGCCAAATAATTCACGGACTAAACTTAGGGGGACCTTGGCAATTATATTACTCGAAAGAGAATGTAAAACATCATAAGGGTTTCAAATTTCGTTAGAATCGGCTTAATAGTTACGGTGTTATTGCCCCAAAACTCATTGAAAAGTAAAATGACTAACAACCGACCGTGGGCCTACATAGTAAACTATTGAGTCGCGGCCACAGACTCCTCCATAGAGGCCACAGGACTCAACCGATTGAAGCCTAAATTTTGTAGATAGGCCAATAAATAATTTTAATTGATGTCGTTGAATTACATAAAAAAATATTAATTTATACCGGGTGTTGCAAAAGTCATGCTACACTTGTTACGACGCCCTCAACAAAGGGCGCAATGATAGTTTTGATGCAGTTTAGACACGTCTTTATTGGTTTATTTTTATTGTTTCATGTGTTAAAATTGTAATATTAATCAATGTGTCCCCCCCCCCCCGCCCTCGGTGGCAAGCACGTGCCCCAGGGGAGAGTTGAAAGCCGCGCCCACGTTGCGGACGAAGTCCTTGCTCATACTGGCTCACACGCGGTTGACGGAAGTCTTCAGTTCGTCGACGTTGCGTGGCGGACCTTGCCCTCGACATGCGCCCACAGGGTGTATTCGAGGGAATTGAGGTTGGGCGACTGCGGCGGCCAAAGTTCCTTTGACCAGTTCATGTTCGACCCCAACCACTCTTACGCGGTCTTGACTATGTGTGGCGAGGCACCACCCTGCTGAAAGATATACTCCGCCTTCTTCGTGATCTTTCTCACCCAGGGCAGGTCTTTCGTGGCCAAAATGTCCCAGTAATCAGCCGCTGTGACTAACTAGTAACCAGCTGCGAACCACACCAGCGGCATCTTATCGCCATTCGGAGCCACGACGCCGAGCATCATCAGGGAGGTCGTGGACACGTAACGGACCTCGGAGACGTCCTGGCCGAAGCTTACCACATGCTCGTTCTGGTTGTTGATGATGGATCGACCGTGAAAGATTTTTCATCAGAAACAAGGTCTGCTAGCCAAAATGTCGCTTGCTCTAATTCATTCTGATTTATGACCTTATGACCTTCAAAACTTTCAGTAATTCCCGGACTAACTTTGGGAGGACCTTGGCAATTATATCATTCGAATGAAAATGTAAAACAACCTAAGGGTTTCAAATTTTGTCCGAATCTACCGAATAGTTACAATGTTATTACCAAAAGTAAAAAAAATAAATAAGCAAAACGGGAACCGACCGATCGACATAGTGAGACATTGAGTCGCCCGCGACTAGAAATTAGAATCCGATTTCCATGACTCTTCAAGTCATTGAGAATGCGACGACGGCCCTAACGACGTCGTTCTCGCATATGGTCGGTGAGCAGAAGCTTTTTCACGCACCTCAATCTCTCGCTTCTCTCCTTCAGGGCGTCCCTGGATACTATGGCGACCGAGATGTTCTTCTTCGCGAGCGCGGTCACTTTGAGCTTCGGATCACTCTCGAAGGCCTCTCTCTCTCTGCCAAATGGTGGTTAACTTGAGGTCTGCCGAAAAGAGGTCGATCTTTGAGGTCGTCCCCGTTCTTCAGCCTCTCCGTGACTCTTAGATGGTCACTCGACTGACGACGAGTCCTCTTGGCGATGTCGGAGAGCAGAGATCTCGATTCTTTTCACTTCCATTTACAGACGCCTGCACATAATGGAAATCCATTTTAATGACACGTGCTGGAAAATTAGAACTTTAAGTTCAATTGACGGAACTTTTTCTATCACACGTGATAAAAAAAAATTAAAAAGAGCACGAGTATAACAGAACATTTACTAAACCTGAAATATTTTGCTTTTTTTTAGATGATTTGTAATGGAATTTGAATTTATCTGTAAATAAATATTTTGCATTTTACAAGCATGTGTAAAGTCGAGTTACTAAGGGGGCTATAGCCGAAACCGGTTGGGAACCGCTGATCTAACCCTTTAGTGACTCTTTTGTGAGTACTTTTTGCAGGAGAGCAAAAAAATGATTTGATCTGCAAAATTTGAATTACATTTAGAGGGCCACAGTTAATGGCCACATGCGGCCTAAAAGTCGCAGGCCCCCTCCACCCCCTTGCTCAAAACCCATGACGGTAGCAAAATCTCCCCAACCCCTTGACTCCCGCGCGGATGTGGCGGACCCGACTTGTTTATCTGCAGCGCCGTTCCTCGAGGGGCGCCATTTAAACAGCCCACCACCCGCAAGAGCCAAGAGCACGGAGAAGGTCGCGAGATACCAACCTTCGAAACCCGAACCTTTGCTCGAACTTCTTCAGAAGCAGAACCTGTGACCAAACCCTTTCAGACCCCCAAACCTCTGCCAGAACCTCTTCAGACCCCGAACCCCTTCAGATCACTGAACCTCTGTCAAAACTTCTTCAGACTCCAAACCCTCTAAGTCGAACTCCTTCAGACCCCTGAACCTCTGCCAAAACATCGAACTCCTTCAGACCCCTGAACCTCTGCCAAAACATCTTCAGACCCCGAACCTCTGACCAAACCCCTCCAGACACATGAACTTCTGCTAGATCTTCTTTGCACACAGAACATCTTACTGATCTCCCTCAGAAGCATTTGCTAATGAGTTTTCACCCTGGAAATCGATTATCTCCTCCCTTCCTTCATGGAGAGTCGGCGTTTGATCTTCTACAAATTCTTCCTCAATCTCTTTTCTCATCGAAATCTCCAAAATCTTGCTAAAGTAAATACAAACTCCTTTCTGAAGAAGGTATGATAAACTACATATTGAAACTAGTCTCGTAAATTAAACTCTTGGCTCCTACTCACAAAGTATCGCGTGAGTAAGCAATAAATGCAACAAAGCCCACAGGGAAAATTAATACGAGGATTCCAAGTACCTTAGGACTTTATTTCGAGACTAAATATTTATATTAATCTTAATAAACAATTTAATTTTATTTTGTGTGCATCTATGTAGACCTATGTTTTTTCTGTATTTATTTCCATTTGAGTCAAGTCTTTAGAACACTTGTGCTTATTTTACCTTGGTTTTTAGATCCTGACCTCTGAGGTTAATCTCTCGTTAAGATTCTCTCCCTCCTTAATTGCCTAGACGGTATTTTAATCCTCTTGTCAACCTTTAGTCTTTTGAAGTTACCTGATTTAATTATCTTAGTTTGTATTTATCTTCGGTCATTCATTTTTTTGATTGGTTTTTTGCTTTTTTGTGGGCGTTCCCTCTCCTCTCTATCATCCTTATAAATATTACAATTTTCAATACTTCTGTTACTCCTTGATAAAGAACTCGAAATAAAGTTCGAAAGTACTTGGAATCCTCGTATTAATTTTCCCTGTGGGTTTTGTTGCATATATATATATATATATATATATATATATATATATATATATATATATAGAAAGAAAGAGAGAGAGAGATAAATAGATAGATAGATATATAAAGAAAATGTTCATTACTTTTCTTTTCCCTGGCCTAAAACTAGCAGTGATTTTGCCTCAAAACTAACTTGCATTAATAAAAGAAAAGGCAAAAAAAAAATCGCCTTTTTTTTATAATTCAAAGAAACTTTCCAATTGAACTTTTTTTTCCTGAACTTTTTATGGGAGGAAGGGGGGGAGAGGTTTCCTCCCAGAACTCTTTCCATAAAGTTGACCTTTCACCATGCGATGTGGAAAAAAAAAAAAACGCACAACAAATGTTTTGGTTTGGAATAACCACCTTATTAATTTTGGATTCCGAATCTGCGGCTCGAGAATGAGGCGAGTTTTGACTACGATGTGTCTCCATGGCAACCCCTCACTCTTAAGAGACTGCGATATTCGACCACGAATGGTTCAAATACATGAATTGGTCAGCCACATGTAAAGATATATTAACAACTAATTCCCTCTTTTCATTTATGACTATCAATTTGTCTAAATATGGTTCATCGATAGCTTAAAATTTTCAACTCTTACTGTATAGTAGCTCTTCTTATCTAAATGTTAAAAAATTAATAGCCATCTTTCAATCACTTGATACATTAATAATTTACTTCTGTCATAATTGTACATAGTTGTTGGTGGATTTTACTTTGTCTACACCGATGTTAATTATACCAAAATAATTAGACGCGCAGCCATCACAGATATATGAAACCTTGTATGCACATGACTCTGCTCTTCATTCACGTTTTTTAAGGAGCATTTGAAGGTTAGATTTAAGATCATATAGTAATACTTGACTGTTACAGTCCCTTGCGCCTCCCTCTTGCAGTCCCCTCCTAAATTCCGCCCGTGAGGCTCACACCCGCCGTATCCATTCAGATAACAAAAACAACTCACACCTCATTCAATCTAATTTCAAATCTCTCCCCCTCTCTCAATTCCAAGCTCCCCCTTCCTGCTGAATTCTCTGACATGGTTGTTTATATTCGCTCTAGCAGACCCCTCCTGGTTCTACTTGCCACTGAGTAACTCCCCGTTCTCCTCTCCATCCTTCTTTTCCTACAATCTCTTGCTTGGCATGGGTAGGGAGCGTCCCCTTGTTTGAAGGTTGCCAGTCATTGCTATAATAGCCGGGTAGTCCCCTGATACTTATGGAGAAAGGAGTTTGTATTTACTTTAGCAAGATTTTGGAGATTTCGGTGAGAAAAGAGTTTGAGGAAGAATTTGTAGAAGATCAAACGCCGACTCTCCATGAAGGAAGGGAGGAGATAATCGATTTCCAGGGTGAAAACTCAGTAGCAAATGCTTCTGAGGGAGATCAGTAAGATGTGCTGTGTGCGAAGATCTGGCAGAAGTTCATGTGTCTGGAGGGGTTTGGTCAGAGGTTCGGGGTCTGAAGATGTTCTGGCAGAGGTTCAGGGGTCTGAAGGAGTTCGAGTCTGGAGTCTGAAGAAGTTTTGACAGAGGTTCAAAACTTTTGGCTCCTATACAGTGGTTTCACTACCATATACCATAACTCGCCATTGAGTTCTTTTACTTATATATATATATATATATATATATATATATATATATATATATATATATATATATATATATATATATATATATATATATAGGGTCTTTCAATAAGGTCGCTCGATTTTTAAATGTAAATAAAACAAGTTGTGTGTGAAAGATGCACTTAATTTATTTGAGAGTACATTTTATGGCATTGTGTGGAATATGACGTCGTTCAAATGTCCGCAGCGGCTTCGCTTGGTGGAATGCATTCAGGAGGCCCAATTTTTGATGACTTTGTCTCATAAATCTGGCTGAATTTGCTGGATGGTGTTCGTTATTTTGACTTTGAGGACATCAACTGTTTGTGGATTATTCGCATAGATCTGCGATTTAAGGTAGCCCCAAATATAATAATCTAATGGCGTTAAATCGCATGATCTCGGTGGTCAGTTGACGTCGCCTCCGATCGAGATTACCCTGCCCTGAAATCGCTGGTGCAAAATGTCTATCGTAGCGTGCGCAGTGTGGCACGTAGCGCCATCCCGTTGGAACCATATGTCGTCAGTATCCATATAATCCAGTTGAGGCCACAAGAAGTTGCTTATCATCGATCTGTAGGTCTCGCCGTTGACAGTTATGGCAATCCCATCTTCGTTCTCAAAAAAAATACGGACCGATGATTCCGTTAGACGAAGATCCGCACCAAACAGTAGCTTTGTTGGGATGCAATTGGTGCTGGTGTATCTTATGTTGATTGTTTTTGTCCCAAATCCGACAATTTTCCTTGTTCACATATCCATTCATCCAAAAATGGGCCTCGTCGCTGAAGATGATTTTTTTGGGGAAATTTTGGGCAACTTTCAACTGGTCTAGGGCCCAATCAGCGAACACGCGGCGTTGTATATGGTCGTTTACCTTAAGTTCCTGGGTAAGTTGGATTTTGTACGGTGCAGACCCAAGTCCCTACGCATAATTCGCCAAACTAAAGTCGCAGAAAGGCCAAGTTCTTGTGAACGACGAGAAATTGACTGCCTCGGATTTTCCTGTACACTCTCTTTTACGGCAGCGATGTTTTTAGCAGACCTTGCGTTTCGGCGACGTACGGGTGTTGGCTAATTGTTGATCGACCCTTTTGCCTTGAATTTGGCCACCAAGCGTCGAATGGTGGCCAATCGAACAGGACGGTTGTGGCAAGGATAGAAATCAGGTTATGCGCGGAACGTTTGTCGAACGGAGCACTGATTTTGATGATAACATTTGATGATTTGCACACGCTGTTCAACGCTATAACCTCCCATCGTGACTTGCCAAGTACTACTGAACAATTCACAGTGAGGTTGCCAGATGTCGCTTTAACAACATGGCCACTATCGCCTGACAAAGCTCGAGCGTCCTTGTTGAAAGACCCTTTATATATATATATATATATATATATATATATATATATATATATATATATGAGAAAGAAAAATCACTATTATTAGTCAGATTTTATTGAAAACAGAACTAGTTTGGGCCATCGTCAGTAGTATAGTAATCCCCTCTTTGCAGTGCAAACCAGCTAAATAAATGCCGCAAGCAAACGAAAATAAATAAAATAGGTACAATACAATAAAAAAAATAATAAAAACATTAGAGGAATTTGACTGTTGGATTGCGGTTGGATGACTATATGGAAAGCGCTATTAATCCATCGGTTTGGTAGGTTTGGGAGGTTTGTGGATTGACGAGATGACTATATTAGGTATTATTTATTAAATTTGTATTGTCCAACGACCAACACACTACAATTCATTTCACTCATGATGAGGAAGAGGACAACTACATTCCTTTTCTGGATGTAATGGTCCACCAAGGTGAGGTCGCCATCAAGTTCTCTGTCCACAAAAGGACAATCAGAAAGAATGACTTCGTACACCTCTCCGCCCATGACCAACGTACGAATGTGACATCGTGGTCAGGTTTTTTCCTTCTGGCCTATCGGATTTCTAGTGAGGTGTTCATTCAATAGGAGGAGCTGTACATCTAGAGGGCATTCGAGAGACCTTACTACCCAAAAGCTTTCATCTTGAGAGCCAAAAGAAAATCCACAAACATCGAGGCCGCTGTTCATGGATGCGAAAACCTCTTCCAAACGCGTTGTAGTCGTCCTATGAAGCATCTTGGCAGAAGTGCTTAACCGAACACTCAGGAATGGCGCACAGGTGGGAAAGGCTACAGGAAAGAAGATTGCAGACCTAGTCCGGACCAAGAGGGACCGAGTAACAAGGGATAAGTCCGTAGTATACGAGATTCTTTGTATGGTATGTAAAACAACCTAATACGGTGAGACCCACAGGGACATGGAGACCAGAATTAGGGAGCACGGACTTAACATTTGGGCGGAGAGATTTTCCAACGCGCTCGCATAGCATCTAAGGGATGCAGACCACCACGTCATTGAGGGGCGTCGAGCGTGGTGGACGCCAACATGGATGCCACGAACAGGAGAGTGACACAAGATGCATTTATTGCGTCCAGAATATGCTTGAATGTAGCTTCGGATTTCGCCAAGACAAATGGTCTTTTTACCTACAAACTGGATGACCGCATCGGTCTTACCCAAAACCTTTCCTCCTTCACTAACGCCTTTCCCGAAGTGACACCATCGAGACTTGCGGACCCTTATATAGTACGAGTTCACACGCAAGTCGTAGAGGACTCCAACAGAGAGTTAGCCCAAAGAGTATAAATTGGACAGCGCTATCCCTGGACGGTGCAACCAAAGATGATCTTGACGAAGAACTGACTGCTATCAACGTCTGTATTTCAAACACAGACACAGATCTCATTGTTGGAGTTCATTGGGGAAGTTTTTGAAAAATTCCTGAAGAGCAGACTTGCGACGCATCTGTCAGATGACTCTTTACTACTGTACTACTGAAGGAGGAACAACATGAATTTTGAAATCAACGGGGAACGGCGACGGCGATAGTCCTGATGTTTCAACACTCTGCATCAATGAAAACTAAGAGGTGCTTGATTGACATCGTCTACAGAGGTGTATAGAAGGCCTTCGACAAAGTTTGGATCGACGGCCTGAAGTACAAAATTTTGAGAATTAGATTCGTGCCCCACTGCGAAAAAAGTCAGCTGTAGCTACTTGACAAATAAGCAAGCTGTCATCACCTTCGAGAAGCATACAGGCAGGACTTCGAAATCTTATCCGGTGTCCCACAGAGAAGATGCCTTAGCTCCACTCTCTTCACCATTTCATGAGAGATATACTAAATAAGCTCGACATAAGGACTCTAAATGTGCAATACGCGGACGATGTCACCCAGGTCGTAGTCCAGCGAACAAACTCCGCAAGAATGATGGCCAATGTCACGATTGCCGAAGCCTAAAGGATCTCCAGATACGAACAAAGCTGGAAGACCCAAACAAACGTAGCTAAATTTATGGCAGTTTCGAATGGGCGACATTGGACCGTCCCACTAAACATTGACGACACAAAAATCGATTACTCGTTAAGTGTAATAGTCCTTGGCTTTAGACATGCCAGCACTGGCATTAATGGACATATTGATGCAAAAATATGACATGCACGTACCGAAATAAATAAAAAGAAATTATACATCGGTTTAGTTAGATCTAAGCTGGTTAGATCTAACTTGCGTATCCACTTCTACCAGTCAACGCAGCATCTAACAGCAACATGAACAGACTAGAGAGAGGGCAAAACAGAGGACTTCTGTCCATCCCTCCTTCCATTCCATCTTTCTGCCATTCATTGATCAAGAACATCAGTTTACGGAGGAAGTTGGTCTACGGCGAAACGTCGGAATAAAACTTTCCCTCAAATTTTAATTTTCTCATTGTCCATCCCTCATCATTTTCGTCGCCTTCACACACACATACACATTATATATATATATATATATATATATATATATATATATATATATATATATATATATATATATATATATATATATATATATATATATACAAGCCACTGTTCTCTTCCTTAACAGGAAGAACCTAGTTACACAGGCACATCTGGGGTGGGGGGGGCTACGGCCCTATTTGCTAATCTTAACCGCTTTTTTTAATCCCTTTTATAGACTCTTTATTTTAACACCCTGAACACCCTTTTCTTCTTCTTCTTCTTCTTCTTCTTCTTCTTCTTCTTCTTCTTCTTCTTCTTCTTCTTTTCTTTTTTTTCTTAGGTGACAACCGAACTAAAAGAAAAAATCTTATTCGAACACCTTAAAAAATCTCGTTCTTAAAATATAGGGTTATGGATATATATATATATATATATATATATATATATATATATATATATATATATATATATATATATATATATATATATATATATATATATTCTTTTGGCCCTTTCCTAGGTGTAAAATTGTCTAATATAGGGGTTTCTTAAGCCTTCCTCTAATATGTCCTGTTCATTTCTACATAGGACTTTTATTTCCTTTCCCATATCCTTCTTTCGAGTTTGCTTTCTTATCGAAGTGTCTTAATGTTTTTTTCAGGGTTCCTAACATTTATCGTTCAGAATTTGAGTTTTCGTCAGTTTCTTCTTTTTTTTTGTCTAAAATTCTCTTCAGTACGTTAGAGCTGGTGAGATGCACTACACGCATGTATGTCCGTGTATACGTGTGCGTAAGTAGAGCCTGCGCATCGCTGCGTCTCCTAATCTCTATTGTCACAATAAATAGAGATTTAATCAAAAAATATAAAAGCATTCCAAAAAAGCATAAAATTTGCCATTTTCCAATTTTGTTTACAACCGATTATATCCTCGCTACCGTTCGTTCCCACGTACACAGATAGCCTCCGTTATCACGTACACGGACAGCGTCCGGTACAGATCCTGGTGTGTACATAAAACAACTATTGGAAAAGTTCCGGGTAATTAATATTAATTACATAATTTTTGTCACAGTGTTCCGATAATTCAATTTTGTGTGCAGTGGGGGTAAAGTTAACTTGACCCTCACCCCCTCTCTCTCTCTATCTATCTTTATCTACCTCTATCTCTCTCAGTCTTCCTTCCTCTTATTTTTTTTATCTCTCATATATATATATATATATATATATATATATATATATGAATGCAATGTCCCGCAGGAAAAAATGAAAAGGTGTTTCCAAGTACTTTCGAACTTTATTAAGTTCCTTATCAAGGATAACTACAAGAAATCACCAATGAGGAAGACGGAAGGGGAAAGGTAGAGATTCACATTAAGAGTTACAAGAAGCAGGTAGTAAGGACAAACTGAGAAGACGGAAAGGGTAACAGTTAAAAGAAATGGAGATAGTTTAACGAGGGAGATTATAGAAACGAGGAGCGAAAGAGTGTGGAAAATACAGTGTACATAACAGAGCAGTAACATAATGAAAAAAATAACAAAATGGGTCCACATAACTAAAGATGGTATATAAAACTAAAGACAAAAGTCAGAACTAATTTCTTTAAATATTAGTTTTTTAATTATAGCATCTATTTTATATAAGCCAGGGGAGAAATTAAAATTATCACATTGGCTTATAAAAGCACATTCAATGATATTCCTTTTTATTGGGTCATTGGAACGATAAATAAATTTTGCCGAGTTCCAATTAATTAGATGGTCCTTATCTGACATGTGGACAAAGAAAGCACTGTTATTTTCCCCTCTTCGGACATTATATTTATGTTGGTTTATGCTGATTTGGGGGGGGGGGGGGAGGGTATTCAGTTGAGTGTTCTGGTTGCCTAAGTAAATATTATGGACAAACAGTAAACAACTTTCTGTTCGCATAAATCGAAACAAGTAATACTCTCTGCAAACTTTTAGTCGGGCTTATTCTGGAACATGTGTTCAATCCTGGTGCCCTTACTACCAGAAAGATATAAACAAGCTGGAACGGATTCAACGTAGAGTTACCAAACTGATACCTAATATAAATAAATTAGCTATATGAAAACCATCTTAAGGAATTAAATCTCTTTCAATTACCTCAGCGTAGACTAAGAGGTGACCTAATTCAAGTATTTGAAATCGTCTCAAGCATAGTTACAATGAACTGTAGCAAGTACTTTTTAATCGACCGATCTAATTACACAAGGATAAACGATTGAAAAAATGTGTGCAAACCGTTTAATTCGCTCTAGTCTAAAAATAATTTCTTCCGCCGAATAGTCAATTCATGGAATGTTCCTCTCCTTAACGGCATTGACTGTACTACAGTCGATTCGTTTAAAACACAAACTAGACAAACAGTTTGCCTCAAACCCAAGACTGACTACGTTTATAGGGCAGTGAAATTTTCTTTTTTTGCCCTCTATCAGAAAAGCGGACACCAATGATCCAGGCAGCAAGGTTTAATAAACTTAGCTTAGCTAGTGTCTGCATGCAACTTCGTAAGGTTCGAATGGTCTGTTGTTGTTTTCGTTTGTATTCCTTTGGATCCCATTGTGTCATCCTTTGCTCTCCTTGATTCTGTGTCTTGCAATAGCCCTCCTGTCTTGTCTCATGTGCTCATTCACGCAGAACCTTGATTCTGTGTCTTGCAATAGCCCTTTCTCTTGCCTTTAAAATCTCCTGTCTTGTCTCATGTGTTCATTCACGCATAATTTTTCTTTTCCTTATACTATAAGGTTATAAAGTCTGCATTGCATGGTTTCTGCAACCCTTTTTTATACCTTTAAAAGGTTTTTGAAGAGCAGAAATTAAATATGGCCAAAGTTCTGTTATGGTTTAGTTGTTACCATTAACAAAACTTGTATTGACCTTTTACTAAGAAGCTTCCATTGTGAGGGGTCCCCGGACTAAAGCAACCACGCTACCAAAGCGATTGATCGAATTTCTTCCTCTCACCTGGTAGGTTATGTTTGGGTATCTTTAAATATAAATACGTCCAGTTTAGGGTTTCTTTCGTCTATCTTCTAGCGATGTCTACTACCCATCTACACTTCGATAAAATGTATTTTGTTTAGTATATCTATCCGCCGTGTTTGTGTACTTAACTATATATTTATTTATTGTCCCTGCGGGTTATTTTTAATACGTATCCTTTCGGGTTTTTCTAAGTTATCCTTATTTTGTGCGCCCTAATATAATTAATATGTGTTTTGCTTCCAAGGGTTAAGACGGCGAAAATAGGGACAGGTCGCTTGGGAAGGTGTAGCGGAGCTTTCTACCGCCCACTTTCCAGCCTCATTTTCTTCTAGTACTTTCATTTTCCTCGGGATTCAGGTTATCCTAACGATTTTCGCGCCAGTTTCCAAATTTGATTGTCATTTAGAATTGTTCTACAGGGTGCGGCAAAATAATGGAAACACGTGATGTTTCTACCTTCATAATTCTGTTAGCGATGATACAAAAACATAAACTCCTGGGGTAAATTAGGTTTGTAAGCATTGGAGATACCTCCCACCTGATAGACTTAACATCACGTTATGCCATTTTTACGGATCTCTATATATAAATACACGGAAAAAAATGGCTAACCTTTCCAATGTTAATGGATGGCAAATTGTGGAGAGCCTATGCCGGAATCCTTGGTCACGGAAATTGATGAGTAGAGATGAACTGTTTGAAGTAGTGTGAGGTGGGGATTTATCGTACACGGGACCATTCTGGACAGAAGCCATAACTCGGTATTTATTAAGAATAGAAAAGTTTCCGTTTCATTGTAGAAAACGGGAATAAGATTGACCGCGATGGCGGGGGCCTATTTCCTACAACGCATCATTACGGAATACCAGGAGATTTTTTTGGATTTTTTCAGTGGCTGTTATTTGTTTGCGTTACTATTATAGTCTTTCACGCCTCTAACTATAGAGTGACTTCGGTGGTATGTTTTTAATATGGAAAATAACGATAATACAGTATATACAAATGAAAAGGTTTTCGTGTTGTAACCATCTAGTTCGTGTAAACAATAATCGGTATGCGAGGATGTACCGTACGGGATATCTTGCCATTTAGAAAACTTTGTAGTATGACTTGTTCATCATCATCATCATCACTAACTCTATAATTTAAGAAGGGGATTTTTTTGAGTATTTGAATAATAATTTCATCTTAGTTTGGTTATGACTTATGTTTTTTTTTATCAAAGTTATTTCTAATATTTCTTTTAGAATATCAAAAGACAAAATGGTGAAGTTCAGAAATAGATATAAGTATCGCAATTTTGTGAATTTTTTAAAACCCAAAGAATTACAAATGATGAAGTTCAGAAAATTTATTTTTATATATCTTCTATAACTCTATATTTTAGCAATGTGATATTTTGAAAGGGGGAAAATTTAGTTCCTTTAGTTCCTGCTTTTTTTAAGATTTTGAATTTTAATCTTAGTAGCGAAGCGCTAGCTCCCCCCGTAGTGAAGGAATAGCGGACCCATTGCCGGGTACTTTATATTATAATTCCCTTGTCAGTATAGGAAATATTTTATATTGCTATCAATGTTACTTTTTATATGTTCTTGGCAGTCATTAAATAGATTTAAGAAGTAATTATTAGTATTATAAGTATTCAGTACAATATAATTCGCCATATTCATTTATTTCCTCATGCCATTTGTACCTTATAATGAAAATGAGCCATTTTATATACTTTTTTTTTATTAATAAACCAGGCAATGGCTTCGCCACCCCCACCCCCCTACGGGGGGAGCTTGCGCTTCGCTACTAAAATTGAAATCTGAAAAAAAAGCAGCCATGGTTAAATTTTAGAAATTTTATGAACTTTGCCAATTATAATAATTTTGAAAAGGAATTCTAAACTAAATTTTCCCCCTGTAAAAATATCACGTTGCTCAAATATAATTTTAGAGAAGAAGATATATAAAAATAAATTTTCTGAACTTCATCATTTGTAATTCTTTGGGTTTTAAAAAATTCACAAAATTACGATACTTATATTTATTTATGAACTTGACCATTTTGTCTTTTGATATTAAAAAAGAATTATTAGAAATAACTTTGATAAAAAAACCATAAGTCATAACCAAACTAAGATGAAATTATTATTCAAATACTCCAAAAAATCCCCTTCTTAAATTATAGAGTTAGGGAGGATGATGTGTTTAATATTATTTTTAAAGACAATAACATTTATATTAAAGTTAAGTACAAACTTGAGGGATGCAGAATTATACTGTACAGACCCCCCCCTCCCAATACGAACTATTCTTCTATAGGAGTCGTTCCGTAAAGGCACATTTTGAAAAATCCCTCATAGGTGGAATTTAAAGCCTTTGTCAATATTAATTTATATGACAAAAACAGCTCTGAACCTAAGGAATATTTGCCTGCTACTGTTTTGAGTCGCGTGAAGCGACTCTATAACTTACTACTTCGGTCCGTAGGTCGGCTGGTCAGTCGGTCGGTAACCATTTTACTTTTCAATGGGTTTTGGGCAATAGAATCGTAACTATTCGGACGATTCTAAGGAAACTTGAAAGTCTTACGTTGTTTTACATTCTCTTTCGAATGATATAATTGCCAAGGTCCTCCCAAGGTTAGTCTGGGAATTATTTGGCAATAACATCGTGACTATTCGGTCGATTCTAACGAAATTTGAAACCCTTATGTTGTTTTACATTCCCTTTCGAATGATATAATTGTTAATGTCCTCTCAAGGTATCACGGTACAGTACCACTAAACCGAAGGCGAAATCAAGGACCCTAGGTGTTAGGGCGTGTGGGGGGGGGGGGGGTACCAGAACACTAAAATGCATAGTGTGGATAAAAAATAAAAATCCCCAGCTGTAAAAGTGATTAGCAACACTTCCTCACAACCGCACCCAAACACTTCGTCGAGAGGTCCATACAAATGGGCACCAAAAAAGGGTAAAACAAGTGGGCACTAAAAAAGGTCGATACAAATTGGCACCAAAAAGATCCATACAAATGGGCACTCAAAAAATCCATACAAATGGGCACCCAAAAGATCCATACAAATGGGCACTCAAAAAATCCATACAAATGGGCACCCAAAAATCCATACAAATGGCCACCAAAAAATTCCGTACAAATGGGCACCAAAAATGGTCCATACAAATGGGCGCCAAAAAAGATCCATACAAATGGCCACCAAAAAAGATCCATACAAATGGCCACCAAAAAAAGGTCCATACAAATGGGCACCAAAAAAGATCCATACAAATGGCCACCAAAAAAAGGTCCATACAAATGGGCACCAAAAAAGGTCTATACAAATGGGCACCAAAAAAGGTCCATGCAAATGGGCACCAAAAAAGGTCCATACAAATGGCCAACAAAAAAAGGTCCATACAAATGGCCACCAAAAAAGACCCATACAAATGGCCCCCCAAAAAAGGTCCATACAAATAGCCACCAAAAAAGATCTATAAAAATGGGCGCCAAAAAAGACCCATACAAATGGCCACCAAAAAATGATCCATACAAATGACCACCAAAAAAAGGTCCATACAAATGGGCACCAAAAATGGTCCATACAAATGGCCACCAAAAAAGATCCATACAAATGGCCACCAAAAAAAAGGTCCATACAAATGGCCACCAAAAAAGATCTATACAAATGGGCGCCAAAAAAGACTCATACAAATGGCCACCAAAAAAAGGTCCATGTAAATGGCCACCCAAAAAAGGTCCATACAAATGGGCACCAAAAAAGGGTGAAATTTTTCAACACTCTCCTTTCCTATACCACCTTTAAAATGGGGTGGTGGGGAGGAGGTGGAAGTGTGATAAATCGTTCATCCCTTTTTCCATGTTCAGAAGGCATTTACCAGCCCAAAGAACCTTTGAAACCCGATTGTCCCACCACTACACTAAATCAAGTGGACGCAGACGTGGTAGGGTTAGGCAGCCGTGTCATGAAACCTTCTTGATCATGTTGTAGCAATACTAGGGGGGCGCCGCTCATCCTGCGACTCCCTCCAAGGGCATAAGCCACTGTATTAATCAATTTTAGCCAATTACGAGGCGACAGTAAAAAAAACCCCACACAAACCAAAACACAACCAAGCAAGAAACTAAACAACTACAAGAAGAAGAAGGATGTTCGCTCGGGTGTCGGTGTAGTAGTAGTGGTTCGTCAACCTGCCTTTATTTAGGCGGATCCCCGACCGGATAATGAAATAGATATAAAGGTCAGTATGACAATCGCTGGTGAGCCCGAGGGCACTAGGGGCCGCTCCTCTCTGGGGGAGAGGTGCCAGGAAGTGTTGACACCAAACAGCGTTTAGATGGAACCTACGTCGCCCTATGGCAGAGGGCGTTGTTCTGCGTCAAAGGTATGTGGATATAGATAGCTTCAGAGGTATGTTGATATAGATAGATTCAGAGGTATGTGGATATAGATACCTATCTGCAGGATTCCTTGGAACAGAGTGTGTGGGTGTGTTGTGCTACGAAGATGGGAGAGGAAAGAAAGCAGTGTTATAAGTTGATATGTGTGTGATGAGAAGTGTAAGATCTACTCACCCGAAAACAGGGGTGAGCACAGCGCGTCCACCAATTGGTACCCAGACGTTTGTGTCCGCTGTTGCCGTGATCGACAACGCTCTATCTAATCGGCTACCAAGAGCTTTGGGCGTCGGTGCAGCACTACACAGTAGGGTTAAAACACTCAGGAGATTTACCACTTTTGAGTAATTGTTCCCCCTCCCCACACTACCACCCCTACACTATATATAGCTTTTCCCATTGGTGATGCATCATTCACTTCTTTGATTCCCACCACTCGACTCTCCCGGAAAGAAGGATTGTGTGGTAGGATACATCGAAAACATGTGTGGTTCGTATTGGAGCAAGAGATGGTGAACCCCATTCCTCTACAAGCACCACTGAAGAACCTGTCACCGGTTAAGCTTCAAGAATGGATAAAAAATCCATGAAACTCCTCTAATAGCTGTGTAAGGCAATTTCTCGGTATATTCAAGCAATTAGCGCTGTCAAAGAGACACAACTCCATAATAAATAATAAAACTTGCCTTTATTAATTATTTTGTCCCCTTTGTATTTTTTGCAAAATTATTAATCATTATTTTTGTCTTGGAAAAGCTAATTTGGGGTCCAACTGTAAGAGGGAATTGTGATAATTCGGTTATCATTAAATGTGATTCATCTGGATTGGAGGCAAATAGGTAATAGTATTTTAACAACAAAGCGAAATTGACTCCTAATTAATTTGAATTCCCTCTTGTGCCCCCTCCATGGTCCTTAAAATGCCCTCGAGCAGTACTGTAAACAGTTTGGGGGAGATTAGTCCCCCTTCCCTGTCTTACATCTGTTTTTTTATTTCTATTTTATTACTGACTGAGTGCAGCTTATGTGACGATGTTGCATGAATATTTAAAACAGAGTAAACAGCATGGGAGATGTGCGTCTCCCTGTCTTACAGCCTTTTTTTATTTATATTTTATTACTGACTGAGTGCAGATTAAGCGGCGATGTTGCATGACTATAACTAAAAGTTAACTTAGACTTCGCTAAGGCATTCGACACCGTTCCTCATAGGCGATTACTAACTAAACATTTTGCTTATGGAATTAGGGGAAATCTCTTACAATGGATAGAGTCGTGGCTTAGTAATCGTAAGTAGAGAGTAGTTTTAAACGGTAAATTTTCGGAGAGGAATAATGTAACTAGTGGCGTGCCCCAAGGGTCTGCGTTGGGACCATTGTTGTTCTTTATTTATGTAAATGATATGGGCACTGGCCTACTTGGTACATTATCCAAATTTGCGGACGACACAAAAATTAGGGGTCACATTTTTAAATGAGAACGATAGCAAATTAATTCAGCGGGATCGAGATAAAATTTTCGAATGGTCTATTAAATGGAACATGAAATTCAATTTAGACAAGTGTAGAGTTTTGAAAGTAGATCGAAATAAGCCAAGTTTTAAAAATGAAATAGGTATTAAAAATCTTATCTCCGTGGACGAAGAAAAAAATTTAAGGGTACGTGTCTCAAATGATCTTAAGTTTAACAAAGTGTTAAGAAGATTGTAAGAAGGCGAACAAAATGCTTGGATTTATTGCGAGAAGTTTTTACTACAAACACCGAGATATAATCATACCTCTATATAAAAGTTTAGTAAGACCACACCTGGAATACTTGATACAATTCTGGTCACTTTGTACACATGTAAACATCAATAAAAGGTAACAAAATCGACGACGGGAAAACTAAACTAATTCCCTCGATTAGAAATAAGTCGTATATCGAAAGATTAAATATACTAAAACTACCGACTCTCAAAACCAGGTGATTGCGAGGTTAGCTTATCGAAGTATTCAAAATTTTAAATAAACCAGGAAATGGCTTCGACACTTCCCCCTACGGGGGGAGCTTGCGCTTCGCTACTAAGATTAAAATTTAGAATCTAAAAAAAAAGCAGAAATGGTTAAATTTTTTAAAATTTTCTGAACTTCGACAATTATAATAATTTTAAAAAGCAACTAAATTTCCCCCCTTTCCAAAATATCACGTTGCTAAAATATAATTTTAGAGAAGAAGATATATAAAAATATTTTCTGGACTTCACATTTGTAATTCTTTGGGTTTTAAAAAATTCACAAAATTTCGATACTTATATTTATTTCTGAACTTCACCATTTTGTTTTTTGATATTATAAAAGAATTATTAGAAATAACTTTGATAAAAAACCATAAGTCATAACCAAACTAAGATGAAATTATTATTCAAATACTCAAAAAAATCCCCTTTTTAAATTATAGAGTTAGTGAGGATGATTTGAAAACTTAAATTAGGAAAAAAATAATTAAGTATGACTATGGTATCACACGTAACAATTGTTTCAAATGAACATAGCATCGAGGTGACAATGTCCAAAGGAGGATTACTAACATACTAGTATAGAACGAGACTGGCCTTTGAGTGGACTAAGTAGTCCTTTCTGGACCCCTGTAACTATATCACTGTAGGCTTTATTAATTCCCTGTTTCGGTAGTGTTCTTGGAACTGAAGCGGTGGTTACTGAGTCAATTCTTTTCTCGGTCTAGGGAATGGAGGAGAGGTATTATTTTTATTTACTTGCACTGTGCAATAGTTCTTGAACACCCTGTATATGGTCATAAGTACTAATGTTACTGATGAAAACTGCCTATTCTGGTACCTGATAACAAATTAATGTAAAGTTCTTGGTTATGCCAATTCTAAGTAAATTATATGATGCTGATCAGTGATTGAGATTGGCTTGTAATTATTTATGGCAATACTGTTACCTTTTTTTTAAAAAAAAAGACGTCAAACGAGGTGTTTGGCGATGTCATCGGAATCAGTTTCCTTTAGACACTCTGTAGACAGAGACCAATGCAAGTTAGATAGTTACAGGGAACTAGCAAGGACTACTTAGTCACTTCCCCGCCTCCTCGGAACCCTACATAAACATCCATCATGCGAGCAAGAAGCATCCAACATAAATACATCATGAATGCAACATGTTATCAACATGCCTTCAACATGAATCCAATATCGATGAAACATGCACCCAATACGTAAGCAACATTTATTCGCTTGATCCAACATATCTCCAACATACATTCGCTATGTATGAAATATTTAACAAGGATACAAAATGAATACAACATATAGCCACCATGTATCATAAATAGGTTAAACATGCATTCAACATGAGTCCTACATGTTGCAAACAACAATTAAACCCGAGTCCTACATGCATCAAACACGCATTCGACATGAGTCCTACATGCTGCAAACATGCATTCAACATGATTTCTACATGCTTCACACATGCATTCAACATGAGTCCTACATACTTCAAACATGCATTCAACATGAGTCCTACATGCTTCAAACATGCATTCAACATGAGTCCTACATGCTTTAAACATGCATTCAACATGAGTCCTACATGCTTAAACCTTGCCTGTCCGGCAAAAGTAGCTTGAGAAGATTTGGGTAAAGTTAAGGTAAGTGAAAATGTTGCATGAGTTCCATAGTTGGAGATGCGCTGCTTTAAGCCATTGGTCGGCACGCAATTCTCCTGCTCCTCCCCACACCCTCACACCCCCAAACGTCTAAGACTCATTCGCCGACTGATCCTAATTTTCTACATCTGTCAGATGGGTTTGCATTCTTCTCTAAGTGTTTCTTATAGCGTTCCTGCCTCGGTTCATTTATTTACGTTTTTTTTATATATCCGCCTTTTATTTCGTTATTTCATCCTCTCTTTCAACGTTGCATCCATTCTCTATTTCTTTTTCTTTCTTTATTTCTTTGTTTATTTCTTCCTTCCTTTCTTTCTTTCTTTCTTTCTTCCTTCCTTTCTTTCTTTGTTTCTTTCTTCCTTCCTTTCCTTCTTTGTTTCTTTCTCCCTTCCTTTCTTTCTTTGTTTATTTCTTCCTTCCTTTCTTTCTTTGTTTCTTTCTCCCTTCCTTTCTTTCTTTCTTTCTTTCTTCCTTCCTTTCTTTCTTTCTTTGTTTCTTTCTTCCTTCCTTTTTTTCTTTGTTTCTTTCTTCCTTCCTTTCCTTCTTTGTTTCTTTCTTCCTTCCTTTCTTTCTTTGTTTCTTTCTCCCTTCCTTTCTTTCTTTGTTTATTTCTTCCTTCCTTTCTTTCTTTGTTTCTTTCTTCCTTCCTTTCATTCTTTGTTTCTTCCTTCCTTCCTTTCTTTCTTTGTTTCTTTCTTCCTTCCTTTCTTTCTTTGTTTATTTCTTCCTTCCTTTCTTTCTTTGTTTCTTTCTCCCTTCCTTTCTTTCTTTGTTTATTTCTTCCTTCCTTTCTTTCTTTATTTCTTTCTTCCTTCCTTTCTTTCTTTGTTTCTTTCTTTGTTTATTTCTTCCTTCCTTTCTTTCTTTGTTTCTTTCTTCTTTCCTTTCTTTCTTTGTTTCTTTCTCCCTTCCTTTCTTTCTTTGTTTATTTCTTCCTTCCTTTCTTTCCTTATCTCATTCTCTCTCTCTATCGATCTCACACACATAAGCAGAGGGGAACGGGACTGAACCATTAATTAACTATTGCTATGAAGCAAAATTGATTTCGGTGGCCGAACTCGACATCATCAAATGAAAGCTTTCGAACATCGTCGCGTTTTGTGACAAGATACAATTGAACATCGGCCGCCTTTTGTGTCCGCGGGAGGCCTCGAATTATTCGAATCCATTTATCACTTCTTGACTTACCTTCGCACCCTTAATCGCTTTCACAGCCTTATTTAATTATGAAATGGTTAACATTATATACATACATATATACAGAGGGCGTCATGTCGCGAAAACACAACTTTCGCGAACATTAAGTGGCCTAAACTTTATCTAAATGCTTTCTCTTTTTCAGCCTCAACAATGGAAGCTTCCCCTCTGACGCAGGAATTAAAATACCGACCTCGTCGCCATAGCGACGAAGTCCATAGCACCAAGAACTTAACCTATCAGAGCCACGAGGCTCATTGAACGAGCCACCTTCCTCAACCCACTCAAAAAAGATTGGTTCAAGAATTGAATAGCGAAGTGTGGGGTTTTATCTAGTCAGGGGCAAGGTTTTTTTTTTAGTAGGAGGGGGGCATGGCTTTTGTTTATAATAGGGGAAAACCAGATGCCACCTGATATGGTTTTAAAGTGGATCTCCTCAACGTCCCTCGTCCGCAGGTTACTTGTAGGACTGCAAATCCTCAACCTGAGAGCATCTGCCACTAGCTCCCAGTCTGGGGAGATCCGCCTGGGAACCACGCGGTGGGGGATAACCTGCGGGGGTTGAAAGCCTCTGGACGAGGAAGGTATCGTCTCCAGAGCTTCAACGAGGGAACGGGTAACAAAGGAAGGACCCGCAGGAAGACGAGGGGAACTGGCACTGGGCACTTGTTGCATTCTTCTTCCCTAAATTGAATGTTGGGGCTGAGTACGATTAGCGAAATCCAAAAAGCGACGGTACGGGTGTAATAATCCCAGGGGGTTTTTACGGTACAATTGTTCTTCAAATGTAATGAAGATACCGGCAAAGACTGGGCCGAGGAGACTTCCCATCTTTACTCCATCACTTTGGTTTTCTCAAGGTAAAAAGAGGTGATGTATCAGGTACATATATATATGCATAAGTCTACAAATGTGGTTCATAAATATTAATGCCCCCAAGAGGATTGCCTTATTCCGGTTTTACAACAGTATGACCGCAAGAGACAGCCAAAGACTGACTGTGCAGCTCCAGGAAAGTGTAATTAAACTTTATTATGAAAAGGAAAAAGGCCAATAAATACCAAGAACAACGCTGGTCAACCATGTCGCCATATTTGGGTCAAACTCTAACATCCGTTGCCTCAAGAAGCTTAGCCCTTTGGTGACCGAATTAGACTATATATATAAAATATAATAACCCTTAAATCAATATATATAAAGAGTCAAAGTTGCTTGAAATTGTGATTCGACATGGCAAAATAGAACTCTAAAGGGTTAAAGACCTAATTATCAAGGAAGCGAAACATGAGTTCAGCACAAACTCCTCAAGCTTAAATCGAACCATACATATCTACCACTAAAAGATCTAATATACATTAAACCATATTCGACTAAAAGCCCCCCCATCCCCCCAAAAAAGACTACGATAACCATTCGACTTTCGGTATGTCACATTGAGATACACCAGGTAAAGGAGGCAACGTGGCAGGTATTTCGACGAGAAATCTCCCTTAACCAATCTTAAATCACCCATTTGAAGATACTTTTGGAAAGGCGAAAGGTCTTGGCCAAACGAAATAAATAATATTTAAAATTAATTTTTAAAAAATGATTTACAACTAATTTTTCATTCCCAGCCGCATTTAGGTATATCATCCGTCAAATTGATTTAAAAAGCGGAAAAGTAAACTATTTAAAGAAAAAAGTCAATCTGGCCTTAAAACAAACGTATATATATATATATATATATATATATATATATATATATATATATATATATATATATATATATATATATGACTAGTATCGAATAAAAGAATTCTAATTTGTTTTCATCATTTTTGTATATTTAAAAGAAAAATTGAGATCAAAGATATAAAATTTTTGCACCGGAAAAGAATAAATGCATTCATTATATTTTCGCGTTCAGCCATTTATAACAATATATATATATATATATATATATATATATATATATATATATATATATATATATATATATATATATATATATATATATATATATGCAAAAAATCCCACAGGAGAGAGAGAGGGAAAGTAGTGGGGGGGATTATGTGGGGGGCGAGATAGAGTAGTGAGACGCTGCTATAGAAAACTTTATTTACATGTATTAGAATCCGGAGGGCAACGATCCAAAGTCTTCCTGAACCTAGAACCTGGTCGACAAAGTTCCGTATTTACGAGGATTCTGGTGCGGCCAGTGATCTAGTAGGGAACTAGGAAGAGATAAAAATCGAGGTAGTTTGCAACAGAACAAAAAAAAAAATTAATCCTCTTGAGAGAACACTAAACTATGACGTCATCTTGAATTGACAGATTAGATGCAAGTCCAACATGGTAACGTTGGCAATCCTGTCGCTTTATTAAATTAGATAGGTCTGTAATTAACGTTCTGAGAAGTAAAACATTTATACAAAGTCAAAACGAGACAATAATCACCTGAAGGCATAGCATTCTGCTGGTGAAGCATTAATTAAACGCTATTTGGAATTAATTTTTCAAATTAATAATTCATAAGTCTATGCGTATTTCTTTGTTTTTAATTCTCACTTTATTGTACGTTTTAATCCATAACTCACACAAAGATTTAGTTTGTATGATAATTATGGCGACCGATAAATGTTAAAAGCGAGGCAAGTTCTAATTTATTTCACCAAATTGGTTGGGGAGAAACTAAGTCAACGCATTAACGCTCTTCCCCTCTCCCCTGCTCATATCCCCCCCAAGCCGTGAACCACAAAAGTTGCCATACTTGTCCCCAGGGAGAGAGCCTAATTTAGCCTAGGTCTAGAGATAAGTATAGACTAATTAGCACAAATTCCCTCTTGGCATAAGGGCGAGATTTTTTTAATACTCGAGCTTGGTTTATATTTACAATTAACTAAAAAAAAATAATAGATAATTAAAACCTTCCACAAAAAAAATGTAAAAAATATTTCAAAACGGCTGTGAAAAATTGCTTTAAAATTTATTTCAAAGGAATATTTTAACATTAATTGCAATAATCAATAGAAACTCAATAAAATAAATGAAACGACAGAATAAGCGGAAAGTTTTCATCTCGTCTTTGGCTTATTTCCTTAATTGAAGGAAAAATAACGAGGAAATATAAGGTTTGGGGATGTTACTCCCCAGGTAGATTAAAAAGAGGGGTAACTAAAGAAATTTCGAGATAATTTGGGATGGAGAGGAGTTCGTAACAATAATACATACGCTTCCCTATATCTCAATGGGCTACATTAAGCAAGCGATTTCCCGAACTCCATCGAATTCCGGTTAATCTCCTTTTGTATTATTTCTATTGGCGATTTTTCTTGAACGCATTAAAATAATTTTGTCCTAAAAAAGGAAGAATTCAAATATAGTTTCCTAATTACACACATGAAATACTGTACAAAGTTATTTGCTATTTTTATCTTAAGGAAGACTAATACAGTGCCAAGTTCATGCTACGAGTTTTGAGTTATAAGGATTACCAGGCAATGGCTTCGCTACTAAGATTAAAATTTAAAATCGAAAAAAAAGCAGCCATGGTTAAATGCTTAGGTAAACATTACGATGTGCGGCGCGAACGATAGGACGTAAACTATTTCGTCCGTGTTCCAAAATGTTTCACCTTTTTGGAGTTAATTCAAGGGGACTGCTCGCGAGGGAGATATCACTGCAGGAGGACAACCTACGATGATCATAAGTTTCAATCAATTGGGGGGGGGGGCGGGGGCACAGCCCTCTGTATATAATGATAATTGTTTATATAATAATGTTCTAACGTTTACAGAAGTGAATGATTTAACCAAATCATTTCTGCGACTTTAATAGTTTTGCGAATTATAATGGGGGGGGGGGGGCGCTGATGTCAGAAATGAATGAAGCGAATTTTTTTATTATCTTTTTATTATCCTCATTTGTAGTCATTTTCATTTGTCAATATATTTTTTCCCATTTTACTATTTATATTACCTTTTTTCTACATTTAAATATACTTAGCTAAATCGTTTAAAGGAACTAGTTTTTGTGGAATCCTTTGGGTGGAGGAAAGACGACTTTTAGGCGGTAAACTGAGTTTGAATATGGCTTCCGTATGGGCAATTTACCTTTCGTCTATTGTCGAACTTTGTGCTTTATTTTCGGATCGAGATAAATTGTTAACCTTTTTTGACGATCATAATTTACTTAAGATTAAAATCGATTCCGAGGTTTGTGGCCAGGCATTATACAGGGTGTCCACAAAGTCCGGGTACATAGGAATTTTAATATTTAATATTTTAATATTCTAAAGGTATGTATTTATCCCCTTTGTACCCAGACTTTGTGGACACCCTGTATTGAACGCGTCTGGCGGGATGCGAGAAATTCAATCCAAAAATACGGACGAAAAACAAACCAGTTCGACGCCTATCTCGCAACCGCCATTTTCTGCAAAAGATTCCATTTTACCAAAACGGGAATTAAAGAAAGATTCCACGCTTTCCTCGTTGCTATTTCAGAAGTCTACCCACCGCAATAAAGTGAATACACGGCGTTTTTCGTTTGGGTATTTTCGGGCATTTTTGTACAAAAATGGCGCCGGGTATATTTGAACTAGGACTCAAACGCTCATGAATATTCAGGCAAGGGTGAACGAAATATAAACGCACAAAAATCTACATGTGTACCAATGTTTATAAATTTTCTGAACTTCGCCAATTATAATAATTTTAAAAAGGAACTAAATTTCCCCCCTTTCAAAATATCACGTTGCTAAAATATAGAAGATATATAAAAATCAATTTTCTGAACTTCACTATTTGTAATTCTTTGGGTTTTAAAAAAATTCACAAAATTACGATACTTATATTTATTTCTGAACTTCACCATTTTGTTTTTTGATGTTATAAAAGAATTATTCGAAATAACTTTGATAAACAAAACATAAGTCATAACCAAACTAAGATGAAATTATTGTTCAAATACTCCAAAAAATACCCTTCTTAAATTATAGAGTTAGTGATGATGATGATGGTGATGATGATGACTGGTAATGTTTGAAACTTCCAAGTTACCATGCCATCTTTCTTTGAGTCAGTAGGGATATTACAACACATTACCACAAGAAGTACTACCACGAAGGACTGAGTTCTCTGTTAGAGGGCATTAGGTCAAGTATGAGCAATTGATAGACCCTCAAAAGGTGTTGTTCCCTCCATTGTATTTAAAACTAGGTCTCACAAAGCAGTTTGTTAGAGCTCTTAACAAAGAGTCTGCAGCTTTCGATCTGTCCCAAACTCTCTGAGGCGAAGGTGAAAACTGTGGTGTCTTTGGTAAAACACAAATCAGAAATTCAATGTTCAGAATTACATGAGTAGCTTAATAAAAAGGGATGGGGGGGAAAGCCTGAAAGAGTTTTGTTTCGGTGTATCAGGGATTTCAGGGCAACCGTAAGGCTGAGGTTAAGAACTACGATGGGCGGTCAATAGGTTTTGCGAATCGGTAAGGCAAAACAGAGGGAGGGGGATGGCTGTTTGTGGGGGTGTTAGAACAAGGTAAGACAAGTCAGGACCTGCAGCCGCACGCTCCTGCCTCGTCTATTTAAGAAGTAGTTGCTGATCACAGATCGTCAGTCACAAACAAGGGAGAAGGTTGAGCACCGCGCAGTGATCAAATTTTTGACCAAGGAAAGCAAGAATGCAAAAGAGATCCATGAACGCATGGTTGCAGTGTACACCGACACCGTCCCTTCCTATGCAACCATTGCTCGCTGGAATAGGGAGTTCCTCCATGGTCGTGAGTCCCTTGAAGATGACCCCCGTCTAGGACGCCCGTCAGACGTGACCAACGAGGACAATGTGGCCCGTGTGGAGAGGAGGATCCTCGAAAATCGACGGGTGAAGGTCGAAGAAATCGAGCGAGAACTTGGAATATCACATGGAAGTGGTATCAACATCATCCACGACAATTTGGCCATGACCAAGGTCTCTGTCCGTTGGGTCCCTAGAAATCTCACGCCCCATGATCGACTTCAACGTCGTCAAAGTCCACAAGGCCAGAGTTGCACAAGCTGCCCTGCGTGAGTGCGTATTTGAGGAGCTCAACTATTCCCCCTATAGTCCAGATCTGGCCCCTAGCGACTACTTTTTATTCCGCCAGCTCAAGGCTGCACTGTGTGGACGCTGGTTTGAGGACGATGAAGATGTCCAACTCGCCGTCCAGGAGTGGATTGAACAGCAGTCGGGAGATTTCTGGTTGTCGGGAATTCGAAGCCTCAGGGACAAGTGGCGCAAGTGCATTGAAGTCGAGGGTAGTTATATTGAAGAATAATAAAACACTTTTCCTCATATCTCGTCCCCTTATATCCGAATTGCAAAACTTATTGACCGCCCCTCGTATATGAAAAACTACGACCAAATGGGCTGCAGGATGGCCCTGAAGGTGTATACCCTCGATGGTCATCTTGATAAGTTCAAGGGGAATATAGGAGCATACTGAGAAGCGCAATAGGGCACTCCATCAAGATGTACTAAACTTTGAACATAGTACCAAGAGTATGCAATGAAATCATGATGGGAGACTACATTTAGGGGCTTGTACGGGAAAGTGATTTACATTACAAACACTAATCGAGGAAAACTATTCTCTTATAACTTTTTTTTACTTGTTTTTATATATTTCTTGTGGAAGTTTCAATAAAATTTTAGATATTTAACTGTTTTTAACTGCTGCGAACCGCCAGGACAAGGCGTCGCAATTTTTCGAAAGAAGTAAAAGTTTAATTGTACCCATTTAGAGCCATGGAGTGACCTATATGACTACGGGACATATGGTTATTCATCCTGGAGATTTCAAATCTGCAATCAGATTTGGCGCTGGGTGGCGCCATCTAGTGGTAGAAGCCTCATTTAGCCATTCAAAGGCACTTGTAAGTCATTTGACCCATGGGAAACCATCGATGCAATAACCATTGATCATCTTATCACAAAACCCCACTGGCCATTGGCGGGACTTTTCACCTTGTTTGTTTTTAGCCCTACAATGGATGAAAAACCAAAATTTGACTATTTTTACTGAATATTTCATCATAGAACCTACATCAGTTTAAAACAAATAATGGCGATTTTCTATTGTTTTGCGATAAAAGGAGTTGGAAAATAAAACTTGTCACATAGTGTTATTTATAACTTTGCCTACTTTTTACTAATCGTAACCTCTTTATCACTCACAAAATCTTTGATTCTCTTCGCAGTATGGCAGGAAGCGTTGTCCTGCACGAAGATATGAGGTTGAACTGACGAGGGTCGGAGATGTGGAAACGCGTGGTGTCTAAGACTCTGCTTGTAGATTTCAGCATTGGCAGTCCCTTGTAGGCGAATAAATGGACCAGTACCAGCAGAAGAGATCACTCCACATACCATTACACTCCCTTCTCCATATTTCATTGTCTTCTTCACACATGAATGAGATAACCTTTGGCCACATCTTCGCCGGACATACATCCCGCCAATGACATTAAACTTCGATTCATCGCTAAGATAAACCTGCTCACACTGTTCTTCTCTCTACACGACATGTTCGTGAGCGTAACGAAGACGAGCTCTTTGATTCTTCTTGGTGATCGGAGGTTTCTTTGCCAGTGCCAGAGCAAGCAACCCAGAACCTCGTAACCTCCAGGAAACTGTTTTGCGCGATACGTTGACATGGGAGGTGGAGCTGAACTCGCGGGATATCTCAGCAGCACTTTTAAACCTATCCTTCAGTGACATTCTAACCATAATACGATCATGTCTTGGGGATGCTTTACGAGGTGACCGGTTTTGGGTTTAGCATCTGTCGATCTTGATGACTTAAATCGAGCTACAATTCGTTGCACAACACTTCTAGACCTTCCTACAGTAGTTACTATCACATAATATGACCTGCTCTCTTGGTGAAGGCACACAATCCTTTGTTTTTCATCACAGGACACCGGTCGTCTCTCACAAGCCGCCATATTGACAGTTAATGTTCCAATAATGTATGATCATATGAAGTTAGCCCATCAACAGTCTCCTAAACACAAATACCTCGGTTGGTAGCTCATTTTTTCAAAGTGGCCCTTAATTTTGGTCGCTGCAATTTGGAAGATAGTTTGTTTATTTCCTCATAACTTACGAAATATTGAATCCATTCACTTGAACTTTTCACTAAAGATAGATATTAGATATATCTAAATATGTGTATAGTATATAGTCTCAACGTTTTGTTAAACTTCTATAATAAATATTTAAATACACTTGTTTTTACTGGCCCCTTATATTATGACCGCTACTGTACACTATATAGCACTTTCACTAATTAAGTTAGGCAAATTTCTAATTATGATGTTAGGACGAAAAATAGATTGGCGGCCATCTTGGGAGCCACAGTGTTAAGTGGCATCGCATTATATTGTATTATATATCATTTTGAAGGTTTTTTTTTTCTTCATTAAAATATGATATGGATATTTTATATAATTCAATATTAAAGAAAATAGGATTGATTTAAATAGCATTCAGGGGCGGGGCTTATGTCTGAAGTCAAGGAACGCGGGAGAAAAATTAGAGGCCTAACGACATTTAGCGATCGCATTTTGAATTCGAATCTAATGCTACGCTTTCGAATTGTGATACTACTAGATTATTTAAAAATAGTGAGGGGTATGGGGGCCTACCACCATTTCAAATTTCCCTTCAAAATGATATAAAATAGAATATGATGAGTTTCCTATAATGTAACAAAAAAATAACAACAAAGAAGCATTTTTTTATTATTTACCCACAAAACACTTGTTTTTAAGCACAAATATGTATGAATTATCCAAAAAATAAAATTGAGGGGGGCATTTTCCGAAATTTAACCCGAAATTATAGCTCGAATAAGAAAGCCGCTTCACCATTCCTCCTTACAGGAGGAGTTTGCAATTCGCAGGCAGACGTTCGGTCTGGAGCCTACGGGATATCCGGGAATTATTTTGAAATACCTAAATTTAACTTAATAATTTACTTTTAGGCTCTTGGGTTTTAGGGGCCAATAGCTATTTCTTCAAGTTAAAGATTAAAATGAAGAATAATTTAGAAAGAACTTCGATAAAACTCTCGAATATACGCAAAAAAAAATTTAAGAAATTTTCTCTTGTTTTGTTCAGAACTTTTAACCCTTTGACATTCTTATTGTCTTAGAAACATTCCAAAATATTCAATAATCATATTTAATTTCAAAAAGTTTGATTTTCTTTAAAAATTAACATAATTAACGATACAAACATTGTCATTCTCAAACTTTTTAAAAATCTTAGGAAATATCCCGAATTTTTCCAAATTAAAAATTTAGCGTTATGGAAAATCCAGACATTACGTCACAAAATGACGTCATGCTAACGGACCGAACTGCTCATTTTGACGTCATTAGTAACTAGTCCTTCCTGAAAAGGGTATTAATTTATTATGGAAATATAAATATGGAGGTGAAGGCAAAAATGTGAAGAAGATAACAAAAACTACTTAGAAGAGTAGATAAGGTACATACTCTAAGAGCCGCAGATATTTAATATAACCACCTCGTAATAAATGAAGCAAATTATTTAGTTTAATCAATTGATTTATTAAAGGCAAAAATCAGGTAAGACTTGTGTGAGGGACAAGAACGCCACGATTCAATTCAAGGATAGGAGCTGTCTGTCTGTTTCGAGGAGTCTAAGAGATTGTGTGTCTATCTAACAGTCCATTCTTACTTACATGTTTGTATATCAGTCGATTTACGAACCGCGTTCTCTGTTTCTTTCCCCCACAAGTCTCGCCTCCCTTGAATACACAACAGGCCCATCTTCTGAAAAGTTCTGCGATCCCTCGTTGGTTCCCACCTTTATTAAACAGCCCCTTTGATCTTCCATAGAACCCTATTTATACCTGACAGTGCGGGAAAGGACCTCACCTATGATCCATCCCGGCCTCGGTTGCATTGACAGGCGGCAATCCTTTAAGCGTCTCTGAACTCTCAACCCGTCCTTATTGGCTGTCGCGCCGGCACCTCACGTCATTAAGGGAAGACCTTCTGTTCACAGGCCTAAAGGCCGGATTAGCGATGGAGGTACGGCCACGTCGACATCTCACCTCATTAAGGGAAGACCTTCCTCTTAGAGGCCGAAAGGTCTAATCCGGGAGGCAGTTATGACCGTACTGGCCGCAAAGAGGGAAATGGCCTTTGTCCAGGGTACGAGCGACTCTTCTCTTGCCAGCGATTAATTTGGTCTTTATTTGAAAGTGAGTTGCGTTCGCTGTTCTTTATTAATGGGGTAATCCGAGGGGGGGTTATTTATCCGCGGTCGAAAATGGAGAAGAGACAAGAAGAATTTATCATTTGATGCCTGTCTATTTCTGTTGTATCAGACATGTGTCTATTTCGCTGTCATACGGGATGTCTGTCTATTTCTCTATCAAACGGGATGTCTGTCTATTTCGCTGCAATCCTGGATATATGCCTATTTTTCTGTCAACAGAAATGTCTGTCTACTTCACTGTCAACCAGAATATCAATATATTTCATTGTCGCTCGAGATGTCTGTCAATTTCGTTGTTATCAGGGATGTCTGTCTATTTTTATGTTAACAGGGATGGATGCCTATCTATTCCAATGCTAACAAGGATGTCTTTCTATTTTGATGTCAACAGGGATGGATGCCTGTCTATTTTGATGTCAACAGGGATGGATGCTTATCTATTCCAATGATAACAAGGATGTCTGTCTATTTCACTGTAAACCAAGATGTCTGTCTATTTCACTGTGAACCAAGATGTCTGTCTATTTCACTGCCAACAGGGATGCTTGTCTATTTCACTATCAACGGGGTTAGCTGTCTATTTCCCTCTCACCGGAGATGTCTGTCTATTTTGGTATCAAACAGTGTCTATATATTGCGAATAAGTGTGCGATAAAACAAACGAGGGAATCTCTCAAATAAAGATGTGATCAGGAAAGAAGGGGTAAATGTGCGCAAAATATCTCGCCACACATACAACTGCGGGCGTTGGGGCTTGGAGGGCATCATTCCGTCAGATGTCAGCTGCATCATGCTTGTGCATGTTACGCCCCTTTTGCGGTGGGGTAGGCGGAATCATAGGTTGTTTCGCTTCTCCAAGTAGACCCATCCGGAGACAATCTCACTAGGTAGGGCTTAACTTTGTTCAACATTTAAAGTTACCTCCAGGCTGGCCGAATCTACTAGTGTCTTGGAGCATCACTGGTGTGTGTTTCCCTCTGTTTCTTCACTTCCCCTACAACCTCTTCCACAACTTTCTCTGGTGAGCCTCTAATTTCACAGGGTAGATGCTGGCCTTCTCAGCCAACTATCCCTGATCGGGACTGGGGGGGAAGCAATGTTCCCTAACCCCTGAGCTCCGGTTTGGGATGGTGGGCTTTTAACAACTTGCTTCATGCCCACTCATACCTTCCTCACATCCTCTTTTATTCTCACTTCACCATCTATCTTTTTTTACGCCGTGTCTAAGGTGGAGCCGCCATGCCGATGGACTGCCAGGCCACCAGGCGGGAGGCGTGGTCCCAAATGGTGGCACCTAGCTCTTCCTGGCCTGTACGCACCCCCTGCAGGGCGGGCTACTGCGAGGGGTGATAAACGATTGCTTCTCGTGGAACAAATAGGGTCACCATGCCTATGAACGAAAAAATACAAAATCTCTCCCCATTTCCCCTTGTTCATCGACGAAGACGCCCTTGGGCAGCTCCACATAAAAAATTGAGGTCCTCCCCTGTGCTTGCGCAGGGGAGCCTCTAAACTTCTCTAACCGGAGAGGAGGCTTACTCCTCTCCTACGCATACGGGTGAAGGGGACTCCCCCTCATTCCCTTCTCTGGAGGTGCTTTCGGGCACTTCGCGCGTCCCAGCCGCAGTCCCCCCTATTCTTTCCAAGGGGACTGCCAAGAAAGCCAGCAGGCAGCCCATAGCCGAGCGCTTCCCTTGAAGAGCTCGGTAGGGCAAACCTTCTTAGGGGGGAGAGGGAAGCCAGGCCCCTTCGGTCGCTTCCCTCAAAAGACCTGCTGGCAAGAATTTTAAACCTTGCCGGGGTTAAGGCCTGTGCCTCCCCACACAAGACTGGCGACACTGCCAAGGGGACCTGCGAAGTCCTGGGAGGGGATGGCCAACTGGAGGCCCCTCCTGTGATAGACATGGTCCTTGAGGCAACCCAGCTTCAGACGGTAGGGCCTTCCATGGGGGGAGGATCCTGGCTCGGCGCCAAGCACCGAACCCGAATCCGCCCCTATGCAAGGTCCTCCTCAAACGCCTATGGTTCCCGAGGCAGTACAAGGAAGGCAGGGATCTCCCCCGACTGGTGCCCCTACGACTGTCAGGACCTTCTCCATTTCGGATAAGGACCTGGCTAAGGCCGGTCCATCTCGCCTGGGGGCTCCTGCCGGTGGAGGGGTGAAGCGGGTTCATTTTATGCCCTCCTCTCCTAAAAAAAGAAGACTAAGAAGACTCGGGGCTCCTCTCCATCCGCGGGGGCTGCGGGGACGGATGGGTCAGCTGCCACTTTGGTAAGCGACCGAGCCAAGATCGGCACATCCGGCCCCTCTGCCCGCCCCCGGGTGCGGAGCCCCTGACTATGACTAAGACCAAAAGTGGACAGGGCGGAGCCTCGATAACATCGGGCCCCCTCATTCAGAGGTTACCTGGCGTTTTCGAGCCCGCTGGCTTCAAACGCTTCCTCGTTATTCGCTCCACTGATAGCACCATGTTGTCCAAGGGAAACATGATCCATCAGAGGAGAGGATTAGCTAGTGCAATTGGTAGAGAGCCATACATACGAATCGCTCATGTAGACGTGCAAAGTCGGGGTCACCAAAATTATGTGCAAATTGCTCCTAGGCCGCACACGATAAGTCCGAATCGTGTGTAGCCAAGTGTGTCAATTGCGGAGAGCCGCACCCTTCTTCTTCGAAGCAATGTGGTGCGTATCTCCTTGCGAAAGAAATCCTGGCCGTTCAGGCCCAGGATAGACTCTCATTCCGCGAGGCGAAGGACTTGGTCCTGGCGCGCCCGGCTATGCCTGGAACGTCATATGCCTCAATGCTAAGAAAGACACCCTCTGCTCCTGGCCCATCCAAGCCAACGAGCACGGTTGTTTCCACGCCCATTCGGAGCCCTTGTGCGGGTTCTACTCAACCCGGGCGCTCCCCTGGTAAAGCTGGCAGCACAAAGGGTTCACACCCAGTCCCGGCTGAAACCAGGGCTCCCCTTCCCTTCCCCCAGCGTGCCCGTTTCCCGTAAGGCGAAACGGTCACGCGCCTCCACCGAGTCGTTTTACTCACAGGAGGCAACACCCCTGAAGTTGGTCGCAAGGCCATCTTCCGGGGTTCCTAAAGCTATGCCCCGAAAGGAGGACAGCAACAAAGGCGCTTCGGCTCCTTCGCCTATGCCTAGTGGTGGGCTGAGTGGCTCGGAGACGGTGGTTCCTCAAAAAGAGGGCCCCTCGCCTCCGAAGCCGCAACGCCCGCCTAAGGTTTCGAGGTGGAGGGAGGAAAAGACTCGCATGCCGAGCCCAACCTCCCCCAATAAGTCCTCGAAGGCGACAGCGCTTTGTCCGGCCAGCAGTGCCTAGGGTTCTGCCCCCGGGAAGCGTACGGCCATTCCCGTGAGGGTCTTCAATTCGAGGAGGGCCCCCGCGTCTCCTCCGAGCTAGGCCTGGAGGGCATATTCCTTCAATGAAATTGCCGTGGACTCCGGGCCAACTGGGAGAAACTGCGGAGGCTCGTCTCGTCCTGTTCCCCGTTAGCTATTTTTCTGCAGGAGACCATGCTAGGCGCGTGCCCCCTGCCCACCCTATCGGGGTATAAGGGTTTTGCGACCCCACCACCACGAGATGGCCGGGCTGGGGGATGCGCGGTTTACACCCGGCATGATGTCTCCCTTTTTCCTTTCACTTTAGATACCCCCTTTCAGGCAGTGGCTGTGCAGCTTCACCTGGATAGGAGGTATATTGTTATTTCTGCGTACATTCCACCGTCAGCTGACTTCGACGCAGGGAACTTCAGCCGTGCCGTGGCACGATAGCCGAGGCCATTTCTCTTGCTTGGAGATCTGAACGGCAGGCATCCTCTCTGGGGAGATTACTCAATAAATCCCAGGGGACAAGTCCCGTCCGATCTGATCGAAGAGCTTTAAATGGGTGTCCTAAATGTGAATCAGTTTACGCATCACTGCCCGAGAACCGCTTCATTTTCCTGCCTCGAGCTATCTTTGTGCTCTCCGGATGCACAGTCTAAGTTTGATTGCTGGTGGTCGATGACCTCCATGTTAGTGATCACTTTCTCATTCAAATATCATTTTCAGGGCAACTGCCGCCTGAGAGACCACCTCGGTGGTGCTTGGCGCGGGTGCGGTGGCCTGCATTTCAGGAAATGACTGAATTCTCTATCTCAGTCTTGGAGTTTAGGTCGGTAGATGAGGCCGTTGAGTTCTCCAGCAACCTCATCGCCGCGGGCCTGACTACTATTCCCAGAACGTCTGGCCGTTTTGCACTTAATCTAGGGAAACACTTCCCCTCCAAACAGGGGACACACCACTCTCAATTTGGTGGAAATAAAACCAGCTTGTCGTGAGCAAGACAGCTAAGTCAAGTAAGAGTTCGTCGCAGTTCTCCACACGCCAAAAGACTTGAAGTAAACCCTGCCAGACGAGACGAGTTGATCGTTCCTGGTATCCATTGTAACATAGATATCCCTGCTGTATTTGAAGTTCAAGGATGACCACTAATCGCTACTTTGACATCATCAACAAACGATTCTCCTCGAAGACTATCTTTACATTGCCCGGAAAAATATTCGCGCTGATTTCTTTCATAACTTCACCAAACTTAACAAACATTTAATTCATTCCGCACGTCATCGCTAACCTTTACATACGACGGAAATCATAGTTATAAATATCTATTTAATTTCAGTGTTTCCATAGTGCCTAAAGTAAAGCGAATAAATTCAGAGCGATAATAATAAATTTATTCTTTTTCCTAATTTTAATTGAAGATAATCATCACTAACTAACATTCAAGAAGGGGATTTTTTGAGTATTTGAATAATAATTTTATCTTAGTTTGGTTATGACTTATGTTTTTTATCAAAGTTATTTCTAATAATTCTTTTATAATATCAACCAGGCAATGACTTCGCTACTAAGATTAATATTTAAAATCTTAAAAAAGCCAATTATAATAATTTTAAAAAGGAACTAAATTTCCCCCCTTTCAAAATATCACGTTGCTAAAATATAGTTATAGAAGATATATAAAAATGAATTTTCTGAATTTCACCATTTTGTTTTTTGATATTATAAAATAATTATTAGAAATAACTTTGCTAAAAAACATAAGTCATAACCAAACTAAGATAAAATTATTATTCAAATACTCAAAAAAAATCTCCTTCTTAAATTATAAAGTTAGTGAAGATATATAAAAATAAATTTTCTGAACTTTTCCATTTGTAATTCTTGGGGTTTAAAAAAATTCACAAAATTTCGATACTTATGGTGGTTCTGGTCCTGATGGTATATTTCCTTTATTCTTCAATAAGATTGCTCATTTTGTAGCCCCCAAGATTGTTGTTATCTCTCGCAAGTTATCTCGGGAAGGAAAGTTCGGCCTGTGATGGAGGACTGCTAATGTTACACCTACTTCTAAGTCTGTCTCCTGTTCCTCAGACTACCGTCCAATTGCCACCACTCCTATTCAGTGTGTCTCTTTGAGCGTTTGTTGGCTAAACGTTTGAATGTATTGGTTGAGAGAAACAATCTATTTCCAAGTCAGCAGTTTGGCTTTTGTAAGGGCCTTGGTGCTTGTGATACTGTCCTAACCATTTCGGACAGGGTTCAAAAGGCTTGGGATTCTGGTTTTGAAGCTCGTATGGTTGGACTTGATTTTAGTGCAGCCTTTGATTGTGTTAATCACAAAGCACTGATTTACAAACTTAGACAGCTAGAATTTGGTGGCCATTTTCTCAATATCCTAACTGAGTTCTTGACTTACCGTAGACAACGTGTAATTGTGGATGTGCAAATTGGTGAGTGGAGAAGGGTACTTTCTGGTGTTCCCCAAGGCAATGTTCTGGACCCACTGTTATACATTCTATATACACATGATATGTGAGTTGGACTGAAAAACCAACTAGTTGCTTATGCTGATGAAGCTACTTTGATAGCAGACATACCTTCTCCCATTCAAAGGCATTTGACCTCTGACTCACTGAATAGAGATCTAACAAACACAAATGATTGGTGCAATTTATGGGGTATGAAGCTGAATGTAAATAAAAACCAAAGTAGGATTTTTAATAGATCTAGTACTCTGTACCCCAATCATCCTGATCTTATCATAAACAATGTTGTATTATTTTTTAATTTTAGGTGTTCTGTTTGACAGCAAGTTTACCTTTGAACAACCTGTGCGCTCTATTTCTTCTTATGTTGCCCAAACGATTGGTTTACTTAGGAAATCTTATAGAATTTTTGAAGACATTCCTGTTATGAGGAAGGTTTTCATCTCGGTCATACTTCCTTGTCTGGAATATTGTTCTCCTGCCTGGTCCTCTGCTGCAGCATCTCATCTTAAACTACTGGACAGGAATCAGGGAGCTTGCAAATTTTTAATTCCTGATCTTGAGGTTGACTTGGGGCACCGCCGCTCTGTAAGTTCACTGGTTATGTTGTATAAGATACATCCTAATCCTAACCATCCTTTGTACAGTGAACTTCCTGATCCTCTTCGTCCAGCTCAGTTAACTAGGAATGCCACTAATGCAAATAGCCAAGCTTTCACCGTTGGAGGATGTAACATATCTCAGTAGTCTAGATGCTTCAGTCCGGCAACTACCAGGTTATGGAAGGAGCTCCCTAGTCCTGTAATTGAATCTCAGGAACTTCAAGTTTAAAACTGGTGCTCATTGTGTGTGTCTTTCTCCTGTGTCCTTCTCTTTTTCTCTTTCTTATGGGACTGTCTTCTCTGCTGGTGCCTTAGGGCCTTTAACATTCTGCTCTACCAGCAAGGGTTTGTAGTTCGTCCGATAATAATAATATACATTCGACGTCCTCCAAATTCACAACGACCAGTCAATGCCCACATTGGTTTCCAAGGAAGATGATACTAGTGTATAATTTAGTACCAGTAGTACCAGTGGTCAGTGCGTTAGTGGTTGCAGGAGTTCGCACAATACACTGATAGCCCGTAACCTTTTGCATCGATGAACCTTTTAAAACCACTGGCTGCCGGTAACATTTAAAAAACAGACAAACACACATTGAGAGCGAGTTGTGTGACTGAGAGTATCCGTTTTATGTGTGAGAGAGAGTTGTGTGACTGAGAGTATCCGATATATCTGTGAGAACGAGCTGTGTGACTGAGATTATCCGTGATATCTGTGAGAACGAGCTGTGTGACTGAGAGTATCCGTTTTATGTGTGAGAGCGAGATGTGTGACTGAGAGTATCCGTTTTATGTGTGAGAGCGAGCTGTGCGACTGAGAGTATCCACTTTATGTGTGAGAGAGAGCTGTGTGACTAAGAGTATCCGTTTTATGTGTGAGAGCGAGCTGTGTGACTGAGAGTATCCACTTTATGTGTAAGAGCGAGCTGTGTGCTGTGCGACTGAGAGTATCCACTTTATGTGTGAGAGAGAGCTGTGTGACTGAGAGTATCCGTTTTATGTGTGAGAGCGAGCTGTGTGACTGAGAGTATCCACTTTATGTGTAAGAGAGAGCTGTGTGACTGAGAGTATCCGTTTTATGTGTGAGAGAGAGCTGTGTGACTGAGAGTATCCATTTTATGTGTGAGAGAGAGCTGTGTGACTATGTGTGAGAGTAAACTGTGTGCGATAGAGAGTATATGTGATATGTATGAGAGTGAGTTGTGTGTGATAACAAATATCTGAACTATGTGCGAGATGGCTGTGTGTGTGTGTGTGTGTGTGACAGAGCATTGGTATGCGAATTAGAATCGCCTTCCCTTCCGCCGATTCACTCCACAAACGCATTCAAAAACAACGACCCAAAATGTACCAATAATCTGGCGCAAAAGACCTTCAGACTTAATGCGATTTACTCTTAATCTTCGACATATCGACAGGCTAGCGATATGCTAACGACCCGCGGGGATAATAAAATAATACAAATGACGGGTTTTGACACCCCGAGAGTAATTTTAAACGAGTCCAAAGCAAAATGAGATTGGGTCCTAAAAAACTCATTTCCGAAGTGGGAAATATATATATATTATTTGGGGGGGGGGAAGGGGCAACGATGAAGTATATAAAGTATAAATGGGGAAAAAGAAGATGATATAATGAAGCTTAGGGGAGGGTGGGTGACGTCAACAGTGGTAATATCTCTGTCAATTTCCCCAAATATCCGTTTATTTTAGGGTAAACAATTATACTCGGGTCTTCAATTCCCATTCTATCGAAAAATACGAAGTGGCTCGTTGCCAAGGCGACCGCGATGAGCTTGAGGGGATTATATAAATTTTCCATTCAGGGAAAAGGCGAATTAACACGTAACCTTTTGTTTACGTTAGATGTTGCTAAATAAGTTCTTAAACGAAGGCAGTTTTGAATTAAGGATGTTTGTGTATTAAAAGCCGCGTTGTGAAGTAAACCCGCGGCCAGTTTCGATTTACGACTTTCTAAATGAAGAGATTATCTTTAGCTTTTAAATAAAAAAAAATTTGCGGGCGGTTTTTCATGAAATTATGTTTACTATATTTTAGTTCGGTAAAACTCACCCAACGTATAAAACAAATCCGAAGCTTTCTTATTTATAAAAATTAAGTTGACGAAAACGTTAATAAAAATTAGACTGGTGTCGTAAAACTCACCCCAAGTGGCTATCCCCTACTTTTTAGCGATTTTAGGCTTAAAAAAAGAAAAAGTCGAAATTCGAAAAAACAGCGATTGGGTTATTTCTCATAAAGTGGTTTATTCCGCTAAAATAGAGGCGAGAGGGTATGTCAAATATTTGGCCGAAGTCGAAGCCAGAGTCATTGCAATGGATCGTAAAACGTCGACTCTGTTATTTCCCACTGGACCTACCCCCTTCTTTCTTTATACGGAGAGGAAAAAAAATTTACATTTTATCCTAACCTTAAAATTCGAGAATTCTCTCCGAATTAGATTAACAGCGAGGTTATTTGCCTCAAGTTCCCCATAATTGAAATTTTCAAAATAAATTTATCCGGGTAGATCAGTATAACCTTTTTTTATTCATATTTTACGGCCAAAATAATAAAACAGAGAGAATTATTGCACTGCAGGTGCGGAGAAACGAAATAGCAGTAATGATATTCTCCTGCGCGAAATTAAAGCCAAGGACGAAAATTGGTTTCGAACGCGGCCAAGGTAATCTAGGCGAGCCTAGGCTAATTCGGTCGACTACCTTATGTATTAAAATTGGGTGCAAGGCGAGTCTATGGTGCGCCTTCCCGTTTCTTTGTTTGTTTATTTGGCCCCATTATTGCACCGTCTCTGGATTGATATTGCGTAAGATTAAAAGTTAAATAAGTACAAAATGTGAATACATTATATTTATCACTGCGCATCGAAAGTCAATTACGCCAGGAAATGCTTTTAATTCAATTAGAAACGAACGCGAATTTGTTTTAACATAAAACTGGGTGTTCGTAACGGCTGTGGATATTAACATAAATAAATTAATTCAAGTGATGAAATGCATCTATAAAATTAAAATACAAGGATTATTTTTATGAGAACCGGATTTTAATTAAGTTATACATCTAAGTCAACTTAAACTCAATTAAAATTCTTATTAAGGATAGATGTGAACGACTTTTCACTTTTATTCGTTTGTTTCTTATTTCTTCGAAAAATATGAATATGATTCCGAAGGGAAGTGAATGAATGCGGACATAAAAATAACAAAAACACAACACAGAAAAAACGTAAAATAGTGAAATATTATTCCCTCGATACAAAAATGGCACGCAACAGAAAGTAAAGACAACTGTGGGTAAAATATTATTATACCCTTCTTTTATCTAGATTTTGTTAAAATCAAATTTAAAAATACCCTTTTTTTTAACTTTAGGAAACTTGACATAGGTTTTTATGTATCTTAAATAACCAAAAATGGAATATCTGAAAACTTTGACACCGAACTAACAATAAAGCCATTATACTCCCATCCTTGTTCTTACATATAAAGGCTTAGGTATAAGGTTAGGTTAGTTAGTTTAAGTTGTTTTTTTAAATAAATATATAACGTTATAGTCTGGATTATTATTTAAAAATTAAATATGGAATGCACAGTCACATTGCGAATTGGCATCCATCATATTGTATTATATATCATTTTGAAGTGGGTTTTTTTTTCATTAAAATATGATATGGACATTTTATATTAACCAATATTAAAGAAAATATGATTAATTTAATTAGCATTGGAAGGCGGGGCTTATATAATGTTTGGAGTCACGAATTGGGTCTAACGACGTCTGGCAACCGCCGTTTCAATTCCAACCTAACGGTCGGCTTTTGGAATTGTGTATATTACTAGTTAATTACAAATATAGGGGTGTGGGGGTAAACTCTCACTAGTAAAGGAGGGGCCCCCATTTAAAAAAATAATAACTTTAGGGTTCGAATTCTAAGTCAGTTGCCAGATGTCGTTAGACGCTCTAATTGTCTTTAGGCAGGTGATTGTATTTTATAATGACTATTTCCTTGAACTAGCTCTAATAGGGCAGACCCCCCTCCCTACAGGCTTCATATTTTGAGTATTTTTTTAGCTAAAAATATAATAATTAAATTTTCTTTAGGCAGGTGACTGAGTATTTTATTAGGAGTCTATTTCTAGCTATGCCCCGAATAGCGGAGCTGGAAATGGAGTAATTGAATTCCATAGAAGTGGGTGACTGGGTATTCCAAATGTAGCCTTTAACAAGGTCAACAGATCTTAGTCGCGTGTTCTCAATTCTTCTGACTCATGACCTTACGACCTTTAAAACTTTCAATAATTCCCGGACTAACCTTGGGTGGACCTTGGAAATTATATCATTCTAAAGAGAATGTAAAACGACATAAGGGTTTCAAATTTCGTTAGAATCGGCCGAATAGTTACGATGTTATTTGCAGATAATTAAAGGACTAACCTTGGGAGGACTGAAAGAGAATGGAAAATAACATAAGAGGTTCAAATTTCGTTAGGATCGACCGAATAGTTACGATGTTATTGCTAAAAAAACATTGAAAAAAGTAAACTGGTTACAACCCGACCGATCGACCAACATAGTAAATTATAGAGTCGCTTCCACGTGACTAAAATAAGTAGATACAAAATATTATCCGGCCATCCTCTGAACTGATCTCCCCCCCACCCCCTTCGCCATTAGACTGGTAGCCATAATGAAAACCGACGACCGGACTGGGTTATCCCGGAGTTCCCAGTCTCTACATATCTCTAGGATTTCTCTCTATGCTTGTGTGGGGTATGGTGGAATATGACATAGTCCATGGTGGCAGATATCTTTGTGTGTGGGTCAAGCCGATGCCGTATTTGTACGTATTTATATTTGGGAAGTGACCGCACCGGAGCTTAGCCGGGGCGACCCTTGTTGTGTGACATCGAAGACATGTTTTTCTCGGTTCAACTTTGTAAGTGTGGAGTGTGTTGGAAATAGGGGGCAGCGGAGGTGTGGGAGGTTAGGCAAGTCGGTGTATGTTTTTAGATTTGGGTGGTAACCGCACAGGAGATTTGCCAGGGTGACCCGGTTTGTGAACAGGAGGGATCTTTCTTATAGTTGATCTCCCGCTGAATATCATTATGAGGTGGTTTTGGCCAACCGGGTTTTGCAAAAGTTCTGGTACACTCGTTTTTGTTTGTTTTTTATCTTTCGAGATGTTTACGTGTGTGATAGAAAAGTTTCGTCAAACAAACTTCTAACACATGTCATTAAAACGTCTTTTCCATTGTGTGCAGATGTGAGGAGATGGAAGTGAAAAGAATCGAGATCTCTGCTCTCCTGCGCGCGGGCCACAAGTCCGACATCGCCAAGCGACCCAAAGTCAGCTGGTTGACCATCCACAGTGTCGCGTAGAGGCTCAAGAACGGGGAAAGACCTCAAAGATCGACCTCGTTCAGGCAGACCTTAAGTTGTCAAGGCTGTGAGAAAGGCCTTGGAAAGTGCTCCGAAGCTCAAAATAGCTGCGCTCGCCAAGAACATCATCATGTCGGTGACCACAATGTCCAGGGCCGTCAAGGAGGAAGGCGGCAAGAGCTTGAAGTGCGTGAAAAGGCTTCTTCTGCTCACCGACCGTATGCGAGAACAACGTCGGGAGTGCTGCCGTCGTCTTTTCAACCACTTGAAACAGTCATGACAATCGAATTCTTTCATTAAAAAACATTCGCGGTAGAACCAGTCATCAACGAGCAGAAGGACCGTGTGGTAAGCTACGGCCAGGAGGTCTCCGAAGTCCGTTACGTGTCCACGACCTCCCTGATAATGCTCGGCGTCGTGGTTTCGAAGGGCGAGAAGATGCCGCTGGTGTGGTTCGCAGCCGGTTACTTGCTCGCAGCGGCTGATTACTGGGACATTTTGGCCACGAAAGACCTGCCCTGGGTGAGAAAGATCACGAAGAAGGCGGAGTATATCTTTCAGCAGGGCGGTGCCTCGCCACACATGGTCAAGACCGCGTATGAGTGGTTGGGGTCGAACATGAACTTTTGGTCAAAGAAACTTTGGCCGCCGCAGTCGCACAACCTCAATCCCCTCGAATACAGCCTGTGGGCGTATGTCGAGGGCAAGGTCCGCCACAGCAACGTCGACGAACTGAACTCCTTCGTCAACCGCGTGTGAGCCAGTATGAGCAAGGACTTCGTCCGTAACGTGTGACACAGCATGAGGAATGACTTCGTCCACAAGTATGAGCCAGCATGAGCAAGGACTTCGTCCACAACGTGTGAGCCAGCATGAGCAAGGACTTTGTCCACAATGTGTGAGCCAGCATGAGGAATGACTTCGTCCAAAACGTGTGAGCCAACATGAGCAAGGACTTCGTCCACAACGTGTGAGCCAGCATGAGCAAGGACTTCGTCCACAACGTGTGAGCCAGCATGAGCAAGGACTTTGTCCACAACGTGTGATCCAGCATGAGCAAGGAGTTCGTCCACAACGTGTGAGCCAGCATGAGCAAGGACTTCGTCCACAAGTATGAGCCAGCATGAGCAAGGACTTCGTCCACAAGTATGAGCCAGCATGAGGAAGAATTTCGTCCACAACGTATGCGCGGGCTTTAACTCTCCCCTGGGGCGCGTGTTCGCCCTTCGAGGGCGGCCATATTGATTAGTATTACAATATAAACACATATTTATACGATAAAACAATAAAATTGTCTCTACCTTTGTTGAGGGCGTCGTAACGAGTGTCTCAGGACTTTTGCAATACCCTGTAGCTAAAGCTAAACCACTGTTATTACTATTTTCTACTAGTTAACTGCAGAGCTATTACTAGCTGAGTGGCCAAGGCGTTGGTCTGCCATGTCGCGGTACCGGGTTAGATCCCGGCATAAGCGGACACGAACGTCAGCGCACGTAGAGATCTGGCTACCGACTGGTGGACGCGCTCTGCTCAGCCTTGTATTGGGTTGGTTAGATATTATACTGCTTTCTTTCCTCTCCCGTCTTCGCAGTACAACACACAGATTCTCTGTTCCAAGGAATCCTAGCGATGAGTATCTATATCCACATACCTCTGATGCGGAACAGTCACTCTCCCCCGAGGCGAAGAAGGTTCCACCTGAATGCTGTTTAGTGTCAAAACATAATACTTCCTGGCACCTCTCTCCTAAGGAGGACCGGCCCCTGGTTCCTTGACTTGACTTGTAGGGAAGTGGTGAGGTAGGTGTGTGTAAGAGATAGTGGCGTGCAATAGAAGTGGGTTGGGGAAGAGTGGTGAAAATTATGGAAGTTTTAGGGTTGTAAGATTTTCAAAGAGCCTGGAGGTCAAGCTAATCTCTTTCATGTTTGTGTCCTTGTTAGTTGTTGTTATATTGTTGTGTTGTTATATATATATATATATATATATATATATATATATATATATATATATATATATATATATAAACATATACACTTATGTACACATATATGTTTATATATGACGTTCAAGCCTCTGAATTCGTTTATTTGTATTCCTATTCTTTATGTACTTGACGTATACTTGGTAAATGTTTCTTCTTTGTTGTTAGTATATACTTCTCTATATTTTTATGTTATTTGGATACTTGTCTGATTTTGCTTTCATAATTTTTGTTTTGTGCTATTAAAAATGTTCTTGTTTTGTGTTTCGGTTGTTTGTTTATTATGTTCTTCATACTTACCTGCTTTTTTTTTCTTGGTGTTTTCTTCTTTCTGCTTCTTCATATTATTTTGGTTTAATTTTGTCTTATTCGGTTAGGTTTTCGAGTTCAGGTTTTTAGTCTAATTCGAATTGGGATTTTCTCTGTTGGTTGTCGATTGGGTCGAGATTGAATTCATTTGATACATTTAATGAAACAACTTCATTTCCGAGCTTGTTGACACTGCCTGGGAATCTTGTATGGCATGGATTGCGTTGATTTTCATCTAGGAGTGCTCTGATCTCGTCAGTGGTATAGGATGTTATTCTTTCTTACATGGCCTCTGTTTTTGCCTTTAGGACAGTGTTGAGTGATGAGATTTCCGCCGCTCTGTGTATATCTTCTACTCTCTTTTATTCCCTTTTGAGTGCTTTTGTGATGATATATACACACTTATTTTGGATTCTTTGCAGCTCTTTTCATGTCGTGTTTGAGGCGCCGAAGGGTAAATCAGAGTAGATCTTACTAGTGCCATGTTTATTTTCCTTTAAATTTTCATGTTTAGGTTTCTAAAAGTGTAGAGGTTTCTGACTTTTTGTATCCAATCTGAAACGTGCTTCCTGTACTCGGTAGAAGTGATTTTCATCCAGAGTACATTACATTCATCCGTGTAGGGATATCGTGTATCTCCCACTCTCACATCTGCTAAAGTTCTTCTTCCCAGAGGGACAATGTTGAATTTGACACCGTTAGTTCGGATCTTCCATCTCTTCTCGTATTCGTTGATTTTTCTTATCCCTTCGGCAGTCCTGCGAGTTTTCATAGGCGCATTGCGGTATCCACTAACGATGATTTGACTTATATCGTCGGCAAATTGAATGTTTATATTCCAGAAATTCTTCGGCTTGGGCAGGTCGGCTGTATATATCGAATATAGGGTCGGTGAGAGGCACCCAATTGGGGGAAATCCTGCCTATAACGGAAAGGGTGCCCGTCCGTGTTACCTATACTGATGTGTGATACATGCTGTTCTCTCTATAACGTAGTCACAGAGGATCTTCTCGAGCCTGGAGTTTAAACCCAGTTATAGGATTTTTTATTGCATACCCCTTATCTAGACTTTATCAAATGGTTCGGATACGTCTCTGCATAGAATTTCAATATAGCTCCACTCCTTTTTCGCTTGAGAAAATTTTTCCCGTGATGACATTTATTGCCATCTCGGTGCTTCCCTTCATGGAGCCGTATTGCTGGTTGTTGTAAAGCGAGTTCTCTTTCAAGTGATCGACGAGTCTTCTATTTAGGATTTTCTCGAAGAATTTTTCCCTAATTTCCAGAAGGGATATTGGGCGATAGCGCTCCTTTCTTGTCGAAGGTTTTCTAGGTTTGGCTATGAAGATAATCTTCGCCGTTTTGTATGCGTCAGGAAAGTAGCCTACATTTAAGCAGGCATTGAAGATGTTAAGCATTCCTTCCCGAATGCATCTCGATGCTTTGACGAAGTTGAGTTTCGTAAGCCGCGACAGACCTGGTGCTCTTTGTTTAAAGGAGTAAAGTGCGCTTTCTAGTTCTTCTAGCGTCACTTTATCCTCTTCATCTTCTTCTCGCCTGATCACTTAGTGGTTCGGATGCGCCATATCTATGATCTCGTTTAGCTCGTCGATTATTTGATTCTCAAAGTAAACACCGAAGTCTTCATTTTCTTCTTCGCTGATTTTGAAAGTTTGTTCCCACCGTTCTCTGAGAATCTCCTCCATTTCATTATCTTTCGCTTTTAGTTCATCGTTGTCATCTTCGAGCTCCATTTTTTTTATTTCTGGGGAATTCCTTTGAGCCTTTGAATCTTAGTCCAAAATTCCTTTGGAGTAACTTCGCTATCTAATTCCTCGATAACCTCGTTCCATCTTTGTTCCTGTTGTTCGCAGATGAGTATCTTAAGTTCTTCTTTGATTTCTCTTGTACGGTACATTATTTCACGTGATGTTTCCGTGGTGATGCTTCTTTGATACAATTCCTTCAGCTCACGGTGTAAACCTTTCATATGAGCGGTCCATTTGTACGCCGATTTTATTCGGTACACGGTTTGGGGTATGGACTGTCTGTTGCCCTCGGGCTCACTATCAATTGTTATACTGATCTTTATGTCCATTTCAATATCCGGTCGGGGATCCTCCTGGATAAAGAAAGGTTCGTGAACCGAAGCAAAACAAACTAGTTAATTGTATAGAAAACCCCTTATTTCTAGCTATATTTTCCGTGCTTCAAGTCCTAAAATTAAGTTCGAATTGGCAAACTTAGTTTTTCAATGTTTTTCAAGTGGTGACAGGACAGATTGATCTCAGTTTGGCCTGAGACATCATCAAGTAAGCATGTGGGTGTATTGGCTCTGAACCATATATTGGGTTTTGAGCTTGACCCAAGCATCATACACTCAATAATTGGTTGTAATTATTTTGATTAATAATTCAGCTGGTCGCTGCTTTACGTGGATGAAATATTTGTACGCTTCATTAATTATTTTCTTATTGTGGTCATTGTTTTTCATATTCACTATTTACTTATATAAACATCATTTTCTTAGTTTTAAATTTATGTGACTCTATATTCTTCTTATTTATTCATGTTGGGCTGTGCTTGTCAAAGAAGCTGTGTTCATGCTTACAGAAAGTACACTATAGCTTGCTAGATTGAGTGTGAATGCTCACCTGTGTGCATATTTGTGTATGGTTACATGTGAGCACTGCGTAAGACTGCAAGGAGGTATGCATATAAATATCTGTTTAGGATTCTAACTCATCCTATTTATCTCTCCTTTTTTATCATTCGTCAGTCATTTATCACACATCAACATTGTCTTATTTTACATAAATTTTCTATGGCTACTTTCCTAGGAATCGGAAATACATCGATGGCTACATTAACTATGCTTCAAAGTACAATAGGACGATTTTATGAGGCCTACTAAGCGGAAGCATCATCTGGGGACGAGGAGAGAAACGCCAATTTCTTCAGGCGACATAAATGGAATTTGAGAAAAAAAAAAATGGACGGGAGTTGTGCTTTCCAACAAGAGACCTTAAGTGTAGTTAAAGCCTCATGCGAGACTTTCCTCGAAATAGCACAGCGAAAGAAACTCAATACATTAAATGAAACTTTAATTAGACCATGTGCTTTAAAAAATGATCAAGGTAACGACAAAGTGAAACCTAGAATTAATAAAACATCCTATGATAAAAGTAAAGATGATACAAATCAAATATTCTCCAACTGATATGTTTGCAATACGGTTGGATGAGTCAACGGACAGGAGTTCTTGCGCACAGCTACTCGTGTTTGTGAGATATATTTTTTTGTGACATCAAGGATGAATATATGTTCTGTATGCAGCCCTAGACCACCACAACAGCTATAGATGCGATGGAAAAGCTTCTTTCTTTACAGTTAACAACATCAACTGGGAAAATTATTGAGGACTATGTCAGAATAATTGACCTTGTTTTTAATTGGGGGAGGGGGGATTGGGAGAAGAATGAAAAGGGAGGAGAGGGAGAGTGGAGTGAATTAGATTGAGAACAATTGTGTACTCTGTTCTGTTGAGTAGTTCTCGGTTGTGGTTTGATTTGCATTGAGTGTGGGATGGAGGCAGGTATCGATGCCGTCCCCCATGTATAGATAAGGCATCTGCGTCCCTCATTTCTTTACTTGTATTGAATAGTGTGGGTGTAGCGCAGTGATTTTGTTGTGGAAGCGCGAGTTTTAAATTTTGATCATTAAATGGAGGCTAGATGTATGTTGTGGTTGATGAAAAATGTCTTGAGTTTCTTTTGTTGGTTGCGTATACCTTTAATATTTAGTACTAGGATGTTGATTGTGTCTTGGTGGTGTGTTCTGGGTCACGTGGGGCGTTGGAGTTTTGGAGAGGTTACGATACTAGACTGGGGGTAGGCTGGGGAGGCGGAGGGGGTTGGGGTCTGCTGTTTTGTAGGCAACGTTGGTTTGACGTTAATGGTGCGTGGATAAGGCTTGGTGGCGATGGTGTGTTGGAGAGTGTGTTGAGGTGAATTGGGTTTGATGTGTCTGGTGTCTGTATCGGAAACCAGGACAGTCTACGGGAGGAGAATATGTAGCGCGGATCCGGGTTTGGTTCTCTCTCCTGATTTTAGTGTGTTGGCTCTCGACCGCGCATTTGTTGATGTAAGTTGGGGAGGGTTGGAGTGGCCGGAGGTGGGTGGAAAGATACATACGAAATGGTGGCTCTTGGGCACGTCTCTGAGGTAAAGGACGAGATTAGCCGTGGGTGACATCGAAATGGGAGGTCGTCCTCATCTATGTGCGTCCGGTGAATTCTCGACGCATAGACGATCAAACTCTTCTCTGTTGCTTCCGTTTGCCGACATCGATAGTGGATGCGTCACCACAGGCGTGACGTGCCCTAGGTCATACATTTGTGTTTTTTGTATTAAAAGTAGACATAAAAGTTATGGTTGCTCGGTTGCGCTTGTATCGCGGGCCCGGCCCTTCCCTCAGTCACCAACACCTCTCCCTGAATCTCGACGGTGCATATGCCGCCAGGAGACGCCAGGCATATCCTAAATCCAAAGGGTTTAGGGCTAGAAAACTCCTTCGAAAGCTCGGTATATCTCTCGGGCCGGTGGTGCCCCTGGCTCTGCCGAGGACGTTAGCCTGGAGGGTACCACCTTTGACTATTTGTCGCCACACGTCTCTGCTCTCAAAGCTTCTACGCGCCAGGATTGTTGCGTTCTGCCTTTTTGGAGCACACTTCGTGTCATGGTGAAACCGTGCCAGTGTAGACGGATGGCTCCAAGTCCCAAGAGGGGGTCAACTTCTACGTCGTATTCCCTATGTTTGAAGTCAGCGGGCCTCTGCCAGGCGCTGCGTCTGTCTTCATGGCCGAGCTGGTGGCAATACACCACTCGGTACGGGAGATTACGCGACGTACCCGGTTCGGAGACCGGATTGTGATCTATAGCGACTCACAAAGCGCCCTGAGTGCTCTCAGGGCATTGGAATCTCCGCATCCCCTGATTCGCAATATCCGTGACGCCACGGTTTTGGCGAGCCAGGTGGATGTTGAAATTATTTTCTGCTGGGTTCCTAAAAATGTAGGAATTGCGGGGAATGAGTGCGCCAAAGAGTCCGCAAGGATTCAGTGACAAGACCAGCGTTTCCCTCTTCCTAACACCGACGACATGACTGGAATACGGGCAGCTCTTCTGACTGTTCGGTAAAGAAGATTGGAGACGGTAGAAGGGAACTTAAAGTTGCGTGCCATTGCGCCGCGACTGTTTCCATGGACCTATCCCTCAATGCCGCGACGGCTTCAGGTTGCTTTCTGTCGTCTCCGAATTGGACGCACCGCCATTTGATGGAGCGCTCGCCTGCGCCTTATTGCGACGACTGCGTTGTCCCCCAGACTGTTCGGCCCATTCTTCTTGGCCTTCTTCACTTTATTTATATTTTGGTATTGGTTTTGTTGGTTTGAATTGTTTTCTTTTGTTATTTTTATAGAGTTGGGTATTTTTTAAAATTTTAAAATAACCTGGAAATTAATTACGGCAACTTATGTCCTTTCTGGCAGTCGCCAGACGGTCACTTAGGAAGAAAAAAAAATCCTTTCCTCAATTTCAACACTTTATTCACCACCTTTCCGACTGTTATGCCCTCGTTGGTTTTCGATTCTTAATTTTAAGTGGCAATAAGGAGGTTTACCTCACATATCAGCACCCACACCTCTTTCCACACACCTCGACATACTTTACCCCTCCACTCCAACGTAGAGTACCACTGTCACCTATGAGACGTACTCACATCTCAAGCCCTACTCTCATCGGATTACATTCTCCTTGCTGAACAGTTACACCCCCACCTCCACAACACCTCTATTACACCGCCTCCCTCCCCGTGTGGGAGACAACTGAGTTATAAGCAATACAGTTTGTCACTGATGACACAAATGGGGCCGGGCCGCTCTATTACTCCACTGTCTTTGTGGAAGGCACCGGGAAGGGGCGCAGGGGAGAGTGAAAGCGTGGGGAGTTAAGGCGCAAGGGTGGAGTGAAGGCGCGGAAGTAATCTTGGGTGACAAATCGTCTCTCCCGAACATCAATAACACGAGCGACCCCTGTAACCGAAGTGTTAATTGATTACAATTATCGCCTGGGACAAATTTGAAGTTTTATCGTAAGCAAGATTTAATAATAAAAAAATATCAGATTTCTCCACGTGAAAGATCTAAATTATTATTATTATTATTACTAGCGAGAAATTCCACTGAATATATATTTAATGATAAATTTATTTAAAAAATATAAATCGCATATAAGCTCATTATATAATGGACTCTTAGTTATTATACCCATTCCATTCTTGCTCACAGTTGTGTTATTATTGCTCTCATACTGTTTCTTTGTCACAGTTTCGTTACGTCTCCTTCCTTGCTTGTCAGATTCCAACACTTTCACATCTGTCTGTCTGTGTTCTCTTGAAAAAGCGACGTACAACTGACCATGACTGAATACTGGTTCAGGAAGAAACTGACCATGACTGAATACTGGTTCAGGAAGAAACAGACCATTACCGAATACTGGTTCAGGAAGAAACAGACCCACTCTATCAAACGTTTCACCTTGATAGTCATTGCCTACGACAGTGTTGCAGGAAAATCGGTTCTTTCTGACGTAAAAGGGACGTTTCGGTCACTGCGAACCAACTTCAGCCTTGGGATTAAACATAAATAATCAGCTCTTATTTCACGCGCAACACTTCGAGGAGAAAAGGAAGACTCATCGTATGGTTCTCGAAGGATAGATTACATTAGTACATTTAGTATTTTTATTACATTGACTACTTTTAGTGAACTTATTACATTACCTACTTTTAGCACTTTTAGTACATTTATTACTTTTTACTTTTAGAACATTTAGTATTTTAGCACATTTAGTACATTAATTGATTTTGACCCATCTAGCACATTATGTACTGTAGCACATTTAAGTACAATTATTACGTTTATACCATTTACCACACTTACACTTTTAGCATATTTAATATTTTTAGTAATTTTATCACATTTAGTACATTTTGTTATTTTTAGTACATTTAGTACTTTTATTACATTTAGGAATATTTGGTACTTTTAGTAAATGTTGTATTTTTAGCACATTTATTATTTTGGGCCTATCTAGTACATTTTTTACTTTTAGCACATTGGTACATTTAGTAATTTTAGTACATTTTGTACTTTCAGTACATTAGTACATTTTTACTTTTAGCACATTAGTACATTTGTACTTTTAGTACATTAGTACATTTTGTACTTTTATCACATATCCATCGAATATTAAATTTCAAACACCCAAGAGAAGAGCGACCTTGGAGTGATGACGTCATAGCTAACGGTCGAACGGACGGATGCGACATATTATTATTATTATTAATATTATTATTATTATTATTCGTGATAGTATTCAACTTCCTGTTCGTCTTAGATAACGCAATTCTTTTTCTTATTTTCATTTCTTCCACTTCTTCTTTTTATTCTCTTTGTTCTTCTGTCTCTTCTTCTTTCTTCGTCTCCTCCTCTTCTTTATTCTCCTTTTTTATTCTTCTTTTTTCCTCTAGCTCTTTTTTTTTACACTTCTTCTTTTATTTTCTCTTCTTCCTCCGTCCTCCTCTCCTTTCCTTTTTTCTTTATTCATCTTGTTGCTGTTCTTTTTATCTTATCTTCTTTCTTTTTTCTACTTCTCCCTTTTCGTTCTTCTTCTTATTTCTTATCCTTCTCTCTCCTTCCTCTTCGCTCTTCTTTCTTTCTTATTCTCTGCCACTTCTTTCTTTACTTCTTCTTTTCACTTTAATTTTCTTTTTTTTCTCACTTTTTTATCCTTTTCTATTGTTTTCTTCTCGTTATTATTGATTATTTAATAGTTCTTATTATACTTATTACAATGTATTACTTTTTTTTTAAAGGAAAGGAGGATATCTTCGGCAGAATGTCTGTAAGAATTTGGTGAAGTAGGGAGAAGTGAAGATGGGTGGGATGTCTATCACTCGAGGAGCCAATTCATCACCGCACGGTCTCGCAACTCTCACATTACCTTCGCAAATAAGGAAGAATCCACATTTTGGCCCTGGGGTGGGGAGGCACGCGGTGCTATAGATTTCAGACGTACGAACTAAGCTGTGGGATAATCTTCCTCTCAACTACTTTATCCTTTTCTTATTTTTTAATAAATTGTACCAGTTTCTAAATCAACAGAGCTAAGTCGCGTGCTCTCAATTTTTCTCACTTATGACCTTCAAAACTTTTAACAAGGGAGACAATTAGACCCATAGTTAGTTTTCCTTTGATAATTCCTGGACTAACCTTGGGAGGACCTTGGTAATTATATCATCCGAAAGAAAATGTAAACGAACATAAGGGTTTCAAATTTCGTTAGAACCGACCGAATAGTTACGGTGTTATTGCCAAATAATTCCCGGACTAACCTTTGGAGGACCTAAAAAGAATGTAAAACAACATAAGGGGTTCAAATTTCGTAGAATCGGCCAAATAGTTACGATGTTATTGCCAAATAACTCCCCGAAAGAGAATGGAAAACAACATAAGGGTTTCAAATTTCGTTAGAATCGGCCGAATAATTACGATGTTATTACATAAAAACTCATTAAGAATTGAAACGGTTACCATTCGATCGACCGACATTATAAAATAGTCGCGTGCACACGATTAAAAATCAGTTTACATAAAATTAGTTCACTGTGCAAATCGGCCAAGATATTTCACAACCAACCTCCACTACCTCAACGCCTTCGCCCTTCCTTGTGCCAACATATCTGCGCTACAGGCGTCGGTTGATAAGAGTCAACTCTCCTCACCCTTGATATTTCAAGAGTCATCAAGAGGTTTCATACACACTTCTACCAAACTGTGGAATAACCCTCTCAGTTACTTCATCTTTTTCTCCTTCACTTTACCATCTAAGAGTTGCGTTTCTACCAGCACATCTCGGTTTCATCTTTCTGCCATTTTATTCGAGGTCTTGTTTCATCTATGGCAATACTCCAGTTTTTAAGAAACTCCTGCCATTGATTATTACTTTGAGATTCTCATTCATTCCATTATAACTTTTAGTATTTATAAACCACTCATTTTCTAGTAAACCAGTACTACCTAGTTGATAGTTGCTACTATCACAACTATACTATCCATTTCTACAACGATTCCCCAGATATGAACTCAATTACCTGTTATCTCTAGGATAAAATAGACAAATAAGAGTTTCGCACCCATACTATCTCTCACCTTCTCGTCGTTTTCAGCCACAACATCAGCTATAACGTAAATTAATCCTTCCACCACTTTCATTCCATGCCAAGACACAAAAATAGAGATTTTGGCATAATTTTAAAATATATTTTATTATAAATTTCAGTTTTACCGAAGGGGTAATTTGTGGTAATCTCGGTCATTTCTAATGAATTACTACGTGGGTTTCGTAACCTCAGAAATGGTTGTATGTTTATTAAAGTAAATTTCTGTAAAATAAAACAAAGTTGTGATAGAACGGTCTGAGGCCGCTTAAATTCAGCCGCTATACATGTTTAGAAACACATGCTACCCACGTGCATCTGCGAGAGAAAGCAAAGCGCGTTATCGCCCACCTTAGCCAATATTTAATCAAGGAGGTTCATTCTCCCGTTTCGCCTCCATACGTTGATCTCGCCAGATTGAGTTAGGCTTATGGGCAGATAAGGTATTTTCCCAGGCACGACCATGGCATTTCCCCGAAGTCCCCCACTCAATTATCCCCTACGCCATGGAGACGGCTCCGGGTACTTATACATAGCTTTCCCCGATTGAAGCAGATCAGATCCAGATTATCTTCGCGAGGCATCACGCCGATCCGGTCTCCCTTGTGCACCATAGGAGCTCTCTACCTCGAGAACCACCTTATTGTCCAGAAAAGGACAATATCCCTTAAGTGCCAAGGTTCGTGCCTTCTAGACGCCAAGTCAATAAGGCCCCCCCGTGTTATTCAGAAAGAGAACAACGTTAGAACAGCCATTGTTCTTTGAGCCCGTTGACAAGAAACGGTTCTCACCCTCCCCCCATCCCTGTTATTCAGAAGACAACAACGTTAGAACAGCCATTGTTCTTTGAGCCCGTTGACAAGAGACGGTTCTCGACCCCCCTGTTGTTCAGAAAGAGAACAACGTTAGAACAGCCATTGTTCTTCAAGCCCGTTTGTCAAGAAACGGTTCTCATTCCAAAGACATCACGTCAGGATAATTTAATTCCCGTCTTTTTAACGTTCTTCAAGAGAACGCTTGGTTTCAACAATAACCTCCATTGGTGATCTAGAACATCCCCGATTTGCTGTCACAAAGATCGCTCGTACTTCCGAGCCCCACTTCGGTCTCACTCTTCGAAGACAGTCCTTAGCACAAACATCCGAAGAACCCTTCTGCTGGAAATCGCCAGTGGACCGAAGATTCCTTCGCATCGTCTTCCTCTGCACAACAACTTTGTAATTACGTAAGCTGAGCATTACCTTTAATCATCTAACCTTTTGTCCACTCTACCCTGTGCTTTAAATGGTTTAGCGAACCATTTCCCCTTTTAATTTTTATTTGTTTACCTTTTTAAATCTCTCTAAATCTTAATCCTCGAATTAGTCAGATTTTCCCACGACCCTTTCCATTCTCCGTTTATGTAAAAAAAAATTATGTGTTGTTGAAAGTTTAATTAATAAAACTCTATTTTATTAATGATAGCCATATTATTATCCTTGAGCTCCGTTCCACTTCTTAAGCATATTGAAGATAAATAACCTCGGTCAATCAGATTATCACGCACTCGAAATATTTGAATAATTCCCTCAACGAATAGTTATATATGGTATATCGTCGAGAGCCTATTCTACGACAAAAGGTAATGACATGAATAAACTCTCTATACAAGTGAACAAGAAAAATGGGCTACAGTTAATTAATACTAATAATAATCATAAAATATATCGATAATATATATATATATATATATATATATATATATATATATATATATATATATATATATATATATAAGAACATGAAAAAAATGAAACGAAGATTCAAAGTACTTTAGAACTATTCTTTTTCTAATTTCATTATCAAAGAATGACGGAAAACAACAGAAAATTTGAAGAAATAAACGAGTGTTTGAAGAGAGAATCGCTCCAAACAAAAAATTAAACCAATAAAAATAGATTAAAAATAGTAGGAATGGAAGTAATTAAAAAGGAAAGGTAAATAAAGAATCGACACATTAATACCAAACAGATTCAACTATCTTAAAACCACCCAAAGGAATGAAAAGAACACACACAAAAAGAATTAAGATGGAAGATAAGATCAAAATGATTAATATGGGAGGTCAGCAGAATGGAGAGGAAGATATGTACATATATAATAGAATGTACATACGTATATCGATACATACATGTATATATATACGCACATATATACACATACATATGTACACACACAATATATGCATACATACATACAAAGAGAGAGAGAGAGAGAAGAAGAAGAATTAAATATATATCTCTAATTAATTACACAATAAATGTTTGGACATTGTGTGAACGCAATTTATAATAGGGTCATCGAGTTTATACAAGCCAAGACTTAAATTGAAATTGGCAAATTTACTAATGAAGGACGACTCGATAACAATGTCCACACCAATACATATCTTTAGCATGACAGATAATTTTAGCTGATTTCCAATAAATGTTAAGTTGAGAGATATTCATACACTAAAAAGCACTACTCTTTTCACCAGGTCGGATATTATACATACTTGTGTTGAGATTTAAGTTTTGGCAAGCATTTACTGATGGCCCAAATTAATATTTAGTAATAAAAAGTCATCAATGAGATCAGATGAGTAGTCAAACCCCGTACAAAATTATTTTCTTCATTACTCATTTGATAAATGATGATAATAATATAAACTTGTAAATTTTAAAATAAAATCTTAATAACAGGTTTCTATTTCGTCTATTATTTAATAACAAAATTGACAATCAATTTGAAAAAAATACAGAAACTAAACTGTGCCATAGATATAACTATTGTCATAGGTACAACCATTGCCAAAGATACAACCATTGTCATAGATACAACCATTGCCAAAGATATAACCATTGCCGAAGATACAACCATTGTCATAAATACAACCATTGCCAAAGATACAACCATTGCCAAAGATACAACCATTCTCATAGATACAACCATTACAATAGGTACAACCAAGGTTATAGATACAACCAAGGCTAAAGATACAACCATTGTGTGTTAACTTATACACACTGCTTGGGCAGCCTGGTGGTAATAGTCATACCAAGACTTCCGATCGGTGGTAAAACCAAGAATCAATGTAGGTAACAAAGCTCCTATCAAGAGTGAATTTAGTTCATAAACACCTGATCATTAGAGCAGATCGGTGGTAATACTCATACCAAGCCTTTGAATTGGTGGTAATGCCCATAGAATTAGTTCAATAGATCTAAATCTAACCTTGGTAACTCAAATAACAATAAATAATTTAATACTGGGTTTACCACTAATTTCTAGGCTTGACATGGGGATTACCACAGATATCTCCTGGTAGTAGATTATGAACTATATTCACTCTTGATAGGGGTTTACCACCTAGCTTGATTCTTGGTATTGGTTTTACCACTGAAATGCTATTTTGGTATGGTGTTTATCATCGATTGGGAGTTTTGGTATCCGTATTACCACCACCACATATTTTGTTCTGGGAAGTAACACCAATATGCCTTCTTAGGAGAGTTTTTGTTACCTATTTGCATATTCGGCGTGTGATTTACCACTAATTTAAACCCTCGATATGGGCATTACCACAAACCTGGTATATTATACAAATATTATAAAAAATGAATAATATAGATACATGCATTAACACAAATGTGATTTCTTGCCCGATATAATACCGTCACTTATGTTTATTCTCGATATCGGCTTTACCACCAATCTGATATCTTCGTAGAAAGTTTTGTCACCGATCTGAATTTTAAAATGGGTTTTACCACTTATTGACACTCTTGATAGTGTATTTACCACCATCTGACTCTCGGTGTGGTTTTTACTTCAATGTGCTATCTCAGTAGGTAATTTACCACCGATTTTCACTCTAGTGTGGGGTTTATTACGTATAGGCACCCTTAGTAGGGGCTTTACCACCGATCTGCACTTTTGTATGAATTGTACTACCAATATGTTCTCTCAGTATGCGATTTACCACCGATATGCACTTTTGTATGAATTGTACCACCAATATGTTCTCTTGTTATGGGGTTTACCACCGATCTGCACTCATTTAAGATGCATTTTATTTCTATTTAGGTGACCTACTGATTAATGTGTGCTCCGAACCACTGAGAATCGAGAGCGTGTGAGCCACCGTGAAGGTGACTCGAATTGTGACTCCATCCGACGACTTGCTACAACCGATATAACTCAACAGGGGGTGGGGGCTTACTTCCTGAGGGAGGGAGGGCTCCCATAAGGGAGGAAGGGAAGAGGGGATGAGATCGAATCGCTGCTTTGCGAGGGGTGGAGGAAAGGGGAAATGTTAAGAAACTGATATCGGTGGTAAAAGACTCGGGGGCAAAAGACCGTTTAAATAGGAAATATGTAACCATACTTTACCACTTTATTAATATTTTTAGTGGTGTGGACGCGCCTCTATAAGTTACTCTCGGTCGGTCGGATGGCCTCCATTTTACTTTTCAATAAGTTTTTGAAAATTTTGAAGGTAGGAAGGTCATGAGGTCATAAATCATTAAAAGGTAGTTAGTCAATTATAGGTCATAAGTCAATTGAGATATATATATATATATATATATATATATATATATATATATATATATATATATATATATATATGTTTGTTAATTGATAATACGTTGGTTAATTAATTTATTTTAAAATTATTGGAATAATTGAGAGCATCTGAATTAGGTCTGTTGACCTTGTTAAATTATTACCAGGAAAATACTTCAAATTTAAATATTCTTTGTCATTATTAATCAATCAAACCACAAATGATTAGCTTGTAAGAGGTGATATTGACTCTTTCCCCCCCCCCTCCACTTATTATAGGACATGCCAATTAAAGTGCTGGACTTATAAACACATTACAATTGTTATTATTTCACCATTAATTAATACATTGTTGTTCGTCTCTTCGACCAACTTTGTTATATTTGTCGTTTTTTCAAAGATTTTCATAAGTTTCGGATGTATTAAGGGGCAGGGAGGAGATTTTTTTAATTAATTCTATTAACCTCACACTCGCTTACACCTAGTATGATGTGTTACTATTTCTAGATTTGAATCCATTTTCCATCCGCGCACCTTTCCATTCAGTATTTATATCCTAGAGCATCTAGAACCTTACAAAGCCTCTTAAGCGAGCGTGAGATAGCCCCTCTATCAGAGCAACATTACTTCCGCGTGAGAAAACCTCGCTGAAGATCAACTTATCGTCCATTGTGTTAAGGAAACTGCGAAAGGTCCTTATTTACCACCCTAGCCAAGATTACCAGTTTAAGTAGAGGAGATTAAATGCAGGATTATTTTCTATAGAAAATACAAGAGGAGCTTTGCCTTGAAAACGTTAGTGAATCCCTTTATCTTATAGATTTCCTCCGGATGATTTAAGAGTTGTTTATACGATTCAATGCGACGTCTGTTACGGTTCTCGTCTAAGGTGATCTTTGGATTATTTTTCAATTCTTTGTTTCGCCCTTTGAGATTTCTACTAATTATTCATTTCTCTCATATGGACTTATAGTTAACCGGATAGTGATTGCAATATCTAGATTCGGATGTGGATTTTTGGATTACTTATGTGTAATATATCTCAAATCCTAACTCTTCCTAACTCATTCTATCTATTCTTGCATATCAGCCGCTTAAAATGTTGCCAGGCGAGGGGTTGGAGCTATACTTGGAGGCTTGCATTCCCCCGGCCCCAGCAAAGCAGTGAATGTGCATCTATATTCCGCAGATTGGTTTCGTTTTGAGAGGAGTTGCTAGCCGCCTTTTGCACTCTCCAAGTAGTCTCCTCTTGAAATCACTCAGGACGAATACTTTTCACAAATAAGATCGTGTTATAAGGCCGAGTATGTACGTACGTTTGTTGCGTACATAAATAACTCCGTTCCTTTTTTCTCTCTAAGTGTACAATAATTCTATTTATTTAATCTTTTGACTTGATACTTTAACCAGAAAGAATATCTATTGCCAAGTGCAGCGTCTCGAGGATTTAGTTAAACAACTCGAACAAAAATATCCTTTTAATTACAACAACAAAAAATAAAATATTAAAAACTTCAAATCTACAATGGGTATAATAAGAGGGTCTAAATGAAAATTAATACTTCAAATGAATATTACGCGATTGGTGACTCACAAGTTCACTTTAGTACTGAACGTTAATTAAAGAATTAATTAAATAGGAATCGTTTTACCATAACCAAGTGACTTTAGACGATTCATGACCTTGACGGTGGATTTTGTGTGGTTGAAGAGGGAGTCGAGATGGGGCGAGGGCTTGGGGGATAAAGTATCGTAGACGGGAGATGGAATCAGACTCAGCTGTTCGTCTGGCTGAGTTAAATTCGATAGAGGTGAGGAGGTGAGGAGCGAGAAATGTTGTCACCGACTCGGACGCTCAGTGGTTTTCGAGTTAAGGGAAGGATGGCGCTTGTCGCTGTATCTTAATATGACGAGTTAAGCTACGGGTCCGTGGAGGTATGCTTATTCCAATCTTCGGGGTACTCTTGTGGGGCTTCTCAATGATGAGCGTCGACCAAAAGGTGAATACTTTTACAGGGGGAAATGCACTTTGGGTATTCCTCAATGGTGAGGGATATCTGTGGTTTTATTTGGAAACTGAGATAGGGGGTTTCTCTGACGAGGGGGGTATGAGAGTGATGCTCTATACCGATGGTCTACTCTTCGATGTGAACAAAAGGAAGAGCCTCAGGATGAAGACTTCTTCTTCTTAACTCCCGCTCGGTTCCATTTTTAAATGTCCGGACTGACGCCGGTCTTCGTCTTCGTCTCGATAGCTAACTCGATCTCCTCCTTTTTTCCAGATCGCCGTATATATACCTCACCTATCCCCTAGGGGTAGGGGAGGGGGAGATGAGTGTCTATGTTTAAGCCTCTTTCCTAGGAGTAGGGGATGGATGGATGAGTGTCTATGTCTAAGCCTCTCTCCTAGGGGCATCACCTTTCAAAGTGGTCTCCCTTAGCCCTAAAGGTCTCTTCTGGTCTTCGTTGGAGAGAATGAAATTTCGTCTATTTGGTGAAACTAGATCTAAACCATAGGAGGGGACAGTGGGCCTGTTTATTCATTTTTTATCCGTCCTTTGTTTATATTAACGGACTACGAAATCCGTCGATTCTGAGTTTCCTGGTTAGGAATATCGAGGCTGGTTGGGCCAGCGGGTCAAAAGGGAAGAGGGGGGGAGGGTAAAGTATCGGCCCACATGCCACGTAGATCTTGACGCTGTGTAAGCGAACTGGCGTGTAGTTTTATCCTCGCGTTATTGATTTCCCCACAAATATACAGTTCTCCTAAAAGTACCATTAAGTTACAACCCCCTCTTCACAAAGGGAACTATATGCCCTCGTTGGTTTTCTATTTTTATCATTAAATATTCATCCTCTCTTTCTCATTTACATTAATTCTTACTTTTGTGCGTGATTAGATTCTTAACCCTTAAGGAAATGAAGAGCCTCATCAGAGCAGGAGAAACACTACGGTTAGGAATTAAATGGAATTTGCCAGAGGCCTAAAACTATAAAAGGGCCAATTGGTCCTAGCGGCGCTTGAACGTTCGGGACCAATTGGCCCTACCGGCGCTTAAGCGCTCCGGTCCTTTTGGTCCTAGCGGCGCTTGAACGCTCGGGACCAATAGGTCGTAGCGACGCTTGAACGCTCGGGACCAATTGGCCCTACCGGCGCTTAAGCACTCCGGACCTTTTGGTCCTAGCGGCGCTTGAACGCTCAGGACCAATAGGTCCTAGCGACGCTTGAACGCTCGGGACCAATTGGCCCTACCGGCGCTTAAACGCTCCGGACCTTTTGGTCCTAGCGGCGCTTGAACGCTCGGGACCAATAGGTCCTAGCGACGCTTGAACGCTCGGGACCAATTGGCCCTACCGGCGCTTAAACGCTCCGGACCTTTTGGTCCTAGCGGCGCTTGAACGCTCGGGACCAATAGGTCCTAGCGACGCTTGAACGCTCGGGACCAATTGGCCCTACCGGCGCTTAAACGCTCCGGACCTTTTGGTCCTAGCGGCGCTTGAACGCTCGGGACCAATAGGTCCTAGCGACGCTTGAACGCTCGGGACCAATTGGCCCTACCGGCGCTTAAACGCTCTGGACCTTTTTGTCCTAGCGGCGCTTGAACGCTCGGGACCAATAGGTCCTAGCGACGCTTGAACGCTCGGGACCAATTGGCCCTACCGGCGCTTAAACGCTCGGGACCTTTTGGTCTGCGCGGCGCTTGAACACTTGGGACCTTTTGGTCCTGGCAGCGATTGAACGCTCAGGACCAAGTGGTCCTATCGGCGCATGAACGCTTTAGACCTTTTGGTCCTAGTGGTGTTTGGACCATCGGGACCACTTGGTCCGCTCGGCGATTTAAGGCTTAATAGCGAAGGGATCTTCAATAATAAATAACAAGGTCAATTATTCTAACTTATGACCTTATGACCATACGACCTTCAAAAGTGGGGCATCCGACACAAAGTTGGTTTTCTATTAATTATTCCTGGACTAACCTTGGGAGGACCTAAAGAGAATGAAAAACAACATAAGGGTTTCAAATTTCGTTACTATCGACCGAATAGTTAGGATGTTATTGCCAAATAATTCCCAGACTAACCTTGGGGGGGCCTAAAGGAAATGGAAAACAAAATAAGAGTTTCAACTTTCGTTAGAATCGGTTGAATAGTTAAGATGTTATTGCCAAATAATTTCCAGACTAACCTTGGGAGGACCTAAAGAGACTGTCAAAAACATAAGGGTTTCAAATTTCGTTAGAATCGGTTGAATAGTTATGATGTTATTCCTAAAAAAAAATCATCGAAAAGTAAATGGTTACAACCCGACCGATCGAATAGTAACTTATAAAGTTGCGTCCACACCCCTAAAAAGGTGGTTTCCACACCCACACAGTGTAGATAAAAGTCTGCGGCGTACTCTACCTGTGTTTCATTTCCTCATTGTACTACTTTTTCTCATTTTCATTCACATTCTTTTTCTCTTTCTCAATCGCATTTCCATTCTCTCAATTCATCACTCTAAATCATATTCATTCTCATTTACATTCTCAATCCTTTCTCTCTCTCTCATTCTCATTTTCATATTCTCATTCTTAATCTTATTTTCATTCTCATTATTTATCTCGGCAAACAGATTTGAGGAAGGTAATAAAAATAAAAAGTTCGTAGAAAAATGCAACAGAATTAAAACAAAAAAGACGTCTACATTTTATTATTCTTGCCTCGGATGCGGGAGCAATGTAGGGTTCGAATAAGGTAAGGCCTTTCCGCGGCTATTTGGTCCATCCAAGTCTTGAGTCCAGGTTCCAAACGTGCCACTCGCTCAGAAGAAACCGCCAAAGTTGCCACTCGCATGAACCGAAAACTCTTACTGAGGGTGTCTAAGGTCAAGTAACCTACATTGGTGTTGTCATTATTCCTGAAACACACTCAAATTTGTATCGATTTACCTGAAACCCACTAATGCGAACTCACATTTATACATGCATACATTTAATATAATGAATGCATTCATACCGATATACATTTACATTTATACATACCAATATACATCTAAACGCACATAGATAAATGTCCAAATTATGTTGACGAAGAGGAAGAAGGAGCAGGAGGAGGGGAAGATGGAAATGATGATGAAGAAGAAGAACGTCCTGAAGCCAGCGCCTCCTACCCTTTCACTTGTACTCTGGTAAACGTCGATTAGGTATATCTATTACCGGAGCGAGAGGCTGCCAAATTACAAACGGGGGTGGAGGTGCCAAACTAGAACAGGATGGGGTGACAAATTATAAAAGGGGCGTGGGGAGAGGGGGCCAATCTTCATTAGTTAATGCCGCTCCCTCAAACTCGGTTCGAGTCTTCCTTCGCTAATACAGTTAAGGTAAGTTTGAATCTCTCATCTTCACCTCGGTTGACAGCGGACCCTTTATTCAAGAGCCCTTATGAGCTGCTCTACAGAAAGGGCTTTTCACGCGCTCCATAAATCTGCATCAATACAAATAATTAATAATAATTACTGTTTTTCGATGCAAGGACAGACTTCCCCCTGAGATGACCAGCTCGATTTAAAATTTATTTGGCCCAGGGGGAAGTGGCTATATTGGAAGCGCCGTCCACTCGTTGAAGGCGGAGGTGCCCCCCCTCCTACGCAGACGGCCGCGGATAGAACTTGTTGCATGTCAACAAGGCTCAAAATCAAGGAAGAAATCCTAAATCTTATTCTTTAGTACTGAATATGGGATTTGTGATAATCGTGAAACGTTCGAAGCTTCTTCGGTTATGTCAAATTAGCCTCTTTATACATCCATATATATATATATATATATATATATATATATATATATATATATATATACAAGCCACTGTTCTCTTCCTTAACAGGAAGAGCTTGGTTACACAGGCACCCCTGCGGGGGTGTGGCCTACGGCCTTATTTGCTAATCTTAACCGCCTTTTTTAATCCCTTTTATAGACTCTTTATTTTAACACCCTGAACACCCTTTTCTTCTTCTTCTTCTTCTTTTTCCTTTTTTTTCTTTTGTCTTCTTTTTTTCTTTTATTTTCTTTTCCTCTTTTTTTAACTTTTTTTTCTTAGGTGACAACCGAACTAAAGGAAAAAATCCTATTCAAGCACCATCAAATAATCTCGTTCATAAAATATAGGGTTATTCATATATATATATATATATATATATATATATATATATGCTAAAAGACATAAATAAAAATATTATAACACCTGTACTAGACAACATTTTACCAACGAATCAGTCAGAAAAAGAGCTAAAAAAGAAATAGAAAATAATTAAAGTATCAAAATATGACTAAAGGTGAAACAATAAAAATGGAGCTTAAAGCAAAGGAAAAACAAATTTAAACTTAAATTGATTAAATATTAAAACTAGACAAATATCGAGAATAAGTGAGAATAGACTAATGTCTGACTAGAAGTAAGGAATTGGAAAAAGTAAAAATACTAGAATGAGTACCCACATAAAAATGAAATGTCTTTTATGAGCGCGAATGGTTTAAAGGTTCACTTTAATTGAGATCAAAGCGATCGCTCGCTGCCTTCAGTGTGCTTAGTTCGAATCACACCTTAGTACGGAATTTTTGGAATTAGGAAATAATATTTCTGAAAAAAAAATTATTCCGTTTTTTTGTTTAGCTGCGGTTTGCTGGATTTATAAAAATGAAATAAAATTATTTACACTAACTGCAATTTAATTGAAAGTGATAAAGAACTGAATTAAAATGAAAAAAAAATTACAAATAATAACCTTGACTGTCGAAGTTAAAGGGTCTAGGTTAAAATATTACAATTAGCTGCAAAATCTCACCGATAAATTGGAGAGCAGATGCAAAACTTGACATAATTCAATTCTCGAAATAAAAAAAACTATTTAAAAAATGAGCTACAAAACTTCCTCAAAAATACCTCCCCCCCTCCCCCCCAAAAAATGAGCCAAAAAAATATAACAAAAATCAATAATGAAAAGTACAGACATAAACGCTACAAAAATTCCTAAATTTAATTTCAAAAATTCTAAAAATAAAATTGTTAAACAAAAAACTATCATCACAAAGCACTACAAAATTAAGTACAAAACTTCCCCCAAAATATCTACAAAAAAATAAAAATAAGCTAAGAAATATATATAGTAATGAAAAGTCTAGCAACGAACGTTACAAAAATTTACAAATTTAATTCTAAAAAAAAACCATCTACCAAACAATACCAAAATCAGCTAAAAAAAAAAAATCCCGCAAAAATATTAGCTACAAAAATCATCTCGAAATTATTACAAAAGGTTCATAAAAACTACAGAGTTCAGAGAAATAATAAAAATTGCCATAGGCAATAAATGTTTTAGGAGTCAGGTTTTATTTTCGCAGTCGTTTCATTATCTTTTAATGGAAAAAAAGCAGTTGTTCAATTGGAAGGTGAAGCGTGAATTTATGTAAAGCAGAATTGTTTGTGGATATGAATGTAATCATCCATTATGGCTATTTTTGCAGATGAATTGATCCTTTTTCTCTTATAACACACTTTTTTCTTTCTATTGATGTTGTCGGATTTTGTAATTAATTTGTTTTGCCAAGTTTCTCGATTTTTCACGCTTTCTCTCTATCCTTTCCCCCTTCACCCTTCTCTGCCACTCTCTCGTTCCCTATCCATCTTTCTTTCCCTTACTTTATATCTCTAACTCTCTCTCATAAACTAACACACATTCTTCCTCTTTCTCTCTCTTTCACTCCTTCCTTCCTCTTTTCTCTCCTCTAATCTCCCTGCCTCCCTCCCACCCTCTCTCTCCCCTCATCTCCCTCCATCCCTTCCTGCCATCCATGGCTGTGTTCTTGGGCGAAATTGTTAGTGCCCCATTTCATTTAAATGAGAAGCAACCCCTGACATAGAGAGTCTCCAGATTCTTCACCGAGGGAAGGACACAGGAGTCGTGAAAGCGCTCCCCTTTTCTAGCTAGAAAGCTTCCAAGAAGATTTCTTTACAGAAGTATAGCCCGGCTTTTTAAAGTCACTAATGATCCTAAAGATGAGGGTCTTTGATATAATACCCTTAGCAACTATCTGCTTGCCTTTCAGACCAATTTGGTGCAGAAGAACAATGGTTGCATGGTTTTATTTTGAAAGAACCATTTTTGGAATTGAAAAAGATACAAACATTTATTTTTACCAAATAAATATTACGCAGTAGACTAAATTACATAGATCATTCTTTGAAACCATATTTGTCATAATTTTACCCGTTTGATGGAATAGAAAAGCTCCATAGACTGATGAAACTCACCTATTACAGGAACAGTACAGCGCGATTTTTGGATTTAACATAGGAATGCAATTTTTTGAATTATTTTTGAAATGCTGATTTTTTTAATAAACCTGCAATAATTTAAATATTAGAATAATTATTCCTCCTAGGTAAATTTGAAAAATAAATGAAAGAAATAAAATTCTATATTAGTTTCAAAATTTTGGCCACGACTGTAGTCATGTTTAAAAATGGGCTGCACATTATTTTAATAGTTCATTTTAGACATAGTATCGTTAACAGAAGTTTAATAAAGTTATGTTAAGTAAGTACATCGAAAACTTCTAGACTATTACCCCTTTTACGAGTGAATATAGTTAACATGTGGTTATGTAAACAAATTCATATTTATTATTATTTAGCAACGTATATTTCTGGAATTCGTCTTGGTTGCCTTAAGTCTGGTAGGGGCATGCAGCTCGAATAGATGGAGAGATTCTTGGAGGTTGATCTGAAGGCTGGCACCTGGCGTGGAACGATGGTGGAAGACATAATAGAGTTGTATGAATGACGATCACTTATAAAGAAGGTCTATTGAAGTTTTTCTTTTCTTCCAATTGTAACTTTATTAATTTAGTTTGAATTTATTTATTTTTAATCTTAATATACAGATTCTTGTCCTTTATATTGAATTTTTATATTTATGCTTCTGTTTTACGTCCTAGTAAATTTTTAGCCTAAAGCCATTAATTATCATTGTTCTCATAATTGTTTTTATATAAATCTTTAATATTTTAGCCTAGAAGATGGGTACAGAGCCCGAAACGTTAGCAATATATGTTATATTCAGTACTTGCTCTCCTTTTCCTGCTGAAGATCCGGCTTGCTAGAAGCAGACACGTATAGATATATATATATATATATATATATATATATATATATATATATATATAGTACAAGAAAGAGAAATTTGACGCGAATGAGCAATGAGACAAGAAACAGGAGTTTTTTAGAGGTAAGAGAAAGGGACATTAGAAGAAGACTAGAATCAAAGAGAGCAGAGGGCGGCACAATGAAGGCAATCCTTTACCGAGAAGACAGAAATAACGCCAGGGGAAAAAAGTTTGAAATTCCTGGCCGGGATTCGAACCCGGGTCTGCTGATTGCCGGTCAGATGCTCTACCGCTGAGCTACCAGGCACAGTGACTTTAGCTCGCCCAAAGCGTTAACTCATCAAACCCAGTATCTCTCTAAGCTAGGAACCTCCAAGGAATTTTTATACCACATCCTCTTACCCACTCACAATTTAAAGGCTCATCCTCCATGTCACATATATATATATATATATATATATATATATATATATATATATAGAGAGAGAGAGAGAGAGAGAGAGAGAGAGAGAGAGAGAGAGAGAGAGAGAGAGAGAGAGAGAGAGATGAAGAGAGAGAAAGAGAGAGCGGGGGAAGATGGGGGTGGGAGAGAGAGAGAGAGAGGTCGTAGATAGTAACAAACTATCGCTCCTTTCCAGCGCGGAAGGAAGGACAATCACCCAAGTATTCCGCACCGATGCGAGACGACCCGGCATTTTGGAGCGATAATCCTTCCTCAGGATTGGAGCGATCGGGTCTTCTTTTTGAACTGGATTCAGTAGACTCCTCATCTTTCCTGTGGGTCATCTTAGATATGGTCTATCTTTCCTAGTCATCCCTAAATTTGCTTATCTTTACTTTCTCTACCCTCGGATACTGGTCTCGTTTTATGTTCTATTTGTACAAGTATTTGATGGTGGATTAAATAAATAAAAATAAAAGAGTTTAAAGGCTAAATAGTTCATTTTTAAATAATAAGAACGAGGTCTATATATTTGGAGGAATCGCCTCTTGGTAGCCTCCAGCTTGTCAACAAGTTTTCATTCTGATCTTTATGTATATTTCATTATCCGGTCGTGGAATCTCATCCAAGGTGGAAAAGAGACGGATGACGCAATAAACCAAATAACTAACTCTCAGTGATAATTTTGTGATTTGATGATAATTTTGTGATAAATTTGATGATAATTTTGTGAAAAGATGATAAATGGTTATTACATTGATGGTTTCCGATGGTTCAAATTACTTACAAGTGCCTTTGAATGGCTAAATGCGGATTATGCCACTAGATGGCAACACCCAGTGCCAAATCCGATGGCAGATTTGAAATCTCCAGGGTGAATAACCATATGTCCCGTGGTCATATGGGTCATTTCATGGGTCTAAATGGGTACAATTGAACTTTTACTCCTTTTGAAATAAAAGCGACGCCTATACCTGGCGCTTCGCCGCAGGTAAAAACACATTGAGATTTTGTTATCAGCCAATCCCCCGCTCCCCCACTAAGGGGATACTATGTTTGGGATGGCCACATATGCTATAGGACTAAGTTCCCTCCTTGCCCCAATGCCTGCAGGGTATTTTCGCCTATATCTTTCAAACATGATGCCCTCCTTGGTTTCCATTTCTTAGATTTGTAAAAGAATAACATAAAAAGAGGAAAATAATAATAAATAATACTAACATTGATAATAATAATTAATTAATCATAGTAATAATATTATTATTAATGTTATTATCTGCTTTCACAGTCTACTCGTTGAAATGACCCGCCCAAGGGCGGGCCAATAAGTTTCTCATAATGATACCGTTACCCCCCCCTTCCAAATATCTCTCTTCCTTCCCCCCCACTCCCTCTCTCCCGCCTCTTCTCCCCTTTCTTATTCTCCCCCTCTCTTTCATCTCCCCCATCTCCAATGCTTCCCCTTTTCTTCCTCTCCTATCCTCCCAAACTCCTATGTCCTCCTTTCCCTTGATCTCCACCCCCTGCCCCTTCCTCTCTCTCATATCCTTCTTTCACCTGGGGGTTTAAGAAACCCCGAGAAACCCATTGAGTGACTAAGAAACCCATTTATAGTCTCAGAAACTGGCAATGGGTCTAAAGAACCCTCTATTATATTTAAGAACCAATTGGGGGTTTCAGAAACCCAAGATATTGTGACATACGAATGGAACTTGCCTTTATATATATATATATATATATATATATATATATATATATTATTTTGCCTTGTGTATTATTTTGCCTTAATTAATTTCCTTTGGCAACTTTCTCTTCTTCTTACTATCTTATATATATATATATATATATATATATATATATATATATATATATATATATATATATATATATATATATATATATATATATATATATATATATATATATATATATATATTGGTTAAAATTACGAGAGGTAACACGTGATAAGTATAAATATTTTTATATACCACATAAGGAAAAGAAAAGATTAATGGGAGTTAGTACTTTTGTTGTCTTATTATTTTCAAACTCACAATAGCTTATAAAATAGAGAGACACCGTATTTATAGAAAGCAACGTTTTTCCTATAAGGTCAGATTTTTTATGACCTCTGATGAGTCTGATTTGAGCCAAAAAGTTAGTCCTGTTTTCGTTAAGTCCAATCCTATCTTTTTTGCTCAAATCGGACGAATCAGAGGTCATTAAAAATCTGACCTCGAAGGGAAAACATTGCTTCGTATATATTTTGTGTGTCTCTATTTTATAAGCGTTTGTGAGTTTGAAAATGTTAAGACAACGAAAGTAATAACTCCCATTAATCTTTCCTTTTCTTTAGTTGGTATATATATATATATATATATATATATATATATATATATATATATATATATATATGTATATATATATATATATATACCCCGCTATAAAAAAACATGTTAGACGTCCTAAACAATAAATAGAGAGGGGCAAAACCCTTTTTAGATGATAAAAAACCACACCACCTCAAGAGATTTGCCTAATAACACCCCTCCCCATGTCCATAAATTACTCTCCCTTGAGGAAGACCTCGAGAAAATGCCCTTAATAGGAAAATGCTTAGAGCAAAAAAATAATTTGGGGCCATCGTCGGACGAGAGCCAAAAAAGACCCAAAACCCACATTCCGAAAACGAATTTCCTGGAGCACGATGCTAATTAGCTCGCCTTGACCCGATATTTATGTGCAGGGGGTGCCGCCCCCATTGATAATTGGGTGAACGGAGGGGAAGCTTAGGGAAGACCCTATTTTGTATCCATCAAAGTCCAGAGCTACGAAGTCTAGAGATAATTTGATGCCTTTGTTTAACGCATGGCTATAGGCGTAAACAAGAGGGGGGAGAGGGGGGGTCCCCCGAATTTAAAAGGCAATAGCTACGAGGCCGATTCACGCAGAACAGAGAGAAATATAGAGAGATGCTTAAACGAGAGCGGTCCAGGGAGGGGAGTTAAGATGCAACAAAGATGAGGCCGATTCACGCATGTCCTCCTGTAGCCTTGAGGCCGAGAGGGTACATAATTGATGGCACTGGGGTCGGAAGGGTGCATAACTACTGGAATTGGGGGCGGTGGGGTGAGAGGTTTCTCCAGGATGCAGCAGGGGAATTTCCCCCTTCTACAACATCCCCCTTTCGGTGGTTTAGAGCAGAAGTTAATTATGATTTAAGCATCCAGTGGCAACATAAGGCGAGTTTTTTTTTCTTTTCTATTTTCCCCTAAATCGAGGTCGAAAAAAAATTAATAATGATTTATGTACAGTTGTCCAAGTTAGTCATGTCACATTTTTCAAAATGTTTCGCACAAGGTAAGTTAGATATGACGTAATTATTTATCTTTTAAACGTCAAAATAGTTTTAGATGGCTGCCGCTAGGCTTGGCATTTCTGTGCTGTGTTGCGAAGTCATAATATTTTTAATAACACAGGTTGGAAAATTAATTATAGGGATAAAATTAAAGAATAGCCAATTGTTAATGTGGATATTTATGTGATATCTATGATTAAAAATAAAATATATGAAGTTAATTAAGCTGAAATAATTAAAAATTGGGTGAAGTTTGGCAACACTGTTTTGAAACAAATCCATTTCAAAATGTTTCGACAGTAATCCTTGAATTATTGCAATATCATTCAATAAATCACAAATTTAATTTATTTATCGACTAATATTCTATTTAATTCTTCCTAACTAAATATACCCCTAAAACACTCCATCTCTGTCAAATTATATATTAAATTGTCTCTCTCTGAACGAAATTCAACGTAAAGTGTGACATGACTAATTGTGATAAGTATAGATGAACGACATTTTCAACACTTACTGTAACTTATTGTATGACTACTAACTCTTCTTACTAAGAAGAGACTCTGGCATCACCCTGTATTCAATAATAAGACAACGTAGAAATTGGGGAGATTTGTTTAATAGTTTGGGTGATCAATGATTTAAATAAAGCGACCTTCAACGAGGGCATTAACCCCAAATGGGAAGAGGGGTGCTTGGAGTGTTATGGTTGTTGAAATTCAGTGATATGAATACTTGGGTCAATTATACAAGTATTTTCCCCACAATAATACACCTTTACATTTACAAAAAGTTAGAATGAGTGGAAGAGAAGTAGTTTTAGTAAGAAATATCCGTGTGAAAGAGAGGAGAGTTGGGGAGAGAGGGAACTAAAGTCATCAGCTGACTGGTGCAGTAGTGAGTATTATCTCACTGCGTGACGTCATTCGCAGTAATATTAGAGGTTTTATATGGCGCCCTTCAAGACGTCGAATACTTCGCAGGGTGCCCTTCCATCGACTAGGATAATGTGGGGAAGAAGAGTGTATGCCAGGAGGCAGCCTATTCCGCAGCTTAGGAGCAACTACAGACAAGGGTAGATCACTCATGCAAGAGAAGAGTGTCCTCCAGACAGCCAGTGTGGAGTACAGGTAAGGTGGAGTTGTGGTCTTTAGGATGGGAGAATATTAAAAAGAGGACTTTAAGAGTAGTTCGAAATTAAATGGGCAGCCTGTGAAGTTAGTACAGCAGGAGCGTGGCGCGAGAGAACTGCCCTCGTCGAAGAAAAACTCGAGCCACAAAGTTCGGGACAAGTTGAAGGGGTGAATTGTAGTGTAGGGTCTCCAGTGAGAAGAGAGTTACAGTAATCAAGGGAGGAGGTAACAAAAGCATGGATGGCTCTGACGAAACTGTTTCAGTTAAAATTAGATTAGATACGACTGAAGTAACGCAGAAATCAGACATGATTTGCTGATATGATTAACATGTGATTGAGATGAGTGTGAAAGGAAACACCCAGGTTTCTAACGTTGTCATAACGCGATCTGGCAGCAACCTTGATTGAGAAAAAGGGCTACATTTTTACAGCAAGGACATCTGCTGAGGTGCTCATTAAAAGAACCGTAGTTTACCATGGTTGAGTTTGATGAAGTTATCTGATAGGCATTCGGTAATCGTGCCATATACAGATAAAAGATTAGCGACGGTCATGGCGAACGAGTTTGGGGAAGATAAGAGAAATATTTGCCTGTCATCAGCAGAGAAATGGAAAGTCATAGGCGACGCAGAAGACTAAAAGGAAGGAAGTAGATACCTTAGAAGAGCGGGACAAGGAAAGAGCCCTGAGAAACAAGGTAGGATACAGCAGCTGGCCGAGAGACCTCACCTAAGATGTGAACACAATGAGTACGAGATGACAACTAAGAGCAGAACCATTTTGAACTAGTTCCAGAGAAATCCAGGTCACGAAGGCGGTCGAAAGGAACAAAGCGAGTAATGGTGTCAAATGCTGCTAAGAGATCAAGAAATCTCAGTATTGGAGGCCTCAGGTATCGCTTTCGCGGCGGAGTTACTCAGTCACATGTAGGAGAACCAATTCAGAGCTGTGACCTGCCTTTAAGCCAGACTGGAAGGTTTCGTCGATGTTGGAGGAGGACATGTGTTGGGTGATGCGCACAACCACTGCCCTCTAAAGGGCCCTGGAAAGAAACGGAAGTTGAGAGATTGGACGAAAATTTGAAGGATTTTTAAGGTCAAGATTGAACGGACAGCAGCATGTTTAAATTCAGAAGGCATCTCTTCTAGTGGCAGGGAGGCGTTGAAGATACCCAGTAGGTGTGGTAAGAGGACAAGTAGGAACTGAGCATAGAGATTGTGTGGGGAAGGAATCAAGCGGAGAGCAGGGGTTTTTTCGATGAACTATTGAGGCGAGCTCTTCTGAGGAGTCTACGGTGAGGGGATTTACAGTGACGGGTGGCAGACAAAGACGAAATACCAGATGGAAGTTTAACTAGTTTTTTTAGAGAAAAAGGCTCAGAAGGTAGATGGGGAGATGGAGAAAATTTGGGGTAACGTTGGAGACTAGCGATGAGCTTAAAAAGTGCACGAGGATTTTTTGTTTTACTCAAGGATTTTACGGGTATGGGCCTCGCAGGAGGAACGCAGGAAGGCGTAGTACGCATGAGTTGCAAGAGAAGCTTGTTTCTTCCACACTTTTTCTCCTTCTTCTCTCCATAAAGGAAAAATAACCATGCATCCTTCGAGCTTGCTATCGATTGCCATGCTGAATTTTATGTCTGTTTCATTCGTCGAGTTAGAACGGTATCGTGCGTATTACCTGTGTGTGACGTCACTCAGACAGATAATATATACTATAAACTGGTTGGCATAACAATAATAATAACAATAAATGGAATAATGTACATAATTTATAATAATAATAATAATAAATATAAGAATTAAATAATTTATAATAATAATAAATGGAAGTATTTAGGTAATACTTCAGATTTGGGGCGCACGGTAGGTGGCGCTGTTAGTAGACTAAAATTTTGGGCTACAACATATCTCTTATGACGTCAGACGTAGCTTAGGTTGTGACCAATCACGGCGTTATATTTTTTTGTTGTTTTGGGATTTTTAAATTTTAGTCTGTATTATTTACTAAATATCTGCGCCTCTGTTTGTTTATAGTTTGATCTAAGTTAGGTAAGGTTTCTTGGTGTCTTTTTATTGTTTGTTTTCGTATTTTTTGTTTCGCAGTGAACGATAACAGCTTCTTACTGGTAACGTCGTAGCTATAAATAAAAGCCGTTTAGCTTTTGTTTTTCTTTGGTTATGGCTTTTTCGTGCTCTAGTTGTGCTTCTTCGTTATTCAAATTCGGGTTTATTTAGAGGCGCATAAACTAATAAAGAAAGCTATAAAAGTAAGTATTGTTTGTTATTAGGTTAGGTTTTCCTGCCAGTAAAAAGCTGTTGGGAAGAAAAACTCAGTAAATTCGAGGGGACTGCTCGTGGGGGAGATATCACTGCGGTGGGACCACCCTGCGATGATCTTGAGTTTAAATCAATTGGACGGGGGGGTCTGGAGGGCGCAGCCCCCCCAGTATATACTCATATACAAAAAGAATATAACGCCGTAATTGTCACATCTGACGATACCGTCTGACGTCATAAGAGATATGTTGTAGCCCAAAATTGTAGCCTATAAACAGCGCCACCTACCGTGCGCCCTGTAACTAAAGTATTACCAGAATTTAAATAATTTATATTAATAATAATAAATGTAAGAATTTAAATAATTTATGAGAGTAACTAAATTATTTTTTTAATGCGGAAAATAATTTTCATTCTCGTGGGTCCGCGTTATAATATTTTTTATTTAAGTCCATCGGACTGTCGTACTCTAAATATCTCTCCGTTCTTTTCATTTCAATCGGGGTCTGAATATATCGAGCAAACAGTCTTAGCCCTGAAAGAGGCCAGTTTGTATGCAAATTCCTTAATTAGATATGTAGAACAGAGCGTAAAATTCTGAAGCTACTGTCACTCATTCCTGTACACGCACCGCTTCTCTTCTTAAAGCTGAAATGTTTATTAAAAATAAAAAACGTAGCGAAACCCACCGAACGAAAAACATTTATAACACAAAAAAACTGAATTAAAAACGAGGTTTATATTAACGATAAAACAACAATAAAAAAAGAGAAAAAAATAGTTTGCCATAAACATACAAACGAGAATGGAGCTCATCATCTTTGGGGAGAAGTAGAACAGATTAAGATTTAAAGCAGTTGACCTAATTTTAAAATTTAGGGGTCCCCATGGCGACCCAATAGGCTAGTCGAGGGGAAAATTTAATGTTTCTTTATGGCCTAATATAAAGAAACTGAGAAAATCTCACTCCCGATAACATAGTTTTTATATAAGATTAATAATGACAAAATTCCTGAAAATAAAAAGTAAGAGGTCAACACCGTCCTCCCAAAGAGATGAGGGTTTTGGCGATGACGTCATGGATTATGACAAAGGTGGAGAAAACTATTATCTTCTCAACTTCCTTCAAACAGGGGGTGTTTTTTCAGGTACCAACGAAATTACCTCTGCATTAACTGGTTGATTTAAAAGTTGTTGTTGAAGACCAGTTCGTTATTTTAAACCGAACGAGGAAAATTGATGAAATACAGTAAGTGTTGAAATAAAGTGAAAATGCATATAATCTATAAACGTGTCAATGTAGGAATGCTAGATCAACGTGCCGTTGTAGAGAAACTAGATAGATCAACGTGTGATTTTAGGAAAACTAGATCAACATTCCATCGTAGGGGAGCTGGATAGAACAAACCGGTATTTTAAGCTAGATCAACGTGCCATTGTAATAAAACTAGGCCAACGTGTCATTTTAGGAAAACTAGATCAACGTGTTATATTAGAAAAGCTAGATCAACGTGTCATTTTAGAAAAGCTAGATCAAAGTGTCATTTTAGGAAAGATAGATTAACGTGTCATTTTAGGAAAGCTAGATCAACGTGTTATTTTAGAAAAGCTAAGTCAACGTATCATTGTAAGAAAGCTTGATCAACGTCTGGTTTTAGGAAATCTAGATCAGTGTCATTGTAGGAAAGCCAGATAAACGTATCATTGTAGAAAAGCTAGATCAACGTGACATTTTAGGAAAGATAGATTAACGTCATTGTAGGAAAACTTAATCAACGTATCGTTTTAGGAAAGCTAGATCAACGTATCTTTTTTAGAAAAGCTAGATCAACGTGTCATTGTATGAAAGCTAGATAAACTTGTAATTTTAGGAAAGCAAGACCAACGTGTCATTGGAGTAAAGCTAGATCAACGTGTCATTTCATTGTAGGAAAGGTAGATCAACGTGTCATTGTAGGAAAGCTGATCAAACTGTCATTGTAGGAAAGCTAGATCAACGTGTCATTGTAGTAAAGCTGGATCAGTGTGTCATTTTAGGAAAGCTAGATCAACGTGCCATTGTAGGAAAGCTAGATCAACGTGTCATTGTAGGAAAACTAGATCACCGTGTCATTGTAGGAAAGCTAGATCCCCGTGTCGTTGTAGGAAAACTAGATCCCCAGAGTCAATTAAGTGAGCGAGCGTCAATCCAACGTGAATATGGATCAAAGGCAGTAAAATGGCGTTCTCAATCGTATCAACTTAAACGTCAGGTCATGGATCAAGCATCCTACTTCTCTTAAATCATTTCATCAATTTAAAATCTATTGTCAAACTTAATACAATAATTAACTTTTTGAATTGTTTATTATTCATTACAGCTTATTAAGAAAAGTATTACGTTAAAATCCTTTTATGGATTTGAAACGAATGGATAAATCCATAGATCCCTACTGCTTCAGTGACATTCTATCACCTTTTTACTTCCTCATATTTGAGATTTGGCACCGAATTGTTGCAAAACAACTTAAAACTATGTATTAGACAAGTTTACTGATCTGTATAAAGCTGTAATCAGAGTAACATTAGTGTGAATGAAAAAAGATCAGATTAACTTAACTGGAATAACTGTATAGCGATTTTTAGTGTTTATTTTCCACTATAAATAACAAATCAAGCCATAAATATAAAGCTGATAATAGATTAAATCAAGTGACGTAGATAAATAACGAAATATGAGCTATAAACCTAGAGCTTCTAAGAGATGAAATCAAGTGCTGTGAATAAATAACGAAAAATGAGTAGAAATGATTATTGCTCTTCATTGCTATAAAAAAGATAGTTGAAAGGAACTTGAATAATGGTGTAATAGGTAGACTATTAATGCGATTTAGAGGGATTCGTAATGAATTAAATTTCCACCAAAAATAATGCATTTTGCCAATGATATGAATAGACAGAAACAGAGGTAACTAATGATTGTTGTTGGTTTTTTTTGCTTTGGATGGAGTTCACCAATGTTTACTATGTAACGTTTTCGCCTATGGAAAAAAAGAATAATTAGGAAAGTATTAAATAAATTAGTTATCTCCAACAAAATTAAAGCCCTCTGAGTCTTAACCCCCCAAAACGTTGCCAGGGGGTCTAACTTCTTGAAGATTAGTTACCCGCCTCTTTGAAGGGAATGTGCATCTATTTTCAATTGGGAGAGGTTCTATCCTCATTTTGCGTGGGCCAAGTAGTTTTTTCTTGAAACTACTCTGGCCCCATATTTTCCACACATTCTCACCTCTCCTAAAGGTACCAATTAAGTTACGAGCCGCTATTCATAAGGATGCCTAGATCCCCTTGTTTATTTTCTATTTTAGCGTTAAATAATAATTTCCAATTTTCATTGATACCAATTCCTGCTTTTGCGTCGGGTTATATTCTTAACGTTGTATTCAGCAATAGATCAAAACGTGGGTGACAAACCCTCAGTGTATTGTAAAACTCTGCGGAGGAATCTACTCGCGTTTCGTTAACTCGTTTCTCGTCCTGTTGTTTTAGCTTGAGCTCAAGATTTGTCGGGGGTATATGTGTTAAACGGGCGTGAGTCCCGTTCATCAACGGGAATTAGCCCGTAATTTCACCGGTTTGTGCAACGGTTCTTAGAGATCGGAAGGGGAGCCTTGCCTGAGAGTACCTTCTTGAAGCGTGCTTAGTTGTGGCCACAACAAGCAGTCAAGCGGGAGGTTTCGACCAATGGGTAAGCACCAAAAAGGAACATTTTTCTCAAGTTTTATCATCTCTTTAGCTGAATTTCTTTGAATAATTTTAGAGCTTTTGAAAGGTTCGATATTAAATTAGTAGGTGGTCAGCCATTGGTGAATTCTGAGCGAAGCTACAGTTTTACATCATTGTTGAATTTAAACTTAAACAATGCCTTTAGGGGATTGAATTCCTCTGGATTCTTAATAAGTCAGGTGTGTATTTACACCTATACACACATATATTTATGTATATTTTATATTCACCTAAGGACGACCAATTTAAACATACGGATATAAGCATAACGTAAAAGGTCGTAATACAATGCTGGAAGCGGGTCTGTGATGAAATTAATTGTCTATCTATTAAATTTACTCTTGTTGTTCACTTGCTCTATTTCATTAAAGATTTCACAGATAATTATTAATACTTCCTCTCTAAACGGAGCATATATACATACGTGGTTGCCATGTATGCCTGTGTGTTTATGAACAAGATCTCTCAAAATATTACTGAAGGATTTAGAGGAAAATGTGTGTGTGAGGGGGGGAGGAAATTGAGTCAATAAACAATAAGTTTTGGGAGCGGATACGAATCCGGATAGCATTCTTGATCACCTATTAGCTTTATGAATTTGGGACACGATATCTCAAATTTAATGGAATGATTCTAATTCAATTTGGGTGGGTGAGTGGAAGTGCATGGGCCTTGCTCCCCCCTCGCCCCCCCCCAAAAAAAAAATAGGGAAAGGCTAGATGCGGATACGGATTTGTGTGCAAAATATCTGAAAATATTATCAACGGATTTTGCTAATATTGTGTAAATCAATGGAATTTAGACCAAGGAAATGTTGGTTAAATTTTGTTGCAGATTAAATGGCGGTGTAGGATGTGGATCGATGCCTATTAAAGTTATTTCAAACCTAATCTAGTTAGTTACATTCATGGCCAAAGTTTTGAGACTACTATAAGTTAATATGTTGGTCCGTAGGTCATCGGTCAGATGGAAGCCATTTTAGTTTTCAATGTTTTTTGGCAATGACATCGTAACTATTCGGGTGATCCTAACGAAATTTGAAACCCTACTGTTGTTTTACGTTTTCTTTCGAATTATATAATTACTAAGGTCTTCCCAAGGTTAGTCAGGGAATTATTTGGCAATAACATCGTAACTATTCCGCCGATTCTAACAATATTTGAAACCCCCCATGTTTTTTTTACGTTTTCTTTCAAATTGTATAATTATTAAGGTCTTCCCAAGGTTAGTCCGGGAATTATTTGGCAATAACATCGTAAGTATTCGGTCGATTCTAACAAAATTTGAAACCCTTATGGTGTTTTCCATTTTCTTTAGGACCTCACAAGGTTAGTCCGTGAATTCTTTGTCAATAACATCGTAACTATTCGGTCGATTCTAACGAAATTTGAAACCCTTAAGTTGGTTTACCTTATCTTTCGAGTGATATAATTACCAAGGTCCTCCCAAGGTTAGCCTGGGAATTATTGAAAGCTTTGAAGGTCGTAAGGTCATCAGTCAGATGCAAGACTTGGGTCTGTTGACCTTGTTTTATATTAACATTTTAACATGTGAAAAAGTGAATAAAGGAATTAGAATTAGTACGTTTAAGGTAAAAGATGTTTTATCATTAATTCTTAATTCTTTTAAATCAAGAAAAGGTAAGCAATTGTTCTTTTCGGAGTCAACCTCGAATTTCATTGGGTGATAGAAGTTGTTAAGCTTGTCAAAAAAAATCAAGCGTCTATTTGGTTCAATGACGCGCTTTAATACACTTTATATTAATATATATACATATATATATATATATATATATATATATATATATATATATATATATATATATATATATATATATGAAAATTAACCCACAGATGAATCCAAGCACTTTTGAGCTATATTTGCAAATATAGTTCGAAAGTGCTTGGATTCATCTTTTCATTTTCCTGTGGGTTAATTTTCCTATTGTTGCTTTTCCTACCTGCCACTTTGTAAGTTTTATCATTTTATATATATATATATATATATATATATAGAAAGAGAGAGAGAGAGAGAGAGAGAGAGAGAGAGAGAGAGAGAGATAGTTAAAAATATGTTTGTGTGTGTGGTATTTGTGTAGAAGAGAGGATCTGCGCCTGATTTTCCGCCTCTCTCTCGAGAACGAATTAAATAATAATGAATGCGAAATGCTTTAATGAATACCGTAATTGAATTGCCGTAAACACTCTGACGCTTAACCAGGGACTCCATTCTCGGACCCCCTCCAACCAAACCCATCCCCTAAACAGCGCGATTTCCCCATTGTTTTTCAACTGTAGCTGTTTTGACAGATTCTGGAATCCGTGGCTTCCCTAACCACAAGGAAGGGAAGAGCAGATATGATGGCTTCCTACGTTTTAGTTGACCGTGATTCGAGCTTATGTATATTTACTGAATTAGTACTCTCGAGAGTACTATGCTCATCCTTGTTTCTCGGAAGGTTAAGTGAGCCTTTATCGCGCAAGCGTCCTCCGGAGGATCAGTTTTAGTAGATCACTTGAACATGATCTTGTTCAGTGCTACCCTTGTTAGGTTTATTGCTCTATAGAATCTTTAACTGGTCTTTCTATCTCTATGTATTATTTAGAGCTTAGATAGACCCGAAAAAGGCGTAATGTTTAAGTGTGTATGATGGTTTAATTTTCCCTTTCGCAAAGTTACGTTGGTTCCTCTTAGATGCTTCATCTCCCGATCGGACTGATGTAACCCACACCCCGTCCATCAAGAAACTGATTCACATCCTCTGCCGCGACTCTTTATATAGAACCAGAGTGACTCGCCTCAGAATAGGGGAGAATTTCGTAGGTAATCTCACACATAACTCGACTCCTTCCCAGAGTTATTGTCTAGCCACCGGCTTACACCGTCTTACGCCTATGTCAGTACGGCACAGAGCCCCAGTTCTCCACGTGACCGGTGTGCAAAGTAAGTTCACCCCAGCCTTGTCTCACAACCTGCAACTAACCGCACTCAATGTAGTTTAACTCCTCCAAAGTGAGCTGAATATTATTTTTCAAGCTTAGAAATATAATTGGAGCGTACTAATCCCTCAATCTACTTGACTCAACTCGGGACCATTTAAACCCACTTGAAGTTGGATTAACTGGGGTCCGGAGTCTCCGTTTAAAACCCTTTTGCAATCTTTGTCTTACTTTCTCAATCACAAAAATTCTAATGGGTTTTGTTATTAAGTTCGATGGGGTTAACTTACGTTATACTGGTTAACATCTGATCCGAATAGGTTTTCTTAGATTAGGTCGGGTTAGGTTAGGTTAAATTAGGTTAGCTTAAAAAAATGTGGGTTATGGTAGCTCAGATTAGTTTAGGATGGGGATGGATAAAATAAAATTGTATTTGTATTTGAATTGTATTTAAATACAATTTTCCTGTATATTTTGGCATCCAGAAAAGAAGTATTTTTTATTTGTATTTGTATTATGGCACCCGGAATAAAAGGGGTTTTTTTATTTGTATTTTTATTTCGAGCCTAAGCCATTTGATGAAGATATGCAAACACACACACAAACAGAGAGAGAGAGAGAGAGAGAGAGTGTGTGTGTGAGAGACAAAGACAGAGTCATAGAGAACTATGATTTACGAGATAATATAAAAACGGTTATATCTGGTACGCGCGGAGTGCGCGCGTCGCGCGAACGCGTGAAAGTTTTCTAGAACATTATCGAACGTTCAGGAATGTTCGGCACAAAAAACTGTAGAGTTTATAAAGCGCTTCAATGGCGTACTTTCATTCAGTCTTTATTTGAATAGTGCTGTGTAAAGGATACTCTCTCTCTCTCTTGTTCGGTGGGTTTATTATCATAATAATAACACATAATAATTTTATGAGTGTTAATTGAATGTTTAATTATTGAAAGAGATATTCTATTGTGTTAACTCATTGATTTATCTTTCTGTTTCTCTTATATTAAGTTTAATTTTAATGGTAATGACTTAAAGTACTTGTTAAATTTAATAATCAACCAGTTTCTCCATCTTTTTTGCCTTTTCATACATATTTGTATATATTTATAAGTTACTTTTAATCTCTTAGGTTTGTGTTTGTTTTAATCACTTTGTGATAGAACGAGTTAATTTCAACTCCTATCCCATATTATTAAAAACCACGATGCTGCCCACGTGCATCTTCGATTCGAGGCTTGGAGTCTTATCTCAGCTACCGGATGCCAATGTTTAAACAAGGAGGTTATCGTCCCCCCGTTCGCCCCCATACGCCGACCTCGCCAGATCGAGTTAGGCTTATGAACAGATAAGGCATTGTTCCCCGGCCCGGCTGTGCGTTCCCTCCAAGCTTTCACTCCATTTTCCCCCCACGCCAAGGAGATGTCCTGGCTATTTATATGGAAACTTTACCACTAAGATCAGATTGGAGATCCAGATTTTCGTCGCGAAACATCACCACGACCCTCTCTCCCTTTGTGCGCCAAGGGACCTCGGCCTCGAGATTCACCATCACTTGTCCAGAAGGAGGACAATATTCCTTGAGTGCCAAAGGTTCGAGCCTTTTCCGACGCCAAGTCCCCAAGGCCCCCCCCCCCCCTGTTGTTCAAGGAGAACAGCATTAGAACAGCCATTGTTCGTTTTGAGCCCTTCGCCAAGAAACGGTTCTCACCCCCCCTGTTGTTCAAGGAGAACAGCATTAGAACAGCCATTGTTCGTTTTGAGCCCTTCGCCAAGAAAGGGTTCTCACCCCCCCTGTTGTTCAAAGGAGAACAACATTAGAACAGCCATTGTTCTTGAGCCCGTAGACAAGAGACGGTTCTCATTCCCCCCTTTGTTCAGAAGAGAACAAAGTAGAACAGCCATTGTTCTTCAAGCCGTTCGTCGAGTAACGGTTCTCCTTTCCAAGACGCCTCGTCAGGATCCTTTTATCCCCCCCCCTTCGGCGGGTACTCGCCAGCGGACCGAATATTCCTTCAAGTACCTTCCACTGCACCCTAATGAAAAGTTACGTAAGCCAAACGTCACCTTTTGAGTATTGATCCCTTTTTGTCAATTCTATCCTGTGCTTTAAATTGTTTATCGAACCATCCCATCTCTTTAACTCTATATTTGTTTTACCTTTTTTAATCCCTTAAATCCTTGGATTAGCCCGAGTCTCCACGACCCTTTCCATTCTGTTTATGTCAATATTTTCCGTTTTTGTGTATTGTTATAGTTATTATTAATAAAACTCTATTTTATTAATGATAGCAATATTATTATCCTTGAGCTCAGTTCCACTTCTTAAGCATATCGAAGATATATAATATCGGCCGCCAGACAGTAAACGCACTCTAAAGATAATTAAGGAAGTTCCCTCAACGAATAGTGTCATATATGGTATCGTCGGGAGTCATTCTACGACACACTTTATTATCATTATTTTCTTTGGTTTATTTTATTTTATTGTTATTTTGTTGGGGGGGGGGGGCTTTGTCACTTAATGTTTTAAAGTGTTTTTTTTTAAATTGCTCTTATTTTTTTTAGATTTGTTATTAACCACTTTATACTCTTGTTTCTTTACTGTGATGTTTCAATTTATTTTTTAGCTTTTTTTCTTTCTTAACATTCTGTTTTAGTACTCAGATATATGATTTATGATAAGGTAAATTTAAAAGAAAAGAAGTATATATATTTATTTATAGGAATTAAAATATAACCTCAATTTAAATTTAACTTATATATAGCTCATATTTATTAAAAAACCTTCTATTAAATTGGTACATGAAAAAAACAGTAAATATATAAAATATGAATCTAAAATATATAAATCTACTAAATAATAATTACGTGAACTTTAATTGCTTCTCATTTCTCACTTTGCAGATGCATAACGAAGACGTTGTTTCACCAGATGACCCTTCAATCGTGGATGAGGAGGTCCGGGAGGAGGTACAAATACCTCAACTATCAGCTGCACTGACGAAGTTTTATTCTGTCAGTGTCAAGTCTACTGACAAGAATCTCTTAGCCGACTGTTTGCAGTGCAAAAGGTCGTATTCGGCAGCAACGAAGGCAACATCTAACCTAGTTATCCACCTCAGAAGAGTTCACAAAGTTCAGTAAGATGAATATGAGACCTTGAGAGTTGCTGAGGATACGAAGAAGCGTGAGAGCTCTGCGTCACACTCACAGACTAAAATGATCTCGTTCTTCAAAATCAACCTTGCACAAGAGAAAGTTTTACGGTAATCACATCAAACAAGGGTCTATAGTAAAGGAACTCTTATACTTCATCGCATGTGACCAACTGCCTTTGAGTATTGTTGAAAGTAAGACTTTTAGAGCTCTTCTGCACGAAGCAGAACCATGCTTCGTGTTTCCCTGCAGAACCACACTTAGAAACAGTTTACTTCTGCAGAGAGCGGAAGACATCGAGTCGCAATTGATGACAGAAGTCGAACATCTCAATCGTATCTACCTGACATTGGACCTCTGGACGAATCGGAAAATGTCATCGTTTCTTGCTGTCACTGTACACTTCATCAACTCGTCATGGGAGCTAAAGTCGCGTGTCGTTGCTTGCGATCAGTTTATAGAAGTACATACAGCTGTGAACATTGCTACAGCATATGAGGATATAGTCACAAAATTCGGAATTCGTGTCAAGGTGAGGAAGGTGGTTGCAGACAATGCCTCCTCTATGGTGAGAACATTTAATGCCTGTCTACCAGGATTATATGGAAATGAAGTAAGGAATGAAAGTAGAGGTGAAAATGAAGACACCACTGACCTTGATCTGAATGAGGTGCTTGCCCTTCTTCCACTGGATCGGTCCAGTTGCTTTGCACACACATAACAACTCTGCATACAAGATGCCTTCAATGATCCCTGTGTTTAGAAACAGTCAGCTGTGATACACAAGTGCTGTAGTATTGTAGCTGCAATACGTCGAACTACTGTGGCAGCACCGTTCTTGGAAATTATTGGGGGTGTCACTGCAGTCTGCCAACGCTACTAGATGGAACTGTCAATTGACAATGCTTAATTCAGTTCTCAAGGAAACCGACGGAGCCAACTCAGCTATTCGCCTCCTATATCGAACCGAACTATAGAAGAGTTGAAAGGAATGGAAATAGCAATGAAGAAAAAAGTGATACAAGTTTTGGAACCGTTCCAAGAGGTGATGACGCAAATGGAAAGAGAAAACATGGTTCCACTTACTTGCGTTACACCAGTTGTATTTGGCCTTGAGCACAGCCTAAAACTATTCACGGATAGTAAACCGATCTACTGCTTTAACTTGGCAAATGTACTACAGTCTTCTATCAAGAAGAGGTTGCATCCATTTCTTGAGAGGACTGATGTCATTGCCGCAGCTCTCATGGACTCCAGGTTTAAACTGGCATGGATGCCATGTAAGGAAATGCAGAAGAAAAAGGTTTCCAGGATTGTGGACTTAATTCTTTCCGAGTCAACTCAATCGACCTTGAATAGGAAAGTAATTCAAGAGAGTGAACCTTTCTTCTCTATCAACATGAATCAAGACGAAACTAACATGAATGCAAAACGACCTCGTCTTTTGCCTACATGCCTCCAGCTGGGCAAATGATGGCAAGTACATCAACAAATGACACTGCTGTGGTAATGGCAGAACTTGAAACGTACCTAGAAGAAGCATTTGAAGCATTTCGCCAAGAATATTCTAGGGTGTTTTGCAAGGTCAGCACAATCTGAGAGGGTGTTTAGCAAAGCCAGCAATTTTTACACTCCTTAGCGAGCAAAACTAGGCCCAAAAACCTTCAGGGCATTAATGATGATAAAATGCAATTATGATATGTAAAATGTAAACTTGAGTGAAAGAAACTATCTGTTATGTTTTTTGTATAATATCAAGAGTATTTTTAATGGTATTTTTGAAATCTGAAATAGGAGTATTTGTATTTTTTAAACCAGTACTTGTATTTGTATTTTTACTTTTAGAAATAAAAGTATTTATAGTTGACTTATAAAAATCAGTATTTGATCCAACCATGGTTTAGCATATGTTGCACTCACTCAGTTGGGTTAGGTAATGTGAATTTAGATGAGATTAAGTTAGGTTAGGGTGTGAACCTTCCTGGTGACCTTATATATTACTCCGATATTCTTCGTTTAATTTCAGCGGCTGTATTAAATTAATATTCTGAAGCAATTAAAGTATTTAGACACAGTTGATTAACTTTAAAAAAGATTATTTTGAATAGATTTACAAAAATAAAGGTTTACAACTTAATGGTGACGTGTCCTTCAATCGGGAATAAACGCGGTGTCATTCTTCAGATAATGTTTATACAAATATTGACATAACCGTTCTAATTAATCAAATGTTCCATCAATTGCCTTCATATATTCTTTCCTTTAATATGAAATCTATTTATTTAGTTATTCATTTATTTATTTACTTATTATTTATTTATTCATTTATTTACTTATTATTTATTTATTATTTATTTAATTAATTATTTATTCGTTCATTTATATATATATATATATTTTTATTTATTTATGTAGTCATTCATTTATAGAATTATTTATTATTTTATTTATTTAATTATTAATTTATTCATTTGTATATTTATATATTCATTCGTTAATCCATTCAATCATATTTTTATTTATTTATTCATTCGTTAATTCATTCATTCATATTTTTATTTGTTTATTCATTCGTTAATCCATTCATTCATATATTTATTTATTCATTCGTTAATCCATTCATTCATATATTTATTTATTTATTCATTCGTTAATCCATTCATTCATATTTTTATTTATTTATTAATTCGTTAATCCATTCATTCATATTTTTATTTACTCATTCGTTAATCCATTCATTCATATATTTATTTATTCATTCGTTAATCCATTCATTCATATATTTATTTATTTATTCATTCGTTAATCCATTCATTCATATTTTTATTTATTCATTCATTCGTTAATCCATTCATTCATTTATTTATTTATTTATTCATTCGTTAATCCATTCATTCATATTTTTATTTATTTATTCATTCGTTAATCCATTCATTCATATATTTATTTATTCATTCGTTAATCCATTCATTTATATATATATATATATTTATTCATTCGTTAATCCATTCATTCATATATTTATTTATTCGTTAATCCATTCATTCATATATTTATTTATTTATTCATTCGTTAATCCATTCATTCATATATTTATTTATTCGTTAATCCATTCATTCATATATTCATTTATTTATTCATTCGTTAATCCATTCATTCATATTTTTATTTATTCATTCATTCGTTAACCCATTCATTCATATTTTTATTTATTTATTCATTCGTTAATCCATTCATTCATATTTTTATTTATTCATTCGTTAATCCATTCATTCATATTTTTATTTATTCATTCATTCTTTTTTTTATTTATTCATTCGTTAATCCATTCATTCATATATTTATTCGTTAATCCATTCATTCATATATTTATTCATTCGTTAATCCATTCATTCAAATATTTATTTATGAAACAATGCGAAAGAGTCGCTTTGAGAAAACGACTTTGTTAGATCACAGGTAGTGGACTCGCTTCGAAGCATGACGCTCCCTCCTTCAGTTGTACAAAGACTAACGAAAACTACCTTCACACACTCCTTTTATAAGAAAAAATGAGAGGGAGAAGACAAAACAACTTCAAGAGAGAGATAGAGAGAGAGAGAGAGATGCAATATTTATAAGGAGAGGCTGAGTCCTCTTAGGGTTCAAATGATACCTATTTGGGATGCGATAAGCAACCTAAGCGAAACTAGTCCTATACTTGCGTTTTTGTTTTTTCATTAAGCTTTTGTATCTCATTATTAGCGTGTACACTACGGTAATCCATTAATGGTAGGTATTCTCAAACACAGTTGCATAGTTCAGAAATTATCCATAAAACTAGGAACAGATTAAATGCGGTTTAATAAAACGCTTGATTAATAACAATCAATAAAATTGGTATAATTAATTGCGTCTTTCGCGCAAGAATAACTCAATGTAGGCCTTTTTTTCTCGCGTCTCTATGAAATCATTGATACAAAATTGAAGATTGTCGGAATGAACAAAACCTTGAAATTAGATTCCATATTTTAGATGTGGTTGGATTAGAGTAATTCCATCGGGCTATAATTTCTGGATCACGGTTTGATCATTGATAAATCGTTGATACATTTATGAACACATTAATCGTTTACGATTAATTAAGCTATTAATTAGGGCTAAGATAGACTAATTAGCCTATTAATTAGGACTAGTCTACCCTAGTTAGGTTATAAATAGGACTAGGCTAGGCTAGTTAGACTATTAACTAAGACTAGGCTAGCCTTGTTAGGATATTAACAAGGCTTAGCTAGCCTAGTTAGACTAAAAACAGGAATATTGAAGAAAGAAATAATAAATAAATAAGCGATTTTTGACAGGAAGAAAGAGGTCAGAATATGTTAAATAGCGTATATAATTAGGTAAGTCAGTTGTATTAAAATAATAAGAACCAATAGTAAACGTAGGGGGGCGAGAGGGGCGGTCCGCCCCGGCCATCACTTTGGGGGGGGGCATTTTATAGGCATATATTTTCCAGTATGTATATATATTTTCTTTTTCTTTTTCCAGACAAATATGACATTATTATTAGACGAAAGGAAAAGAAATCGTACGAAACCTTGTGAAAAGAACACATAATTCTTATCCTAATATTTTAAAATATATTTTAGTGTATTTTGAGATGCAAAAGGGATAGGACGCGCTGTTCAGAGGGATGATAATATTTGAAAAGGACAAAACATAACAATTAATACATTAATGTTCTTTTTACCTTCGTGAAAAGAAAACAAAGTTAGGTTTTTAAATGTTAATACGGAAATAATAATAGTAATACGCCTACTACTAATAATAACGATAGTAACAATATTAATGATTGGGTTAAATTTCCAGGTTTGAAGAGTATACGTGGAGACAGATTCTGCGACCTACGCCACCACACATTGAGCCAATCAACACTCTGTCTCTCCCCCCCATCTCACCCCCTTCCTTCACGCATACGACACATCACTCTTCCGTCTCAGAATCTTCTAAATAGGTTTTCTTAGCCAAGAATAAACAAGAGGTATGGGGCTGGGGTTATATTTTATTTTAATCCAAAATTTCGTCTTTCATTTTAGAACATCTTAAGAGAATTAAGAGTCCATTTGTAGCATATATATATATATATATATATATATATATATATATATATATATATATATATATATATATACATATAAGAGGGTTGGGAGCAAGATGAATCAAATTCGGTGGTATGATGCGCTAGGGAATAAATTGGCTTGACTTCAAATAGAATTTTCTTGAGGCTCGACTCTGGTATTCGCGGGTCGTTTTTACTCGTAAAAACAATAAAATTAACATTTATATTTCTTATTATTATGACGTCATGCTATCTACAGCTGCATACTAGGACGTCATGATTTCTACGGCTGCACACGATGACGTCATGCTTTCTGCGTCTGCACTCTCTCCTATCCTCGTAAGCTGAGGACGATGGAGTATTATTGTAATCAGCTCTTCTTAAATATGAGCCCCAACTGATTTATCCCAGAAGAGTCGTAAGCATATGTATCCCCTCAGCTGCCCCCCCCCCCCCTCCTGGAGAGACAACAAAAAAAACACTAAAACTTTGTATATAAATTCATCGAGTGAATAATTTTCACCTGAAACTTTCAGCCCTCGCGAAGTAGTGTAAAAGGATATATTTTTTATTTATCTATTACTTCTTCCATTTTATTTATTCCTCTCCCCCTTCTCTGTACCCTTAACTTCTTTTTATTTACAGTTGTTATTTGTTTCCTTCACCTTTCGCCTTTTCTCTCTCTCTCCACACAAGCTGAATGTTAGTCTCGCAAGCGGACAAAAGTTCGCAAAAGTTATGGTCTATAATTGACGTCAGGGCTAAAGTTAAACGCAACCTCAATATTGTTAATAGCAGCGAGTCAGTTTCAACTTCGGACTTGATTTGGTTCCCGGTATCATAAAGTTCTATTTTTTTAAAGTCATTTAAGTTATAGAGGCAGGGGGAGTTAGGTAGGCGATTCGCGAATAGAAGCCGCCTTTGTGCACTTGAGCAAAAGACAACAATTTGCTTGCTAGGATTCGAAATGCCTCTCTGAATTCAGAATCGACTGTGGGAATCCAGAATTGACTGGTTGAAGTTGGAATTGCCTGATAAAAATTCACAATTGAATGTTAGAATTCAGAATTGAATGATCGATTTTAGAATTGCCTTCTCGTATTCAGAATTACCTGCTCGAACCTCCAAGGAATTTTTATACCACATCCTCTTACTCGCTCACAATTTAAAGGCCCATTGTCCATGTCCTAGCTTAGGGAGATACTAGGTTTGATGAGTTAACGCTTTGGGCGAAATATCGTTACTGTGCCTGGTAGCTTAGCGGTAAAGCATCTGACCGGCAATCAGCAGACCCGGGTTCGAGTCCCGGCCAGGAATTTAAAAGTTTTTTCCCCTGGGGTTATTTATGTCTTCTCGGTAAAGGATCGTCTTCACTGTGCCGCCCTCTGCTCCCTTTGATTCTGGAATCATCTAATGTCCCTTTCTCTGCTCATTCGCGTCCAATTCTTCTTTCTCGTGTAATATATATATATATATATATATATATATATATATATATATATATATATATATATATATGAAAATTAACCCACAGAAAAGTGGAAAGATGAATCCAAACACTTTCGAACTATATTTGCAAGTTCATTTTCAAGGAATTGCGAGAAAATAGAGAAGACAACCTTATATAGGGTACAAAGATACGAAGGGAATGCCCATCACGTAGTACAAACCAATGGAAAAAAACTCAAAAACAAGACAGAAAAATACCGGGAAAAGGAACAATAGGCAACTAATAACAGATATATGCATCCTTAAAACGATATACACGCAATAACATTCCATATGAATGGAATGTGGTGGGTGAAAAAACAAAAAAACATTTTAAAGGATTACACTGGTCTGCCTTGTTTTCAAGGTCAAATATATAATACCTAATTTTAGTTCAGTTTTTTTGCATTGAATCTGAAAATCATGCTCATTTTACCCAATCAGGTCAGGTTTTTGAAACATGAGCACATACCCAAAACTCCTATATTTCCAGATATTTGTTGTGAATGAAACACATAATAGCAAATATTGGATCGATTTACTCACAGAAGGTTAACAGAATATTTTTAATAGATAGCATGAATAGTACAATGCACAAAATAAGCTACTTATGGATGAATGGTCTCTTCAGTGACCTCTGATTGTGCCGAGCAGACACCACATCCCTCTTAAGGCACCAACAGTAGTCAGCCAGAAAGTTAACATCCCATTGGCCTTGGTAGCGTTCCTCCATGACACGGATGTCTTGGTGAAAGCGCTCACCCTGTTCTTCACTGAAGTCTCCGCAATTTTCTGGAAAATAGTCCAGATGGGACCAAAGAAAGTGCATTTTCACTGACATACGCTCACCAAGTTTGCGGAAATTCTCCATTAAGTCATCAACTATCTTCTGGTACTGAGAAATTCTGTGGTTACCAAGGAAGTTTGCAATGACTAACTTAAGGGACAACCAGGCAGAGAGTTCAGTAGGATTTAATGAATCATCTAAACTAGAGTCTTTTATGAGTTCTCTTATCTGAGGACCATCAAATATACCTGCCTTAAGCTTCTCCATGTTGATTCGTTTGAACTTGTGGTGGAGGAAGGCAAATCCTCTACCTTCCCTACCTAGTGCTTTTACAAAGTTCTTCATTAGGCCGAGTTTGATGTGTAGGGGTGGAAGTAACACCTTGCTTGGTTCAACCAGAGGGTGGGACAGAACATTGTGTAACCCAGGTTCTAACCCTTGTCTTGATGGCCACTCTTGTCTGACATAATGCTGGTCGTCATCCCGACAATCCCACAAACACAAAAAACATGGATACTTTGTGTACCCACCTTGAAGTCCTAGGATGAGTCCAACAACTTTAAGATCTGCACAAATCAACCATTTATGTTCCTGGTAATTGAGAGCAGACAACAGACATTCCATGCTGTTGTGGGATTCTTTCATTTCAGCCGAGTGTCCAACAGGGATTGATGAAACCTTATTTCCGTTATTCAGAAGAACTGCCTTGAGACTTCTGTTAGACGAGTCAATAAAAAGTCTCCATTAATTTCATCAGTTCACCAATATTGTTCTCGAAGACAAGAACCCAGCAGCTGGGCAGACTCCTTAGATAGGATCAGGTCCCGTGTCAAGTCGTTGAGTTCGGCTTGGGTCGATGGCACCGATCGGTCGTCCTCTTCTGGCTCATATGCACCACACTCACCTGTATCAGTCATGTCAGTAGATTCGGAGTCAGAACTAGATCCCATGATGACATCCGGCTCAGGAACAGGAACATCTAGTCCAGGGGGGATTGGCTTTATGGCAGAAGGAACATCAGGGTATTGAACATGGTGCTCGTTCTTGCGATTGATACCTTTTAAATTTGTCATGCAGAAGTAGCAGTCGGTAACGTGATATTTCCCTTCCCTTCATACCATTGGGTCACCAAATGGCATACTCTTTCTTTTCCTATTTCTCCAATCCCGTAAATTCTCCACACATGTTTTGCAGCAGATATGGGAAACAAATGCCTTATCCTGGTCCCCAAGTTTGACTCCAAAATAAACGTAATAAGCCTTCTTCACAAAATCCGTGATTTTCACTTGACAGTCTGGAAGAACCACGTCTCTGCAGATGAAACAAAATTTGTTAGGATGGTTCTTACACTTCCAATCCATTGTACTAGTTATTTAAAGGTAACCCATGACCATCTGTGGCAAAAACAAAGCCCATCTACGCTTGGATGATAGCGCCATTTGGGAAAAATATGCTGTAATAAAAATCGAGTGTATCTTAGAAACCAGACCTGACCAAAGAAAATGAATGATATTTTGGAATTCAGCAAAAAGGATCCTAAATCAGTTGGAAAACCCTTGACTTTTGAAAAAAGGCTTTGCAACGCAGACCAGTGTTATCATTAGAGCGAAAACATTTAGGGCTAAGAGTTAATCTACAGTCACAACAGAGATACCTGGTTAGGGAGGCAATGCGAATGATATTACATTAATAAAGAGTGACAACAGGCTGCATTATGAAGTTTTTTCATTTAGTATAAGTTCTTTTAAAAGAGGGTCGAGTTTAAATATACCAAGGGAAATATTGATATTAGGTAAGATGCCAATTAAGGAACACTCGACAATATTTCTTTTTGTGAAATCAGCGGAATGATAAAAGAATTTTGCAGAGTTCCAGTCAATGGGGTGTTTATTTTCGGATAAATGTAAAAATAAAGCGCTGTTTAATTCACCTCTTCTAATATAATACTTATGTTGGTAAATTCTAGTAGATAAAGATTTACCAGTTTGCCAGAAGTAAGGTAAATTGCAAATAGAACATTCTATAGAATATACCCCACCTTTTTTCCTTGTATTATTGAGGACTAACATTTTATATAAAGTTAATTTACTCAAAATTTAACTTCCATTTTGAGCTAAAAATTATCCCATACCCTTACACCTGAAAATAATAAACGCCCTTCCCCCCCCCCAACCACACACAATTCTGACCTAAAAAATATCCATTCGTTCTACCACCAAAAAATGAGCTAAAAATATATACACACACCCCCCTCGCCAAAAATCTGCCTAAATTAAATATCCAATTGCTCCCTCTAAAAAACAGAACCCACCTAAAGAAATATGAGCCCAACAAGGCTCTAACCTTAAAAAAATTACCCATTTGGTCTTTTCCTACCGCCGCAAAACATCAATATATATATATATATATATATATATATATATATATATATATATATATATATATATATATATATATATATATATTCCCTCACCCCCCCCAAAAAAAAAAACTCTCCTCAAAATATATACATTTTGCCTCCCCCCATCAAAATATCAACGAAATATTCACCCCCTATTCCAACTTGTGACCTCAAAATAATAATCCTTACGAGTTCAAAGGTTGTACGTAGGTTAATAAGTACAGTCGCTAATAATATGTATTGGCACGTTAATATATGAGAGCGTTTAAAAATCTGTATTGGTACGTTAATATATCAGAGAGCTTAAAAATCTGTATTAGTACGTTAATATATACAGACGCCTAAATATCTGTACTGGAGGTTAATAAGTACATTCGCTCAAATATCTGTTTGGTACGTTAATGTGCCTAGTCACTTAAATATCTGCATTGGTTCGTTAATATGTACAGTCGATTAAATATATGGTTGGTACGTTAATATGTACAGTCGCTTAAATATCTCTTTGGTAGGGTGATATGTAAAGTGGCTTAAATATCTCTTTGGTACGTTACAGTCGCGTAAATGTATGTTTTTGGTACGTTAAAATTTACAGTCGCTCAAATATCTGTATTAATACATTAATATATACAATCGCTTAAATATGTATATTGAAACGTTAATATTTACAGTCGCTTAAAAATCTATATTGGTACGTTAATATGTACAGTCGCTTAAATATATGTATTGGTACGTTAATATATACAGTCAGTTAAGTATCTGTTTGGTACGTTAAGATGTAGAATCGTTAAATATCAGTTTGGCACATTAATATTTACAGTTACTTAAATATTTGCATTGATACATTAATAAAATCAGTCACATAAATATCTGTAGCGGTACGTTAATATGTACAGTTGCTTACATATCTGTTAGGTACATTAATATGTACAGTTGCTTAAGTATGTTTATTGGTACATTAATATGTACAGACGCTTAAATATATGTTGGTACGTTAAAATGTACAGTCACGTCAATATCTGTAAAGGTACCCAATATGCACAGTCGCTTAAAAGTATCTTTGGGACGTTAATATGTAGAGTCGCTTAAATATCGGTATTGGTACCTTAATATTTACAGTCACTTAATATTTGCTTGGTATGTTAATATGTGCAGTCGCTTAAATATTTGTTTGGTACGTGAATATGTACATTGGCTTAAAAATCTTCATTGGTACGTTAATATGTACAGTCGCTTAAATATCTGTTTGGTACGTTAATATATCTAGTCCCTTAAATTTCTGTTTGGTACATTAATATGTAGCGTCGCTTAAATATTTCCTTGGTACCTTAATATGTCCAGTCACTTCAAAAACTGTTTGTGCACGTTAATATGTAGAGTGCATAAATATCTGTTTCGTTACGTTAATATGTCCAATCGCTCAAATACATATATGTTTGGTACAATAATATGTACACTCGTTTAAATATATGTTTGGTACGTTAATATGTACATTGGCTTAATAATATGTAACGCTATGTTAATATGTACAGTCGCTTAAATATCTGTTTGGTACTCTGGTTGGCATAAATCATGTTAAAAAAAACACCCGAAAACCAATGTTTTTTTTAAAAAAAAAAAGCAGCGTTTCAATCGGTTTTACAGTAAATAAATTTATTATAACTAATTTATTGTCATTTTACATGTATTGCACACCTATTGGGTTGCTAATATACTTAAAAACTGGTTCTAGATCAGGGGTAGGCAACCTTTGGCACGCGTGCCAAACGTGGCACGCCAACGACTTCTACCGGCACGCGAAGCCAAATGCTTAACTTAAGAAAACTAAATAAATGTATCTTCAATTTATTTTATAAAGCAACCGCATTGTGTACAACCTGTTATAAATTATGTTATCAGTGAGGCAGCGGCAGCAGAAGTCTCATTGATGGTAAATAAATGAAAAGGTCCACAATTTTTCTTTCTCTAGTTTGGATTTGTTGTTTTCTTCTTGAAATGATAAAGATTCAATTCTTTTTAATATAATATGTACATTTTTAGGTAAAATGACTATCTTTTCCTTGTAATTTTTATGCATCATAAAGGGTTGGGAATGAATAAAAAGAACATCTTTAATTTTATATCCTTTCATTGTGTTTTAGTCAAGTATTGGCACGTGAGAAAATTTTGTAGCAAAGATTTGGCCAATTTTTGGCACACCCACTTAAAAAGGTTGCCCACCCCTGTGCTAGATCCCCAAACTGTAAAAATACACAGAATTTTGCAGGTTTAAATTCTAAACATATTTTAAGCAACAAAATGGTTAAAGAAGCAAATAATACTAAATAGTTATACACATTTATTTATTTATTTATGATTGTATTATATTCCTGAGAATCCTGACTAAAATAAAATAAAAACAAAGTTCCATATAATACTATCCTTTAGATTTAGAAAAAAACGTATCACAGCGCCGTTAATAAAAAGTTAACAACACTTAAATAAAAAATAAGAATAGCTAAATTAACATGTGAATCCAAACCTGAAAATGTGCATTTGATATATTGTTAACAAATGACCTTTTCAAATTATCTGAATCTAAAGACATATTTGAATTGAATATTGTATGAATAAACACAAGTTTAGCTGCTTTTTTCAGTACCTAATCTGCTTCTTAACTTGGATTGTACTTATCCAAAAGCAGAAAAGACTCTCTCTAAAATCACACTGGATTCAGAAGCTGTTAAAAAGACCAATATATCCTCTAGATCCTCCTTTTTGGCTTTGTCTCCCAGTGATTTCCACCAAGCACATGGAGTCATTGTAAGTAGGCCAGTTTTATGAAGGATATATGACCTATTGAAAGGTCCTTTAAGTTGCATCATTATTTGAAGAAGATGGTGATATCCTTCTTCAACTGGTTTCATAGCTCTCTTCTCTTCATCTTCAGTATGACTGATATCAAGTATCTAGGATCTAATTTTATTGCTAACAAATGAGCATCGGTGAGGGCTTGATCATAACCTCTCGTCTACCTTTGGTAATAAGTTGTTAGGAACAGGAATTTATTTCAGTTTTTTGTACTAGTTCCTTCCATTAAGCCACGGCATCATTGATTTTACAGCTGTTATTCTATATGACATTTAATGCAAGGAAATTGGTTTCAATCTCTTGCTGCATAATTGTTCAGCATTATTTTTTTGATATATCATAAACAAGTATTATTAATGTAATTGTTTTCATTATCATAATAACATTCCCTCTATTTAATGTTTAAGCTTAATAGATATAATAAAATCTTCAAAAACATAGTTTTTAGAATAAAAATCAGAAATAAACAAAACAAATAAAAACCATGGTTTTAATGGTTTTTTTTAAGTTGTTTAAACCGGCCAACCCTGTTTAGTACGTTAATATGTCTAGTCGATTAAATATATGTTTGATACATTAATATATGCAGTAAATTGAATATCTGTTAGTACGTTAATTTGCCCAGTCGTTTAAATATCGGTTTAGTACATTAATAGGTAAAGTCGCTTAAATATGTTTGGTGCAGAATATGTACAGTCACTTAAAAATCTGCTTGGTACGTTAATATGTACACTCGCTTAAATATATGTATTGGTACGTTAATATGCACAGTCGCTTAAATATCTGTATTGGTACGTTAATATGTACAGTCGTTCAAATATCTGTTTGGTACGTTAATATGTACACTCGTTCAAATATCTGTTTGGTACGTTAATATATTCGGTCGATTAAATAACTGTTTACTACATTAATATGCACAGTCACTTAAAAATCTGCTTGGTACGTTAATATGTACATTCGCTTAAATATCTATATTGGTTCATAATACGTACAGTCGCTAAACAATATGCTTGGTACGTTAATATATACAGTCACTTAAATTTCTGTATTGGTACGTTATTATGTACAGTAACTTTAAAATATGCTTGGTACGTTAATAGGTACAGTAGCTTGAGTGTGTGTTAGGTACGTTAATATGTACAGTCGATTAAATATCTGTTTGATACATTAATATGTACAGTCACTTAAATAAATATTTGGTACGTTAATATGTACAGTCGATTAAATATCTGTTTGATACATTAATATGTACAGTCACTTAAATAAATATTTGGTACGTTAATATGTACAGTCGCTTAAATATCAGTTTGATACGCTAATATGTCCATTCGTTTGTTACGCTTCTAAACGTGTTTTCTCATGAGGAGAGTCTATTGACTCTGTCAGTGTCATAGACCCGTCCCCACTGTCCTCAACACATCGTCCATCTTGAGTTTATTTACAATTCCGGATCGTGTTACACCCACCTACTACACTGTTAATGACATCCTCCCTGACCTGATTTCATTACAAATGTTTCCTAGTACTTTATCGTACTGCAACGTACACCAGCCAGGTACTTAACTTCATTACCACTACAATAGAAGCTCTTGCTAGCTAGGTGGATATGGCGTTGGCCCGGTAAAGTCGTGGTACCGGGTTCGATCCCGAAAAGAGCGGACACAAACGTTTGTGTACCAATTGGTAGACGAGCTGTGCTCAGCCGTGTATTCGGGTGGGTAGATGTTACACATCCCATCACACACATATCAACTTATAACACTGCTTTCTTTCCTCTCCCGTCTTCGCAGCACAACACACACTCTTCTAAGGAATGCTGCCGATGGGTATCTATATCTACATACCTCTTAAGGGGAACATGTCCCCACTGCCCCCGGGCGACAAAGGTTCCACCTGAACGGTGTGTAATGTCAAAACATAATACCTCTTCCCGATGACCACCGGCCCCTGATGCCCTAGGAATCACCAGCGACTGTCATACTGATCTTTATGTCTATTTCATTATCCAGCCGTTATTCACATGGATAAAGACAGGTTAGCGAACCGCTACTAATACTAAGACCTCCAGTTGCGTGATCCGCCATGTTTCTTTGTCTGTTATGTTTGTCTATCTGTTTGTATACAAAATATCGCATAATAAACAAATTTTGATTGTATTTGGGGGCGGAGGTCAGGGGGGGGGGGCTTAGGTCCCTGAGGAGTTGATCACATTTCGTGTCAGATACAGATCTGGATGGGGAATCGAGATCACTTATTTGCTCTCCTTAACATTGCGAAACGGGGCATTATGCTGACTAGTGAGGTATGAACTCGCTGTATACCTCCCTAACTCTATGTACGTAATTAAACGCATATATGAGCACCATATTTAGGTCAATATTTTTGTTCGTGTACGTAATTACGTAAAGAGGGTAGAATTGATTACATTATCGACCAATGCAATTACTCGGTTTATATAATTGATTTTCGAACGTGATAGATTAAAATTATAATTAACCAGGCAATGACTTTGCCACTCCCCTCCCCCCAACGGGGGGAGCTTGCGCTTCGCTACTAAGATTAAAATCTAAAATCTGAAAAAAAGCATCCATGGTTAAATTTTTATACATTTTCTGGACTTCACCATTTTTAATTCTTTGGGTTTTAAAAAATTTCACAAAATTTCAATACTTATATTTATTTCTGAACTTCACCATTTTGTTTTTTGATATTATAAAAGAATTATTAGAAATAACTTTTATAAAAAACATAAGTCATAACCAAACTAAGATAAAATTATTATTCAAATACTCAAAAAATCCCCTTCTTAAATTCTAGAGTTAGTGATGAGGATAATGATGATGATGATGATGATGATGATGATGATATGATTTTTTTACTATGTTCATTTTGTCAAACAATTTTAATCCGCAAATTACCAAAACCAACGACTATGAATCTTACCCTAAAGTTATAAATAAAAATAGATATAAAACATGAAAAATGGAGTTTGGGGAGCTCTGAATACTTAACTAATTGAAAGATTACCGTACCGGTTAAAGATTACCGTACCAGTTAAAAGATTACCGTACCAGTTAAAAGATTACCGTATGTGTTAAAAATTATCGTACATGTTAAGAGAGTATTGTAGTGTAAAATAATATAACATCGGGTAAAAGATTGCCTAACAGGAGAAAAGATTACCGTACCTGTTAAAAATTATCATATATGTTAAAAGAGTATTGTAGTGGTTAAAAGAATACCACATTGATTAAAAGATTACCGTGCTGGAAAAATATTACCGTACCGATTAAAAGATTACCGTAACTGCTAAAAATTGTCGTACATATTAAAAGAATATTGTAGTGGTTAAAAGAATATCACATCCGTCATAAGATTGCCTTACAGGATAAAGATTATCGTACCACTTAAAAGATTAGCGTACCTGTAAAAAAATATCGTACGTTAAAACAGTATTGTAGTATTTAAAAGAATATCACATCGATTAAAAGATTACCGTCCAGGATAAAAGATAACCATACTCTTTAAAAGATCCCCTTACCAGTTAAAAAATACTGTATCTGTTAAAAGATTCGTAGCAGTTAAAACATTACCGTACCTGTTAAAAATTACCGTACATGTTAATGAGTATTTTGTGGTAAAAGAATATCACATCGGGTAAAGGATTGCTTTACAGGATAAAAGATTACCGTAGCAGTTAAAAAATTACCGTACCTGTTAAAAATTATCGTAGATGCTAAAAGATTATTGGAGTGGTTAAAAGAATATAACATCGGTTAAAAGATTGCCTTACCGGATAAAATATTATCGTATCACTTAAAAGATTAGCATACCTGTTAAAAATAATCGTACGTTAAAACAGTATTGTAGTGGTAAAAGAATATCGCATCGGGTAAAAGATTGACTTACAAGATAAAAGATTACCGTACCGTTTAAAAGAATACTGTACTTGTTAAAAATTGTCGTACATGATAAAACCGATATCATTCCGATGTCAAAGTCTTAGGATTAAAGTTAACTTCTACCAGTTACAAAAACATTGTAGACGTTAGAGTGAATAAGACAGAAATCTTTTATGTTGATGGGAAAAGATCTTTTAAACTAATTTACAGGATAAATTGTATTGTTAGAAACTGTGTTTTCATTTATCCACGTTGGTTATAATAACGAACGAACTTTCTCGGATAAAAAATGCAATCTCCGTCTTTTAAACACATTCTTATCATTTCATTTCATGTTCGTCTCACAAAATGCAAGCATCTATAATCTCCCTATTTCTAGCACAATTCTATTATGATCACTATACCAATGTGCTCGGGTGTTCAAGTATTACGAGTAGATAAATGGATTGGTAGACGAGTGAGTAGATTTATAGATATCTGAGGAAGAAATCTTAGGTAGATAGTTAATGTATAGAGAAGTATATGTTATATTTATTTGAAATTACCAATCATGGTAGATGCATTTAGTAGAAAAGTAGAGAGAACCGTGGTTGAGTGGATGAGTAGAAAGTTGATAAGTATTTTGCTAGGTTACCTTTGCTACTGCAATTCTACATAGGGATATTTCTCTAACTTTATATTTCGTTATTATTATTATTTATTATGATTATTATTATCATTAATATTATTATCATCTCCGTCTATCGCCTTTTCTTCCTCATGCTCGTAATGGGTTGTATAGTGGGTGCTTTATACCTAAAATCTTTGTACGTATCTGTTTGTACAACCTCAATAATCATAGTGTCTAAAATTGGGTTGGTTTTTAACGCTTAACGCCTTCTTTCAACCTTTGCTGGGTCGAAGCAGGCGCGCGAAAGAAAGTGGGCGATGCAAAAGAGGTTCAAAAGACGGTGTGTTACTCCTCCCTATTTCAGTTGTAGCGGGGGTATCATCCCCCGCTACATCCCTCTTGCATGGGGAGATTACAGACGCTTGCATCGTGTGAGAGGAATATGAAGGAGAATGATCAATCGAACCCGGCGATCGGATATTTAATTCCCCATTATTTTTAACTACAAAACTTTGCCACGGAAAGACAACCATTGGGTAAAAGTTTGAATCCTACAGTTCGCTACAGTTTCGGTCTCTAGGACATGTCCATAAAATGCCATTTCGGCATAAGAAGTCATAAAAATTAACAGACCAAACTTGCCGCGCTGCGTCTATCGGATAGATATGGATTTAGTTCCTTTTTGTCAAAGGCCGATTATATGGGGGGGGGGGGATCAATTAAATTGGGTTTGGGATCAATTAAATGGGTCTCGAGATCAGTTAAATGGGGCCAGAGGTCAATTAAGAGGGTGCTCTTAATCTCTCTCTCGGGGCCAGTGGGGGAAGACCGAAGCTTCGGGATTCTTGGGAAGGGGGGTAGCAAACTTTACCCATGAGGAATAATCTGCGTTTCCTCTTCGTGGGGGCCCAATGGAGGGGGGGGGGCGTTTGAGAAAAGGGGAACTATCGGGTGGGAGTGATTTGTAAAGTTTGGGAGGGGATCGGGTTGAGTTACTGGTTTAAATCCGCTGAGATACACGAGGGAGCGAAGTTTTAGGGAGGGTTGTCCTAAGTCCCTCGAAATCACGGGTGGAGGATGTTAGGCTTATTAGATTGGGGGAAAGTTTTGGCTCACATAAGTGGGAGAGAAAGTTAAGATGAGGAGTAATTTGTATCTGTTTGAAGTGATTTATTTTTTAATGAGTTACTTTCTCGCTTTCTCCAACCGGGTGAGATACGGAGTTATTATTATTGTTAGTAGTATCATTATTATTATCATTTATCATTATTTATTATCGTTATTAAGGTTATTACTATTATCATCACTAACTCTATAATTTAAAAAGGGTATTTTTTTGAGTATTTGAATAATAATTTCATCTTAGTTTGGTTATGACTTATGTTTTTTTATCTAAGTTATTTTTAATAATTCTTTTATAATATCAAAAAACAAAATGGTGAAGTTCAGAAATAAATATAAGTATCGCAATTTTGTGAATTTTTTAAAACCCAAAGAATTACAAATGGTGAAGTTCAGAAAATGTATTTTTATATATCTTCTATAACTTTATATTTTAGCAACGTGATATTTTGAAAGGGGGGAAATTTAGTTCCTTTTTAAAATTATTATAATTGTCGAAGTTCAGAAAATTTATAAAATTTAACCATGGCTACTTTTTTTTTATTTTAAATTTTAATCTTAGTAACGAAGCGCTATGGGGGGGAGTGTCGAAGCCATTGTCTGGTTAGAAGTATTATTGTCTATTATTATATTTATTCTTGTATGCAGATTTTTGTATACAAATTCTGTGGTTTGAGGGGAAAATGAAGAGAAAGCGTAAATTTTGTACGTTGTTTGTAATCTAAGTTTTCGACCTGCGTGTATGACGTCAGAGTTGATTTTATGACGTCATGTGAGCGAGTATAAATATCTAATTAAAAGAGGCTATGAGAGAGTTGGTCCATGGTCGGTCTTAACATTAAACTTCAAGATTCGTGGTCATCTGCTATTTGTGGGTACCTAAAAAGGTTAGAGAAAAGAACTTCGAATTCCAAGTAAATCTCTTAGTAAGAAGATAGAAAACAGCATCGCTCACTTCGTTCTCTATAACAAGCACCCCCAGCTTCCATCTCCCATTTCTGTCCCACCTAGCATCCTCATTTAGCAATCTATCGACTCTATTCTTAAAACTCTACAGGGAGGAAGTTTCTAGCACTGAACCTATCCTATTTTTCTACCACTCGATTTGCAAACTAATTTTCCCCAATCTCTTTTCCAAACCTAAACTTGTCCAACTTAGACCCATTTCTACGTGTCCTATCTTTTCCTCGATCGTCGCGGTGGAGAAGCTCGCGGGCTCCAACGATCCCCAGAGCAGCCTCAGGGTAGTTGAGCACCTGATCGAGGGTAAGGAGCCAGACCAAGAACGATCATCCAACGGCCAACCAGGCGGATGAGACGATGCCTTTCGGATTCCAATGTGTGGAATGGCGGATAAGAGGTGGCAACTGTGGAGATGAACCGGTTGTAGCAGTCTCCTGATTCCACTGGGTATCAATCTCCGCAGTGAAGAGCGTGTGTGCAATGTTCGTGCATCCACGCTAAACAAATCACGCGCACAGCCGTACCCGGGGAGAAATCGCCAACGCGAACCTTAGATTACAAAACGCGGGCACCAGAAGCTCCGGACAGAAACGCATGGAGACAGAAAAACATATGGAGACGGAAGCTCCGGACAGAAACGCATGGAGACAGAAAAACATATGGAGACGGAAGCTCCGGACAGAAACGCATGGAGACATAAGCTAAAGAGCGGAGTTGAAACGTTGGAATCTAATCGAAGGCAAGACCTGGAAGTCCGCAGAGCTGCTAGATTAGCCCGTCAAGATCGTCAGCAACAACGTCGCCCACCTGTTAATGCATGTCCAGACTGTGATGAATTTTGTGGCGCTAGAATCGGGATGATAAGCCACATGAAGTCACTTCGAAGATAGAAGTCCGGGCACAAGCTATACTCTTCCGAGAATGGTACCATGATGATAACGTGTCGTATCTTGTTCGCTAAAATTAGGAACCTTACCTATCTATCCCCTATTATAACCTTCTACCCACTCGAAGACTTCAATCAAGTCCCCTCGCACTCATTTCCTTTCTAACAAATATAGATTTAGTGCCCTAAGTCTTTCACTATAAGGTAAGCTCCTTAACCCACTAATCATCGTAGTCAGATATCAGGTATTCCACGAATTCAAGGCGACAGACAAACTAGAAATTTGTAAAAGGCTTCTTGATAGGAGAATTAGAAGAAGCTTCACCCCTGCTTCGTTCCAATTACTCCCGGATTTAAGAAGAAAAGCGTTTCACCAACGACAATGTGAAGTACCAAGTTTTGTGTCTTGGAGAATCCTGTACGGATTCATAGATTAGGTGCTTCACAAATCCTAGATGACTATGAATCCTTAAGTTTAAGGTAAAGACTGACCGAGGGCCAATGCTCCCATCCTACCCTCGCACCTCCTTCTTTTAATGGGCTATAAATACTCGCTTGCAAGACATCATTAAATCGACTTCTCTGACATCTCTGCCATAGCCAGGTCAAAGCCTGACAGAGAAAGAAAGAGGGGTGAGGGGTGCAGATGTCACATACATCAAAGATTAATAATTCAGTATAAAAACTGTGACATCACTAATTGTGTGATATGTACATTTATTTTATTCAGTCATGTAATTCGTTCATCATCGTTCTAGTTTGACCTATTTTTCTTTAAACTTTCTCTAATTTCTTCGTTTTCAAATTCTCCCAATTCCGGAAATAATTGTATCCCTCGCCAAACATATTCATTCGATCAAAATGGACATAATACATGTCGAATAAAGCCTACCACGCACAATACCCGAAGAATGAGGAAACAAGTTCCCAAATAGTCCACTTCGCCTCTGATTCCGCGCGGACGAGAAAAGTTCGGCAATTTATCCGATTCGTGGTTAGAAATGGGATTCCGCAGTAATATTTGGGCAGTTATGTTCCTATTTATGGCTGACCTTGGAAAGGTTAACAAATTAAACGATACAAGCTAATTAGTTCTATTAATCAAGTTAAAACTAATTAGCAATGCTAACTCCATTGCATAATAAGGTCCACTAAACAAATAATTAAATTAAATAAAAGACTATTGATTTTAATCATAAAAAGCTTACTTATCTCTATTAATACGATTAAATAATCAAAGTCATTTATTAGTAATAAAAAATTGAAAAGCTGGTAAGAACTATTAATTGAATTAAATAATAAAGGCCATTTAGTACTATTAATTGAATTAAATAATAAAAACTAATAAGCAAAATGAATTAAATTAAATAATAAATTCCAATTAGTACTAAAAATTAATTTAAATGATTTAAAAGCTAATTAACACTATTAAATAATTTAAAATGATAAATAGCTAATTAATTTATTTTAAGATAGATATCGGTCATTCGATATTAGGGTCAGGTGAGGACTTAACCGCTTGGTGCGAAATTATTTTGGCTCAACCAAAATTGTATGACCTGACTAATCACTGGTCAACATACATTTTTCATCAGAGTCTTTACTATACTTTCTAAATGCATTTTATATGTTGAATCCGAATCTGCCTTCGGATTTGTTCTAGCACGTACCGTTTTTAAGATATGCCAAGAATTCAAAATGTCCGCCTGCGATTATAAGATGTAGTATATTACTGGTATTTCTCTATTGCATGCATCATTATTGTACTGGTAAGATGAGCAAACCAGATGCTTCGTGAGTTCTTGCTGGTTAAAGGGGTATAGAGAAGAATTCATTTACATTTGTAACCCGCATAGATATTTTGCGCAATTATTTATAATTCTGTTTTATGCTTTCTGGTTCCTCATGTGATGTGCATCTTCTAAGCTGCTCCTTCTGCGTTGATCATAAGATGCTTTCAAATATTTCCACAAAGCAGTAACAATGCCTCGAGAGTGCAAAAATCATCCAGATAAATTCTCCTATGTATGTAAAGAAAATGTACAAACTCTACTTCGGTTGCCCTCGGGGTGACCAAGATAAAGTATGGACACCACACCAAATTTGTACTTCCTGCTCTAATGGATTGCGTGACTGGATTAACATAAAGAAAGCTTCAATGCCCTTCGCTGTTCCTATGATATGGAGAGAGCCCAGAGATCATCTCGAAGATTGCTATTTCTGCAGTGTGACCACAAAAGGGTTTTCTGCAAAGAACAAGCACCAAATTGCTTATTCAACCATGGATTCGGCGTGCAGACGAGTTCCACCTGATGATGGCCTCGTACCTGATGATATCAGTGATAATAGCAGTACTAAAGATGCATGCACATTAGATGCGAATGTTAAATATGAGGATGCTAACTCTGAGCCAAAGTAATTTACTCAGGAAGATTTGAATGATCTTGTGAGAGATCTGTCACTGTCAAAGGAGAAAGCAGAACTTCTAGCATCTCGACTACAGGAAAAATTCTTACTCGAGAAAAATGTGCAGGTGAGTTACTTTAGAAAGCGTAATCATGACTTAACTTCATTATTCACAGTTAATGGACCTCTCTGCTACTGCCATGATATAAATGGCTTGTTCGAAGCCTTGTCACAGACATATGAGGCGTCTCTTTATTGATGCTTCTAAGACAAGTCTGAAAGCTGTCCTCTTGCACAATGGTAATGTAAAACCTTTCTTCCCTATTGGCCATTCTGTCCACATTGAGGAGACATATGACAATATGGATATGTTTCTTAAAACCTTAAGCTACCAAGCCCATCAATGGTACATCTGTGGTGATCTAAAAGTCATAGGCATGCTAATGGGTATGCAAAGAGGATTTGCGAAGTACTGTTGCTTCCTCTGCCTGTGGGATAGCCGTGCTACTGCAAAACATTATGCCAAGCGTGACTGCCCACTTCGATATGAGCCTGGAATAAGCAGTGTTCAGTCTGTCCCCCTGGTAGGGCCTCAGAAAATATATCTGTCACCTCTTCATTTGAAACTATTTCTAATGAGAAACTTCGTGAAAGCAATGGCTAAGGACGATTCTCAGGGATTCTAATATCTGTGAACAAAAATTCCACAACTGAGCGTGACAAAACTAAAAGAAGGCATATTTGTGGGACCACAAATCAGGGAGGTTTTAGCAGACCCTGACTTCGAGAAGACCCTCACTTCTCTTGAACTAAATGCATGGCTAGCCTTCAAGTGGTTATGTGCAAACTTTCTGGGCATCAACGAGTCATCTACATACATAAATGGTGTGAAAAACCTTCTTCAATCTTATAAAGAAATGGGATGCCGTATGTCACTTAAAATCCATTTCCTGCATTCGCACCTAGACTTCTTCCCAGAAACTCTTGGAGCCGTAAGTGACGAGCAAGGTGAACGTTTCCACCCGGATATCAAGACCATGGAAACTCGCTATCAAGGATTTTGGAATGAGAGCATGATGGGAGATCATTGTTGGATGTTGTATCGTGATAATCCTGAGAAAAAATTCAAACGCAAATCCCATGCACAACGTTTATGAATTCGAGTTTCGACTTATTAGCCCTTCAATCATTGTTTACCATTCTTATACATGCAATATAAGTACCATTAACTTTATGATGCTTGTGGAATAAACAAAATATGGCTATTTATCTTTATCATATGTTTGCGCCTAAAGAGAAGGATAAATTTAAGAGTTTCTATATGTTTAAATGCATCATTTTGTGTCAGTTCAACTTCTCAATGCACATGGAGATATACAGAAGGCAATTCTTTTCTAGCAATGGCGCTATGCAACCATATATCACCAGTTTCGGCAAAGAAATCAGAGTAAAACCCTACATTCTATCAGCGACGGCTGTCATATTGCATTTTCGAATATCTCGAAAACCTGGTGTGCTAAAGAGGAACTAAAGTCAGATTTGAAATCAGCGAGAAAAATGCCATGATAAAGGTTTGCTCAAGTCTCTGATGATTAAAGAAAGTTCAAATTTGTTGGCCAGTGTTATAATCTATCTGGATACGTAATCTAGCATTATTATTAATTAAATTAAATAACGAAGGTTCCTCAGTACTAAAATTAAAGAGCTATTAGCACTATTAAATTGACTAAATAATAAATAGCTAATTAGTTCAATTTCAAGATAGATATCGGCCATTCGATTTAGGGCCGTGCAAGGCCTAACCGCTCGGTGCAGAATTATTTTATCTCAACCAAAGTTTTATAAGCTGACTAATTATAATCTATTTTTCTAGTCACCCATCTGGATACGTAATCTAGCATTATTATTACTAAAATTAAAGAGCTATTAGCACTACTAGATTGGTCCAATAATAAATATCTATTTAACTCTATTTTATAATAGATATGGACCATTTGATGTTAAGGCCATGAACGGCCTAACCGCTTCGTGCGGAATTATTTTCGCTCAGCCCAAATTTTATAACCTGCCTAATTAGTTATTTAGCTATCCGCCCATCTGGATACTTAATCTAGCATGTATAATGTTATATATAAAAATAAAGTTAACCTAATGCTCTTTTGACTCCAGAGGCAATAAATTTAATTTAATTTACTGATCCGTAAAACAATTTTAATTTACATTTTCCTCGCCCCCCGCCCCCGCAGTGGTAATTTCTTTTTCATCGTCATTAATCTAATTGCTTATTGGACAACAGCTAAAAGAGACGTTTTGTTTATATGAAGGGGAGATTTTCTATTTACGTCCGCGGTCAATTTGGAATTCGTATATGCACATTAACGCTAATGACATTAAGGCTCGGTGTAATATTAGATACAGACCGATAGATTCGCATTACATTTAAACTTTTACACACTTTCGATTCAGCTTTGGTATTTGCCGCATACACACAAACACACAATTCTTCGCCGGTGGCAATGTTTTATAATTGCTGAAAGTGAAGCTCATCGTTTGATTCAATTAATTAGTCACTTTACCACATTAGCTTCCCACAGATACTGATAAAAATATAGATATATATATATATTTATATAATAACCCATAGGATATAAGGAAACATGATAGAAAAGCGAATTAGTCTGTTTATAACACCAAGCAAGGAGCAAAGATGAATTTAGAAAGAAAAAAAGAAGAGAGAGAGAGGTTGCAAATGTAATAATATAAACACTTTTGCAATCTAAATCTGCCAAAAGAGATGCTTCAAAACAGCTTAACAGCAGAATTGTGCGGGTAAGTCCCCAGATGTTAAAGACAAAAAGTTTAGTAAAAGAAGCAAACACACGGGATTCGTAATGAAGGGAAAACTCACAATATGAAGGGACACGATCGATGCACGTTAGCCGTGGCCTAAAATCGAAGAATGATCAATATTACAAATTCGAAGCCTCATTTTTCACTTTCTTTAACGGGTAAAAGTGTTTATATAATTTTAATCCATTTATTCTCTCTCTCTCTCTCTCTCTCTCTCTCTCTCTCTCTCTCTCTCTCTCTCTCTTCTCTCTCTCTCTTCTTTTGTGATCTATAATCATTGTTTGGTCTTATAAAAAATAACGTTTCGAGGTCAAGTATCATCCTCAGGATAGTGAAAGTATGAACGGTGACTCGGGCATATAACAAGATTAACACAGCCAAGTCGCGGGCTCTCAATTATTCTGAATTATAAGCTTACGACATTCAAAACTATCAAAAGAGGGGCAATCCGCCCAATAGTTTTTTCTTAATATTTCACGGACTAACCTTGGGAGGACCTAAATAAAATGGAAAACAACATGAATGATTTCAAATTTCGTTAAAATCGGCAGAATAGTTACGATGTTATTGCCAAATAATTCCCGAACTAACCTTGAGAGGACCTAAAGAAAATGGAAAACAACAAGAATGGTTTCAAATTTCGTCAGAATCGGAAGAATAGTTACGATATAATTCCCAAATAATTCTAGACTAACCTTTGGAGGACCTAAAGAAAATGGAAAAGAAGATGAATGGTTTAAAATTTTGTTAGAATTGGCACAATAGTTACGATGTTATTGCCAAATAATTCCAGTACTAACCTTGGGAGGACCTAAAGAAAATGGAAAACAACCTGAATGGTTTAAAATTTCGTTAGAATTGGCAGAATAGTTTCGATGTTATTGCTAAATAATTCACGGACTAACCTTGGGAAAACCTAAAGAAAGAAAACAACATAAATTACTTCAAATTTCGTTAGAATCGGAAGAATAGTTACAATTTTATTGGAAAATAAATCCCGTACTAACCTTGGGAGGACCTAAAGAAAATGGAAAACAACATGAATGGTTTCAAATATTGTTAGAATTGGCATAATAATTACGATTTTATTGGCAAATATTTCCAGGACTATCCTTGGGAGGACCTAAAGAAGGAAAACAACATGAATGGTTTCATATTTCGTTAGAATTGGCAGAATAGTTACGATATTATAGCCAAATAATTGCCGGACCAACCTTGGGAGGACCTAAAGAACATGGAAAACTACATACGGCTTTCAAATTTTGTTAGAATCGGCAGAATAATTACCAGGGTATTGGCAAATAATTTACGGACTATTTTAGAACGACCTAAAGAGAATGGAAAACACCATAAGGGTTTCAAATTTTGTTAGAATCGACCGAATACTTACGATGTTATTGCCAAATAGTTTACGAATTAACCTTGTCAGGACCTAAAGAAGGAAAACAACATGAATGGTTTCTAATTTCGTTAGAATCGGAAAAATAGTTACAATGTTATTGACAAATAATTCCCGAACTAACCTTGGGAGGACCTAAAGAAAATAAAAAAAACAATGTTTTCAAATTTCGTTAGATTCGGCACAATTATTACTATGTTATTGACAAATAATTCCAGGACTAACTTTGGGAAGACCTAAAGAAATTAAACAACATGAATGGTTTCATATTTCGATAGAATCGGCAGAGGAGTTGCGATGTTATTGCCAAAAAATCCCGAACTAACATTGGGAGGACCTAAAGAAAATGGAAAACAACATGAATGGTTTCAAATTTTGTTAGAATCGGCAGAATAGTTACGATATTATTCATAAATAGTTCTAGACTAACCTTAGGAGGACCTGAAGAAAATGGAAAACAACCTGAATTCTTTCAAATTTCATTAGAATTGGAAGGATAGTTACGATGTTATTGCCAAATAATTCCCGGACTAACCTTTGGACGACCTAAAGAAGGAAAAAAAATTGAATGGTTTCAAATTTCGTTAGAATCGGCAGAATAGTTACGATATTATTGCCAAATAATTTCCAGAACTAACCTTGGGAGGACCTAAAGAAAATGGAACACAACATAAGGGTTTCAAATTTCGTTAGAATCCGCAGAATAGTCACGATGTTTTTGGCATATAATGCCTGGACTAACTTTAGGAGGACGTAAATAGAATGGAAAACAACATAAATGGTTTTAAATTTTCTTAGAATCGGTCGAATAGTTACAATGTTATTTCCAAATAATTCCTGAACTAACTTTGGGAGGACCTAAAGAAAATGGAATACAAGATTAATGGTTACAAATTTCGTTAGAATCCGCAGAATAGTTAGGATGTAATTGGCAAATAATTTCCGGACTAACCTTGAGAGGACCTCAACAGAATGGAAAACAATATAAGGGTTTCAAATTTCGTTATTATCCGCAGGATAGTTAGGATGCTATTGGCATATAATTTCCGGACTAACCTTGGGAGGACCTAAAGAGTATGAAAAAAAACATAAGGGTTTCAAATTTCCTTAGAATCGCCGAATAGTTACCGTGATATTCGATAACGTGCAGAATCTATAAAGAAGTGGGGTCCAAAAGAGCAGGAAGTCTAATATTCGATAACGTGCAGAATCTATAAAGGGGTAGGGGCCTAAATAAGGGGAAAGACTAATATTCGATAACGTGCAGAATCTATAAAGGAGTGGGGTCCTAAAGAGGAGAAAGACTTAAATTCGATAACGTGCAGAATCTATAAAGGGGTGGGGTCCGAAAGAGCGGGAAGAGTAATATTCGATAACGTGCAGAATCTATAAAGGGGTGGGGTTCTAAAGAGCGGGAAGACTAATATTCGATAACGTAAAAAATCTATGAATGGGTGGGGTCCTAAAGAGCGGGAAGGCTAATATTCGATAACTTACAGAATCTATAAAAGGAGGGGGGGGGGGGCAATAGAGGCGGGAGACTAATATCCGATAATGTGCAGAATCTATAAAGCGGTGTGGTCCGAATGGGGGGAAGACGAATTTTCGATAACGTGCAGAAACTATTAAAGGGTGGGGTCCTTAAAAGGGAGAAGAGTAATATTTGATAACGTGCAGAATCTATAAAGCGGTGGGGTCCAAAAGAGCAGGGGGACTAATATTCGATAACAAAAAAAATCTATGAATGGGTGGGGTCCTAAAGAGCGGGAAGACTAATATTCGATAACGTACAGAATCTATAAAGAGAGGGGGCCTAAAGAGCGGGAAGACTAATATTCGATAACTTACAGAATCTATAAAAGGGCGGGGCAATAGAGGCGGGAGACTAATATCCGATAATGTGCAGAATCTATAAATCGGTGTGGTCCGAATGGAGGGGAAGACTAATATTCGATAACGTGCAGAAACAATTAAGGGGTGGGGTCCTTAAAAGGGAGAAGAGTAATATTTGATAACGTGCAGAATCTATAAAGCGGTGGGGTCCAAAAGAGCAGGGGGACTAATATTCGATGACGTGCAGAATCTATAAAGAAGTGGGGTCCTAAAAAGAGGAAGACTAATATTCGATAATGTGCAAAATCTATAAAGCAGTGGGGTCCGAAAAAGCGGGAAGACTAATATTCAATAACGTGCAGAATCTATAAAGCGGTGGGGTCTTAAAGAGCGGAAAGACTAATATTCGATAACGTAGAGAATCTATAAAGGGACGAGGGTCAAAAGAGGGAAAGACTAATATTTGATAACGTTCAGAATCTATAAAGGGGTGGGGTCCTAAAGAGGGAAAGACTAATATTCAATAATGTGCAGAATCTAAAGAGCGGTGGAGGCCGAAAGGGCGCAAAGACTAATATTGAAAAACGTGCAGAAACTATTAAGGGGGAGGGTCCTAAAAAAGGAAAAGAGTAATATTCGATGACGTGCAGAATCAATAAACGGTGGGGTCGGAAAGAGCGGGAAGACTAATATTCGAAAACGTGCAGAATCTATAAAGGGGTGGGGCCTAAAAGAGGGGGAAGACTAATATTGGATAACGTGCAGAATCTAAAATCGGTAGATTCCGAAAAGCGGGAAGACTAATATTCGATGACGTATAGAATCTAGAAAGGGGTGGGATCCTAAGGGGCAAGAAGACTAATATTCGATAACCTTCAGAATCTATAAAGGAGCAGGTTCTAAAGAGTGGGAAGGCTAATATTCGATAACGTTCAGAATCTACAAAGGGATGGGGTCCTAATGAGTGGGAAAACTAATATTCGATAACGTGCAGAATCTATACAGGAGTGGGGTTTCAAAAAGGGGAAGACTAATATTCGGTAACGTGCAGAATCTATAAAGCGGTAGGGTCCGTAAAAGCGGGAAGTCTAATATTTGATAACGTGCAGAATCTAAAAAGCGGTTAGGTCCGAAAGAGCGGGAAGACTAATATTCGATAACGTGCACAATCTATAAAGGGGTGGGGTCCGATAGATGGAAGACTAATATTCGATAACGTGCAGAATCTAAAAACGGGTGAAGTCCTGAAGAGCGGGAAGCCTAATATTCGATAACGTGCAGAATCTATAAAGCAGGGGAGTCCGAAAGAGGGGAAAGACTAATATTCGATAACGTGCAGAATCTATAGAGCATTGGGGTCCGTAAGAGGGGGCAGCCTAATATTCGAGAACTTGCAGAATCTATCAGGCGGTGGGTTTCGAAAAAGGGGAAACACTAATATTCGATAACATGCAGAATCTATAAAGCGGTAGGGTCCGAAAGACGGGGAAGACTAATATTCGATAACGTGCAGAATCTATAAAGGGGTGGAGTTTTAAAGAGGGTAAGACTAATATTCGATAATGTGCAGAATTTATACAGCGCTTGAGGCCGAACGAGCTGGAAGACTTATATTCGATAACGTGCAGAATCTATAAAGAAGTGGGGTCCAAAAGCGTTGGAAGACTAATATTCGATAACGTGCAGAATCTATAAACGAGTGAAGTCCTGAAGAGCGGGAAGACTAATATTAGATAACGTGCAGAATCTATAAAGCAGGGGAGTCCGAAAGAGGGGAAAAACTAATATTCGATAACGTGCAGAATCTATAAAGCGGTGGGGTCCGTAAGAGGGGGAAGCCTAATATTCGAGAACTTGCAGAATCTATCAGGCGGTGGGTTTCGAAAAAGGGGAAACACTAATATTCGATAACATGCAGAATCTATAAAGCAGTCGGGTCCGAAAGACGGGGAAGACTAATATTCGATAACGTGCAGAATCTATAAAGGGGTGGAGTTTTAAAGAGGGTAAGACTAATATTCGATAATGTGCAGAATTTATACAGCGCTTGAGGCCGAACGAGCTGGAAGACTTTTATTCGATAACGTGCAGAATCTATAAAGAAGTGGGGTCCAAAAGCGTTGGAACACTAATATTCAATAACGTGCAGAATCTTTAAGCGGTTGAGGCCGAAAGAGCGGGAAGACTAATATTCGATAACGTGCAGAATCTATAAAGCGGTAGGGTTTGAAAGAGCAGGAAGACTAATATTCGAGAACGTACAGAATCTATAAAGGGAGGGGGGTTAAAGAGGGAAAGAATAATATTCAATAACGTGCAGAATCTATAAAGAAGCGGGGTCCAAAAGAGCGGGAAGACTAATATTCGATAACGTGCAGAATTTATAAAGAGGTTAGGTTCTAAAGAGCAGGAAGACTAATATTCGATAACGTACAGAATCTATAAAGGGGTGGGCTTTAAAAAAAGGAGGAAGACTAATATTCAATAACGTGCGAAATCTCTAAAGGGGTGGGGTTCAAAAGAGGGGGAAGACTAATATTCGATAACGTGCAGAATCTATAAAGGGGTGAGGTCCAAATGAGAGGGAAGACTAATATTCGATAACGTGCAGAATCTATAAAGGGGTGAAGACCTAAAGTGCAGGAAGACTAAAATTCGATTAAGTGCAGAATCTATTAAGGGGTGGGTTCCAAAAGAGGAGGAAGAATAATATTCGATAACGTACATAATCTATAAATTGGTAGGGTCCAAAAGAGAGGGAAGACTAATATTCGATAACGTGCAGAATCTATAAAGGAGTGGGGTCCAAAAGAGGGGGAAGACTAATATTCAGTAAGGTACACAATCTATGAAGGAGTGGTGTCCAAATGAGGGGGAAGACTAATATTCGATAACGTACACAATCTATAAAGAGAGGGGGCCTAAAAGCGGGAAAAGTAATATTCGATGACGTGCAGAATCTATTAAGGAGGGGGATCCAAAAGAGGAGGAAGACTATTATTTGATAACATGCAGAATCTATACAGGGGTTGGGTCCAAAAGAGGGGGAAGACTAATATTCGATAACGTGCAGAATCTATAAAGAGAGGGGGCCTAAAGCGCAGGAAGACTAATATTGATAACGCGCAGAATCTATAAAGGGAAGGGGCCCAAAAGAGAGGGAAGACTAATATTCGATAACGTACAGAATCTATAAAGGGGTGCGGTCCAAAAGAGTGGGAAGACTAATATTCGATAACGTGCACAATCTATAAAGGAGAGGGCCTAAAGAGCGGGAAGATTAATATTCGATAACGTGCAAAATCTATAAAGGGGTGGGGTCCAAAAGAGGAGGAAGACTAATATTCGATAACGTACAGAATCTATTAAGGGGTGCGGTCCAAAAGAGGGGGAAGACTAATATTCGATAACGTGCAGAATCTATTAAGGGGTGCGGTCCATAAGAGGGGGAAGACCAATATTCGATAACGTACAGAATCTAAAAAGGGGTGGGGTGCAAAAGAGGGAAAAGACTAATATTCGATTTCGTGCAGAATCTATAAAGGGGTGGGGCCCAAAAGAGGGGGAAGACTATTATTCGATAACGTGAAGAATTTACAAAGCAGTGGTGTCCAAAAGAGGGGTAGGACTAATATTCGATTACGTGCAAAGTCTATAAAGGATGGGTGTCCAAAAGAGGGGGAAGACTAATATTCGATAACGTGCAGAATCTATAAAGGGGTGGGGTCCAAAAGAGGGGGAAGACTAATATTCTATAACGTACAGAATTTTTAAAGGAGTGGAGTCCAAAAAAGGGGGAAGACTAATATTCGATAACGTACAGAATCTTTAAAGGGGTGATGTCCAAAAGCGGGTGAAGACTAATATTCGATAACGTGCAGAATCTATAAAGGGGTGGGGTCCAAAAGAGAGGGAAGACTAATATTCGATAACGTGCAGAATCTCTAAAGGGCTGGGGTCCAAAAGAGAGGGAAGACTAATATTCGATAACGTACAGAATCTATAAACGGGTGGGGTCTAAAAGAGGTGGAAGACTAATATTCGATAACGTACAGAATCTATACAATAGTGGCGTCTAAAAGAGGGGGAAGACTAATATTCGATTACGTGGAGAATCTATAAAGGGCTGGGGTCTAAAAGAGGGGGAAGACTAATATTTGATAACGTGAAGAATCTGTAAAGGGGTGGGGTCCAAAAGATGGAGAAGCCTAATATTCGATAACGTGCATAATCTATAAAGGGGTGGGGTATAAAAGAGAGGGAAGACTAATCTTCGATAACGTGCAGAATCTATAAAGGAGTGGGGTCCAAAAGATGGGGAAGACTAATATTCGATAACGTGCAGAATCTATAAAGAGAGGGGGCCTAAAGCGCAGGAAGACTAATATTGATAACGTGCAGAATCTATTAAGGAGTGGGGTTCAAAAGAGGGGGAAGACTAATATTCGATAACGTGCAGAATTTATAAAGGGGTTAGGTTCTAAAGAGCAGGAAGACTAATATTCGATAACGTACAGAATCTATAAAGGGGTGGGCTTTAAAAAAGGAGGAAGACTAATATTCAATAACGTGCGAAATCTCTAAAGGGGTGGGTTTCAAAAGAGGGGGAAGACTAATATTCGATAACGTGCAGAATGTATAAAGGGTTAGAGTCCAAAAGAGGGGGAAGACTAATATTCGATAACGTGCACAATCTATAAAGAAGCGGGGTCCAAGAGAGCGGGAAGACTAAAATTCGATTACGTGCAGAATCTAGAAAGGGGTGGGGTCGAAAAGAGGGGGAAGACTAATAATCGATAACGTTCAGAATCTATAAAGGGGTGGGGTCCAAAAAAGGGGAGGATTGATATTCGATAACGTGACGAATCTATAAAGGGGTGGGGTCCAAAAGAGGGGGAAGACTAATATTTGATAACGTACAGAATCTATAAATGGGTGGGGTCCAAAAGAGAGGGAAGACTAATATTCGATAACGTACAGAATCTATAAAGGGGTGGGGTCCAAGAGAGCGGGAAGACTAATATTCGATAACGTGCAGAATCTATAGAGAGAGGGGGCCTAAAATGCAGGAAGACTTATATTCGATAACGTGCAGAATCTATAAAGAGAGAGGGCCTAAAGAGCGAAAAGACTATTATCCAATAACGTGCTGCATATACAGAGGGGTGGGGTACAAAAGAGGGGGAAGACTAATATTCGATTACGTGCAGAATCTATAAAGCAGTAAGGTCCCAAAGGGCGGGAAGACTAATATTCGATAACGTGCAGAAACTATTAAGGGGTGGAATCCTAAAAAAGGAGAAGAGTTATATTCGATAACGTGCAGAATCTATAAAGCAGGGGGGTCCTAAAGAGAAGGAAGACTAATATTCGATGACGTGCAGAATCTATAAAGAGGTATGGTCCGAACGAGCGGGAAGAGTAATATTCGAAAACGTGCAGAAACTATTGAGGGGTGGAGTCCTAAAAAGGGGGAAGAGCATAATTCAATAACGTGCAGAATCTATAAAGCGGTGGGGTCCAAAAAGGGGGAAGACTAATATTCGATGACTTGCAGAATCTATAAAAAGGGTGATGTCAAAAAGAGGGGGAAGGCTAATATTCGATAACGTACAGAATCTATAAAGTGGTGGGGTCCAAGAGAGCGGGAAGACTAATATTCGATAACGTGCAGAATCTATAAAGGGGTGAGGTCCAAATGAGAGGGAAGACTAATATTCGATAACGGTTAGAATCTATAAAGGGGTGGGGTCCTAAAGTGCAGGAAGACTAAAATTCGATTAAGTGCAGAATCTATTAAGGGGTGGGGTCCAAAAGAGGACGAAGATTAATTTTCGATAACGTACATAATCTATAAAGGGGTATGGTCCAAAAGAGAGGGAAGACTAATATTCGATAACGTGCAGAATCTATAAAGGAGTGGGGGCCAAAAGAGAGGAAAGACTAATATTCGGTAAGGTACACAATCTATGAAGGAGTGGTGTACAAATGAGGGGGAAGACTAATATTCGATAACGTACACAATCTATAAAGAGAGGGGGCCTAAAGAGCGGGAAAACTAATATTCGATGACGTGCAGAATCTATTAAGGAGGGGGATCCAAAAGAGGAGGAAGACTAATATTTGATAACGTGCAGAATCTATACAGGAGTTGGGTCCAAAAGAGGGGGAAGACTAATATTCGATAACGTGCAGAATCTATAAAGAGAGGGGGGCCTAAAGCGCAGGAAGAATAATATTGATAACGTGCAGAATCTATTAAGGAGTGGGGTTCGAAAGAGGGGGAAGACTAATATTCGATAACGTGCAGAATCTATAAGGGGGGAGAGTCCAAAAGAGGGGGAAGACTAATATTCGATAACGTGCACAATCTAAAAAGAAAGGCGGCCTAAAGAGCGGGAAGACTAATATTAGATAACGCGCAGAATCTATAAAGGAAAGGGGCCCAAAAGAGGGGGAAGACTAATATTCGATAAGGTACAGAAGCTATAAAGGGGTGCGGTCCAAAAGAGTGGGAAGACTAATATTCGATAACGTGCACAATCTATAAAAGAGGGGGCCTAAAGAGCAGGAAGACTAATATTCGATAACGTGCACAATCTATAAAGGAGGGGGCCTAAAGAGCGGGAAGGCTAATATTCGATAACTTGCAGAATCTATAAAGGGGTAGAGTCCAAAAGATGGGGAAGACATATATTCGATAACGTACAGAATCTATAGAAGGGTGGGGTCCAAAAGAGGGAAAAGACTAATATTCGATAACGTACAGAATCTCTAAAGGGGTAGGGTCACAAAAGAGATAGAAGACTAATATTCGATAATGTACAGAATCTATAAAGGGGTGGGGTCCAAAAGAGGGGCAAGACTAATATTCGATAACGTGCAGAATCTATAAAGGGTTGGGGTCCAAAAGAGGGGGAAGACTAATATTCGATAACGTGCAGAATTTATAAAGGGGTGGGGTCCAAAAGAGGGCAAAGACTAATATTCGATTACGTGCAGAATCTATAAAGGGGTGGTGTCCAAAAGAGGGGAAACACTAATATTCGATAACGTGCACAATCTATAAAGAGAGGGGGCCTAAAGAGCGGGAAGACTAATATTTGATAACGTGCAGAATCTATAAAGGGGTGGGGCCTAAAAGAAGGAGGAAGACTAATATTCGATAACGTGCAGAATCTATAAAGAGAGATCGCCTAAAGAGCGGGAAGACTAATATTCGTTAACGTGCATAATCTATAAAGGGGTGGGGTCCAAAAGATGGGGAAGACTAATATTCGATAACGTGCAGAAACTATAAAGGGGTGGGGTCCAAAAGAGGGGGAAGACTAATATTCGATAATATACAGAATCTATAAAGGGGTGGTGTCCAAAAGAAAGGGGAAGACTAATATTCGGCAACGTGCAGAATCTATAAAGGGGTGGTATCCAAAAGAGGGGGAAGACTTATATTCAAAAACGTGCCGAATCTATAAAGGGGTGGGGTCCAAAAGAGGGGCAAGACTAATATTCGATAACGTGCAGAATCTATAAAGGGTTGGGGTCCAAAAGAGGGGAAGGACTAATATTCGATAACGTGCAGAATCTATAAAGGGGTGGGGTCCAAAAGAGGGCAAAGACTAATATTCAATTACGTGCAGAATCTATAAAGGGGTGGTGTCTAAACGAGGGGAAACACTAATATTCGATAACGTGCACAATCTATAAAGAGAGGGGGCCTAAAGAGCGGAAAGACTAATATTTGATAACGTGCAGAATCTATAAAGGGGTGTCGTCCAGAAGAGGGGGAAGACTAATATTCGATAACGTGCAGAATCTATAAAGGGGTGGGGTCCAAAAGAGGGGAAAGACTAATATTCGATAACGTACAAAATCTATAAAGGGGTGGGGTCCAAAAGAGGGGGAAGACTAATATTCGATAACGTGCAGAATCTATAAAGGGGTGTGGTCCAAAAGAGGGTAATATTCAATAACGGCCAGAATCTATAAAGGGGGGGGGTCCAAAAGAGGGTTAAGACTAATATTCGATTACGTGCAGAATCTATAAAGGGGTGGGGTCCGAAAGAGCGGGGAGACTAATATTTGATTACGTGCAGAATCTATAATGGGGTGGGGTCCAAAAGAGGGGGAAGACTTATATTCGATAACCTGCAGAATCTATAAAGGGGTGGTGTCCAAAAGAGGGGGAAGACTAATATTCGATAACGTGCAGAATCTATAAAGGGGTGTGGTCCAAAAGAGGGGTAAGACTAATATTCGATAATGTGCAGAATTTATAAAGGGGTGGGGCCCAAAAGAGGGGGAAGACTAATATTCGATAACGGTTAGAATCTATAAAGGGGTGGGGTCCTAAAGTGCAGGAAGACTAAAATTCGATTAAGGGCAGAATCTATTAAGGGGTGGGGTCCAAAAGAGGAGGAAGATTAATTTTCGATAACGTACATAATCTATAAAGGGGTAGGGTCCAAAAGAGTGGGAAGACTAATATTCGATAACGTGCAGAATCTATAAAGGAGTGGGGTCCAAAAGAGAGGGAAGACTAATATTTGGTAAGGTACACAATCTATGAAGGAGTGGTGTCCAAATGAGGGGGAAGACTAATATTCGATAACGTACACAATCTATAAAGAGAGGGGGCCTAAAAAGCGGGAAAACTAATATTCGATGACGTGCAGAATCTATTAAGGAGGGGGATCCAAAAGAGGAGGAAGACTATTATTTGATAACGTGCAGAATCTATACAGGGGTTGGGTCCAAAAGAGGGGGAAGACTAATATTCGATAACGTGCAGAATCTATAAAGAGAGGGGGCCTAAAGCGCAGGAAGACTAATATTGATAACGTGCAGACTCTATTAAGGAGTGGGGTTCAAAAGAGGGGGAAGACTAATATTCGATAACGTGCAGAATCTATAAGGGGGGAGAGTCCAAAAGAGGTGGAAGACTAATATTCGATAACGTGCACAATCTAAAAAGAAAGGCGGCCTAAAGAGCGGGAAGACTAATATTAGATAACGCGCAGAATCTATAAAGGGAAGGGGCCCAAAAGAGAGGGAAGACTAATATTCGATAACGTACAGAAGCTATAAAGGGGTGCGGTCCAAAAAAGTGGGAAGACTAATATTCGATAACGTGCACAATCTATATAGGAGGGGGCCTAAAGAGCGGGAAGACTAATATTCGATAACGTGCACAATCTATTAAGGAGGGGGCCTAAAGAGCGGGAAGACTAATATTCGATAAACTTGCAGAATCTATAAAGGGGTGGGGTACAAAAGAGGGAAAAGACTAATATTCGATAACGTACAGAATCTCTAAAGGGGTAGGGTCACAAAAGAGATAGAAGACTAATATTCGATAATGTACAGAATCTATAAAGGGGTGGGGTCCAAAAGAGGGGCAAGACTAATATTCGATAACGTGCAGAATCTATAAAGGGTTGGGGTCCGAAAGAGGGGGAAGACTAATATTCGATAACGTGCAGAATCTATAAAGGGGTGGTGTCCAAAAGAGGGCAAAGACTAATATTCGATTACGTGCCTAATCTATAAAGGGGTGGTGTCCAAAAGAGGGGAAACACTAATATTCGATAACGTGCACAATCTATAAAGAGAGGGGGCCTAAAGAGCGGGAAGACTAATATTTGATAACGTGCAGAATCTATAAAGGGGTGGGGTCCAAAAGAAGGAGGAAGACTAATATTCGATAACGTGCAGAATCTATAAAGAGAGATCGCCTAAAGAGCGGGAAGACTAATATTCGTTAACGTGCATAATCTATAAAGGGGTGGGGTCCAAAAGATGGGGAAGACTAATATTCGATAACGTGCAGAAACTATAAAGGGGTGGGGTCCAAAAGAGGGGGAAGACTAATATTCGATAATATACAGAATCTATAAAGGGGTGGTGTCCAAAAGAAGGGGGAAGACTAATATTCGGCAACGTGCAGAATCTATAAAGGGGTGGGGTCCAAAAGAGGGGTAAGACTAATATTCGATAACGTGCAGAATCTATAAAGGGGTGGTGTCCAAAAGAGGGGTAAGACTAATATTCGATAACGTGCAGAATCTATAAAGGGTTGGGGTCCAAAAGAGGGGGAAGACTAATATTCGATAACGTGCAGAATCTATAAAGGGGTGGGGTCCAAAAGAGGGGGAAGACTTATATTCGATAACCTGCAGAATCTATAAAGGGGTGGTGTCCAAAAGAGGGGTAAGACTAATATTCGATAACGTGCAGAATCTATAAAGGGTTGGGGTCCAAAAGAGGGGGAAGACTAATATTCGATAACGTGCAGAATCTATAAAGGGGTGGGGTCCAAAAGAGGGCAAAGACTAATATTCAATTACGTGCAGAATCTATAAAGGGGTGGTGTCTAAACGAGGGGAAACACTAATATTCGATAACGTGCACAATCTATAAAGAGAGGGGGCCTAAAGAGCGGAAAGACTAATATTTGATAACGTGCAGAATCTATAAAGGGGTGTGGTCCAGAAGAGGGGGAAGACTAATATTCGATAACGTGCAGAATCTATAAAGGGGTGGGGTCCAAAAGAGGGGAAACACTAATATTCGATAACGTACAAAATCTATAAAGGGGTGGGGTCCAAAAGAGGGGGAAGACTAATATTCGATAACGTGCAGAATCTATAAAGGGGTGTGGTCCAAAAGAGGGTTAAGACTAATATTCAATAACGGCCAGAATCTATAAAGGGGGGGGGTCCAAAAGAGGGTTAAGACTAATATTCGATTACGTGCAGAATCTATAAAGGGGTGGGGTCCGAAAGAGCGGGGAGACTAATATTCGATAACGTGCAGAAACTATAAAGGGGTGGGGTCCAAAAGAGGGGGAAGACTAATATTCGATAATATACAGAATCTATAAAGGGGTGGTGTCCAAAAGAAGGGGGAAGACTAATATTCGGCAACGTGCAGAATCTATAAAGGGGTGGGGTCCAAAAGAGGGGTAAGACTAATATTCGATAACGTGCAGAATCTATAAAGGGGTGGTGTTCAAAAGAGGGGTAAGACTAATATTCGATAACGTGCAGAATCTATAAAGGGGTGGTGTTCAAAAGAGGGGTAAGCCTAATATTCGATAACGTGCAGAATCGGGCTTAGGAGAATACACATCCAAGTAGAAAGAAGTTTGTGGATGTGGCTGGCAATGTGTTTCCGAGAGAAGCCATTATGAATGAAAGACTTCTTAATGTACTTTAATATTTAGTAAGGCGAGATGAGTTAAATCAGCTGATAATAGAGCAAAGAGCTACAAAGAGCTACAAGGAAAATAAGTACCCTAGAAGACCTTACGGTCCATACAAGGAGGGTACTTTTAGCGCAATCCTAGACGGTGTCCGTTGGCCACCTCGAAGATCACTCGCGAGGATCTTAACGGCGATTTCGCAAGACTTTATCTAGTCTTGACTTGAACTGGTCAACAGATTTACTGTTGACAACTTCCGTCGGAAGTGCGTTCCAACTACCACAGATACTGTGAGTGAAGAATTCCCCACACAGATCACGGTGGTATCGCCTCAGTTTAAGTTTAAAGCCGTGAATCGAGGAGAGTATGGATCGGATTAAGCCTTAAAAATCATCATAATGTGTGCTTTGCGTCGTAACGAATGACTAAATGTCGCCATCCATAAGTGAAATTTGAGGTTGAACAACAAGTTCCATGGGGGAAGGGGAGCTTCCTGATAACTTTCCTTAAGAGAAGCATATTTTATCTATGAGGTCTCTCTTTAGTGGTTTTTACAAGGATCTTGCAAGTTGCACGATCACGGCAACTGGTCGTTATCAGGCATGTCCATAGTCAGGAGGAAATCAAGTTACCGGGCGCACTTTTGTCCCGGCCTTGGATGCGCTGTTGTTCGCTGACAGACAGAGGTGTAAACCCCGTCCAATACACAAGACACGATTCTCCGCTAATCAAACTATAAATGTTTGCGTCATGTGAGACAGACAAGGAAGTGAAATACAATTTGATGAAAGAGGGAGATCGCAGGTGCCTGCGTCATGTGAGACAGACGAGAAGAGAAATGAGATTGAATGAACGAGGGAGATCGCAGCTGCCTGCGTCATGTGTGGACAAACGAGAATAGAAATGAGATTGAATGAAAGAGGGAGATCGCAGGTGCTTGCGTCATGTGAGACAGACGAGAAGAGAAATGAAATTAAATGAAAGAGGGAGATGGCAGGTGCTTGCGTCATTTGAGACAGACGAGAAGAGAAATCAGATTGAATGAAAGAGGGAGATCGCAGGTGCCTGCGTCATGTGAGACAATCGAGAAGAGAAATGAGATTGAATGAAAGAGGGAGATTGCAGGTGCCTGCGTCATGTGAGACAGACGAGAAGAGAACTGAGATTGAATGAAATAGGGAGATCGCAGTTGCTTGCGTCATGTAAGACAAACGAGAAGAGAAATGACGTTGAATGAAAGAGGGAGATCGCAGGTGCTTGCGTCATGTGAGACAAACGAGAAGAGAAATGAGATTGAATGAAAGAGGGAGATCGCAGGTGCCTGCGTCATGTGAGACAAACGAGAAGAGAAAAGACGTTGAATGAAAGAGGGAGATCGCAGGTGCTTGCGTCATGTGAGACAGACGAGAAGAGAAATGATTGAATGCAAGAGGGAGATCGCAGCTGCCTGCGTCATGTGAGACAATCGAGAAGAGAAATGAAATTGAATGAAAGAGGGAGATTGCAGGTGCTTGCGTCATTTGAGACAGACAAGAAGAGGAATCAGATTGAATAAAGAGGGAGATCGCAGTTGCTTGCGTCATGTGAGACAGACGAGAAAAGAAATGAGATTGAATGAAAGACGGAGATCGCAGGTGCTTGCGTCATGTGAGACATACGAGAAGAGAAATGAGATTGAATGAAAGAGGGAGATTGCAGGTGCTTGCGTCATGTGAGACGGACGAAAAGAGAAATGATTGAATGCGAGAGGGAGATCGCAGGTGCTTGCGTAATGTGAGACAGCCTAAAAGAGAAATGATTGAATGCAAGAGGGAGATCGAAGCTGCCTGCGTCATGTGAAACAAACGAGAAGAGAAATGAGATTGAATGAAAGAGGGAGATCGCAGCTGCCTGCGTCATGTGAGACAAACGAGAAGAAAAATGAGATTGAATAAAAGAGGGAGATTGCAGGTGCTTGCGTCATTTGAGACAGACAAGAAGAGAAATCAGATTGAATGAAAGAGGGAGATCGCAGTTGCTCTCGTCATGTGAGACAGACGAGAAGAGAAATGAGATTGAATGAAAGACGGAGATCGCAGGTGCTTGCGTCATGTGAGACATACGAGAAGAGAAATGAGATTGAATGAAAGAGGGAGATTGCAGGTGCTTGCGTCATGTGAGACAGACGAAAAGAGAAATGATTGAATGCAAGAGGGAGATCGCAGGTGCTTGCGTCATGTGAGACAGACGAAAAGAGAAATGATTGAATGCAAGAGGGAGATCGCAGCTGCCTGCGTCATGTGAGACAAACAGGAAGAAAAATGAGATTGAATGAAAGAGGGAGATCGCAGGTGCCTGCGTCATGTGAGACAGACGAGAAGAGAACTGAGATTGAATGAAATAGGGAGATCGCAGTTGCTTGCGTCATGTGAGACAAACGAGAAGAGAAATGAAGTTGAATGAAAGAGGGAGATCGCAGGTGCTTGCGTCATGTGAGACAAACGAGAAGAGAAATGAGATTGAATGAAAGAGGGAGATCGCAGGTGCTTGCGTCATGTGAGACAAACGAGAAGAAAAAAGACGTTGAATGAAAGAGGGAGATTGCAGGTGCTTGCGTCATGTGAGACAAACGAGAAAAGAAATGAGATTGAATGAAAGAGGGAGATCGCAGGTGCTTGCGTCATGTGAGACAGACGAGAAGAGAAATGAGATTGAATGAAAGAGGGAGATCGCAGGTGCCTGCGTCATGTGGGAAAGACAAGAAGAGAAATGATTGAATGCAAGAGGGAGATCGCAGCTGCCTGCGTCATGTGAGACAAACGAGAAGAGAAATGAGATTGAATGAAGGAGAAAGATCGCAGATGCCTGCGTCATGTGAGACATACGAGAAGAGAAATGAGATTGAATGAAAGAGGGAGATTGCAGGTGCTTGCGTCATTTGAGACAGACAAGAAGAGAAATCAGATTGAATGAAAGAGGGAGATCGCAGTTGCTTGCGTCATGTGAGACAGACGAGAAGAGAAATGAGATTGAATGAAAGAGGGAGATCGCAGGTGCTTGCGTCATGTGAGACATACGAGAAGAGAAATGAGATTGAATGAAAGAGGGAGATTGCAGGTGCTTGCGTACTGTGAGACAGACGAAAAGAGAAATCATTGAATGCAAGAGGGAGATCGCGGGTGCTTGCGTCATGTGAGACAGAAGAAAACAGAAATAATTGAATGCAAGAGGGAGATCGCAGCTGCCTGCGTCATGTGAAACAAACGAGAAGAGAAATAAGATTGAATTAAAGAGGGAGATCGCAGCTGCCTGCGTCATGTGAGACAAACGAGAAGAGAAATGAGATTGAATGAAAGAGGGAGATCGCAGGTGCCTGCGTCATGTGAGATATACGAGAAGAGAAATGAGATTGAATGAAAGAGGGAGATTGCAGGTGCTTGCGTCATGTGAGACAGACGAAAAGAGAAATGTGATTGAATGAAAGACGGAGATCGCAGGTGCCTGCGTCATGTGAGACATACGAGAAGAGAAATGAGATTGAATGAAAGAGGGAGATTGCAGGTGCTTGCGTCATGTGAGACAAACGAAAAGAGAAATGAGATTGAATGAAAGAGGGAGATTGCACGTGCTTGCGTCATGTGAGACAGACGAAAAGAGAAATGAGATTGAATGAAAGACGGAGATCGCAGGTGCCTGCGTCATGTGAGACATACGAGAAGAGAAATGAGATTGAATGAAAGAGGGAGATTGCAGGTGCTTGCGTCATGTGAGACAGACGAAAAGAAAAATGAGATTGAATGAAAGAGGGAGATTGCAGGTGCTTGCGTCATGTGAGACAGACTAAAAGAGAAATGATTGAATGCACGAGGGAGATCGCAGATGCTTGCGTCATGTGAGACAGACGAAAAGAGAAATGATTAAATGCAAGAGGGAGAACGCAGCTGCCTGCGTCATGTGAAACAAACGAGAAGAGAAATGAGATTGAATGAATGAGGGAGATCGCAGCTGCCTGCGTCATGTGAGACAAACGAGAAGAAAAATGAGATTGAATGAAAGAAGGAGATCGCAGGTGCCTGCGTCATGTGAGACAGACGAAAATAGAAATGAGATTGAAAGAAAGAGGGAGATCGCAGGTGCCTGCGTCATGTGAGACATACGAGAAGAGAAATGAGATTGAATGAAAGAGGGAGATCGTAGGTGCCTGCGTCATGTGAGACAAACGAGAAGAGAAATGACGTTGAATGATAGAGGGAGATCGCAGGTGCTTGCGTCATGTGAGACAGACGAGAAGAGAAATGAGATTGAATGAAAGAGGGAGATCGCAGCTGCCTGCGTAATGTGAGACAAACGAGAAAAGAAATGAGATTGAATGAAAGAAGGAGATCGCAGGTGCCTGCGTCATGTGAGACAGACGAGAAGAGAACTGAGATTGAATGAAAGAGGGAGATCGCAGTTGCTTGCGTCATGTGAGACAAACGAGAAGAGAAATGACGTTGAATGAAAGAGGGAGATCGCAGGTGCTTGCGTCATGTGAGACAGACGAGAAGAGAAATGAGATTGAATGAAAGAGGGAGATCGTAGGTGCCTGCGTCATGTGAGACAAACGAGAAGAGAAATGACGTTGAATGATAGAGGGAGATCGCAGGTGCTTGCGTCATGTGAGACAGACGAACAGAGAAATGAGATTGAATGAAAGAGGGAGATCGCAGGTGCTTGCGTCATTTGAGACAGGCGAGGAAGAGAAATCAGATTGAATGAAAAAGGGAGATCGCAGCTGCTTGCGTCATGTGAGACAAACGAGAAGAGAAATGAGATTGAATGAAAGAGGGAGATCGCAGCTGCTTGCGTCATGTGAGACAGACGAGAAGAAAAATGAGAT